>CM057449.1:1046325000-1046925000 GCA_016271365.2 Neoceratodus forsteri
TCAAGCATGTTGCTTTTTCAGCTCCCAACTTAGATCTGACTCAAACTGCAGTAAGCCTGGGAATTTCCCCAAGATCCAAAAGGTTTGGTTGGCTGATTCATCTGTCAGTCGCAACAGGAGCTCCCCCTTCAGGTGCAAAAAGGGGCCAAAAGTCCAAAACTACAATTCCTACAGATTTTGACTCCAGACAGCTCCTGTAGTCCAGCTCCATTTTAGGTCCCACCAGTACTGATTGGTCCAATTCGCAATCCTGGGCCAAACAGTGGGGATAAACAAAACAGTCCTTGCTGCAAAGAAGGCAAGTTAGACAAACTACATTATCATTATCACTCTAAATGATTTTCAGCAAATAGTTACATCTTTCAGCAGAGATCCCTCTCAGATTACTTATGACTGCAATCCAGGCAGCTCTTAAAGAGACAGTACACAGAGGCTATACAGGCACTCTCTGGCAATCACATTTAAACTGCTAAAACGCAGGACACCAGCCTGGCAGTGAGCATTTAGGCAAGCTCGAGGAAGACTTTTTGGGAACCCCCATTTGTAGGGGGGTTACACCCTTCCCTGCCTGAAGAAAACTTGGCATCCGCATCAAGTCTGTACCATCATGCATCAGTTAACATAAACTTATTACTTTACTATACATATTCACTACACTTTATGATACTATATCCATTCTGACAACACATTGTGCATATTTCACACAGGTAAATTGAACATTACTATACTGAATCAGGTAATAACTTCTTGTACCTTAAACAATGCAAGAAGGCGCCCTTCCCTATCAGCTAACTTGGGGCTCAAGGGGGCAGGGGCACCATGGTGAGAGAGAAAGACAAGTAACCTGGAATTGGCTGTCAAGCTCAATTTGGGCAGTGAGCTTGGTGAGACATAAACACCTTTGTGCACCACATTGAGAGGCAAATCCACTGGCCTCCCAGGAGAATCATACCTGAGGTGTACTATTGGCTCGACAGCTCGGCCAGTCTTTCTGATGGGGACAACTACAGTCTCTGTACTCTCAGCACTGGTCTGATAACTCTCGTCACTTGTGAGGGGGTGCCTTTGCCTGGGTGGGAATGTCCAAACTTGGGGCACTGTTGGCTCCTTGCTCTGCAGGCTCTGTTTCTACAACACTTGACTCATTTTGCGAAGGCTCAGGCAGAATCAAGCTTTGAGGCACTGAAGGGGGGTGGTCAGAACTCTCATAGTGTTCTTCAAGTTCTGGTATGTCACCAGAAAGACTCAAACCCTCAGCCCCTTGTTTAGGCAAATCATACAGTTCCACAATACACAGACTCAATATCTTCAGATGTGATACTTTGCACTTCACTTTCTGGGAGCATTGGCTCCAAGGACAAAGATGGGGGGTAAGGCAGTCTAGAAGGCCCAGCTTCATCCCCACAATTTATCAGGGGGTTACCTCAAAACAGCTGACTCAGTTCATAAGAGGGGTAATATGCATGGTCATATTCACTTTCGTCAGAAGTGGACTGACAGTCACTATCATTCTGGGCCTGCTGCAGAGGAAACCTTAAATCTGTGACCACTGGGGTAGGTTGACTCTGTCTCTTTCTTGTAGCAGCACAAGTCACTGGCCCAGGGGGCTCAATTTCTGGGGGTTCAGCCTCAACCATGACTTGGCCGATAGGTAGCAAGAGGTTACGGTGCATGGTCTTGACAGCTTTGGAGTTGTTCTCTGGGCACACCTTGTACACAGGTAAATCATCCAACTTTCCAACTACTACATGGGGAAGATGGTGCCATCGATCTGCAATTTTGTGTTTACCATGCAGTCCCAAATTGTGAAACAACACACGGTCTCCAGGTTGAAGCTTTTGAGCTTTTACTTTTTTATCATGCCTCTCTTTGTTGGCTAGATTTCTCTTGGCGGCCATTGTCTGGGCCAGTTGATAGGCATGATTCAATTGAGCTTTCAGTTTTTGTACATATTGCAAGTAGTTTTCAGCTCAGTCCTCATCTGGAAAGACCCCAAACAGACATCAACTGGCAGCCGGGCCTCTCTCCTGAACATGAGGCAGTAGGGGGAGAACCCAGTAGCATCATTTTTTGTGCAATTGTATGCGTGTACCATGGTGCTAATCTGCTGGCTCCATTTGTGCTTGTCTTTTGGGTGGAGAGTGCCCAGCATGTCTAGAAGGGTGCAGTTAAAATGTTCTGGTTGAGGGTCTCCCTGCAGGTGATAGGGGGTTGTTCTTGACTTTTGCACCCCCCCATAGAGAGAACATTTCTTTGATTAGCCGACTCTCAAAGACTCTGCCTTGATCAGAATGAATCCACTGGGGGGGGCACCATAGTGGACGAAGAAATATTCCACTAGCACCTTGGCCAAGGTAGATGCCTTTTGATCTTTGGTGGGAAAAGCTTGTGCATATCGTGTGAAATTATCCATAACCATTAACACATTGCCAATGTTCCGCTGATCAGGTTCTAAACACAAGAAGTCTATGCAGAATAGTTCCATGGGGGGGGCTGGTAGTAATATTAACAAGGGGGCAGCCCACTGAGGCAGGTCTTTTCTTTGCAGGCAGCGACTACAAGTCTTTATATGGTGCTCAACATCGGCCCCCATTTTGGGCCAGTAGAAGCAAAATCATATCAGGTCAAGGGTTCTGTCAATACCGAAGTGCCCCATGTGATTGTGGAGGGACCTCAGTACCAAATCTTTAAAGGCCATGGGCAGGACCAATTGTTGATTGTCTACTTTGCCACTATGATCTACTGTCTCACTATACAATAACTGATTTAGCAACTTTAATCTGGGGCCTTCTTTAAACAATAAAGCAGTTCGCAAGTCAGTGGATCGTAACTTAGACACATCTTTCCCCACACGCAGGGCATCAAGTGCTGGCTGACTCATAGGATCTTGAGATTGAGCCCACTGAATGCTGTCATTGTCAAATTGAGGTAGTGCACTAATAGCTAGAGCAGAAAAGTGGCAATAAGCAGCTGGTATGCAGGTGTCAGAAGGGTCCAAGCAATCTACTAAACAGTCCACTAGGTCTGCAGACATCTGTTCATCTCTATCAAACTTTTGGCACAATGCTCGAATGTCAGGTTCAGACAGCCTGACACAATCACTCTTGGAAATGGGCCTTTGTTACAGGGCATCAGCATCAATATGGTTCAGGCCCGGTCTGTATTCAACAGCATAGTCATAGGTTTAAAATGCAGAAGGCCACTGGCGTCTAACTTAGCTGAAGTCTGTACATAGGTCAACGGGTTATTGTCAGTATTCACCAATATCTTTGCCCTATAGAGGTATTCATGAAACTGGTCAATGATGGCTCATTTTAGCGCAAGGAACTCCAACGTATGCACAGGGTAGTTTTGTTCGGATGGGGTCAAGCTCCTACTGGAGAAATCTACTGGTCTCAGGCCATTCTCATGGTCTTGATACAGCACCGCTCCTAGACCCTGCAGACTAACATCCGTATGCAGCACATAGGGTTTGGTGGGGTTAGCATAGGCGAGGATGGGGGCATGGGTGAGCTGGTATATGATCTCATGGAAGGCTGCTTCACAGTCAGGCATCCAGCGGGGCCTGAAGAGTTCACCTGGGCAGAAGTATACTTTTTCTGGTTCTTTAACAGCCCCTGTTTTGTATTTACGATTGGTAGGAGGGTAACCCTGGATAAGGTTCAAGAGTGGGCGAATCACCTTGGAATAGTCTTTTATGAACCTGCAGTAGTAGCCACAGAACCCCAGGAAATGTAGTTCTTTCAGATTATGGGGCCAAGTAGTCAGTGCTTCAACCTTACTGGGATCAGTCTCTATCCCTTTTGTAGATACTATGTGCCCCACATACTTCATGGAGGTTTGAAAAAACTAGCACTTGTCAATGGACAGCTTGAGGCCAAAGTCTTCCAGTCGGTCTAGGACTTTAAACAGTCAGTTCTCATGCTCCTCTAAAGTGCTCCCAAACACAATGACATTGTCCAAGTACACCAGGCATTCCAGCAAATTCATATCTCCCACCGAACTCTCTATCAGTTTCTGAAAGGTGGCCAGGATGCCCGATATCCCCTGTGGCATCCTCAGAAACTTGTAGAACCCCAACGGACAGATGAAGGCTGTTTTCTCATGGTCTTCTGGGGCCATCAGGATCTGGTAGTATCCTCTGTGAAGATCCAACACTGAGAACCATTTGCTTCCATTCAAGCAGTCCAAGACATCTTGTATATGAGGCATAGTGTATTGGTCTGGGATGATCTGCTGGTTCAGGGTTCAATAATCAACACACACATCCTCACAGACCCATTCTTCTTATGCACAACCATGATGGGAGAGGCGTTTGGGCTCCTGGACTCTTGTATCACACCAGCAGTGAGCATTTCCTGCAGGTGTCTTCTCATATCATCTATGTCTGCTGTATCTAGGCGTCGGGACCTCTCTTGAAATGGCCATTCATCGTGCAGGTGTATGTGATGCTCTGCACCCTGGACACATCCCACATCCCATTCCTTCAACAAAAACACTTGGTCTCTCTGAGCAAGTCTCTTGTTAATTCTAGCCTTCCATTCAGCTGGCAATGGGGAGTCACCAAAGTCAAACAAGTCTGGGGTCACTCTCTCCTTCTCACTAGGGTGCTTGTTGTTGGGCAATACTGCAGTGTCTGCACAATGTACCATAGCTAGGGTGCACCCTCTGTTCACCCAGATCTCCCCATCTGACACATTGTGAATCTGGACCGTCACTCATCGTGCATAGGCATGGGCACGAGCAGGCAAGATGTTGGGCTTGACCAATAATCCTTCTGGCAATTTTCCATCACCTGGTGCATCCAACATCAGTATTTTGTTCTTGACATCTTTCCAGAGGCAGACCTCCCCTTGAATGGTACACTGGGCATTAGGGGTCAGTACTACTGAATCCGGATCCTTCTTCCACACGATCCCCACCGGTTCATCCTGGTCTACTTCCTTGGGTTTCATTTGCAAATCATAGGCCCTCTTGATCAGAGCCAGAATTCTCAGGGCCCTCCCAGTCTGTCACCCTTGTTTCTCATGACAGAGTTGTGCCAGTCTCCCAAACATATGGGTGTTTGTCCCAATTAGCAGGGGGACCCCATCATACAGTCCGGTGGGGGGACACACTAGGGCCAATGTCTCTATTCACTCCTCTACACCAGTTACAGTTGCAGGAAAAGACAACCAGAGGAGAACACACCCTAGGTAGGGATAAGACTTGTCGCTCAGGCCCCACACATGTAGGCCTTCCAGGGATTGTAATGGCAAGTCAGATAAGTGTTTGTCATACCAGTCCTGAAATACAGTGGTCACTTGTGACCCGCTATCGAGCACAGCCTGAGCATGGATACCATTGACAGTCACAGAAGACTCCATTGAAGGGCCCACTATTCTGGACCAGTCTGGAGAGGCAGTAGCAGAGGCCTGGACAGATGATTTAGCCACAAAGAAATTTGAGTTAGTATTTCTTGAACCCTCACTGCGGTCATTACGGGCACTCCTTGGCCAGTTGATTTGCTTTTGGAGCTCCCCTTGGAGTCTGTTTGCTACCTTTTCTAAGTCTTTCTGAGACCAGCACTCTCTCTTCATATGGCCATCCTTCCCACAGTTGTGACAAATGATAGACTCCTGGGTCGTCCTTGGAGAGAACATTGCATGAGGGACTGAGGCAGTAACAAGGGATCGGGGTCCAATATCTGCTTGCTGCAGTGAGAGTGGTACAACGTATCTTAACAGTTCCTTTAGGGTGGCAGTCAATTCTTGGATTTCAGCCTGGGAGCTACCCCCAGTAGAGGATGCCTGAGGGTGCACCCCCAACCCCATGGCAGTCACGTCCTGAGAGGGACCAGAATCTTGTTCCATGGGAGAAACCCTTGCAGAGGCACCAGTCTTCAACTCTCGGACTTCTTTTAGTAGCTCCTCTTTCCTGTGCTGGGCCCGGGGCCGGAAGTCCTTTGCATTCTCAGAGTGTTCGTTAAGTGCTGACTTTTGCCCCTGAGCCTCACTTGGCTGATCACTCTTCATCACTTGCGCAGAGCAGCAGATATGGGTGCAATTCCCCCACAGGGTCGCCTTTGCTCAACCCTCCGAATTTCTTTCATTAGCTTATCATAGGAGTGGGGTGATTCCAGTTGGGTGGCAAGGTGCAACTGAAGCAGTAACAATTCTGAAAATGGAGCAGACTTAAGGATCCGGTCCAGCCTAGTTCGATCTAATTCATTTGATGGCAAACTACCCTTCCTGAGGTACTCTTGTAGCAGCTTTTCAAGCCGAGGTGCATACACAGACAATGGCTCCCCTGGGTACTGTTTAGCGTTTCTTACTCTCCACTACAGATCCTCATCTGAATCCGGGCTCCCATACACATTCTCCAATGCAGCCAGATAGCCCTGTGCAGTTGCTTCAGGGTTATTGGCCCGCTTGGCATGGATGGTAGCCAGGGCAGAACCTTGGAGGCTCTCACTCAACCTGTTTTGTTTCTCTGCTTCTGAGCATTGCCATTCAAGTACTAGAGGGGCAACATAGTCTATCCATGTCTCCTTCCTCCCCCTTGGCAGTGGGGAGGGTGCCCGGGAAGATTCTCAGCCTTCGGTAGGAGTCGTGACTAATGGCAGGTACAAATATAGGGTCCAGCACTGGCATGGGCACAGAAGGTGGGGTTGTCACAGGTACTGGAGTGGGAGGGGTTGTTGGGGAAGGAACACCCCTAGGTGGCAGGAATAGTTTCTTAAAGTCCTCTACGGTTTTCTCTTCCTCCAGCAATAACTTAGCAAATTTCTCTTCAAAAGTCTCAGATAATGGTGGGAGCTCATCCTCCCAGGGTCTTTACTGTCTTTTGCTATCATTCTCCAGGCAGCTGGAACCCCTTCTGGGGCAAAAGTCTGTGTCACTTTAGAGCGTTCCACGAGGTCACTACAATCTATCGAGGCTATGAAAGTTTGGGCGATCAAATCAGCCTGTCGACCCACCACCACAGAGTTTTTTAAACAATCAACTTTGGAGAGTGCTCCCTCTACAGTGTCTTTACTGGTACCCAGGGGAATATCCAGTATATGTAGAGCATTTTGGGGGTCGCTCTCCTGCCCAGTACACCACCCCACCAACTAGTGTACAGCTATTTCTACAGGGGTAGCCATTAATCTTTAACAATAATTTGTAATTTTTGGCCACTAGAAGGCACAAAATCCCAGTAGTGAGCCTCCAAAATGTAACCCCTAGGTGGCGCTATCCCAAGGGCTATTACCCCTGCCTGCTTGGCTAGTAGTAGGTTAAGGTGACTGAGTTCTGAAACGGATGCCTCCACCCAGAGGTCAGGGTTGGTAGTGGTCAAGCTAACCTGGGCACAGCCCTCCGGGACACTGTAACCCCCCTCTTTCCTTACTAGTGGCTGGAACAATACACAATAATCACTTTCACAATACCCTGATACACCACACAAGTACCCACACTGTTTGCACTTACCACCAGGGCTTTCCTCAGGCTCAGCCCTGGGGACCCCCTGTAAAACAAGGTTATACACAGCAAATAACAGCAGTACAGTACTCTTGCACAAACTGGAATCACAGTCAGGGTAAATACAAAAAAGAGTTAGATCTGATTTATTTAAGGGATTTGAATAAGGGAGGGGCATAATCAGGTTAATTTGTTTAAAGGCTTTATCAATCAAACAGTTATGCATGCACTTCAGGGTCCATAAGCAGTCACACACTCTGGGTACCCAGATGGAGAATGGTGGGCTAGCCAGGAACGTTGCAGCTGGTTGGGGCCCTGTGATGGAAGAAAACAACATGCACAACACACACTATTTGTAATCTGGAGCCGGAGGGCTCAGTTCGTGAAAAGAAAACAACAAGATAATCAGATGACACACTTTTAGATTTGGCTGTTGTTGCAGGGAGCTACCCTGATGATTACTCATGATACTCAAGACTGGACACAGGCTGGATGAAAACTGAGACAGCAGGTGGTTAATCCGGAGTGCCAGGAGAAGCAGGGCCCACATGATTCGCTGAGGCATCTTTCCTGTTCAAGCGTGGAGCAGAGGGCTGATCCCCAGGCAGGTCTCTCGTCGGTGGCTTTCTCTGTGCAGTGGGGTAGTCTGGCAGGGCCAGCGTGGCATGGCCCAGGCCGAATGGAGATGAATGCAGCTTCAGTCCGATTAGGCAGGATAAAGCTTCCAGCAAGCAGAACACAGTTCACACAGTGGGGAACCAAATCACGACCCACTTTCAATACACAGCACATTTACATGTAAAGGATTCTATGGTACCAGCAAGCAGAACACAGCTCACAGAGTGGGGAACCAAATCACGACCCACTTTCAATACACAGCACATTTACATGTAAGGAAATTCTACTGTACCAGGCAAACCGCTCTCCGGTCACAATCGCAAAGTCCCTGCACAAACCGGGGATTCAAAAGCAGCTGGAAATCCTGACAGGCTGATCGCATTCAGCAAAATCTTCAGTCTTCTTCAGGTATGAGCCAGATAAAAATTCAGTGGCTTACTTCTTTCTCACAAACTTGGATTTAGTCCAAAATAATTCTCTTCTCTCCCTGTCAGTGGCAGCAGGCAGACACGCAGGCCACAACTCAGGCCTTTCCACAGTTCTCCCACGTGAAACTACTCAGACGGCTGCTTGACTGTCTCAAGCATGTTGCTTTTTCAGCTCCCAATTTAGATCTGACTCAAACTGCAGTAAGCCTGGAAATTTCCCCAAGATCCAAAAGGTTCGGTTGGCTGATTCATCTGTCAGTCACAACAGGAGGTTCCCCTTTAGGTGCAAAAAGGTGCCAAAAGCCCAAAACTACAATTCCTACAGATTTTGACTCCAGACAGCTCCTGTAGTCCAGTTCCATTTTAGGTCCCACCAGTACTGATTGGTCCAATTCGCAGTCCCGGGCCAAATGGTAGGGATAAACAAAACAGTCCTTGCTGCAAAGAAGGCAGGTTAGACAAATTACATTATCATTATCACTCTAAATGATTTTCAGCAAATAGTTACATCTTTCAACAGAGATCCCTCTCAGATTACTTATGACTGCAATCCAGGCAGCTCTTAAAGAGACAGTACACAGAGGCTATACAGGCACTCTCTGGCAATCACATTTAAACTGCTAAAACGCAGGACACCAGCCTGGCAGTGAGCACTTAGGCAAGCTCGAGGAAGACTTTTTGGGAACCCTCATTTGTAGGGGGGTTACACATGCCTTACGGGACACCACTGTGAAGGTGGTCTCTGATCCTAAATGTATCAATGAAGTCATGCAGCTTTTTCATCAGTCCCTATACCAGTCCAAAACTCTCTTGGATGACTCGAGCATGTCAAGGGAGCTAGAACATTTATGCGGTTCCACCCATATTTCCCGACTCTCTCCAGAGCTAGCCTAATGGCTGGACAGCCCCATCACTGTGTACTTCCCTGCCCCAACTAACTAAGAGTAAAGTGCTCAGGCCAGATGGGATAATGGTAGAGTTCTATCAACTTCTGCAGGAGGAAATCTCAACGCCACTCCTTCAAACCCTCCAGGAAGCCCATAGTTAAGGCTCCCTCCCCCAACTATGAAAGAAGCACTGATTACTCTGCTCCCAAAGAAGTCCTCAAACCCCCTCGATTGTGCCAGTTTTTGCCCCATCTCTCTCTGCTGTCTGTGGACACCAAGATAGTGGCAAAGGTGTTAGCCAATAGAATGGTGGACATATTGCCCTCCTTGATTCATCCATTACAAGCCGGATTCTCCAAAGGAAAGTCTGCGGTGGATAATCTAAGGTTGGTACTCAGCCTTAAATGGTTGGCATTGCAATCACCTCTACCCACAGCAGCTTTGGCTACAGACTTCTCTAAGACCTTTGACTCTGTGGAGTGGAACTACCTTCATGGAGTCCTAAACCTGTATGGCTTTGGCCCTTATTTTCAGGAGTGGATATCTGCTCTGTCACCCTCTGCCAAGATCCTAACCAATAGAAATGTCTCGCCTTCCTTTCTCCTCCAGAGTGGCACACATTAGGGCTGTCCCCTCTCCCCCCCACTATTTCTTATTGCTTTAGATCTGCTAGTGAGGAAACCCATAGCCTCCATGAACATCTCAGGAATCAAGGTAGGAGACCAAACATACCTGGTTAATTCCTATGCCGATGACCTCCTCCTCACCATATCCAACCCAGAGTGATCTCTGCCCAAGACCCTAGAAATTCTTCAGGACTTTGGGAGACTACCCGGGCTCCTGGTGAACCAAAAAAAATGACTCTCTCTCTCTTAAACCTGGCCTGCCCCAAGGACTATCTTCAGGGAACAGATATCTCCTGGGCCCCTCAGGGCTTCTCCTATCAAGGGGTTAATATCACTACCAGATGGAGAGAACTGGATTGTGCCAACTTCACTCCCTTACTTGCTTCATTAACAACTGAAATTGGTCACTGGCACAAACGTAACCTATCCCTAAAGGGTAGGATCAAGGTAGTACAGATGTTTATCTTTCTAAGAGTTGCCTACTTTTTCCACAACCTCCCCATCTGCCTATCCCCCTAAGCTATCCCAATCCTTGAATAAACTAGTCTCTCTCCTGCTATGGGACAGCAAAGCCACTAATTGGAGTAGATCCAAACTGTAGGCCCATTGTTCCAGAGGGGGTCAAGGGCTCCCCTAGTTCCAGGGGTATCAGCTGGCATACAAGGTAGCACAAGCAACTAAATAGTTCACTCCCTCTCTCCCCCATCCCCCATGTGGGTCAGAATGAAAGCCTTCCTGGCACAGGTTGATACCTTGTGTGCCTTCCTCTCCTCAAGGCACCATCCCCTCTCCAAGGCCACCCCTATCATGATGGAAATGGGGAGAGCTTGGTGGGCTGCCATGGCAGCTTCCACATGCCAAGGACAGCTTGGAACCAACCTCTTGAGTTCACTCATCTCTGGAATAATTGACTCATCTCTGTAGATAATAAGCCACTCCCTTAAGCCGCTCCCTTGGCTAACTTGGGCCAACAAAGGTATAAGGCTGATCAGGGATCTCTACATGCCCAACATAAGGGTGCTGATGTCCTTTGAATAGCTGAAGGCCTGATTCGATCTCCCTGCCCAGGACTTTTGGAGATATCTCCAGATTTGTAGTGCTGTCTGCACCCTCCAGACCTGACAGGTACTAGACACCAAATGGGACTGGTTGCGTATGCTTCACAAGCCTGACAAACAGGGTTTAGCAAGGAAAGTCTATCGGACACTGCAAGACTTTCAACCAGATCTTACTGAAAAGTGTAGACAGCAATGGGAGACTGATACCAAGGTGACCATCCCCTATGAAACATGGGGTTGCTGCATCAGGGCCACACACAGCGTATAGAGATGCTAGAAGCCAGGTAATTCAATTAAAGATTCTGCTGAGGTGGTACAGGACCCTGGCTGTGCTTCAATCCATGGGTCTACTCAGCCACGCACAGTGCTGGAAGTGCCAACAGAGCCCCGCACATTTGTTGCACGTACTCTGGCAATGCCCAGCGTTGGTGTCTTCTTGGAAGTTGGTTCTAGAGGACTGCTCAAGAATGGTGGGCAGAACAATTGGCCATATACATCCTCTGCTGCTATTGAGTGACTCTTCTCCTCTGGAACCCTTCCACGCCTCACACAAGTGCTGGGTTTTGACTGCCTTGCTAGAAGCTAAACATGCCATAATGATGAGATGGAGGCAACCTCAACCCCCCTCTATCTTGAATCGGCACTCCACACTGACGAAGCTGGCTATATTTGAGAGACTTTCATTCTCTGGCCAAAACTAAATCCACAAATTTCACAGGAAGCAGGATACCTACTTACATTCACATTTATGCTCAGTTCCACTCACGTCACCTGGCAACCCCCCTGCTTAAGAGACCACTCGACCTATTCCACTATACTAAGCATAGTAGACAGACCACATGGGCTCCTGTCCACAGATCTACATGGACTAGTGACTGACAGAATCACTTCCTCTCCTGTCCTGGCATTTTCTGGCCAGGCTACAGGGGCTCCACCTATTTCCAGTTCTCTAGGGTGCTGGGGTGAGGAGGTAATTACATATCAAAATCTGCTATAATGTCCTGGATGTACTCTAGATAACAGCCCCTTAATAGAAATGTATCTTGATGTAACTATTGATTTTGGGCTCCTGATATGGAGCGGTATACTGTTGCCGCAGCGACTCCCAGATTGCGAAGACCACCACAGTGACAGGAATTGGGCAAAATCCACCTGTTACTGTGGTGGTCTGTTTGGTGATCAGGACTGCCTTGCTGGGTGTTTGTCCTCCCCCGGTCCAACTCCAACTCGGAGTTAGAGGCATCCCTGACACTGCAATGCCGACAGTCGGCACTGCAGCTGTCGCTGTCGGGGATGTCTCCATGACAACTGTTGCTACGGCATGGGTAAACTATATGGAGCAATGTACCTGGTGGTTTGATACTGTACCAGATGTTCTTCTGGGTGTACTGTACCTCCCCATAAGGGGATTATAAGGTTTCACTGTTTGTATCTACTATATGATGTAACACTGTTATGTAGTCCTGTGATATGCTGTCAAAATTGAAAACCAATAAAATATTTCATGATAAAAAAAAAAGAATAATTTGAACCAACACTGTTCTTTTAATAAGGACATGAGGTTAATTAAATATTGGGATATCAGATTTGGAGTGAGGAGGATAATACTGTTGTGCACCCACCTACAAGAAAGAAATTGCAGGGAACACATTGCACAGGGCAGAGAGCTTGCACCTGAGAGCCTTGGCCTACAGCATCCCCAAGGGCAATTCCTTAAGATATAAGGAATAAAGCCCTGAGCAAATTGGATTTGTGCAAGGTAGATCCTCATCAGACCACATTCGCAAGCTTGCCCACATTTTCTCCATAGCCAGGGAGGTGGATCAGCCAATGGCCCTAGTATTCCTGGATGCAGAGAAAACATTTGATAGGGCCAGCTGGCCTTTCC
This sequence comes from Neoceratodus forsteri, assembly GCA_016271365.2. Taxonomy (NCBI): domain Eukaryota; kingdom Metazoa; phylum Chordata; order Ceratodontiformes; family Ceratodontidae; genus Neoceratodus; species Neoceratodus forsteri. Next base: position 1,046,337,948 of record CM057449.1, read on the forward strand.
TTTTTAGTACCCTATCTAAATTCAGTTTTCCAGCTACTTTTACATCTTGAATTAGCTCCTTATATTCCTGCCCCACCGCAAAAGTATACTGCAATGGAGTCTTCTCGTCTACTTTTCCCTTGAATTCTGGCACCCGACAAGGTTGCCCCCTGTCACGGCTGCTATTTAATTTATATTTAGAACCTTTGTTATGTCAATTGAATACCTCCCCACTCCTTCAAGATATCATAATTGGGCTGTTCCATTTAAAAATGTCAGTATATGAAGATGACATCCTCCTTCATGTAAATGACAAAGAAAACCGTGGCTCAAGTCTATAAAGATAAACTGGAGCTCTGCTACACCAAATACAAACGAAGCACACAAGGAGAAAAACACGGGCTTCAACAGTAATCCTATGGAAGAACAGTCCACGAAATTAGGACACACTAAAACTGCTTGTTTATTATTTTAAAAATCGCAGTAAAAATCCACTATATAGTGGGTGCACAGAGTGGTAGCAACACCCAAAACACTGTCATCGTCAATCAAAGACCTTGATGAAGTCTAAATACAGTATATCTACTGCATTGCCTTATCCAGTTCCCTCATTACCCAGTCATAGTACTCAATTAGGTTAGTCTAGCAGGATCTTCCTGAGATGAACCCATGCTACTGATCATCCTATAGTCCATTTTCCTCCAAAAAGGTCACCAGCCTCTCTTTCATGATTGCTTTCATAAGTTTTTCTACAATGGATGTGAGGCTTACAGATCTGTAATTGCCTGGTTCATCCTTTGGGCCATATTTGTGGAGGGGCACCAGATGAACCATCCTCCAATCCTGTGTTATGGGTCCTGTGTCCAGGGAGGTATTGAACAGGTCTGTCAGTGGCCCCGCCAATACCTCCGCCAGTTCTTTCAGCACCCTGGGGTGAATTCCATCTGGACCTGGTGCCTTATCCACCCTTAGTGCCTTCAGACTCTGCAGCACCCTGCCCTCTGTAATTATCTTATTTGTCACCCCTCCCCCCTTTCCCACCTTCTCCACCCCCTGAGGTAGCTGCCTGCCCTTCTCCTTCATGAACACAGAACAGAAGTGCTCATTTAGTGCTTCTGCCCATTCAGCCCCCTTCTCCACCCACCCTCTGTCCTTCCTAATCCTTACTATTTGGTCCCTGCAGCTGCTTCTCTCCCTTATGTCAGGTGTTTGTTTGGGTCTGTACACTATGGGATGGGAGCACAGGCAAAGAAGGGTAGCACCACACTATTTCAAAAATTATGCATGGGTGAGAGTGCAGGGCCCAGAGGGCCCTGCAATACCACATGCAAATATGGATAGCAGTAAGGACTGATGGGAGTTCAGGGCCCTCTGGGCCCTGCACTCCCACAGAGAAAAAGGGGGTACAATTACAATATCTCAAATATTATGGATGGATGGCACTGTGTGCTCCCGCGTGAAAATATGAATACAATTATTGAGTGATGGTAGTGCAGGCCTTATGCATACATGGCAGTGCAGGGCTCTGCACTCTCACAACTGAATAAGCCTATGATTATACTTTCTCAAAAAGTAAGGAAATTCTTTGTAAAAAAAACATGTTGTTAATGCACTATTAGGGTTAATGTGACAAAAGTAGGGAAATGTGGTCTTAGGGTTCCCAAGCCTAAGACCCCACCCCCATCCTTGGTTTCCAACCCTAACACCCCACCCCATTCTGCATGCAAGAATAGGTATGGGGGTGTGCCTTTGGGTTGTGAACCCTAATGCTTACTCCATTCTCCCATACTGTACCCATCTCAGCTTACTTACTCATGGAATGGGGTGCGCATTAGGGTTCACAACTCCTAGGCACTCCCTCCATGCCTGTTTCTGTATGCAGGGTGGAGGTGGGGTCTTAGGATTGGAAACCCTAAGGCCACATTTTCCTACTTTTGTCATATTAACCCTAATAGTGCATTAACAAAGTTTTTTTACAGAGGATTTTTAATAAGGCCAAACCATATACTATAAAAGAAATTCTACTCTCCCTGAAACTTTTGAAAGAGAAGTGGGGATGCTGTGGACCAGGTTTAGGAAATATAGCTACTCTTCTGGTGCTATTAAAAATGCACATAAAAAGGTGCAACAAGTCCCAAGTGCAACTATCTTAAAAACAAAATAGAGAGAAGGGCACGCCAATCCACAAGTCCCCATGGTGATGGACTTTTTTCCCCAGTCTGTGGCAATTATTTATTTATTAGCTTTTGGTAACCAGGTAAGTGCGTTAGGCCAAAAACCTGCCTATTTTCAAGCATGACCCAGGAGTGTACAACAATGCAGTAGTCAAAATTACAGAGGACAAGTCAGGTATTAGCAGAAAAACACAGGACCACCACGCAGGGTAGACTTACAAGGGTACAGAAATAACAAGCACCCAAGTGTGGGTGGGTAACAGTAAAACATCCAGGACATTACTTAGAGGTAAGTATTAATATATAACAATGTTAGGCATAGGGTGGGCAGAGGAACAAGAATGGAATTAGGGGCAACTGCAGACACCAGGAGAGCTCAAGTAAGAAAAAAGTGCTTTTTTGGAAGAGTGGTGAGATGGGGAGTGCTTAATGTCAAGAGGAAGAGAGTTCCAGTATTTAGGAGTAAGGTGTGAGAAAGCGTGCTCACCCATTTTTGTAGAGCAGGAAGGAAAGGCGAGCAGGGGAGCAGTCGAAGACCTAAGGAGACGAGCTGGGGTAATGGGTTGAAGCATAGCTGCAAGCGAGTAAGGACACGATGGACGTGATAAGGAATCAATAAGGTTACCCAGACCGTGGGAGTGCATGCCATCAGGAGAAAACCAGTTCAATGTAGAGTAGAGACAGCAGTGATGGGTGAGCTGGGGAGCAGCCAGAGCAAATCTTAAAATGTTGTTGTATGTGGTGTCCCATTTATGTAAGTCTGCTACTTTAGCCTGAGAGAAGACAGGAAGAGCATACGTCAGCCCCGGAAGCAAGACACCCTGGGCTACAGAGACACGGGCAGAGGCAGTGAGTGAGTGATGAACCCTGTAAGCAGCACCAATTTTCGAGCTGATGTGTTGACAAATCCTGTTGATATGTGAGGTGCAGTGGAGTTGAGTTTCAAGAGTCACTCCTAAATATTTAAAGGTCTTAGTGTTGGTTAGTACAGATCTGTTCTGGCATTGGACCCTCAGGTGATGGGATTCTGCATTGGCCTTCCTTAGAGACCCAAAGAGCATAGCCTGAGTCTTGGGTTGATTAAGAATTAATTGGTTAGAGGAGAGTCAGGCCTGGATCTGACTAAAGGAGGATGATAAGTGGTCATTGATATCACTGATAGATGCAGAGGTGGTATAAAGTAGCAGGTCATTGGCATACAAGATAGACTTACAGTGGGTAGTGAAGGTTGGAATAGAATTGACAAAGACAGAGAATAGCAATGGGCCTAGTATTGAACTCTGAGGAACACTGCGGGAGATAGCAGAGGGAGATGATTGGGCTTTGCAGAAGGAGGTAGTTTGAGAACGACAGTCGAGATAGCTTTTGAACCAGGACATGGTGGGCTGGGTAGTGCGAAGGTCCAGTAGTTTGCACAGCAGAAGGGGATGGCTCACCAGGTCGAATGCTTTTGTAAGATCAATAAATACAGCCCCGGTGAGTTGTCCATTATCCATGTTAGTCTTAACATCACTGGTAAATAGGGTAAGTGCCGTGGTGGTACTGTGTCCAAGCCGAAAACCATGCTGGATGGGAGACAGAAGATCGAACTTGGTCAGTTGAGAGATGAGCTGGCCATGGACTGATTTTTCGAGCAGTTAGGGTAGGTAGAATAGCAATGGGCCTGTAATTAGTTAGTCTACTAGGGTCGCCTTTTTTGAACACAGGAATAATCCTGGCTGATTTCCATATGAGGGGAACAGCTGAGGTGGAGATAGAGAGGCTGAATGGTCTAGTTACTGGGGTTACTAATAGAGCGGCAGCCAATTGAAGGATCCTGGGTTCGAGACCATAAGTACCCACGCTACCATGGGAAGAGATGGAATAGAGGAGTTTTAAGACTTCAGCTCTAATGACAGGAGCAAGCTTCAGGGGTGCTGATACATAAGCAGGATCACAGGGTGAAGTAGGAGAGCCAAGAGGAGAGGCATGGGGGAAGGTAGGGAGCGCTGTGAAAATAGAGTTAAAAGCTTCAGCAATGGTAGAGGGGTGGTTACAGCTGACCTCATTTACCAACATTTCCCTTAGAGTCTGTGGCTTGTTGTTTCCAATAATTTCATTAATACTAGCCCAATATTGTTTAGGGTTAGATGAGGAACAGTGAAGTAGCTCTCGGTAGTAGCTACTTTTGGCCAGCCTTATGTCCTTCTTGCAGGCATTTCTTAGGGCGCGATATTCCTCATAGTCAGTAGGCAAGGCTGAGGATTTCCATTTCACCCATAGCCTATCCCTTAGTTTTAGGCACTGGAGTAGAGGGTGCCTAAGCCACTTCGTGGGTTTTCCCCTGACCCTGCTGGTTGAGGTGGGGATATGTCACCACTGTAGTGATAGTAACACATTTGTGAAGTGTTCAGTAGCTCTGTTGACATCATTGGTAATAAAGATTGGGGACCAGTCAACCAGACTGAGGTCCCGAAGAAAGGCTGCAGTGTCCAGATGGGCAAAATTTGAGAAGGTAAGAATTTTGGGAGGATAAGTAGGGGTAGAGGCCTGCCACATGCAGTAGATTGGGCAGTGGTCTGTGACAGAGTCCGCAAGGACACTGAGGAGTTAATACGGTCCACTCTATTGGTAAGTATCCAGTCGATAAGCATGCGACTGGAACCGGTTGAGGAGACTCTAGTAGGAGATACAATAAGGGTGGATGCTAGGTAGGAGCCATTCGAGACCAGCCAGTCGAGGTTGAAATCCCCGAGGCAGATAATATCACTTCTGGCTGGTACCATGGCTATTAGGTCAATGAGTTCTTCAAGACCGAGCTTACTGTTTCTCGGAGGGGAGTAGACACTTAGGATGTGAAGTTTCTTTGAGACCCCCAATAGGAGAATTTAATGCAGTACTTCACAATGACTTAAAGGATTAACTGGTGCAAGAGACATATTGAGGTGTGGTTTGAAGTACAGCACCAGGCCACCACCTCTCTTGGATGTAGGACAGTCCACAAGTAGGAAGTTGTACCCAGGGAGAGCACATGCTGAGTTAGGGATTGAAGACTTTAGCCAAGTTTCAGACAAGGCAAGGATATCAGGATTGTTAACAAGAACCCACACTTCAAGCTCAGGGAGATTGGCTACCAAGTTCCTGATGTTTATGTGGGCAATAAATAGTCCAGGAGGTTTGGACACTTGAGGAGGTCGCATGTGCAATCCTAGGGGGCCAGGGTTTGGCTCAATGTCACCAGAAAGTGTAAGGGATAGGGTCGCTATCCAGATAGTGGCATGTAGGAACATACGAGAGGCACAACCATGGTAGCAGATTTGCTTTCTGAGCAAAAATCTAATTATGGAACCAATATGTTTGTAGCTGAAGCCCAGAGGAGGTACCTGATTGATAGATTTATGCAGTAATATGTTTGAGTAGGAGAAGTCATTTTGGGAGGCAGCAGGAAGAGTAGAGAGATGCCCAAGAATTAGTGACAAAGAGTCAAGAGCTAATAAAGAGAGATAGGATAGTAGGCGATTTCTCAGGAGTGACCTCATTGTGCTGTTTAGTGGGGCAGAAGGAGTAAAGAGGAGTAGTGAAACAGGGGGAGGTGAGGAGAGAGTCCACAGTGAGCAGAAATACAGCTTGCTGTAACCTGTTTGGATAGAGAGACAAGAAAGTTTCAACGGAGACCACTAGTGGCGAATAGCTATAACCTGCAGATGAGAAATTAGGGAGATAGAGAAATTCACATAAGCACCTCACGTGATAATGTGCATATGACAGCCCTGGCTATATATTCAAGGCCAGCTAAAGGTGGGAGGGTATTGGGGGTGGGAGGGAGCAGCCATGCAGCGGCTGCGGGGTGAATACAGAACCCCTTTTTCCTGAGCAGTAACCAGGATCGGCCCGCACTCTGTGGCAGAACAGCAAGTACTCCTGGCCTCTGCTTCCAGCTGCACAAATCCCGCTTGGGTGAGCAGCCTTTCTGACTGCACAAATAATCTAGCACAAAGATTTTATTTTTGGTAAGCTACAGAAGTAGCGAGAGAAACCTTACAGTCTTGCCCAAGCAAATTAAATACGGAATCCCTCAGCCAGCAATCCAGCTAATTTTGTTTAGTTGCAAGGCAGTTACACAATTAAAGTTCAGTAAGCTGCCCAGTTTCAGAGGGGGGAGCCCAGTCCTCCATCTCGAATTACTCCGTGCACACCAGTTAGCATGACTGCGAGGGGTGCTCTGCTGAGTCAGTGGCTCGGACAGAAAAGGCACCAAATTCAAAGCTCCACAGTCACAGTCACACAAGGAAAGAAAAGTGCCGGCTCTTCTGCAGTTCTGCAAAAAGCGTACCTTCACTGATTTGGCAACTCGGCAGCTCCGGAGGCGCCTAGCCCAGGTAGGCCAGCGCTTCACTGATTCGGCGACTCAGCAGCTCTAGAGGCGGCTAGCCCAGATAGACCAGTGCTTCACTGATTCAGAGACTCGGCAGCTCTGGAGGCGGCTAGCCCAGGTAGGCCAGTGCTTTTCTGATTCGGCGACTCAGCAGCTCCGGAGGTGGCTAGCCCAGGTAGGCCAGCGCTTCACTGATTCAGTGACTCAGCAGCTCCGGAGGCGGCTAGCCCAGGTAGGCCAGTGCTTCACTGATTCAGCGACTCAGCAGCTAATGGAAAAATGGAGCATTTTGACCTCAGACCCACATTTGAACTCAGTAGTGGGTAATACCTAGAGACCCATGTTTTTCTTAAATAAGAAATAACAAGAAATGCAAGGTATAAAAAGAAATAAAAAAAAATTCAACATATAAAAAGAATGAACAAAAATGAACACATGAATAAAGTGAAAACAATTGCTACTGCTTATTTACTAATACTCCAGAGCCACTTTTTGTAGAGGAACAAACAGTCATTTAGTGAACCCTGCATATAAAACCAACACCAGCTGGCCAGGTTACTTTATCTGCCAATACTGCAATGTTTGCAGATATTCAGCAAATGACCCAGAATTTAAGCATGCATTATTTATTTATTTATTTATTTATTTATTTATTTAAAAGAGACTTACCAGGAAAGACATACTGAGCTGTAAAGCTTGTTTCCAGATGCGTCCTGTGGAGGGGTAGAGGGATGACTACAACAGATCAAAGCACAGTGATACAAAAATACACTATATATAAAAAAATATATATTAACAATTAGTCAAGTGATAATAATGCAGGAATAAAACAATCAGAAGAAGTAAGTACTTTCACTCACAAGGGGAGTATGATGAAATGCCGAAAGTCAGGATCATAATATTCAGAATCACAGGTTCGGCTGCCCGACACACACCTGCCCAACAGACAGACACTGGTGCCAGCAGGGGTAAGGTAGCAGATGTGATGAACCACTACCCTGCCTCTAGCTGTGCACCACAAGAAGGGGAAAAATTTGGTGGTTGGCTGAGCTGCTCCTGTGGTGTGGAGGGCTAAGCCACTAGCAGCTCAGCTACCAGTGTGCTCAGAACAAGGTTCTATTCCTGGGTTTCCACTTTTGTGTGGTTCTATTTTGCGCCCCGTAAACTGTTTTAACCTACTCCGAGGTCCACTCCCCCTTGGAGTTGGTTTTTTGGCCCCCACATTGCACCAACACCTTGTCGGTCTTCCAGTAGTTGGTCTCCTAAACTCGTGCTTATGGAGTTCGGGAGACTGACTGTCAGGACTCAGTAGTAGATACCTCACAAGACTGTCACATCCAAAATATGGGGTAGAGTAGTCAAGCGAACCATGTAATAGACAGGGAGAGATAGAAGGAGGGCAAAGGGTGAGCTAGGGGAGGAGAAGTAGAGAGATGATGGGAGGCAAAATAGGGTTACAATCATATGTGCATATACTAGGAAAAAACACAAAGATTACAGACAACATAGAAACAAGTCTAGCCTTGTTGGCACCTGCAATGCTTGGCCAGCTGGTTATGATTGTTCTATGATTTTGTAATATAAAAATGTAGTGTGTGATTGTCTTTATAAGACAGATGGGCTATGACTGCTTCTCCACCCCCCCAGGTTTCAGTTAAAATGACAGGATATATATTAAACAGCAGATCTCTGTAATGTGATTAACTTCCAAGACATTGCATTTTATGGCCTGTTGCTGCTTTGAAGTGGAAATGAAATGGGAATTTATGAGTCTGCCAGAGGATGGAGATCATAAACATTTTATGACGTCTTAGAGGAAAAACACGTTATCCCACTCTGGTGTTAAAAAAGTTATATTGCACCTAATTGAGATATGGCAGAGTTATTTAAAAACCTTTCATGTCCTTGGGGGCAGGAAACCACACAAGATCAAAGGAAAGGCTTGATTTAAAGACAAACTTATTATTTGGGAAATGAGTTTTTGCTGATGTCACCTTATTTAATATACCTCCTGATAGGACATCCTGTTTTGTATATTTTTTTATATTCTAAAAGGAGGAGCTAGATGGCATCATAGAAGGGGTGGAGACACAGAGTTTAAACTGCATTCTGTATTTCCACTGAGACACATTTCTTTGTGGGCTCTTAGAAACAAGAATTAACTATAAGCACTGTAAGAAGGTAATACATTAGATAGAAAAGTCTAATTATATTGTGGTAGGAGTTTATGTTTGTACTTTAACCTTGTTCTTTTTACTGATTGTATGCTTTGTGATATATGGTTCTGTGTTTACATTTTACATATTTTTATCCATTTTTAAGTAAATCTATATTTACAAAGACTGCCTGGGTGTGTGTTCGAAGTTCTTTCTTTTGCATGTGATGTATGGAGGGTTAAGATTGACAAAACTGTTCATAAGCTTAATGGTGTTACCAAACAGGGAAAAGGTAAGAATATACCTAAGGTCCTTTATAGAGTTTTAAGGGTTCATTTTGGATACCTGGTTAGGTGCTCTTAGGTGAAAGATATCTGGCTTCCCCCCAAAGAGCAGATTATCTTAGCCTGTACATTTGGGTAAGCTAGCATAAGGTTCACAGTTTGAATCCCCCCAGAACTTGAGACTAAAGGTAATTCGGACCCACAAGCAGACATGAGGGTTACCCTGTTCTGTTACCTGTTCACAATATTGTGCTCAGAGGTTGGCACTGTGGGAGCAGAGGTCCTGACCTGCAGAGTCGATTTGTGACAGATCTGCCAGATTTTGTTTTTATATTTTCATCTATTTGAATTTTTTTTCATTTACTGCTGAAAGTTGAGAATGGATCAATTCAAACTGCTGATGTAAGAGTCTCTTGTTTGGTTGGGGAAGGGGGGTGTTAGTTGTGGGGGTGGAGCACAAAAGGTGATAATAGACTGTCAGGAGCAGAGCTCTTCCTTGGCTGGAGTCAAGAGTCAGAGAAATGAATTGGGGTTGATTCTGAGGCAGAAGTGCTGCAGCAAAAGAAAGAGTCCAGTGGATATTATTTCAGTGCAGGAGCCGAGTGGAATACCAAGGCATACCGCAGGCAGCAGCAGTAGCATGGATCAGGATGGGAACCCAAGCAGCAGTAGTGGGTGGGCAGGAGGAACCCACAGGGCATCCTCATCATGTGCATTTAATGGCAGGGCAGCTCACCACATCCCGGTGCGGGCCAAGATGGACAGGACTCACAGAACAAGGTAAGGGGGTTGGGGTAATATCATTGCCACAAAACTTGCCCGGCGGCCAGTGTTAGTGCAAGATCTCAGCAAGGTCTGTAGGGACTGGTTCAGACTGCACAGAGAACAGTTCTCCAGTGTAAAAAAATATATATATGAGCCACTGCATCAAAAGCTTTGAGATACCATTTAAAAATGAAAACTTGTTTCTCACAGATATGCCCTTACATAGGACTGCAACAGTTCCCCTCACAGGGCGCTACATACTTGTGGGATGTTTGCGATCTTGGACGGCGAGAGCCACCGCATGGTCGCCATGTTGTTTCAGCAGGCAAGGTATGCCCTGCAATGATGGGGTGCTCCCTCATTGTAGCCCAGAAATTCTTTCAAGTTGGTGGCATGCTTCTCAAGGTCTGTCATAGACAGTGTGCTCATTCACTGATGCCACAGAGATCAGCCCAAAAAAGCAGTAGCGCCGTTGGCCAAAACACGGCCGCACCTCCAGCACCTGCTACTCCACCAAGCTGTCACAAAATGTTGATTGTGCTGCGCGTGCAAGACAATGTAAAAATGTAAAAGTACAAAGCTGAACTCTAAAATGGGTAACTCTCTTAACGGAGCTGGAGGTCAAATTTTATCATGGAGGTCAGGCACTACATAATATGTGCAGTGCCACTACTCACAATAGCTTTTAATTCAGTAAATGGAAACTGTGGCTCATTCTGGTGGTCTATTTTTATAATGACACATATTACTTGCTACCTTGGACAATACTCAGTACAATATGACTGAACTGCACTTGGGTTCAGGGTTTTATAGATCCAGATTTGGGATCAGAATTAATCTTTATATGCAAAGCTTATAGCTTGCCAACCACAGGCACATCCTCACCAAATTTTGCTATGTCAGTCTGTTTTTACTTATTAAAGGCTACAAATGAAAAAGAAACCAGCCTCATAAAATAATAAAATCTTGTTAGACTTACTTATTACATGGGAGGGAAAACTTGTTACACTTACTTATTGTATGGGAGTGAAACTGTATAATCACTAGTATATAAAATGTAGCTTTTTACATAAAATCATTTTGCACTTCTTAGTGTTATTGGTTAATATATCTTTAAACTTTAAAATGTATGTACTGAATACGCATTTTTTTACACCTAGGAATTTGAAATGTGTATGCATTAATGAATATTCTTGAACAGCACTTTATATGCCATGGTTTGCACATCTGTCTCTGCCACCTGATGAAGCTGCATATGTAGGGAAGAGGAAGACGACACTGAATCTCCTTTTGTTGCAATAAATGTTTAAATTCATGTTGGTGAGTGCATCTTTTTCATTTCTTTTGCTGTGGTTCTAGTTTTTTTTTTTTAGACTTCATTTCTTGCCTGGCCTGTCCTGGGCATCTCTCAGGCTTGCTCACTCAGCTGAGCCCCTAACCTCCCGCCTGAACCACTCCCCCAACAATTGCTCGGGATCCCCGCCTTCTCCCCAGACCCCAGAGAAGGCCAGGGATCCCCAGGGGTAGAGTCAGGTTCATGGACAGCACTGGGAATATGGAGCTGCAGCCCCTGGAGGTCACCGTTGCCTCACCCTGCAGGCAGAGTATTTCCTTTTTGCTGGTTGCCCCCTAGGAGAGCGATGTGCAATGACACCCGTGCACAGCATCCCTGCTGGCATCTGTCACTCTCCTCCCCCTTATGTCGGCTGGCGTACCTGCGTTACCCCCCCCCAGTCTCCACTGGGGGTCACCAGGTCACTGAACTGTCCCTGGATCCCTCCCCAGGGAGAGGAGAGCAGTTCTCCAGATGTTCCGTCCTCTCCCTTCCCCTACCGACCCACAGCCACCTGAGTCTGTTCCCGAACCCAGGTCACTGTCGTGGCACAAGGCGTGGCGTTCAGCACCTCAATCCTCAGCACCGCCTGGACAGCTTGCTGTGGTTCCAGTTAACTCAGTCTGTGGCACCTTCAAGGATTGGTGTTCCCATTTCTTTTCCTTTGTCTGTGTTACACCAAAATAAGTGACAACCATGTTTCAGACAAGCACATGACATTTGGAGTAATTGCAGCAACATAAAGAAAAGGTTTTCTTTTGAGCCTGGGAGTTGGCTTTTGATTACTTCACTCCAGTCATTGAGTCTCATGTACTGCCTGCAAAAAAAGATCAGGAAAAAAATGAGCTGTATATCGAAAACACCATGAATGACATACTGTAGTACTTCTGATCATTAGTGCTGTGCAGAAATAAGCTCAGTGCAGCACGACAACACTAAGATGTCACTACTTCAGCACAACAACCCTATATTGGGCATGGATTTCCATGTTTCCCTGTCAAGGTTCCTGGCTTCCACTGAAAACTCGAGATTAAGACACAGCTTTGTCCATGTTTGGATGCCATACATTATCTTTTATAGTGTATGGGCATCCATTCCCATTTCAGATTATTCTGTTTCCTTTCTCTGAATTGGTGGTTGGGAAGGGAGGCACTTGAGGGTTGGTGGCGGGCTCAGGTAATGATTCAGTGTGTGGCTAGCAAATGCAGCTGTTTCTGTAAATTCAGAGTTAAAATAAAAAACAGCTTCCAGCTGGATTAGCTAGATGAATGCAGCTGTGTACCACATTATAAGCTGTTGTGAAGCAGTAGTGACATTACTACTGCAGCACAGCAACATATTGATGTGGTTTTATGTGATATCAGTGAAAGCAAACCGGCGACGAGAAAAGAGCGAGGCTAAAAGGAGCGACCGTGACACAACAGCGATTGCTTAAACAGTGACAACACTGTTCCAGTGAGTTTCTGTAAGGGGCTTCACCCCCCCCCCGCACCCTCCTTTGCAGAGTGTTGCCCACCGCACCCCACTTTGTAGGGAGCTTCTCCCCTGAACCCCCCTTTCTATATATAAACAACTCTGGGGAGGGCGACACAACTTGGGGAAGGGGAGAAAACTGAAGCTTACCATTTCAGCAGTCAGTTTTTCTGGACCGCTTTTTCCCCTCACTGTTTTGCAGTCGCAGTGTTGTCATTTGCGATATTGCAGTCAAGGTTTTTATGGGATACCCATTGATGTCACCACTGCAGCACAAACATTTATTTATTTAAAATTTTGATAACTGGAAAATGCACACTGAGCCAGGGCTCATTTCCAGGTGTGAACTGGGAACAGGGTAACAAATACAGACAATGGGTGATACATACAATTAAAATACAAGTACTAGTAGTGGTAAGAGTAGTTACAAGGCATACAAAAGATTGTTGTGTATAAGCATATAAGTTTATCCAGTGGACATTATAATAATATAGAGACAGCACAGGGAAGACTGTAAACTAATTTCTCCACATTAGTGTTTTGTGGAGGAGTCTGATGGGGAGGGGGATAGAGGTGTAAGTGCTGTTAGAGGGAAGGGTAGGATGGGTAGTTACTGAGCTGGGGAGGAAGATGGTTCCAAAGGGAGAGGAGCCCGTAGGAGAAAGTTGATAGGTCAGTTGTTGTGTGAGGGTAGGGAGAAGGAGCAGGTGTCCCTGGTTCGTAGATCATAGGAGGAGGGGACCAAGGGGGACAGCATGTTGGAGTGATAGGGGGAAGCAGACCGAATCAAAATTTGGTTATGAGCTTAAGCGAGTGGATAGAGCATCTGTGGGATTGAGGTGAGATGCCAAGGGAGGAGTAGAGGTTGCAGTGGTAAGTTTGAGAGAGGGAGATAAAAGCGAAGCAGCAGAATGAATTTAGTAGGGTATCTAGCCTGGATAGTGAGTAAGCAGGGACTGTGCTGCAAACAACATTGGCATAGTCTTAAATAGGAATGGTGATCTTTTTCACTATTTCAAGTAAGATAGGGAGTGGAAGGGAGTCTTTGTTTCAGTAGAGTATACCTAGTTTAGGGAAGAGCTTGGTGGTGATCGCATCTATGTGGACTGAGAAATCCAGGTGGGAGTCCAGCCAGATGCTTAGATATTCTTATGCTGGGACATAGTCAAGTGGGGTACCGTCCAAGATGGTGAAAGCTGGGGGGAGGGTGTTCTGGCCAGTTCCTGGGCAGAGCCAAAGATAATGGTAATGGTCTTAGAGATGCTGACTTTCAATTGTTTTGTGAGGAACCAAGATTGCACCTTGTTTTTTCCTTTTTACACTCTATTTATTGCCCCCATCTCCGGACCTCTCTCAAGCCTCTTCGTGCACCAACTCGCTCTACCGCCCACTGTGCTCCCTGCCATCTTCAAGGATGTTATGAAACCAGGGAGATCGAAAGGGCAGTGGCAGGAAGCCAGCATTGGGCATTTGGCGGTGGCTCTGGAAGGGCTGTTGCCTATCCCGGATGGGAGGGTTTTTTACCTTCTGGCCCCCCGAAAGCCCTTCCCCATCCCACCCCCCAAAGTGTGGTGCACCTCTGACACTGCAGCGCACAGCAGCCCTGCCTGTGTCAACCACGCAGTGTATGTGCCTTCTAGCACTTCTGCAACACCCCCAGTCTCCACCAGGGGCCACTGGAGCATCGGACACTCCCATGCCCTCCCCCGAGAAAGGAGAGCAGCCCAGGGGGTGCTTAATCCTCTCCCTCCCCTGCCGGCCCCCAGTGCCCTAGTTCGCTCCCGAACTCGGGTCACCGGCATAGTGTGAAGTGTGGCGTCCAGCACCTCAACCCTCAGCACCACCAGGCTGGCAAGATTGCACCTTGTTTAGGTCCTGTTGAAGAGCGGAGTGGATGTCTGAGAAAGTGGGTCTGGAGGCAAATAGGATGGTGTCATCCACATACATATGATTGAGGGGAGGTCATTGATGAACACTGAAAACAGGATGGGGACCAGGACAAATCCTTGAAGTACACCTGCTAGTATGGGAAGGGGGAGGAGGAGTTTCCACCCTCACAGATTGTGGTCTATTTCTGAGGTATGACTTGAGCCAGCTAATGGTGTGGGGGCCAGGCCAGCAGCCACAAGCGTGGTGAGGAGGAAGGGGTGGGAGACATAGTCAAAGACTTTTGCCAGGTCCACAAAAATAGCAGCAGTCAAGTGGTCCTGGTCCATTGCTGAGTGTATATGGTCAGTGACTCATAAGAGGGTTGAGACTGTCGAATGATGTTTTTGGAAACCAGACTGGAATTGGGAGGGGAAGCCAGAGGAGTTTAGGTAGGCAGACAGTCTGAAGTAGACTAGCGATTCATGCAGTTTGGCAAAGGCGGGGAGAAGGGAGATAGGTGAGTAGTTTCCTGGTATGGAGGGATCACCATCTTTGCGCAGGGCAGGGAATTACAATAGCAAGTTTCCAAGCCTGGGATGCAGTACCAGAGGAAAAGAAGAGGTTCAGGGGGTGAGCTAAGGGGACAGCAATTGCAGGGGTTGATAAGTGAAGGAGTTTGGGGTGAATACTGTCTAGGCTTGATTTGTTGCTGATTAGAGAATAAAGTGCCTGGAGGACGGGAGGGAACAGGAACACATCTGGGGAAGGGTCAAGGGTGGAGTCCAGAGAGGGGATAATGTATGGGCAGCCATATACAACAAGTCTTTGTCAACATCAAAATGTTTCCATGAAAACTAGGAGCTTCAAGAGTGAAGTTTGAGAGGTATGCTGGTTACCATAGAAAAATCAAGATGAAGACACAGAATTATCTATGTATTGATGCTCATACATTACCTTTTATAGTGTATAGGCATCCATACGCACTTCAGACACTCTGCTCCCTTTCAGTGAACTAGGGGTTGAGGGGTGGCAAGTGAAGGTTGGTGGCGGGCTCTGTGATGCTTGGCCAGCTGGTTATGATTATTGTATGCTATTTGTAATATAAAAATATAGTATGTGATTGTCTCACATAAGACAGCCTGTGCTCCATGAGTACCCCCGCAAGGTTTCAGTGAAAACTACAGGATATATAATTGGCCAGGAGATCTCGGTAATGTAATTAACTTCCTTGAGAAATTGCATTTTATGGCCTTTTTATTACATGCTTTGAAGTTGGGAAGCTAAATATACATTTTATTACAGGACATGACATGGCTATCTCATACTTAGGTGAGGGATTGCAGGCTTGTAAAACTTCAAGGGAACTGGTGGATCAAAAAGGCTCATAATTTGGGAAATGAGTTTTTGCTGATGTCACCTTATTTAATATACCTCCTGATAGGACATCCTGTTTGTAATTTTTTTTATGTTCTAAAAGGAGGTGCTAGATGACTCACATAAGGGGTGTGGAGAGACACAGTTTAAACTATCCTGTGTCTGAACTGTTGACATATTATCTTGGGACTCTAAAGAAACATACAGCTCTCTGATATAAGGCACTTAAAGAGGTGATACATTAGATAGAAAAAGTCTAACTGTATGTTGGTAGGAGTTTGTCTGTAATTGACTTTGCTTTTCTTTACGTGATTGTATGCTCTTTGATATATTGTTCTGTGTTTACATTTTTCATATTTTTATCCATTTTTAGTAAATATATTATTTGAAAGACTGCCTGGGATGTCTGCCAGTTCTTTTTTTGCATGTGACATATAGATGGTTAAGTCTGACAATTATTCAAAAGCTTGATGGTGTTACCAAACTGGAAAAAGTTAAGAATATACCTAAGGTCTTTTATAGGGTTTTAAGGGTTCATTTTGGAAGTCTGGCTTGGTGCCCCTGGTGAAAGATTGTACCGCAATTCCCAAAGAGGGTACGTATCAGAGCCTATACATTGTGGGTGGGATATTCAGACTGCACCAAAACAATGCACAATAGCAGGAGCAGGTGCAAGTCCAGTGTGCCATGGCACAACAGGCACGATATTCAAACCATGAGCAGGCAAAGGTGTGCCTGCACAACGTAGCTGAATATCACGCCCGATGTGCCATAGCGCAACAAGGGTTGCGCAATGGAGCAAGGCCGATGAGCATTAGCACTCCTAGGGATGCGCAGGGACAAAGACAGGAAGCAGCTGTGCACCAGTCATGGATGTGCCATGCGTGGAGGAGCATGCAGCAGGACAGACAGACCAAGTCCCCCACCCCTCACCAGGGCAAGGCCCCCATAAGCTGCACAACCAGACGTGAGTAGAACGGACCACCAGCCCATGAACCCTGGCACCGATCCAACAGCAGACATGGGCCAGCAGTCCCCACCCACAGGGCAAGGTGCCCCTGCACTGTCCCCCAGAAAACAGAGACCAGAACACAAGGATGGCCAGGACCCACCCATGCCATGGCACCACACCACTGCCGACCACCCCAAGTACAGCGATCCTGAGACACCCAGCCCAGAAGCATGACCAAACAGTGCATGGCACCGAAGGTATGCCACCACCACCGTGACAATGCAACCTGTTGCCCCATGGTGCCATGCACAACATCCCCACCGTGACCCCTCTGTGCATGTGGCAACATCATCCACTTGTGCCACCACAGCACACACAAGGACCTCCTGCATGGCCCCCACAGAGGCACATCAAGGAGGTCAACCTGGCATCAGTACCAAAGGGAACCCGCACATGACAAGACCCACCCCAGACACCACCACCATCAGGAAGGCACCCTGAACACCCACCCATGCACACACCCTGACCCAGCACTGGCCCCACCAGATAGCACAGCACCCTACTGTGGCTCATGGAGGCATGCGCCACACAGGAGGCAACACAGGGCACATACAAAGGCCCCCCCAACACAGTCCCAAGGGTACCCTGTCAAACAGCCACACATAGCAGAGCAGCAGATGCTGCCATCATGAATTCCATGGTGCCATGTACTTATGGCCTGCACATCACCATTGTGCCGGTGAGCCTGCCATGTGGTGTGCGCACCATGAACCAGGCCTCTGTCTGCATGCAGCAGGACCCCATGTGACAATCACCAGACCACAGGCACCACCCCAGACACCATAGACTGCAGGGTGGGGGCCAACAACAGCACCACCCACAGTGGCAACAGAGGCAGATGTGCAATAGACCAGGGGTCAGGATGCCAGCTGCCAGGGCATCATGCCTGGAAGGCGGCTGGTATGGACTGCCACCGATGTCACGTCAGCATCCATGCATGTGGTGGTGGGGTTGGCATGACAGTGCGAACCACAGACACACAAGGGGCACAGCCACACGGGCACAGCACACACCACCAGGGGTGGCTGGGGCATAGCACATGCACCAAAGCCCCCTGCACACAGGCAAATAGTGCACAGGGCACACCACACATACCCTGCCCATGGCCCCCATCCACACCAGTGGGGGATCCCTGGTAGACACACCCATGGCCAGGCCAGCACCACCCCACAGTTGCCATGCACACCACTGCAGCAAGGCACCATGCGCCCACTGCAAAACAGAGACTGACGCAGACATAGTTGGAAAAGCATGTATTACGTAACAATAAACATCAAAAGAAACTATGTACAAAGATATATATATATACATACATATATATATATATATATATATACAGTGGAGGAGGGGATGTGCAAGGCCACAACAAGGGGGGGAAGGGCAGGGGACAATGGGAAAGGCAAAGGTGGGGGGCATGGGGTGTGGGGACAGTCCAGGGAGGGAATGGTACAGTGCAGGTGCTGCAGGCCTTACTGGCGGCCCCTGTCATCCCTGTACTCCCTGTGGTGCCTTCTGTGCCACCAACGGTCACCCCATCCATCCCCTGCAGCAGCCCCAGCATGGCCCAGGTGACCAGCAGGATCTCCTGGATGTTCCTTTCTAGGGCTGTCCAGCATGGTCCACCTACGGCAAGGGAGCAGAATCAGTATGAATGACTGGCCAGACTAATGCAGCCCACCCAATGTGCATGGTGTACATCAGTGGCCTGTGCCCCTGGGCTGGCATTTGACCACCCACAGTGGGTGTGCCCACATGATCCACCAGCCTGAGCACCCGCAGCCATGCAAACTAATGCACACCCCCAACGCCCATGCACGAGCACCATCATGGCCGTCCGGTGTCATGGCAATGCAGTGGGATGGCAGTGGCACAGCCAGGCACCCAGTGCACACACAGCCCATCTGCAACACCCATTCACAAGTGCAGACCCACAGGACAGTGCGGAGGGCACCGTGGGACGTGCACAGCAGTAGGGGCCATGTGCAGGGGGCCATACCTCACCACCTCCCCTGCAACCCACCATGCACAGTTCTAAAGGGAAACATGGCACTCACCTGTGTCCCAGCCAGCAGGGTGCTGCTGACCCCTGGCACCACCACTGTGCCCTGCCTGCATGGCCACACCACCAGCGACATCCTGCCCTCCATGCTCTCGATCCTCCGGGCCTAGTGTGGAAACATGGAGAGAGTCCTATCAGTACACATCTGAACCATAGCCCCCCCACAGTGTGCATGCCTGCACAGCCTGTCTGTGTCATGGTGGCACAGGGTGTACTCGATGCACCCCCACAACTGGCAACACAGGTACCGGCCCCCACCCCCCATGGCGGCATGGCCTGCTGATCACCGTGCCACCAGGACAGACGGATATTACTAGTGTGATGAAAAAGCACCTACCTGGCCATGGCACAGCTCACCGCCGGGCATGCACCTGCAGTCTCCCTAGGCAGTCAGGGTCATGCTGCTGGAGGTCCCCATAGTGGTGGTGACACTGCTCCACAGTCCTGCTGCTCCCTGTGGCCTCCTCAAGGCCCTCTGCCACCTCCTGCCACACCCCTGTGCATGGCCTCAGGAGGTGAACCTGCCCAAATAGGGCACCTGCATGGGGCTCCACAAGAGCCACCAGGTTCACCAGTTCCACCGAGATCCATACTGGTGCTCTGGTGCGCGACATATTGCAGACACTGGTGAGCTCAAAATGGCACCCGGTAGTGCACATGCCCCACATGCAGAGACAGCGTGGTACTGCACTGCCAGTCGCAATCGTGCTGGCACTGGACAGTGCAATGGGGGGGCAGCCATGCAGACGCATGTTGCCTAGAAGGCAAAGGGCAGCCGCAGGGTCAAGGGTCTGTCCACGCACGGAGCGCTACAGTGCTATTGGGAGGTCCCTGCATGGAGCATGGTAGGGTGCATGTGTGTGATGCAAAGCAGTGGCCTACCATGCTGAGAAGCCATGGCACCCATGGCACACCATGGCACATGCACCCCTTCAGACATATAGTGCACGAGCACCACAGGCACAGTAGTGGCAGTGCCCTGTACTGCCTCCAGTGCACAGTGCATCAGCTGCACTGCTAGCGTAGGCATCAGCACCGCAGGCATGCATCTAGTGTGGCGCCGATTGCACACGTCACAGTGGTGCACCACAGCCTGAGCATACTCAACACCATTGCACAAGGTGCAACAGTGCAATATTCAGCCAGGTTATGCTAATCAGCTCATGAGCCATTCCATGGCGCATCCACTGCATTTGCATCCCATTTCAGTGGCGCCTGCCCTCATTTGCATGCGATGCGTTATAAAAGCGACCTGGGACTACATAAGCCATGGATCGGTATTGTAGTCTTTTGAGGTAGGTGCCATGCTGTGGAGATGTGGGGAAAGTGGTCTGGGAGGGCTGTATGGGACTGCACAGTCCATGGTAACACCTGTCCATCCCCACAGGCACAAGCATGACCGAACGAGAGGATGAGGAGGAGCAGGGAAGCATGCAGAAGAGGAGGCTCAACTTCACCAGGGTGGAATCAGATGCCCTGTTCGAGGCCTACCTCAACAGGGAGCCACTGCTCAGTGGACAGAGGGGCACACCACAGGCCCATGCGGTGGCATGGGGCGAGGTGGCATGTGCTGTCAACCAGCAGGACAGCCACCAGTGTTCCATGCAAGAGTGCAAGAAAAAGGTTGGCATGGACAGGAGGTGGATTAAGGATAAGGTGGCTGCCATCAGGGCAGCGTGTGCTGCCACTGGTGGGGGTCAGCAGGACATTCCCCACTTGACACCACTGGAGGAGCAGGTGGCCAGCAGTATTTGGCGTAGTGCCATTGAGGGTGTTCTCGGCGGAGGCTTCCAGATGAGCGGCAGCCCATCACTATATGGTAGGACTGGTGCTGGCAGTGTGTGGGTGGCAGGGGGTCAGGCACCAGGGCCAGGTGGAACCACTAACGGTACTGTGTTCCTTTACAGCTCCTGAGTGTCTACATGGAGCAGCAGTGGTTGGTGTGTCCATCGAGGGGGCGGCCCTGGACCCAGTGAAGTGCCCATCCACCTCCACAGGTGTCCAAGGGACTGACCATCTGCAGCCCTGCACATCTGTCTGGACTGATGCCAGTGGAGAGGGTGCGGATATGGCCCTAGCTGTGTTCCAGTGTGATGCCGCTCATGGTGTCCTGTGTGCTGAGACACAGATCGGGGCCGACTCCAGCACCAATGATGACATGACGCACATCCCGGACAGTGATGTATGTGGGACACAGGGAGATCCCACGGATGGCATCTGCCCAGGCGGATCTGCAGGTAGCGCTGGTGTGGTTGCCTGCACAACAGCCTTTGTCCAGGCTGTGTCTGCGGGTTCCAGTGGGGCAGCACTGACATGCAGCCACAATAGTGGGGCTGTTGTCACCGCTGCGGCCGTGCCAGTGGTGCCTGGTGATCGGCAGCCAGAGGGGCAGTGTCAGCAGCTGGACAGTGTCGACGTGGGGACAGGGGTTGGGGGCAGCAGCAGTGCACCGTGTGTGGATGTACCCCAGGAAGGCAGTGCCCTGTGGCACCCACCGTCGAGGGGCACTGTGCATCAGGGCCAGGAACACCATGGGGGACAGCATGCTGGCCAT
The DNA here is from genome assembly GCA_016271365.2 of Neoceratodus forsteri. Lineage (NCBI taxonomy): Eukaryota > Metazoa > Chordata > Ceratodontiformes > Ceratodontidae > Neoceratodus > Neoceratodus forsteri. Next base: position 1,046,359,334 of record CM057449.1, read on the forward strand.
GCAGATGACCCCTTGGATGACCACAGCCATCTTCTCAAGGCCTCTGAGGATCAGCAGGTGCAGCTCATGGTGGCGGTGGATCACTCTGTGCAGAGCTGTGCCAGGCAGAGGAGTGGCGGAGCAGGTACCATGCCCTGCTCCTGGCAGAGTTGGCTCAACAGCGGGCAGATGTGACCACAGCCATTGACAGGCAGACCACTACAATGGCAATTGTCGTGGCTACACTGGCCGACTGGCTGTGTGCCAAGCCACCGCACACCCTGCAGAGTGCTATGTCTGCCCCCCGTTCTCGGGAACCTCTGCCATGTCGACTTTGGGTTTGGCTGTGGGCATACCTAGCATGCCTGGTGCGGGCATGTTCGGTGGCCTGCAGACCCCTGCGCAGACACGGTCATGTTCACGCAGTGTCACCCCTTGGGGCCCTTCGATGCCACCCCATGAGACCACTGGTCAGCCTGGTATGGCTGGCAGGTCTTGGCGGGGCTGCTCAAGCATCCATTGCTGCCATGCTACTGTACTGCATGACTGACCCTTCCCCCTCCACAGCCACTGTCTGCCACTGCCCTGTGTGCACTGTGGTGTTCTGTGTGCATTGCATGGGTGTGGTGCCCTGCCCTGCACACACGGTCTCTAGGCACACCCTCCCAGCTGCTGGCCACTGTGGCACATGCATGATAATGCCAACATAGTGCTGTCTGCCACTGTGCAATGGTGCTCAGCACCTGAGGCATGGACAATGCCAGCCACTGGGTGTGGTTGTGTTGGGTCCTGTGGGGGTGTGGGGGGCCTGTCAGGGTGGGTGTGCATGTGGCCCTGTGGGCATGGGTAGGGGTGTGTGTGTACCTGTGCGTGCATGCCATGTGCAGCCCTGCTGCTCCCTGCTTTTGTGTGTGGTCCCCCACCTATTCCCATGCCCCTGATGCCATCCTCCCCTGGTGTCCACCCCTGCCTGTCTGTGGGCTGTGCCCTTGCCCTTGGTGGTTGCACATGGCCTTGTTGACCTACCTGTGTTATCTGAAGTGCTCCTCTGCGATGGTGTCCCAGTGCTGCTGGGCCATCCGGGCTAGCCGGGGATCCCTTTACCCAGGGGGTGGCTGCCCAACACCAGCTGGACTGGTGTCCTCATCGTCCCCACCGCTGTCCCCCTCCTCAACCTCAATGGCTATCCCACAGTCGGTGGCCATATTGTGCAGGATACAGCAGGCCAGGATTAGCCCGCAGGCCTTTGAGGGGCTGTACTGTAGGGCACCGCCTGATGTGTGCAGGCAATGGAACCGTGCCTTCAGCAGCCTGAGCACCCACTTGATGACATTCTGAGTTGTGGTGTGTGCCTCATTGTACTGTTCCTGCACTGGGGTCGAGGGGCACCGGTATGGTGTGGGCAGACAGGGCCGTAGTAGGTAACCACTGTCACCTGTATGTAGAGGGGTTTCATTAGCATGGTGGTCTGTGACACTGTGCCATGGACTTTCATGGCCGGTCCCCATGGCACCCCTGCCCATACCCCACACCCCCCATCTGCACCCATCGTCCAGTGTGCTATGCATACTCACCTACCAGATGGCCAGAGGGGATGTCCCCACTCTTGAACCTATGGCAAAGTGCAGACTGATGCCAGATGAAGGCATCGTGTGCTCCCCCAGAGTACGTGGCACAGACATTGATTATGTGCCCCCTGGCATCGCACACCACCAGCAGTTGACACACGGGTAACCCTTACAATTGATGTATGCCACCCCCTCCAAGCCAGGTGACATGTGGATGCCTACATGGGTGCAGTCTATGGCCCCGAGCATGCCAGGGAACTGTGCTACCCTGTGGAACTCCTGCATGTTTGCTGTGTGCTCCGCCTATGTGCTGGGGAAACAGATGTACTCTGCAGCATGTGGCAGCAGTGCGCTGAGGAATTATGTGAGTAGGCGTGATGCAGCCCACTGGATTATGCCTGTCATGTCCTCTGTTGGTCTCTGGAAGGTGCCCGTGGTGAGCAGGCACATGACAGCTGTGATCTTAGTCTTCACGGACAGCGCATGGCTCCATCGTGTGGGTGCCTGCATCTCCTCACTGCACAGCTCACAGAGCTGCTTCAGAATTGCCCGGTTCAGGTGGTACTGGCCCACGATCTCAATGTCACTGTACAGCTCGAAGCTGACGTGGGCATGGTACAGCCTGTTCTGGGCATACCACCACCAGACCCTTCCACGGCCGTGCATCCCTGCTGCCTGCCTTCTCACATCCCTTATTACCGCCTCCATCTGGAAGGTAGCACTGGCCATATCCCTGGTTGGTGTTCCCCCCCGGGTTGATGTCTACCTGGCCCCCCTGGGCTGTGTGCTGCTGCTGCTGCCCCTGCACTGGGTACACCCCTGGCTCTTCACCACTGTGTGCCCTGCCAGTTAACCACTGCCCTCCGCCCTCTGTGGCACGCTCAGGCCCTCTCGCACACACACACACACACACACCCCTACCTTCACTCACTCGCACACACCTCCAGTGGCCCCCCGACCACCTCCTGGCCACACCTGCCCCCTGCTTCTTGGATTGCCTCCCTGCCACACTGTCTCCATGCTCCTTCACTATGGCTCCTTTCTGGTGCATTCATCCTCCCCTCACTTGCTCCCTTTTGTATTGGCTCATTTCTGCTTTTGCGCAACTTCCGCTTGCCCCACTATTGCACACATTGTCTACTGTTGAATATCGCACTGTGCACATTATTCCTGGTTACTGCCCCTGCACTTGCACATGCATTCAGTTCTGTTGCACTGTGGTGCATTGAGTGTTGAGCTGCGCAGCCACACCCGCTGAATATTGCACATTGGTTCATATCCGCTCTTGTGTGGGTGCATCCCTATTGTGCATGGCACATCTGCTCTGAATATTCCACCCTGGGTATGCTAGCATAAGGTTCACAGTTTGAATCCCGCACCAGAACTTGAGACTAAAGGTGATTTGGACCCAAAAGCAGACAGGAGGGTTACCCTGTCTGTTACCTGTTCACATTACTGTGTTGAGAGGTTGGCACTGTAGGAGCATAAGGCCTGACCTGCTGAGTGTGTTTGTGACAGATTTAGTTGACAGCGGTGCGAAAAAATTGGTAACACAAGCTTTAACTGTTCAGTGTGTCAGCTTAATACTGTACAGCTCACTTGCAAAATAAGGCAGTGATTTATTTTAAAAAAAAAGGAAACAGAACTATATAATTTTGCTTACAGTCAAGTTCCTACCTGTTTTATTTATTTTATAAAGTGCAAGTTACAGTTGCCGAAGTTAGGGAAGAAGATGGCTTCCAACTACAGCGGGTACACTGCAGACTAATTGAGGCAGTTGTGCCAGGACAGAGGAGTCCTGCATGAGGTGAGAGCCACCAAGCAGAACCTCGTGGATGCCCTGATGGCAGCAGATGCCCAGAGCATTGAGTCACAGACTGTGACTACAAAGGAGCAAACCTTGGGCATGGAAGGGCTAGCGGCCAGTGCAGTGTCCAGATCTGGTGAGGATGAAAGTAGGGCCAGTGCAAGTGAAGGGCCATAGCAGCAGGGGAAGGTCACCAGCATTCTGGAGCCAGAAGCAATCAGGCTGCAGACTGAGTTGTGCAGAATGGAGTTGGAGTTCCAGAGAGAAGAGAAGCAAGAACAGAGAGCCGCAGAGGAGAAAAGGGAGCAGGAATAGTGAGAAGCGGACCATGAACAGCAAGAGGTGGACTGTGAAGAACATAAGCGCCAGAGGTGATATGAACTGGAGAAGTTTTGACTCCAACCACCAACACTAGAGCAGGTAAGTGGCTTGGGTTTAACTGGAACTACAGGACTAGGTTACAAACTGAATTCCAAATTGATAGCTGAATTTAAAGAGGGGGAGGATATGGATGCCCTTTTAAATTCCTTTGAAAAAGTTTGCATTCAGGCAAATATTCCTAGAGGGTCCTGGAGCTTCCAGCTATCCCTGCTACTTGCCAGGAAAGTTCGGGATACATTGGGTCAAATGGACAATGAGGATAGTAATGATTACAGCAAACTTAAAGCTGCACTTTTAAAAAAGTTTGATTTAACTGCTGAAGCATACAGAGCTAAATTCTGTAAGCTCAGGAGAAGACCTGACATGAGCTACAAGGAGCTAGCCATGAAACAGCATCAGTTTTTAAAACGTTGGTGGGAAGGAATTGAAACAAACTGTGTAGATAAAATTGAAAATGCTATGTTGTTAGAGCAGTTTTTTTGGGCATGCCCAGCAGAGCTGAAAACCTGGCAGGAGGACCGAGATTCCAAAACAGTGCAAGAGGCTGCTGAACTCTCGGACCACTATGCCAAGAGCAGACCTGCTCTGAGAGCAAATGGGGTGGGCATGGCAGCGCAGAAAGGGAAAAGAGTGCCTTCAGGGCAGCTAAAACCCTATCTGTCTCCACTGAAATCAATTAGCTCCAGGTTTCAAAGAAAAGATTTTACTGAGAAAAGAAATGAATGTTGGGTTTGTAAAGAAACTGGGCATATTGCCAGACAGTGTCCAGAAAGGACAAGCAATATGCAGAATGGGGCTAAGAAAGAAGTGGGTTGTTTGTGTGTCCCTGGAAGCATAACTGTGAACATGAGGGAACACATGCATCCAGTCACGGTGAATGGTGTACAGACACAAGGGTTAAGAGACACAGGGGCATCCCTGACACCGGTAAAAGGGGATCTGGTAGAGCCTGGTCAGCTTATACCCAATAAATGTGTAACTGTACAAGGGTTCACTGTTGAGGAGACCACATTGCCACTCACTAGTGTTCTCCTAGACTGGGGTGAAACTGGGGAAACTGTGCAACAGGTGGCTGTAGCCAAAACTTTAGCAGTTGATGTCATCCTTGGCAACAATCTCAACTAGGGGATGGTGTGTGCAGTTACCCATAGCCAAGTGGCAAAGGAACATTTTAGTTCCCTGGACCCCACAGAAGCCATTGTGGAAACCACTGGGAGGCTGGTTCTCCAGCCTGTGTCTCCTGATATGGAGACTAATGAAAAGGGGGTTGAAAATTCCCCAATAGCAGTTAACCACACAGCTACAGAGGGTTACTCCGAAGAGGGAGGTGTGACCCATTGTCAGAGAGTTAGGGATGACAGTGATCCTGAGTGCTCTGACACTAGTGCTAGGGACCCTAGTTTAGAGACTGAAGGGGACCTGTCCCATGCCTTGGGAATGTGTAAGGAGTTTAGAGCTGCTCAGAAAAGTGACCCTAGTCTAGAGAAGCTGAGGGTTTGGGCAGACTCTGATGGAACACAGGGAGGTGACAGTAAACACAAGGTTTATTGGGAAAATGGACTGATGTATGCTCAGTCTGTGAAGACAGAGGGAGGGGAGATAGGCAGGCAGCTTGTCATTCCCCAGGGGTACCATGAGCAGTTGCTCAAGATTGCACACAATATTCCTTTGTCTGGTCATCTAAGGAAACACATGCACTATGCAGCAGTTGGCCCAGAATATTGGTTGGCCCAACTTCACCCAGCAGGTGAAGGAGTATTGCAGGTCTTGTCACCAGTGCCAAGAAGTAGGGAAGACAGGTAAGAAAACCCAAGCCGCCCTAATTCTATTGCCCATAGTGGAGGAGCCATTCTAGATTGTTGGAATGGATATTGTGGGGCCTTTAAATACCCCCAGCTCCTCCAGGAAGAGGTTCATCCTGACTGTGATGGATTATGCCACCCGGTATCCAGAGGCAGTTGCCCTATCCTCACTGAGGACAGACAAAGTGGCAGATGTCTTACTTGGGATTTTCTCCCATGTTGGGTTTCTGCAGGAGGTTATCATCGATTGAGGGGGTTCCTTCATGTTGGACCTGATGAAATGTTTGTGGGAGAAGTGTGGGGTGGTGCAGAGGTGCACAATACCTTATCAACTGCAAGCCAATGGAATTGTGGAAAGGTTTAAGGGTACTCTGAAGTCAATGCTCCAAGCATTTGCTGAATAGCATGGGAGGGTCAGGGAGAAATACCTTTCCCACCTGTTGTTTGCATACAGAGAGGTGCCCCCAGAGTTGACAGGATTTCCCCCCCTTCGAGCTCTTATATGGATGCCAGGTACATGGGCCCCTAGACTTGATCCAGGAGGACTGGGAAGGCATGCATGCCACCCAGGGTGCTCCCATAGTGGGTTACGTCCTTAGGTTTAGGGAAACACTAAAGGAGCTTATGGGGACAGCCCAGAGCAACCTGGCAGCTGCCCAACAGAAACAAAAAGTGTGGTATGACCACAGAGCCAGAGCTTGCTCATACACAGTGGGTCAGAAAGTCATGTTCCTTATTCTGGTCCAGAAAGACAAGCTGCAGGCTGAGTGGGCAGGACCATGCAAAGTAGTCAGAAAGGTAAATGACATGAACTACTGTATATCATAGTTACCTGATAGAAGACATACAGAAAGAATGTACCATGTCAACATGATGAAGCCATATGTTAATAAGGCTGACATGGTGTTTGCAGTATGTAGTCCTGGGGAGGGAACAGATGAAGGAGACCCCCTTCTGGACTTGCTGGAAGCAAGCAAGTAGGAGTCCTCTGTGGAGGCATTTAAATTGCCTCCCCAGCTGGCCCCAGACAAGATCGAGGAAGTAAGGGAGGTTTTAGCAGACTTTGCTCCACTGTTTAACGCCAAGTCTGGGCTAACCCCCTTAGCAATACATGACGTGGAGACAGGGACACAGATGCCCATATGGCGGACAGCATATCGGGTGTCAGAGGCTGTCCAAAAGGACATTAAGAGGGAAGTGGAGGAGATGCTGGATTTAGAGGTAATCCAGAGATCCCACAGCCCCTGGGCCTCACCTGTAGTCCTTGTTCCTAAGCCAGATGGCTTTACTCATCTCTGTGTGGACTATCATGGATTGAATGCAATCACGGAGTCAGATGCCCACACGATGCCCCAGATGGATGAGCTCCTGGACAAGTTGGAAAGGGCGACATATCTTACAACTATTGACCTGACAAAGGGGTATTGGCAGGTAGAGTTAACGGACAGAGCTAGGGAGAGGTCGGACTTCATCACTCCAATAGGCTTATTTGAATTTAAAGTAATGCCTTTTGGAATGAAGAACACCCCAGCCTCTTTCCAAAGGTTGGTGAACCTGGTGTTAAATGGTGCTGAGGAGTAGGCTGTGGCGTACCTGGTTGACAGTGCCATCTTTAGTGCTAGTTGGGAGGAACACCTGTCCCACCTTAGGGAAGTGCTGGGCAGGATACAGAGGTCCGGGCTCACTGTCAAAGCTAAGAAGTGCCAGGTTGCCATGGCTGAAGTGGCATACCTACGGCATGTTGTAGACTGGGGACAGCTCCGTCCTAACCAAGTTAAAATAGAGGTGATCAAGGCATGGCCCAGACCAGAAACGAAGAAGCAGGTCATGAGATTTCTAGGGACAGCAGGGTACTATAGGAAATTTGTACCCAATTACAGTGCTCTGGCTGCTCCCCTATCTGACCTAGTAAAGAAAAAGATGCCTAAGAAAATTACCTGGGAACCGGCCTGTGAAAAAGCCTTTACAAGACTGAAGGAGGCACTGTGCAGTGCTCCTGTATTGGCAAGTCCTGACTATAACAGACCCTTTATAGTCCATACTGATGCCTCAGATGTGGGTATTGGGGCAGTACTGAGTCACACATCCAACCAAGAGAAAGATCACCCTGCAGTGTACCTGAGTAAAATGTTAATTCCCAGGGAGCAGGCTAATTCTACTGTGGAAAAAGAGTGTCTTGCCATAGTGTGGGCCCTAAAGAAGTTAGAGCCATACTTATGTTGGCAGCATTTTGAGGTATAAACTGACCACAACCCTCTGGTTTGGCTGACACAAATGGGAAAAAGTAATAGTAGACTATTAAAGCAGCAGTGCAATGAAAAAAGTTATTTCAAAAAGCTAATCTTCTGCTATGGTTATGAAAAATATTGGCAGAACTGTTGGACTGAGTTTTCTGGATGCTTCCTATGCTGTGTACTGTACATTTGCATTTCTGTCTGGATTCTTACCCTCCTCAGGTCCTCAATATTATTTCTATGCAAAAAATGAGGCATCCATCTTTTTTTCTTGAGAAATGATTATTTTAAAACTTTCATAAAATTCTTAAATGATTAGAGAAACTTAAAATTTCAACACCAAAATAAACTGGAAGACATCTAGCATTGATTAAGAAGAAAAAAGGTGGGGTAAAATTTTAGCCCATTTTTGTTGCACTGCTGCTTTAAGATGGAGTCTTGCCTTGCAAGGGTATGGCATGACGATCTTACATAGGGCTGGAGTGACCAGTCAGCATGCAGCTGGCTTATTGCGTCTATATGAGGAGTGAACTGACTTGGGAAGTTCATCCCATGCAGCAGATAGAGCCCCCAAATTCAGTCTAGGTGGGGAGGACTATGATGCTTGGCCAGCTGGTTATGATTATTGTATGCAATTTGTAATATAAAAACATAGTATGTGATTGTCTCACATAAGACAGCCTGTGCTCCATGAGTGCCCCCAGGTTTCAGTGAAAACTACAGGATATATAATTGACCAGGAGATCTCTTTAATGTAATTAACTTCCTAGAGAAATTGCATTTTATGGCCTTTTTATTACATGTTTGGAGTTGGGAAGCTAAATATACATTTTATTACAGGACAGAACATGGTTATCTCACACTTAGGTGAGGGACTGCAGGGTTGTAAAACTTCAAGGGAACTGGTAGATCAAAAAAATTCATAATTTGGAAAATTAGTTTTTGCTGATGTCACCTTATTTAATATACCTCCTGATAGGACAGCCTGTTAGTAATTTTTTTATATTCTAAATGGAGAAGATAGATAACTCACAGAAGGGGTGTGGAGAGACACAGTTTAAACTATACTGTGTCTGAACTGTTGATATATTATCTTGGGACTCTAGAGAAACACACAGCTCTGTGATATAAGGCACTTAAAGAGGTGATACATTAGATAGGAAAAGTCTAACTGTATGTCGATAGGAGTTTGTCTGTAGTTTTCTTTGCTTTTCTGTTAAGTGATTGTATGCTCTTTGATATATTGTTGGGTGTTTACATTTTTCATATTTTTATCCATTTTTAGTAAATATATTATTTGAAAGACTGCCTGGGGTGTCTGCCAGTTCTTTATTTGCATGTGACATATAGATGGTTAAGTCTGACAATTGTTCAAAAGCTTGATGGTGTTACCAAACTGGAAAAAGGTAAGAATATACCTAAGGTCTTTTATAGAGTTTTAAGGGTTCATTTTGGAAGCCTGGCTTGGTACCCCTGGTGAAAGATTGTACCTCAGTTCCCAAAGAGGGTACGTATCTGAGCCTGTACATTGGGTATTCTAGCATAAGGTTTACAGTTTGAATCCCCCCAGAACTTGAGACTAAAGGTGATTTGGACCCAAAAGCAGACAGGAGGGTTACCCTGTCTGTTATCTGTTCACATTACTGTGCTCGGAGGCTGGCACTGTGGGAACAGAGGGCCTGACCTGCTGAGTGTGTTTGTGATAGGCTCAAATTACTAATTCAGCGAGATGCAGCTTTTTCTGTAAGTTCAAGTTAAAAAAAAAAACAGTTCAGTTTGATTTGCTAGTGGAATGCAGCTGGGTGGCAACATTCTAAGTTGTGCTAGGAAAAAGAACTGGACACACCAGGTCAACTGGAGATGGAATATTTTTTATTTAAACATAAACTGCATGACTAAAAGCAGGGTGTTAGCCCACCTTCAGTCAAGCTATTTATGTTTAAATAAAAAAACATTCTATCTCCTGCTGACCTGATGTGTGCCCAGTTCTTTCCTAGCTCTATACTATTCGTTTGCTAGTGAACCTTTGAGGAGAGTGGTATGTGCTTTTCTTCGGAGTTCTCTATACATGAATTTGAAGCTGAAATATTGGAGAACAGTGTTTATGTTGCTGGCTGTAGAGATGGGTAACCAGTCAGTAGCCCCTAGGTTGGTGTAGAGGGGAGATAAGTTCAGCAATCTGAAGGACTGGATTTGAATAAACTATTTTTGCAGGGGAGGCTTTGGGATGATTCTTGCACATACATTAAGCCATATGGTGGTCTCTGAGGGTGCTGAGAAGGATACCAGCATCCACAATACAGTGGGGTGAGAAGAGAGAACCCAGTCTAGAAGAAAGTGACTGAGGAAAATGTGAATGTTCTGGATTTAGTCAGTAATCAGCGGCTGTGTTGGAGGGGCTTGATGTTTTGGCACAATTTATTTAGCAGGGGGAGAGTCAATTGAGTTAAAAATCACTGAGGATGAAAAGCTCACCAGAGGAGGCATTGGAGGAGATTGTGGTGATGAAGCTCAGTGACTGGTGGTTGGAACTTTCCAGGATGGCAGTTGGCACCAGCTACAAATATAAGGACAGAGAAGGGGAGAAAAAGCTTGAAGAGGAGCATCTCACAGGCAGAGGGGGAAGTCATGGAGAGCAAGGATTCAAACTGCATGCTAGAGGAGAGGTAGACTGCAACTCCAGCACTCATCTATGTGTGATTCTGCCAGAAGATTGTGTATCTGGGGGTGGCAACAGCAGTATCAGAAATCTTAGGGGAGAGCCAAGACTCCGAGATCACCAGCACATCATGCTTAAGATTAACCCTGTATACCTTCCCGTGTGTCACTGATGAACACATTTAACAGAATAGGCTCAGGACAGACCACTGGGGCACCCCACTTGTAATGCCCCTGCCCTCTTATTTAAATCCATTCCAAACATCTAGCTGGCTGGGGACTCGCTGTGCCCCACAATCACACCAAGCAGAGAAGCTACAATGTGCATGTTCTATGAGGAAAATCAATTTTGGCATAGAAGTGCCTTAGTGACTTGCCTACTATACCGTGCATCTGTGAAGGCGGGAGATACATTCCCTGGCCTGGAAAAAGCTGCATGCTGCACCTTGTATCTTAGACTGGCAGAAGTAGGTCTCTCCTGGAAGGGGGTGAAGAAGCGTGGATGGAACTAATTTGAATGGATTACGGTTTTTACTGGGACAGGTGTTCTGTGGAACTGTGATGAACTTTGCCGAATTAATATCTCCAGCTGCTGTGGTTACGAGTTTTACCTGAAGGTTGGCTCTGGTTTTGGGGTGCTGGAGGATCTCCCTGGTGCTTATTCCAATGGAGAACGTTTTGGTATTCTGGGACTGTTTGAGGTTGTTGTGCAGTGGAAGCCTATGGTGTGGCAATGCAGGCCCCATCCTGTTGGACCCAGATGCAGTTTCAGCTGTTAGCCCGAGTGTTGGACTATCACCAGTGGGCAAAGCCAGTGGATTTTCATGAAATCCCAAAGTCCTGTGTTGAATCCATTCTGCTGTATGGTCCACAATACCAGGTGTGGGTGTCTCCTTTTGCTCAAAGAAGATATTTCCAGACTGCCTTTAGCGCTGGTGAGAGAAACGCAGAGGGGTGAAGTTGGATACTGAGCCGCAGTCTGGTGTCTGGTGAGTTTGTTCCATTACTGCTTCTGTATTGACTGGTTTATAAAAATCTAAAGCCTGTCCCTCCTGGGAGAGCTCTCCTTTAAAAAAAATTTCAGCATGACAATCTCCTGATAGGACTTTGGGAGTTTAAACAGCTCGGTGAGAGTGAGCTGTTGGGAACAGTTAGAACTGGTATCTCAGGAAAGTCTCTCTTTAATGTTGCTGAACTATATACTTTGCTTTGCTGAATTTTGGATTCTCCCCTGTGAAGGGGTAGTACATATCTAATCATAGCACACAATTCCTCTCCTGGACTATACAAAGTCTCCAGGATTATAGAATTTGCTTGATTCATTAGGGTGGATGGTTTGTGTTTTTAGAATTTTGAAGGTGATGTATTCAGGCTATGTGTGGTGTGTATGGGTGTGATATGTATGAAGGGTGAGTGAGTTTTTGTGTGATTTGTTATTTTATAGTTTAGGCTGAGGCTTGTGCTGTTTAAAGGTTGGGTGGGATAGTCCTGGTTGAAATGTGTATAGGTACTGGCCCTGCTAGACTCACCTATGTTGCCTCTCTGCTGCTCAGCCTCTGCCCCATATCCAACCTCCCTGTTCCTCTGTCAAGAGCTAGATGCTCCAGAGAGGTCGGAATAACTAGGTGGTAGTTGAGTCTTTGCTGGCTGTAAGCAGCGGAGGATGAGGTGGTGAGGAGCATTGAGGTTGTAAGGTCCAGGAGATGCCCTGGGTATAAACAGGGTCAAGGGAGATACCTGACGTGTTTGGTTCCTGTACCCAGGGATCCCACCAGACCAAGTAGGCAGGTAGCTATAGGACCAGCTGCCTCCCCTAATCCTCTTCGAGTGGTGCTCTGCAATGCCAGATCGATTAGAAACAAGACTTATTTTTGCGGACTTGATTGCCTCTATCAATCTGGCTTGCATTATGGAGACTTGGTTGGGTGATGATGCTGGCCCAGTTCTAGTAGATACCATCCCCACTTGGTACTCCATGGTGCACTGCCCGAGGAAGGATCACAGGGGCAGGGCTGTGGCCATCATTTTTAGAGCCAACCTGGGCTTCACAGTACATTTAATTGGTAACACCAGGTCTTTTGAGTGTGTCGCCGTTCGTGGGGGTCCAGGTGCAGGCCGCAAGATTCTCCTCCTTTATCGCCCGCCTGGGCTGGAGGGGAGAATTCCTGCAGGAGATAGCAGACTTTGTCATTGACCAGATGTTGGAGTCCCCCAGCTGTTTAATCCTGGGGGAGTTCAACGCCTGGGTCGACGACGAATCCTCGTGTTTCAGCTACGACCTCCTCCAGGTAATGTCTTCACTGAGCCTGACACAAGCGGTTGTTTTGGCAACCCACCAGCACAGTCACACACTCAATCTGGTATTCCGGCTGGGTCTTGGGATTGATAACCTTAGGATTGATTTGGTCTTTTGGTCCGATCACTGCACTGTGGAGTTGATGTTTGGGGCCCCCCTGATAGTCCTGCGCCGGTGGAGATGGTTAGCTATCGCCCTTTAAGGGGGTTAGACGCAGAAGGACTTTTGGTGGTAGCTGACCTATCTAGGGTTGAGGCAGCTTGTGTGATTGGCACTGGGGAGGCAGTGGCCACCTATAATAAGGTGAAGTCTGAAGCTCTGGATGCCATGGCACCAGTTCGTATGTGACCCAGATCTTCTCACTTGAGATCCGCATGGTTTGACGGGGATCTCAAGGTGATGACGATCAAGAATCGGAAGTTGGAGCATTGATGGCAGAAGTCCCGGCTAGATGCTGACAAACTGGTCCTGCACACCCATTATCGTGAGTACCAGGAGGCAATCTCACGAAAGAAGGCAGAGTTCTGGTCCAGGGAGATTGTGGCAGGGAGGAACAGACCTGCTCAGCTTTTTCAGACTGTGGACAGGCTTCTTCATCCGGCCTGTCTTCAGCTGAAAAATGCCATTTCATCAACCTTGTGTGAGGAGTTTGCTCTGTTCTCTGACAGAATGTTGGCTATCCTGTCGGGGATTCCGTCAGGTAGGCTTCTGCCTAGCAGTTGCCGGTCTGCTGGGTGCAGAGGAATTCTGCCTGCCTGGGAAGAGTTTAGGCCAGTGGAGGTGTCTGAGGTGACTCGGCTGATCTTAGAGCTGAAGTATACATCTTGTGAACTGGACCCAGCTCTGACGCATTTCTTGATGGGATGCGCCAAGGCTGTTGGCCCAGCGTTCGCTGGGAATAGTCAGTTGTTCGATGGTGAAGGGGGTGTTCCCAGCTCCTCTGAAAGAGGTGCTGGTCTGACCCCTTCTAAAGAAATCTTCCCTTGACCCAGACATCCTAGCGAATTACTGTCCTATCTCCAACCTGTCTTTTTTGAGCACGGTTGTTGAGAAACTGGTAGCACAGCAGCTCGAGGATCGGCTCCTGTTCTTCGACATCTATGAGCCATTTCAGTTGGGTTTTTGGGCTAGATACAGCACAGAAACTGCACTAGTCAGGGAGCATAATGACTTACTCAGAGCTAGAGATAGAGGAGAACGGTCAGTTCTTGTGTTCCTCGATCTCTCTTAAGTTTTCAACACTGTGTACCACATTGTGCTTCTCGATCAGCTCAGTGAATTTTGTGGACTTGCCAGTGTTGCCATCAGATGGTTTGAGTCCTATCTCTCAGACAGGGTGCAGTGGGTAGTGATGCGGAATTTCTCCTCCTCTTCTCCATTGTCTCTGTCTTGTGGAGCTCTACAGGGCTCAATCTTGTCGCTGATGCTGTTCAAGGTGTATATGCTACCCCTGGGTGAGATCATTTGAAAGTACAGTGTGGAGTTTCACTGCTATACAGATGACACTCAGCTGTATTTGTCATTTGCCCCGGGACATCCAGTGTGATTAATGTGCTTAACACCTGTCTGGCTAAAATCAATGACTGGATGGCTTCCAGCTGGCTGCGACTCAACCCAGACAAGACAGAAGTGCTAGTGGTTGAGTTGGGTCACGGACGTGATGGGTTGCTACCTGGAGCAGACACTGGTCTTTTCCTAGGGTCTGCTCCATTAGTTTCTTCCCCAAAAGTGCAAAATCTAGGTGTGATCCTGGACAGCAGACTGACCTTTGAAGATCAGCATCATCTGTTATGAAGAGTGGTTTTTACCACTTACGGAACATTGCCTGGATCAAGCCCTTTGTTCCGCCCAAAGATCTGCCAACCCTAGTACATGCCTTTGTGACCTCCAGACTCAACTACTGTAATGCTGTTTACTTCGGGGTCATGGGAGGAACCCTCCACTGGCTGCAGCTGATGCAGAATGCGGCAGCCCGATTACCGGAGGGACTATCTCAGTCATTCCATGTGACTCCAGTTTTGCATGTTCTGCACTGGCTGCCGGTCAGATGGAGGGTCCTTTTCAAGGTGGACTTGCTCACCTATAATGCCCTATATGGGTTGGGTCCTGGCTACCTGTCTGAGCTCCTGTTGTCTGCGACTGCTGGCAGGCTCCCTCCGTTCCATTTTGAGGGGCTTCCTGGATGTTCCCAGGGTTCAGTTCAAGACCTCTGGTGACTGAGCATTTAGTGTCTCTGGGCCGACCCTGTGGAACACGCTTCCAGCTGCTGTTCTGGAGACCCCCTCAATTGATGTCTTTAAGCAGAGGCTTAAGGCCCATCTCTTCTGCCAGGCTTTTGGGGATTAAGCTATCTCCCCCCTACCCTGTCCTCAGCTATTTTATATTTTATATTTATGTTTTTAAGAATGTTGTTTTAAAGATTTCACTACTGCTACTGCACTCTTTTTTGTATTTGTATTCTATATTTTGTATTCTGTTTTTATTGTGTACAGTGCCCAGAGCCTTCGGGATTGGGCACCTTAGAAATAAAATAGTCTTGCCTTGCCTTGCCACTACCACCCTCTGTTACCTGACCCCCAACCAGTTTCCTCTCCACTTAGTTAGCCTGTCTCACAAATGCAAATCCTCTAGCTTCTTTAAGAGCTTTATAAGCAGAACAGAATCAAAGGTTTTGCTAAAATAGATGTACAGCACATTGACAGCCTGTCACTTTTCCACTGTCCTGGTTACGCAGTCGAAAAAACCTATCAGGTTGGTCTGGCATGATCTTCCCACGGTAAACACATACTGTTCATTGTCCTGTAACCAGTCCCATTCCAGGTGCTCTACCATTTGCTTTTTAACCATTGTCTCCAGGAGCTTAACAGGAGTTCAGGTAAGAATACCTGCTCTGTAGTTTCCAGGGTCCTCCTTGTTGCCACCTTTGTGGAGTGGAGCCACAGCTGCTGATCTTTAGTCCCCTGAAACTATCCCAGTCTACAAGAAGCACCTGAACAGATTTGTCAGAGGTGTTGCCAATTCCAGCCCCAGCTCTTTCAATACCATCAGATGTAATCAGCTGGAACCCAGTGCCTTGTCAAACCTGAGCACTCAAAACCCTTTCTGTACCCTATCCTCCTTGATCTGCACAGGCTCGATATTTGTTTACTCCACTCAGAGAGGCTTTAATTCCACTTTGTAGTAACCTGCCTTCTTCTACCATAAATACAGAACAAAAGCAGCTTTTCAATAAGTTTGCCTTCTATCCATTATCCTCCATCCCCAACTTCAACCTGATAATCACCCCTTTGACTTCTTTTTTTCCATAATGTACCAAAGGGATCCTTCCCTTCTCTTCTTCCTGAATAGGGAGTAACCTGGGATCACAAGGTCCTTCTCACTGTACTCAGTTACCAATGCCTCAGTTCACATTACAGAGTCAAGGTTAGTCTCTGCCACCACTGCTTGAAGATCACATCTTTTATTGCCCAAGCTCCTAACATTCAAGATTATTACCCTCCATTTGACTTTCTGAGACTCCCTCTTTTCTGTTGTGTGCTTTTTGTTTTACTATCTACCCTTGTGTACTCTGCCATCTTTCTAATTATTTTTCCTTCATTCTCTTCAGCCTTATATTCCCCTGTTCACCACACCCAGTCGCCACATAACGTCACCCCCAGCCTTCCACCTCTCCCCTTCATGGTTTCTTCTCTTCCTGCTATTCCCTTACAGGTGCCCTCTCTGCCTCATCATGTAATTCCTTCCAGGTTGTGCTTATACACCCTGCCTCAACTATAGGAGTGAGGGTAGAGCCAATATGTCTCCCTTATCTGGGTTAGGCTTCCTATCTAGTAGTTCGCTAGCCTCCCCCACTCTAGTTTTAAAACTGGTCTATAGATGCATCGTGTTTTTGACACAACATTGAGGTTTCCTCACAGGTTGGCTGCAAGTAGTCCATCTTAAATAGCCTATGATTCCAACATACTGCACCCTAGTCCCAAATGAAATTGAACCTTTTAATATTGCAGCATTCCTTTAGCCACCTGTTAAATGTGAAGATTTCTGCTTTCATGCCCTCCCTCTTCCAGAGTACTGGAAGGACTTCAGAAAAAGCTACCACTGATTTCATCTATTTGAGTGTTGTCCCAAGTCTACAAAAGGAATCTTTACCTACTCCAATGTTCAGTTTTCCAGGTCATTTGTTCATACATGGGCGATCAGATCTGGCCTGTCCTCTGCCTTCTGTTCCAGTCTACCCACTCTTGGTATGACTGCGTCCATTGTAGCTCCCAGTAGACACTTCACTAATCTCTTCCCTGGCTCCCACCATATCCTTTATTAGCATAACAATAGAATCTCCCACCACCATGACCTTTCTGACTGGCCCACTCCAAATTATCTATTTTCTTCTGACTAATTTCCTGTACTCCCTCCTCTTGTCTTAGCCCCCATCCCCCCATCTCCATGCCAGTTCCAAATTATTCTCTAAAACTAAAGGCATTAAACTCAAGGATTCCACAGATTAAACAAGAAATCCAAGATAAAGAACTGTCTACTCCCACCAGACAATCCAGGTCCTATAATAAAATGCCCACTCTGACTTGATGATCATAGGCCCTATTTCCATGCCAGTTCTAAATCCGCTAAAACTGAAGGCAATGGCATCACTTTTTGTGCACAATACCCAACTCCCTACATAACTCCAGCACCAATAGAGTCAAAGAAAGGACTCAGCCCCAATGCAGTACAGCCACCAGATCTGGGTACTGGAGTACCTATAACTGACCTGAGACAGAAACTGATACTAAACAGGTTTTAAAAAAATAAAAGATACCCCTTCAACCTAGCCACCCACCCACAACCCTATACTTTAAAAAAACAAACTGGACAAAATGACAAGGAAAACAAGACCCATGCAGATACTCATTCACTGGCACTCAAGCCCACATTAACACTCCAGACACTCACTCAACAACCAAAGTCATGCAAAATAATGAGAAGAATTGCTATAACTATAAATAACTAAATTATCTGACAACTATTTGTCATCACTGTGTCCACAGAATTTGTTTTCTCATCCCACATCAGCAAATGCAAGGATTCCACAGATTGAACAAGATCCAGAAACAAATGATTTGATACCTTTTATTGGACCAACATGGATGTTACAGAAAAGAACAAAGTGATCTAGCTTTCGAACCAACCAGGTCCTTCTTCAGAAACTTTGTGGCAGTTATTTTGAAAATCCCATACTATTAACACCAGATTATATTGAAAAAACAGAAATAATTCTCATTGGTTTAACATATACATTTAAAACATAACAGAAGATTACGTCAGAGAAGCAAATTAATACCAGTATGCTTTTAACTGAGGAGCCTCAGAAGGGCAAAGGTTATCAATAATTCTCAACAGCCAGAGAGTTCTTCTCACATACATTTTAAAATGTCTCAGTATGCTAAGAAAGCATTCTAATGATAAAAAAAACCTTGGGGTGGCATTATCTCTAATACATGTAAGATGAGCTTACAACTTGCATTCCAATTGTCATGGTATATTAAAGAACAGATCATGAGAGACAAAATCCTGAAATTAGGTATAACTGCAAGTTGAAAACACGCCTCAAATTAACATACACATATATACATGATGCATGATAGTATCACTTGTAAGTGTTTAAGTGCCAAATTAAAAAAAATACTTGTCAAGGACCCCCAAGAAAATGAAACCATGAGCCTGATAAGTGTAGATTTCAACATAGAGTCAGTGTATAACAAAAATGCACAGAATCAGTCTAAGGAATCTAAATGAAAACCCAAAGGGTTTACACCTTTTATAAACCCCCAAGTAAATGAGATATGCATCTTAATATGAGCAAATTTAAAAATGTGACAGTGTGTAATCCAAGCACTGATGACTAGTAGAAGGAAGTAAATGTACACTATATGTGAAAACTAAGTGTCCTAGCCACATAACAAGAAGACTGAGAAACCAGTAGCCCAGCACTTCTCCCAGGATGGCCACTCAATCTCAGATATGTCTGTGATGGTTTTAAAAGGACATTTCAACAGTACACAACAGAGATGGGCTTTTCAAATTAGACTCATTTTACTTCTCAATATGGTGGTGGATGGAATGAATATTGATGTTGGTTATGTGACACATTATTCCAGTTAAACTTACACAGACCTTTACTTTAGCAGATGGACATAAATACTTTGATTCTTCAGCGGGCCTTTAATTTTGTAAGTTTATGGTTATCTACATGTTGACTTCTCACCTTAACACTGTGGTGAGTGCATGTGAGTGTGTGTGTGTATACTGATGTATGTATGTATGCGTGTGTTTGTGTGTGTTTTGTATGTGTTGTGTTTTTGTGTGTTGTGGGTATGGTGTGTGTGTGTTTGGTTTGTGTGTGCACAGTGTGGTGTGGTGTGTGTGGATTGTGTTTGTTATATTTGTTGTGTGTTGTGGTTGGGTGGGGTATGCAGGGGTGTGTGTGGGGGGTGTGGTGTGGTGTATGTACACATGTATGTGTGGGGGGAGCATGGCATGGGGCAATTGTTATGTGGCTAGGACACTTAGTTTTCACATATAGTGTACATTTACTTCCTTCTACTAGTTGTCAGTGGTTGGATTACACACTGTCACATTTTTAAATCTGCTTGTATTAAGATGCATATCTCATTTACTTGGGGGTTTATAAAAGGTGTAATTCCTTTGTATTTTCATTTAAATTCCTTAGGCTGATTCTGTGCATTTTTGTTATACACTGACTGTGTGTTGAAATCTGCACTTATCAGGCTCATAGTCTCATTTTCTTGAGGGTCCCTGACAAGTATTTTTTTAATTTGGCACTTACACTTACAAGTGATACTATCATGCATTATGTATATATGTGTATGTTAATTTGAGGCTTGTTTTCAACTTGCAGTTATACCTAATTTCAGGATTTTGTCTCTCATTATCTGTTCTTTAATACACCATGACAATTGGAATGTAAGTTGTAAGCTCGTCTTACATGTATTAGAGAGAATGCCACCCCGAGGTTTTTTTATAACTAGAATGCTTTCTTAGCATACTGAGACATTTTAAAATTTATGTGAGAAGAACTCTCTGGCTGTTGAGAATTCTTGATAACCTTTGCCCTTCTGAGGCTCCTCAGTTAAAAGCATACTGGTGTTAATTAGCTTCTCTGACATAATCTTCTGTTATGTTTTAAATGTATATGTTAAACCAATGAGAATTATTTCTGTTTTTTCAATATAATCTGGTGATAATAGTATGGGATTTTCAATATAACTGCCACAAAGCTTCTGAAGAAGGACCTAGTTGGTTTGAAAGCTAGAGCACTTTGTTATTTTCTGTAACATCCATGTTGGTCCAATAAAAGGTATCAAATCATTTGTTTCTGGATCTGTTCTTAAAAGGACCAATACGGCACCTACAACATTTTTTTGCACAGATTAAACAAGAAATCCATTATGTGGAATTGTCTATTCCTACCAGACAATCCATATCCCATAATAAAATTCCCAGTTTCACCAGATGATCAGCCACTGGACAAATGGTAATAGCCCTAGCCTAGACACACACTCTCCTACTGGATGTCTATGATTGAAGAAAGACCTATTTCACTCACTCTCAATGAATAATAAGGGGCCATGCTTAACTAAAACCATGAGAAAAGTACCCCTTCAGTCAACCAAGAAACTCTTGCAGGGAACCAGTCCAATTGCCTCCAGTCCTTAAGAGCTCATACCACTGGCCTGCGGCTTGGTCAGATGGTTGTTACTCCGTGTGCACATTAAAAAGTCTTTGAGCATCTTTATCTGGCTTTGAGTGCATTTTATTTTTCTTTTTTTCCTGATGATGTTTAAAATGATGCACAAAGGTTTTTGAGCTGCCCTTTTGGTTCTCTCCTGAACTCACACCACTGTCAGCTCAGTGAAAGATCTAATACAACCCAGTTTCTGATGCAGTCTCTCCCTAGTCTATGCATAGTAACTGTGAAAGAAGTAGACCAGTACTGCACTGTGCCAGGAGCCAGCCATGTCTTTTGAAAGAGGCCCACCCTTCCCTATCACAAACCCCCAAGCCCACAAACCTATTTTTTTAGGTGCTCCAAACCCTGATCCTTAATTTTAGTGAGCTACTAAAACAGAAAACCAGGCTACTTCAGTTGACCCCTCCCACAGTGAACCCACTCTGTTTAATGGTACTTGTCAGTGGAGCAAGCAGGCACATGATCAGATGAGAATGAGCAGAGCAATCACATCAGTAGTGAGACTCAGCAGACTGAGCATATTAGTCAGTCTAGTATCACTACTGACACAGTAGCTCTGCCCATTCCCTCCTGATCACCTGCTCACTCCCTCTATTCATAAACAGTATTCAGAGTAGGTGCACTATGGGAGGTGTTAACTAAGCTATTGTAGCTTCATTTTGCTTTACCAGCCCCCCCCCCAATCAAGGATCAGGGTTCCAGAGGGTGCAGCACCTAGAAAACAAAATGGTTTTGGGATTGGGTAGTCACATTAGGGAGGGGAGCCTCTTTAAAAGCTGGTACAGTACCAAGATCCAATATCTTTTCAAATGGATATCCCCATATGTCTGGGGGTCATATCATATCACCCAGCATTATCACAACAGTAAGTCTAGTCCAGGAAGTTGGATGGGGAACACTCTCAACCCCTTGAAACACACTGCCTCAGGATGCAACTGCTAACATCCCAATACTTTTGGGTGACTTTCTTCTGCTGGACAATCGAACCTGGCTACCAGGACCTTTCCACAGGACCTTTCCACACATCCCAGACAAATGTTGCTCACCTTAGGGTCCCTGGTAGGCAGAAACACAGAAGACACCCAATCAACACTACAGGTGACAATTGCAGACAGCAAAAAGCAAACAAGTTAACAACTGCCCCACAAATAACTGTAAACAAAAAAATAGCAATTTAAAACATTACTTGCAAGCAACATTGAAAAGCACTCATTCACAACAACAGGTGGTGGCCATTTTCTTGTCTATTTCACTGGATATATCTGTTGTGTTTAGTTATATAGACTAAAAACATATTTAAAACAACTCTTCTGCTATAATGTTCCCCACTATCTTTTTGGAAACTAGGTGGATTCTATAAATGAGCTGATTTTCAGGTCATATAAAGTAGGACTAGATAAGGTTATAGTAGACTTTTTAAAAATTGTTCTTCTGAGATGATGTTCATTTCATGACCTGTCCTGGGCAGATACTGTAGGGGGCATGATTGGACATTAGTACAGGATAGTCTCAGGAGGGATGTGAGGAAGTTATTCTTCACTGAGGGGGTGGTGGAACACTAGAACAGATTGCCAGAAGATGTTGTGGGGAAGGTACCCTTAACTCATTCAAACATTGCTGAGTCACAGCAAAGTGACTCATAGTCCCACACTGGGGAACCAGGCGGTGTAGGGATGTGGGGGGGGGGCAAAGGGGGACAACCCCCCTGAACACTAGGTTGGGGAGATAGGGTAGTTATAATATGGGACCATCTTAGACTCTGCTGTTAGACTCTTTTTTATGTTTCTAGATACATTTTGTGCATTTGACCCCAGTCACGTAACACTTGCTTATGTTTCCTTTCAACAAATCACTGGTTTCCATCATCGTAAAAAGGACAACCTATAAAGCGGATATTTACAAATGTATGACATCTTTATACAACTCACTTCCAGCAGCCAAAATGTAGGATTTCCTGTTTGATCAAACTGAGAAAATGCAGGATGACAAGGCTGTGAGAAGTGACCAGGATTAACATTATTCTTCCCAGGACGGCCAACAAAATAGCCTCTGTATTATTTGGATAACTTGGGAATTATTTTGATCCATGGGTAGCTGGATTTAGATCATCCATAAATCAGTAAGCTTGTTATACCCTGAAAACTGATAGACCTTCCATTTTAAAGTGCTACTGTTTCCCATCAATAAAGTTGCCAAATGTTTTTCAGTAACTATCAGTCCATTTTATGTGACTGCCATATTTAAAAACAACAAATCAAACTTTTAAAAGACTTCTTACACCTGACAACCTAATTCTATTGCAAGGCCTGGAGAGTGTAAACTAGAGGTGGATCCTTCCATGTTAATGTCCTAGCCCCAGTCCACTACTCTGACTGTGTATGTGACTCAAGTTCTGTCTTTCTCCTCACTCTGGGTCCAGTATTCAAAGGTTAACCCCCATGCTAACATGGGTAGTGCAGGCACTAACCTGAGTTTGCATGAGCGCTCTGGGCCAGACCATATTCAGAGGCCTCAGGAGTGCCCTTCAAACCCAGTAGTGCCAAAGCTCTTGAATACCACTGGACCAATCCAGATAAGGGGGGTCCCCTCATGCATACCGGTGCAGCAGTATAGTCAACGGTTTATGGTGGTGATAAACATTCTCGCAAGTGGCGCTATATACAGCTACTGAAACTATAGCTTAAGATGATGCTGTGCCCGTGCCCCCACACCACAAAGGCAGGGTGGCTGTATTGCAGCCATCCTCCCCCATTCTTCCATTCAAGCTTTTGTAACTACACCTCAGTGATCCACTGTGCCTCATTTCCCAGCACGGTCTTTAATATACCATGGTGGTCCAGAATGTCCCCTCCACCCTCCTGATCACCCTTTCACACTATCTAACTAGAGTTCCTGGGGGTCCAGTGGATCCCCTCTCCCCAGTATAGAAACAGATAGTACATCCTGGTGATCCAGTGGCCCCCCAACAACCCTTCACCTGACCCACCCATTGACATCCCACCTCCCCTCTCCTTTCTACTGTGGTGGCCAACACTCCTCCCAGCTAGGTATGGTGACAGGCACAGCCTGCTGAGGCAGCAAGCAGAGGGACAGTGATGGGCACCATCTTTGGGAGGAGGCAGCAATTGATTTATGCACTTCAGGGTGAGTGGGGCACCACTTGAGGGCAGGGGTGGAGGGTGCTGAGTAGGCGGGATGGAAAGGGGGTATTAGACTTGAGATCAGAAAGTGGGGGGCCCCTAGGCTGCGATGGATTAAGGTATAGCTATAGTAGGAGACTTGAACATGTGCTTGGTGGTGTGGGGGGGATACTAAATTGATTGGAATGAGTGTATAGCCCTTAGAGGAATGGATTTGTGATCAGGGGTGGAGGGACACTACAGGAGGGATGAGGGCATAGTCACACTAAGAGGGTACGACCTGCAATTGTGCGGGGAACACTGGACTGCTAGGAATGATGGCACAGCCACAGTAGAAGTACTGGACTTGCAATGGGCGTAGGGAGTGTGGTCACAGCTACTGTACACACAATGCCGCCACACAGTTATGCACAGCATTATTGTGTGGGGTTGCTTATAAGCACAAAATGGCATGTAAATGGCCCCCTAGCACCTTGCATGCCTTCTGTGCTTATTAACATGCCAGCAACCGAAAATGACTTGCAGGGACAAGGGGCTATCCCATTTCTGATACATTGTTCCCTTTGCTCCTGTGAGTCCTTGTCCAGTAGGGGCTGTGTTACAGCTGCGCATAATCACTGTACATTGTGCTCCCACAGCTCCAATATCCAGACAGGCAGCACACACCAACCACAGTGCATTGTCTGTCTGAATATGTCCCCCAGGTCAGCTATGCACTATCTTACACACACAGCTAACGGGTACACAACGCTAACAGCTGGCTCTAAAAATAGGGCCCATGAACTAAAAACTCATGAAAGCAGGAAGACACAAAGTTTCATTTCCACAAAACATGTATTAAGAGAAATGTTGATAAAATGCATTCATTCTTCAGCAGAAGTTATATGGAAATACAAATGTTACCATTTTGAAGTATCATATGGAAATAAAAACATAACATTAGGATATTGTCTGTGAGGTCTTTCTTTTGTTATATGTTTTAAACTGTGAAGACTGCATTACCACAGGAGTGATGCTCATGTGGTGTATCAGGCCATTGTAAATTGAGTGTGTTTAACAAAAGAAAAAAGTTAACTACATTGTAAGTATAGTTCTAATTGATATTTACATGTAATTTTCACTTAAGCAGATGTGGTGCATGCGATCTGCCCTGGTATGTTTCAGTAAATTTTGTTTGAACCTGAGCTATGCATAGTACCCTGACCTTACACCTCCAGTAGGCCTACCACCAGATCTTTCACATGAAAGCCAATGAAAGTCAGGAATCTGAAGACAAAAAGAATGACAATAAATATAACAAATTTAGAAATGATTTTTTTAAATGCGACTGCAAGCTAAAACCACCTTTTAAAAAATACACATGCAAAGCAGAGATGAAATCTCCATAAAATCTTAAGTATCTAGTCCCATCCCTAACATTCTATGTTGTGAGAGTAAAACGTTGGGTCTGTGTGTGTATATTGGGGGGGGGGGCTTGTTTCCTGCACTTACGTAGGTAAATAAACTATATCTGTAGTTTAGTATAGTACCAGCCTTTGGTCACCTTTTTTCATAGTTGTATATACCCAGGCTTTTTGCAGTGTTCTAAGAATGGCCACCCTGAAGGGTGAAATCCTTAATATTCTGTTTATCCATGTAAATGATGTGTAATCTTTTTAAATTCTGTTTATCCATGTAAATTGTGTGTAATCTTTTTTAAATTCTGTTTATCCATGTAAATGCCTCATGTTGTATTGTGTCTGTTGCTTATGGACTCTGACCCCTTGTAACCTCTCTGGTCATGCCTGAAAATGAGTATTTAACTGTCCAGTGCACCAACCTGGTTAACAAAAACTAAAGAAATAAATAAACCCAGGAATGGAATGGCCGCTTAGATTTCAGTGTTGTCGATCTAATGGCTGGAATTGCTACCTTGGGGACACAATACCCAATCTGTGAGGTAGCATGTTCAATCTGGTGGGCAGAATGGTGGAAAAATATTTGAAAATGAATGACATTATGAGTGGAGATTTAAATATTTCAACATTCATTCATAACTTGATCATTTTTAAAAGTGGTTTTAACTTGCAGTTGCATTTTTAAAAAAGTCATTTCTAAATTTGTTAAATTTATTGTCATTATTTTTGTCTTTAGATTAGTGCTTGTGATTCAAGTCCCTAGATTTGCATTAGCAGGTTATACTATCTTGCCACTAGAGGGCTGCTCTTTAATTGCAGATCCCTGACTGTCACTGCCATTCTCTGTATAGCTTTTGTAACCTAACCCTTTTTCTTTATCCTCCTCACAACCTTGTCCGGCTCTTTTATTTACTCAGCCTACCCTGTCAAATTTTACAATACTGCTTGTTCTCATACAGTTTTATATTGTTTTCATACAGAATGACGCTCCTACCTCCCTCCTCAAAAGCTAATCCCTCCCCGGCTCTGACCCTCATCTCTCCTTCTCCCATTACACCCACTGTTACATCCCTCCCCCTACTCTCCCTGCTGCTTCTTTCATCCTTAGAATCACTCCCACTGCCCCTTTCGAAATATGGTCTTACTTTCCACTCCTGCTTCTCTTTTTCCTCTTCCTAGTTACTTTGGCTATCTTCACCTGTTAATCTCCTTTTCTTCATCCCCTTCCTCTTCCTCATCCTCCGTAAACTCCAAGCTACAATACAAATGTTCTAAACTACATTATTTCATGCTAGCCCTCCTTCTTCTCTTGTCCATTAACATCCACCCTAACCATGGCCCTTCCTCCTTACCTTCCTCTGCTGTCAGCCCTAACTCAAATGCACCTTGCTCCCCAGCCCCTACGGTTATCCCCCATGGGCTGAAACTTCTTCACTTGAACATCGTCAGCCTGCTACACAAAACTAACCTCATCCAAACTGTTGTTGTCCAATGCACTCCAGGCATTTTAATTATAACTGACACTTGGCTTACTAAAAGCATCCCAGACAATGCCATCGCTATTCCTGGGTATTCCCTCTCCAGACAAGTCCAGGCAGTATAAGGCGGGGGAGTGGCCATGTATATCCAGTCCTCATTGCAATTTACAACTAATCTACTTTCTTCCCTCCCAGCTACTTATGAGGACCTAGTCACCCATATTACACTTCCTTTCACTGTCCCAATGTTCGCAGTTGGCATCTACTGTCATCCAAGCTCCCAAGCTTCAGTCACGGCAGAACTCATATCCTCCATTACCTCCATCTCATAATCTGGAGAGCTGTTCATATTGCGTGATTTGAACCTAAATTGGTTGTCTCCCAAGTTGAATAAGATATGGAATAATGTTGCTGCACTGACCTCACTCAACTTATCCTTGAGCCCACACATCCAAATCATAAAATGCAAAGTTACACCCTGCTTGACTAGGCACTCACTACACATCCACACCACATCATCAAGTCAGATATCCTCCCAGATGCCCTTAGCTACCACAACCCCATCTTCCTGGTTTGCAAGGTCCATTGACCCAACCCCCCATCACAAAATCATTCCACTTCACTCCTTTAAATCCTTAGATCTTGCCCCACTCCAGTCCAAACTTGCCTCTACTGACAGGGCCCCCTCTCTTCTCTGCCCCTTCTGTTGACCATGCCCTCGCTTACTTCATGGAAAAATGTATCACCACCTGGAACACATTTGCTCCCTTCAGGCAGATCAGAGTTTGTGAGATACACCTCCCCTGGATTACCCCAAAATTGCTGGCCTGCTCAGGGAACATGACCGGGCCTGGAAAAAACATAAAACATCAAAGCTCTCCAGTGACTATGCCATGTACAGAATGCTTTGCAACTCCTATACCAAAGCTACCAGATTAGCAAAGTCTGAGTATTTCAAATCTGTATTCCTCACAAACATAAACACCCCTTCAAATTTCTGGAGGGTGGTCCATGCCTTTTTCTCTCCTCCCTCTCACCCCCCCCACAGTTCTCAAAATAAACAATTCCCTGGTATCTGACCCATGCTTGGTGGCCAATGAATTTAATGCCTACTACACTTCTTGTGCAACGACTCTACTAAGCTCTCTTCCTCCCCACCCAACCCCTCCTCATGCTTACCTCCACATCCTGTGTCTGACTTCTCACCCTTCTCCATCTCCACCATCTCCTCAGATGAAGCTTTAAGTGCCCTCCTCTCCCTTAACCCCTCAAAAGGTTCCTCACAGCCAGCCCGGTGGCGCTGAGGGTTGAGGCGCTGGACACCACACCTCGCGCTATGCCGGAGACCCAGGTTCGGGAGCGAACTTGGGCATTGTGGGTCGGCAGGGGGAGGGTTGAGGATTGAGTGCCCTTGTGGAGCTCTCCTCCCCAGGAGGGAGGTGTGGGTCAGCCCAGCAAGTCAGCAGCCCCCGGTGGAGACCGGGGGGCACTGCAGTGAGCTGGGCAGCAAGTATCAGCATAACTGACGCAGGCAGGGTTGCCGTGAGCTAGTGCATTGGGGCATGCACCACGCAAGGGGGGGAGACCACAGAACAAGGAAAAACCTGGTCCTTGGGGTAAGTGATGGCACCAGCCCCTGTGCCCACTGCCGGTCTGTCCTGACTGGCCTTTCAGGTTCCTCCAGCAGGGACCCCTGCCCACAGCTGGAGTCTATATATGCAAGTGCACCCAGAGAGGAGGGGCAGCCCCACCCTGAAGGGGTCAAGCCAGGGGTGCCAGCTGTGAGACAAGGGGGGGGAGAGACGAGGTTCAGACAGGTGGACTTTGGGCAATCAGGGTCCAGCTGGATGCCTGAGAGAGGCTCCTCGGACCGCAATCAGGAGGGAAATAGATTTAAAAAAAAAAGGTTCCTCACCAGACAACCTTGACCCTAAACTTCTCTACCTCTCTACTTCTGCTATTGCCTGCCCTACTTTAATTTGAAATCTCTCCTTTATGTCTGCTCTAATCCCCACCTCCTGGAAACAAGCTGTTGTCTTTCCCTTCCCCAATGGTGGTGACTCTTCCACTCCTGGCAACTATCGCCCCATCTCTTTCCTTCCTACCCTTGCTAAACTCCAAGAACACCTGGTTCTCTCCAAACTTTCCTCCTTTCTCTTTGACTCCTCCTTTTTCACCCTATTCCAATCTGGTTTTCGGAAGAACCATTCTACTACCACCTTCCTCCTCAGGCTTATCGACTCCATCCTTACTGGGATGGACAATGGCCTGATCACTTCAGCTATCTTTGCTGACCTAGCCAAATCATTCAACACTGTCTCTCATACACTGCTTCTTGATTCCCTTTCTGCAGCAGGCCTGGCCTCATCTGCAACAAACTGATTTAAGTCCTACCTCAGCGGTAGGACTCAATCAGTAAGAATCTCTGATTCCACTTCCCCTTCACTCCCTATTAACACTGGAGTCCCTCAGAGCTCAGTGCATGGTTCCCCATCTTTCTTAATGATCTTTCTGCAGCTTGCACCACCTTCTCCATCCATATGTATGCCAATAATGATACTGTCTTGTACAGCTCTGGGAAAAACCCTGCTGCTGTGGAAACCCCCTTACAGCATGAATTCAGCCAGGTTCAGCTCTGGTTTGCTTCCCACCAGCTCTTCCTAAATGCCAAGAGGACAGTCTCTATGACCTTTGGCACCAGGCAGAGACTCTCTAGGCTCACTGGCCTGCCCTTCTTCCACACCCTCAATGGGACAACCCTTGATGACACATCCTCATTTAGATATCTTGGGATTTGGTTGGACCAATACTTCAACTTCTCTGTACATGTCGACACCATCCTGAAGAAACTGTACCCCAAGCTTGGTGCCCTGTGCAGGAACTGTAATTGCATCCCTCTGACTGCGAGACTTGAATTTGTCCAGAAGATGATACTTCCCATTTTTGACTACTATGATGTAGTCTATGGTGCTGCTCCCAAATCTTCTCTGACCAAACTGAACACTCTCTTTAACTCCTTCCACCACTTTGCCCTTGACTGTCCCTCTCATACTCATCACTGTGAACTCTATCATGCCCTAGCCTTTCCTCCACTGTCAAACAAGTGCCCCTCCCACTGTGCCAAATTGATCTCCAAATTCTGGCTTGGTGAACTCCCTCCTTCCCTCTTTTCTTCTCTCTGCACCCTTCCCCCACCCTCCCATTCCCTCAGATCTAGTGAAATGTGCACCTTGATGGTCCCATGCTGTTCTACCCTCATCAGCAACTCTGGATTTATTCCCTTCCCCTTCAAATACTTCACTCTTCTTCCACCTACTCTCTTAGTACTGCCCATACCTCTCAACTGCTATGAATTCCGCATAGCACTATGATTTTCACACTCAAATTTACTCTTGCTCCTCATAGGTGTGCTGATGTTCCTCATAATGTTAGAGCTCTTTCTGGACATACAAACTACTAAATCATTGAACAAAATTGATAGAAACATTCCTTATCACTAACTATATGGGGCCCACTGTCTGTAGATACAATATTGTTTAAAATAAGAAAGTGCTACACATTCTGGCCCTTTGTTATGATTTTTGAAGTCCAATGCTATGATTTTTAATGCTGTGAGGTTGAGAGGTATGATACTGCCCTCCACAGTTTTGTCTTTTCCAGCTGTTCCTGCTTTAGTCCTCCTTTATACCTTGTTCCTGCTTGCCAACTCCCTGCCCCTTCAAGGGTTCTCATCATCCTGAAGGGGTAATAGGTTTTGACTGCCCCCCACCATCCTCCTTTTCCAATATAACTCTTACAGCACTTCTTAGCTACTTCCCTCCCTACTCTTTCAACTGCACTTGTTTACTGCCTTTGAGTCTAGCACTTGAAACATTTTTGCACTATGATTGTACTGTTGCATTATTGTACCATCTGTAATAATGCATCTTAGATCTGTGTATTTGCATTTGTTGTATTCATTTTACAAGCTGTAATTGTCTGTACTGCACCTTAATTGTTATATTATATTGTCTACCTGCTTCCTACATCATTTGTAACTGTTCTTACCATCTATTATTTGTATAATCTCTGTTTTCTTATCCTCATTGTACCCCCCAGTTGCACTGTGAGATGAGCAACTTGTTGTTCAGTGTGCCTTCCTGGTGAAACATTTCAATAAATAAATAAATAAATACATTTTACCATATTTTTCTGCCAACTTTTTAACATAGTCATTGTATGATTCCACCATGAACCTGGTAGGTGCAAATTTTCAAATCATGTCCAAAAGGTGATTTCATAGAGTGACTGCGAAATCACCTTTTGGGATATACAGTAGTTGAAAAGTTTTGTGGGACCATGTTTTGGCAAGTGAGGATTTATAGGGTGTGTGGGGTGGTGGGTGCTGAGTGGGGTGGTGGGGGGCTCAGATTGATGAGAGACCATTTTCTTTTTTGCAGGTTTAAAAAATTGGTGAGGGACTGTTTTCTTCTTTTACAGGGGGACCATTGCCGACACTGGGAATTGGGCACCCCAGTATCAGAATAGTCTTTGGTGGCATTGAGAGTGGCCACTCTCTTGCTGCCATGTATGTATTGGTGAGCAGGTGAGCTGGAGGGAAGGGGGAAGGTATAAAGCAATACCTGGGGATGAGTGACCCAGTCTGCTTTAACAAAATGACCCTAATAGAAAGGTCATGGAAGGACTGGCTGAGCTAGAAGGGGAAGGAAGCACCTATTAAATGCAAAGAGGATGGTAGTGTTGAGGGAGGTCTGCCTCAGTTGTGAGGGAGAGGAACAGAGATTTCTCACGTCAAGTCAAAAAAGAAATTCCCCTATCGCACCACTCTGTGTGCAACATGAGAATTCTTAGCTCACAAAGTGTAAAATGAGTCATTTCACTAAGTTGGGCACCCAGGTTTTTGGAGTGCCCAGATAACAATTCATAGGTGTAACAGATTTGTAGGTGTAGCTAAAGAAACAAACACATGAACCTAGTTAAATGGTTCAAGCGTTTGTTTTAAAAAAATACAAAATTTTTATGTGTTTTCTGTGTTTTGAGTTAAAAAAAAAGATGTTGACCATTAGGACCTGTATTGTTTTTCTCATGACCTGAAATGTACTAATTCTGCAAAGGTAAATGTCTGTGAAAGGTAAATTTATCTTTTGTCGCAGAGGGTTATCCTAAAACTATACTGAGCATGCTCAGAAGAAAACACAACCCTTATAACTCTGGAACCTATTAATATTTTTTCACAAAACCTTCGAAAATTGCTACCTTGTCACAGGCTGTTTCTACCCTAAAAGTTACAGAAAAACATTCAATACCATCTAGGTTGTAGGTGAGAGTAACAAACGTAACTAGTGCAGGAAAAAATGCAGCATTTTATTAAAAATTGACATTCTGTATTTCAGAAACTGCACAAACTGGTGTCACAAAATGTCTTGTGTCACAAGAACTCATCTCCGACATAATGCATGACAAATTTTGGGCAGTTTTGTTAAGCACCACCAAAGTTATTAAGGTACAAAACTTGGAGTTTAACATTAAACATCCAACTCAAACCGGACTAGCGCCAGTATAAAATACACTGTATATGCTGTAGCACCAGTATAGTTAGCATTGGGTAAGGTGTTTAATGTTAAACCCCAATTTTTGTACCTTAATACCTTTGGCAGATTTGTAGACGTAGCTCAAAATGTTGAATGTGCAGTTTGGCTGGTTGAGTATCAAGACTGAGAATTTGCATGATAGCATCTTATGTGATTTCTGAGATATGGAACACCAAAAAGAGTGCTAAAAAATGTTTGTTTTTTTTCCTGTACTTAACATAGGCTGTTTTGCTCAAAATGTTATACAGATTTTAGGTTTCTTTCTGAGCATGCTCAGTAGGGTGAAGCAGCTACCTGCAGCCATGTCATTTCTTCATATTTTTACAGCACATTATCAGCATGGTCTTTTTGGGAACCCACCTCATGAACTAGGGTGCTGAAAATGTTCAAATCTCTCCCAAAAGGTGATTTCATACTTGCTGTGTGAAATCACCTTTTAGGTTGGATTTAACATTTTTTAGCAACTGGGTAATTGAGGTGGGGACACAAGAAGGCTATGTTTAAAATTTAGTGTACAGTAAATATATGGTAAAATGATCAAGTTGTAAGTGAACATTGAAATATTTCAATGTTCACTCATAACTTTGCTAATTTCCAATATTTTTCCTCCAAACTTTCAACATGGACTTTTTGTGACCCTACCTCATGCACAAGGCAGTTGAACATTTTTCAAATACATGCCAAGGGGTGCTTTTGAAGTCTCTGCATAAAATCATATTTCAGGCGGGATTTAAAAGTTTCCACCTATCAGGTTCAATCAGTACCTCTACACAATTCCTACACTGCTTTGGCAAGGTGGAACTGCCAGGAAGAGGCACTGTGGTAGATGCCAGGAAGGATGTGGAGGGTCTCCATAGCTGAGACCCCAAAAAGGGTGGAGAAGTGCCCCAGAAGAGAAGAAAGCAACTTTTAGTGGGGGACTTGATTGAGGGGGATAGATTTGGGATTAGGAAAAGGAGGGAAGAGGAAGGTTAGATGCTTATGCAGCACCACTACTCAGATGAATGGGAAGCGGATCCTAAGGATTGCTATGGCAGCAGGATAGGAGGCAGAGATGGATGTCATTGTCTACCTGGGGACTAGTGACCTGGCTAGGGATGGGGCTGGGATAGTACAGGGGGAGTTTTGGGAGCTTGGGAGGGGTCTTAGACAGGTAGTGTGCTCAGTGGCTTTCTCTGAGGTGCTACCTGTCTATGACAAGGGGGAGGAGAGGGATCTCTACAACAGAAGCTTCAACTTATGGCTGAAGGCATGGTGCATAGAGGAGGGGTTCAGCTACACTGGGGAATGGGGACCCACCTGGGAGGATAAGGGCCTATACCAGGGTTATGGATTGCATCCATCTGGGAAGGGAATCTCTAACCTTGGTGGATGATTAAAATGTTACTTTGATGAACATTTAAGTTATCTCTGTTCAGAAAGGACAAGGTAGAAAGGAAAGGAGGGGTTATGGTACTTTATGTGACAGAAGGCATTAAAATGAGTGAATTACAGGGAATGCAGGGGGAAGAGGTACTGCTGGTCACCATAGAGAATGAAGCCTCTAGTCACACTTGTGTGATCTACAGACCTCCAGAATAGGGGAAGGATTTAAATAAGGTACTGATGGAAGCCATTTGTAAGATGGCAGAAAAGTGGGAGGTGATGTTGGTGGGGGACTTCAATCTGCCAAATGTAGATTGAAGCATCCCTGGTGTGGCTTCAACTAGAAGCAGGGAAATCTTGGCTTCCCTGCAGGGGGTGTTCCTCGGGCAACTAGTCAGTGAACCCACTCGTGTTGGGGCAATACTGGACCTGGTACTCACTAACAGGGGCAGTGTTGCAGATGTCAAGGTGGGGGATCACCTGGGGACCAGCGATTGCTGTACATTATGGCTCAATATAAAGATGGCTGCAGAATCAGATCACACAAAGGCAAGAGTCCTGGACTTCGGGAAGGCAGATTTTGAAAAGATGGATGAATGCCTCAGGGATGATCTGGCAGGGGGATGAACTGGGTAGGGTGGAGAAACATGGAGGGAAACTAAAAAGTGCCAAAGTGAAGGCAATAATCCTCTGCGTCAAGCAAGGGAGCAAAGGAATGAGGGAAAAGAGACCTAATGGTTCTTGAAAGAGGTGGTGAAAAAGGTAAAAGCTAAGAGGGTAGCATTCAGAAGGTACAAGGAGACACAGTTGAGGAGGATAGGGAGGTGTATTGGGGAAACAGAGGGAAGGAGAGAGAGCAGTAAGGAGCACAAAGGCACAAACTGAAGAGAGAGTAGCCAAGTCATTAACAAAAGAGGACAAAACATTTTAGGTATATAACTGAAAAAAGGAAAACCAGGGATGAGATTGGATGGTTAAGAAGAGAGGGTGGAACTATGCAGAGGGGAAACAGGAAAAGGCAGACATCCAGAAAAAATACTTTTGTTCAGTGTTCACAGAGGAAAGAAACAGGGAGAGGCCACAAAAATGTAACACGAGCTTTGGAGGAAGGGCGGTGAAGCCTTGTCCATTTTCAGAAGAAAGAATCCTAAAGGAACTGGAAAATCTGAAAGTGGGCAAGCAATAGGGCAAGATGGGGTCCATCCAAGGGTACTGAGAGAGCTCAGGGAGGCAATGGCTGCACCTCTGATTGTCCTATTTAACAGTTCATTGGAATCAGGAGTGGTCCCAGAGGACTGGAGGAGGGCAGATGTAGTCCCACTTCACAAAAGTGGTTGCAGGAAAGAGGCTGCCAGTTATCAGCCAGTCAGCCTGACTTTGGTAGTGGCACAGTGAATGGAATCACTGATGAAAGAAAGGATTGTGGAATATCTTTATTCCAATGGGTTACAAGACCTGAGTCAGCATGGACTCATGGAGGAAGGTCATGTCAAATGAATCTGATAGAGTTCTTTGACTGGGTGACCAAGGAACTAGATCATGGTGGAGCAGTGGACGTAGCTTACCTAGATTTCAGTAAGGCATTTGACACCATTCCACATGGGAGACTAGTAAGCAAACTGGGGAGCTTAAGAATATGTTCAAAGGTGGTGAACTGTGTAAGAATTGGTTCAGGGATTGGTGGCATAGGGTGGTGGTAAATGGAATTCACTTAGAGGAAGGGAGGATGACCAATGGGGTGCCTCAGAGATCAGTGCTAAGACAGGTCCCTTCTAATTTCTTTATACATGACATTGCAGAGGAATTGGATTGGAAGGTCTGCCTCTTTGCAGACGGCATCAAACTCTGCAACAGGGTGGATAGTCTGGGGGGGCAGAAAGGATGAGCAGTGACCTGAGAAAACTCAAGGAGTGTTCAAGGGTATGGCAGCTGGGTATCAATGCAAAAAAGTGCAAAATATTGCACTTGGGACACAGAATCCCAGGGGTGGAGTACAAAATGGGGGGGGGGTACTGATGCAAGAAAGAGACCTGAGAGTGATCACAGCTGATGACCTAAAGGTGGTCAGGTAATGCGACAAGGCAGTTGGGAGGACAAGTGGGATGCTGGGGTGCATAGAGAGGGGTATCATTACTAGAAAGAAGGAGGTAGTGTTTCCCCTGTATAGATTACTGATAAGACCCCACCTAGAATACTGCCTCCAGTTCTGGAGACCACATCTCAGAAAGGACATAGACAGAGTGGAAGCGGTCCAGAGGAGGGCAACTAAAATTTAATTTATTTTTTTATTTTATTTTTTTCAATTGTTTAACCAGGATTGGCACACTAAGCTGAAAGCTTATTTACAGGCGCGACCTGGGAGCACAGGGAAGTTAAGTGACTTACTCAGGGTCACACAGTATGCAAGTGGGGGCTATGGGATTCAGACCCAGATCTCCAGATTTAGAGTTCAGAGCCTTAAACCACTGCAGTATACTGTCTCCCAAAAACCCTGTGAAGAGAGATTAAAGGACCTAAATATGTACACCCCGGAAGGGGGGGGGGCATGATAGAGAGTTTTAAATACATCTTTGGAGGTAAGCAGGGTACAAGAGGGAATTATTTTTCAGAAACAATGGTGCTCAAGGATAAGGGGAGCATGATAAGAGCAGGAGAGGGTTGTTTCAGTAGAGATGTGAGGAAGAACTTATTGACAAAACAGTAGTGGGGTTTAAAAAATGCATAAGATAGGCATAACAGAATCTTAGGGAAAGGGAATGGATTGTGAATGGACCAGAGCTCAAATAGGCTCTGCAGTGATACTACAGGCAGGGAACAAAATGGCAAACTAGGTGGGCCAAACAGTCCTTATCTGCTGGCAAATTCTATGTTTCTGTGTTTCTATAAGGTGGTGTCATAAGAAGACTGTGTGAAAATGTGGTGTAAAAATTTGGTTAAATGACAAAGTTATGACTTCATTAATTTTCAATATTTTGACTCCAAAGTTTCAACATAGCCATTTTTTCACACCACCTTATAAATGTGACAGTTTACTCGGTGTTTATGGGGCATAAGTAGGCCATAGCCTGTCAGCAATGCCCCCCACAAATTTGAGGAATATTTGTTTTAGCAATTGTTAAGCCATTTGTCTTATCCATTTTTAAAAAAAATTGAAGGTCTCACTATTTACTAGAGTCTGTGGAAGTTTATTCCATAATTTAGGAGCCTTTACTGAAAAATAATTTAGTCTAAGGTTTGTTTTAACCTGTTGGGCTTCAAGTTGTTTTGTATGCAGTCTAGGTACTAGTTTCCTATCGATGTAATATATGCCACATTGCTGCATTAATGATGGAGCTTTTAACAGTTTGTATAGAAATAAAAGGTCATCCCTAACACGTCCATGATGTAAAGAGTGCAGATTTAATTTCTGGAGTCTATACTGGTAGTCTAGTTGAGCTAGGTAGAGGACCATCCTTGTGGCTCCTCTCTGTATCTGTTCCAGTCTGGCTATATCCTTTTTTAAATATGGATTCCAAAAAGGAGAGCTGTAATCCAAATATGGCCTGATATAAATTCTATAGAGGGGGATTATACAGCCTTCAGTTTTTGAAATGAATGTTCAATCTATCCTTCTTAAAAGAGCATTAGAATTTTTTGATATTTTATCACAGTGATCGGTGGAGGTTAATTTGTTGTTAACGATGACCCCAAGGTCTTTTTCATTATTAAAGACTTTTAATGTGATTCCCTCAAGTTTATTGGAATATAATGGATTATGTCTACCGAAATGAAGTACAGTACATTTGTCTATGTTAAAATCCATGTTGTTTGAAGTTGCCTATATGTCAGTACTGTTCAGATCATGAGCCATTTGTGTCATATTAACATCTAAGTCCACCCTACCACCCAGTTTAGTCATCAGCAAATTTGGAAAGAATGTTATTAGAGTTTATTTGCATATCGGAAATGTATAAGTTAAACAGAGTTGGCCTCAGAACCGAGCCCTGAGGCACTCTACTCGTGACTCTGCCACTGTCAGATAGTTCACCATTGATTTTAACCTGTTGAATCCTATCTGTTAATCAACTTTTAACCCAAGATACAAGGATATGAGGCAGCCCTAGGCATTGAAGTTTATTGATTAACTTGTTGTGTGGAACCTGGTCAAAAGCCTTACTGTAGTCCAAAAGAATTACATCCATGGGTATATTGGAGTCAAGCCCGATTAATATTGTTGTAAAAAGCTACAAGATTGGATGTGCAGGAGTGCCCCTGCTTAAAACCATGTTCACTGGAATCATAAAAGTTTGATATATGAAGTTCTGTTTCTAAGATGTTTTTAATTATTCTTTTTTAAAAGTTTGCATGGAACTGAAGCTAAATTAATAGGGAGATAATTTTCTGGATCTGCTCTACTCTCCTTTTTAAAAAGGGTGATACATAGGCTTTTAGTCAATCAGAAGTGACAGTGGATTCATCTAAAGATTTATTGAAAATGATGTTTAGTGGGATTTTTATTATATCTGAGGTTTCAGTTAGGAACCGTGAAGTAATACCATCAGATCCTGGGTAACTTTTTTTTATTCAGGGATCTTAGCACCTGCTTGGTGTGCTACAGGTGTCATTTTTTAAATCATGGACAAGACTGTTTTTGCACTTGTGCAAAATGGAGTTTTAGCCAATATACTATAAATGCCACAAGTCATTCTAATAAAGGGAAGTCATAAAATGATTATCTTGAAATTTGGGGTCAAATTAAAAAAAAGCATATTAAGAAATGTTGCGTGTAGTACCAGCCTTTACCCCAGCGAGTAGTGCTTTGTGATCCTGCACCAGTAAACTGAGTTCAGGGATGAACTCAGTCAGCCAGCTGGATGGGCGAGGCTGGGGGATGGCACTGTTATGCAACACCACCCTCCAACCAGGGAAAGGAAGGTGAAGGGTTGCTCACATGGGCCCCTATACCATATAGTGAAAAGAACTCTTCTCTTGTAACTAGGCCCTGCACCTCTGCACCTGTGGGTGGCCAAGGGCCCTGTGCATTGTTTGAGAGATGGATTCTTTGCCTGTGCATCTATATCTGCAGCCACATAGGAGTGCAAGGCACAGAGGGCCCTGTACTTCTACAGCTAAAGAGACAGCCCCATGAATTTTTAACATCTGTCTCTGCACTTCTGTAGGCGGACAAATTTTTCCCTTAGCCAACATCCCAGAATACCTTACACCTCTGCATCTGTTCATGCAAATCCCAAAAGGACCTGCATGAAGAAGGATATGATTCCACATTCTCAAAAGAAAGGAAATTCTTTGAAAAAAAACAAAACTGTGTTAATGCACCAGTGAGAGTTGAACTTAGTGCCACAAACATAGAGAATGTGGCATTAGGGTTTCCAACCCTAATTTCTCACTCCCCAAAAGCAGCAAAAGGACAAGACCACACAAGCTACCACAGACAGCTATCATCAGGTAAGACAAACAACAAAAAACTGTTTCCAGATCATACAAATGCAGTAGCACCGATGTGCCATCTTCACGGATTTGTATTGCAGCTGCAAAACTACAGGCCCCATAGGAGCCTGTGCTTATGCAGCCACACCTGTGTGTGGATGTCGTACTACATGCATGAATATGTGTGGCTGCAGAAGAGCAGGGGGCCTGCCTTTCTGTACATAGAAGGCCCAATGGGGCCTTCACCTCTGCAGCCAGAGGTACTCATGCATGCTAAACAAAGTACCTAGCTGAATGGCATGATCCATTACTGCATGCTTTTCTATACACATCTGCACAAGTGGAAAACTGTTACCCTTTGAACAATTTTTAGATCTGCTGCTGAAACAATTATACCCTCATTGCAACAGTAGTTCTAGCTGCATAACTGCAGGCCCCACAGAGCTTGCCCCTCTGAAGCCAGGAATTAATCTGTATGTCTTACAGCTGTGGTTGCAGAAGCTGGCAGTGTAGCCTAGAGGTTAGAGTAAAGAGCTGTGAATAAGCTTGGTGCATCCTGCAGACCTGGAGTTGATTCCCCCAACCTCTACTTGCATACTGTATGACTCTGAGCAAGTCACTTAACCAGCCCAAAGCTGCTGGGTCACCCCTGAAAACAGGCAGTTGTGCCTAGTGGACCTTACCTGGTTAACAAAGAATACATAAATA
Organism: Neoceratodus forsteri; assembly: GCA_016271365.2. NCBI lineage: Eukaryota > Metazoa > Chordata > Ceratodontiformes > Ceratodontidae > Neoceratodus > Neoceratodus forsteri. Next base: position 1,046,398,930 of record CM057449.1, read on the forward strand.
AATTAATTAATATGTGCATGTCTTACAGTGTGCATGAGTACCTAAGACTACAGAAGCACTGGCTCCATAGAGGTATGTGCTTCTGCAGACAAAAGAACACTTGTAATTTGAGTGTCATGGATTTGTGTCTGTGTCTGCAGGGGCTTGTGCTTTTGCACTCAGAAGCAGTGTTGTGATTTGAGTATTGTGGATTTCTAAGTGAATGTGTATGTCTTGGAGTATGCATGCCATAGAGACAAATCCATGGAGGTAGAACATCAATGCTACTGTCTAACCTGATGATGGTTGTTTGTGGTTGCTTATGTGGACTTGTTCTTTTGCTGGTCGGTGAGGGGGGAGTTAAGGTTGGATACCCCAATGGCACATTTCCCTACTTTTGTGGTGCTAAGTTGAACCCTAATTGGTGCATTAAAGCAGTTTTTGTAAAGAAGATATATATATATATATATACATATATATATATATATATATATATATATATATATATATATATTATATATATTATACTAGCAACGGTCGCTTCAGTATTGTTAGGGTTGCAAGGCCACTTCTATGTTAAATCCCAAATTTTGCACTTTAATAACTTTGCCACTGTACAGTGGATTTGCTTGAAATTTTGCATGTGAGGTCTGGTACCATAGATCTCTGGATCTGGCAAGTTATGTTACGGTTGGATGAGAGTTTGCAAAACTGCAGAGTGCTGAAAAAAACCAAAAAACAGGGGTTTTGCGTGCTTCTTTGCTCATAGGTACAACCCAAACAATATGTCTGTTTGGTCTGAAATCTTCAGGGAAAACGCAGTCCGGCTCCCTGTTGCTCCTTTCAAAGATTTGGTGAAAAAATATTAAATTGTTCAAAACTTATTCAAAAAACAAGTTTCCCATTGTAGTCAATGTGTCTCTCAAAAGCTGCCGCCACTACTTTTTACTGTCGCAAATAGCGTTTTACTGTCATGAGGTGGCCATCTTGTTTTCAGTTAGCGATACAGAAAAATGGCTGATGTTTAAATATGGGACCCCCTAGGTAAACACTGACTGTTGTGTTTACATAGTCAGGTCCTGAGCATTACAGCACTATCTTTTTTTCTTACGTAAAATCTCCCTGACAGAAATGGCTGCGACACTTTTGCAAATCACAAAAGTGTCATGCCTATTTTTGCAAAACTGTCACAATTTGCAACAGTACTTTGCCAAAAAAAAAAAACAATTCTTTACCATCACACTGCAGCAAAACGGTTGGGGCTTTTGGTCTGATATTTGCAGGGTGGCAAGCCCTGGTCCCACAGATGTGCCTTTTGGAGGTTTAGTATCAAAACATTCAACGGGCCCATAGTTACACTGCTCTGAAGTTGAGTAATTTCCCATAGGATAACATTGCGGCACCCATGGTGACATTTGACGTCCGTGTCTCGTAAACAGTGCGAGATACAGATTTTTTGCTACCCGCAGCTTGGTGAATGAAGCCCACGAGGACATTTCAAAGTCGTAGATTACACCTGCAGTGGGATTTTTTCCATAATTGCTACGGTCACTGAGATATTGCCAATTTAGTGTTACAAGGGTTCCTTTTCAGTAGTATGGGGCTGCTGTATGGCTCCATACTTATGTGTAAGTGAGAGCGCAGGGCCCATAGGGCCCACACTCCCACATCTGCATACCATTATGCAAAACTGGACAGTGTCAGGGGAGCACAGGGCCCGGAGGTCCCACGCTCCCAGTCCCACATTACAATTACTTTCTCAAAAAGAAGGTGAATTAATTGCAAAAAACTCTGTTAATCATCAGTTAGGGCTTATAACATAGTGACAAAAGTTAGAATGTGGTATGTTAGGGTTACCCCCCCACCCCTCATCACCCTCCCGACTCCCTACTTCCCTTTCCCCACACCTACACACTACTCACATCAACAAACATCAGTGTGTGGCATATGGTCGTCAGGCATAACTCATAACCCATTCTCCTATGCTATAGCATAGCAGCCTGCTCACACATTGAATGGGGTGAGAGTTCACAATGATGACCCAATGGCATACCTTGATGTACAAACCTCTAAACATAGCTTGTACATAGTTCTGGTGGTAATCAGACATATGTCTGAACACTAAGTTCTTGCACTCTTTAAATAAGTGAGTGCTTTCTGCACCACATGCACAGAGACACATGCCACACACACTATTATATGTCAATGACATACTCCAAACAACTGCATTACAATACAACTCACAGACTTAGTCCCCACTCTAAACACACATCCACCCACACACATAGACACACATACAGACACATAGCCATACACACACACACACACACACACACACACACACACACACACACGAAATCCAGGTGGGTATTTGAGTAAAGGAATACAATGATGTTAGGTTTGCCCACACCCAACAACCTCTCCCTCACCCCTCCATCCCCACAATACACACATCAACAGACATCGCGGTTTGTAATGGGGTTGGCAGGATAAAGTCTCACCCAATTCTCCTATGCTGTAGCTTATCAATCTGTTGACGCATGGAATGTGGTGAGAGTTCAGTCTGGGGTATTCTATTGTCTTACTCAGGTAATACCCCTAGCCCCCCCCCACACACACACACACCAACACAAAAAAAACTGTTGCTGAATACTGGTGTAACATCCATACACCAAATGAAGCACTGAACATTAATGTAATACTTTCTGTTATGAAACACATAAATGTTTGTAGACAGTGACTTATTTTTTGTTAATAGCAGAATGAGCAGCTCCCCCTTCCAACATTAGACACTGTCCCTTGAGTTGACAGACACAGCCCTAATGAATCCGTACTTATTACTGCTATACCTCCATAATATGAATTACACATACATTGCAACACTGTGTACTTGCACTACACTATGATGTTACTTTCATTGTAATATTGTAACACACCAAATGTTACAAAGCAAGATCCTGTTACCCCCACCTGCACTTCTGCACACCCATACTCCACACAACAACAGATGTCGGGGTGTGCCATGGGGTTTGTATGGCATAACTCTTACTCTATTCTATTCTGCTGTAGCATATCAATAAGTTTACGCATGGAATGGTGTGACAGTTCGACCTGGGACATTCTGTTGTATTAGTCAGGTTATATCATAATTCCCCTCCCAGACCCACTCCCCTCAAAAACAGGTGTTGAATATTGGCATGACATCCACAACACAACTGAAGCACTGAACATTGATGTAATACTTTTCTGATATGAAACACATATATGTTTGAAGACAGTGACTTCTTTTTTGTTAATAGCGGAATGACCAGCACCCCCCATCCAACATTAGCCACTGTCTCTTGAGTTGATAGACACAGCCCTAATGAACCTGTACTCATTACTGTCACACCTCTGTAATATGAATCACACATATATTGCAACTGTGTGTACTTGCACTGTGTAAGTGAAGGAATATCTACCCACCCTCATCACCCAGGGATATGTCAGTTCCATAGATCAATGGACTGCACTGTTATGTTTTGTCATCGTATTATTGTAATGCACCAAATGTTACAAAGTAAGATTCTGTTGCACCCCGCACACCCACCCGCAACCCCCCCTCCACACCCACACTTTATATGTCAACAGACATCGGGGTGTGCCAGGGGTTCATACTGCCTAACTCTCACTCTATTCTCCTATGCTGTAGTATATCAACAAGTTTACCCGTGGAATGGTGTGAGAGTTGGGCCTGATGATACCATGGTTGACCACAATGTCTGAACCTCCAAGCATAGCGGGTAAATATTCCTGGTGTCAATCATATATGTGTCCGAATACTGTGGTCTTGCACTCTTTGAGCCACTGTCTACCTGCCTTCCCACACAGAGACACATTCTATATTAATATGTATAAGTAGTACACAACTGTTAAATATATAAAAGCTTTTATTTCTTGATTTTTTTGTAATAAATATAAAATATTACAAATACAAAAATAGCACTTTTTACTGCAAAATAAAGCACTTTGATTTCTTCCATATTCTTAAAACAAAAAAATGCATTGAGTTTGTAAGTAAAAAAAATAATATTGATTTCTTTAAAAACAAAAAAAAGTCTTTAGAGAGGTGCCTCTCTTTTGTGGAGGTGGTGGGGCAGGTCTGGTTGGAGCAGACCTGGAAGGCAGCATGTAAATGGAAGCTGCTGAGGCAGGTAGCCCTGAGGTACCAGTCAGTATGGAGGGGTGGGGTCTTCATACATCCTCGGGGAGATTGGCAGTTGTTGGTCCACCCTGGACTCATGGTGAAGCAGCGGCTGCAGATGGTTATGGTTCTGCAGCTGTATCAACAGGCTCCAATAGAAGATGGATAGATCCCTCATGGCCTTGCGGCATACCCAGTGTTTGCTGCTGGAGATGCAGCATGGCCATGAGGGTCTCTTGAATTTTGTCCATCATCTGTAAGAGCATGTTGACACAGCTGCAGTGATGATGGCACGGCATGCTGGTGGATGGACTGCTGCTGCAAGCTGTAAACAGAAATATTTAAAATCAATTTCTGATTTCATTTGATAAGAAATAGCTTTGTTAATATGTTGACACATTTCACAACATTAATAATTCAGTTTCTTAATACTATGCTTGTATATTTTTTTCTAAGACCTGTTGAAGAGTACTACTCATCTTCTTTACAGCCATTGACTGGACATGTAGGACTTTCAGGTGTTTTCACATTTAACATATTTAACTTCAGGCTGGCCCAGTGGTGCTGAGATTTGAGGCGATGAACGCCACACCTTGCGCCATGCCAGCAACCCGGTTTCGGAAACAAACCCAGGAGCTGGGGGTCGGCAGGGGAGGGAGGTGGATTGAGCATCTGGAGGATAGCTCTCCACTCCCTGGGGAAGGATCAAGGGTTTCCCCGGTGCAGTAGAGACCCCCAGTGGTGACTGAGGGTAATACTTGCATGGGGAGAGCAATTGGGGATGAGCGCAGTTGACATTTACGGGGCAGCCACGTGCAGGTGTCATTGCATGGCTGCACTCGGGGGAGGGAAGCAACACAAGAAGAAAACACCTCTGGCCACCTGGTGAGATGATGGAGGCCCCGGTGGAGCTCCCACATCCCTATGCTGGCCCAGCGCACCCAGGTCTCTCCAAGGGGCCCACCTGGTATCAGAGGTAAGTCCCTCACACATAGGTACAAGGAGCTGCCAAGGGGGGAGGGCCCAGCCCCAGAGGTGATCCGGGGGTCAGACTTGCCAAGGTCATTGGGGGGAGAGCCTGCAGAAAGCGGGGGCTCGGGACGGGAGTAGAGGAACATCCATGTGGGCACTCCCAAAGGATGCCCAGGTGGTCCAGAAGGAATAAAGAAAGTTAAAAAAAAAACATATTAAACTTCTGTCTGTCTCTCCATCCCACGCACTATGGTTAATGCATACAACTGAATGTCCTCAAATAGGGAATCTCAACCACAACTGGACCCCCTGCACCCTTCCACCATCGACACACAGAAACACATAAATAACAGTTAATTTATCTTGAGGTTACAGACATAGACCCTCTGTACCCCCACCATCACCGACACACAGAGACACATAAATGACAGTTAGTGTATCCTGAGGTTACATACAGACTACTGTAAGTTAAACCTTAGAAATAAGTGTTACACATCAATGACAGTAAATGCACAAATGGCAGAACACTGGGACTTGTAACTGCATCAATAAGTGAATGACACCTCCAAAACCACCAACCACTCTTTGTTGAGTTCAAGGCTACAATACAAATAAAATGTGTATGCATTAACAAATAGTATATGTTGGATACTGGATAGGCAACTATGCACAACTAGTGTGTTGTGCCACTGGGGTTTACTGATTAACTGTTTTCTTGAGAACAAAAGTAGAGAGATCTATGGGAATGTGATTCCAGAGATGGCATAACACAGTGGTTGTGCATAGAGTTGTCCATCAAATATTCTGTATCGTATCTGAGCATCGATTTCTATTTCAGACACAGTACTTTGTTTCAATTAACTGGTGATTGAGAGGGGGCACTTGAGTGTTGTTGGAATGCTGAAATAAGTGGTACATTTTTACTGCAGATTGTTCTGCAAGTTCAAGTGTGAAAACACCTATTATACAATGGCAATAAAAAATCCTAGAACCTGATTGACTGTCTGCCCTTGGTAACAGTGAGGTTATCTGAGTACAACTTTTTTTTTCAACTTTATTTCTGCACCCTTGCCCATTGGACTCTCTCCAGCTAAGTCATTTGGCGGCAGGCTTATCCCATTCTCCTTAAGTTCAGACGTCACTTCTGGTGAGGGGAACTCTCCATTCGCTGTGTCCCTCAAACAACTGGATCTGAGTCCCCCGGAGCAAGGACCACCATCACCTTACCAGCGCATTTTCTATAGTATCTGGTGGGTGGCACACTAAGCGAGAGGAGAACCTGGAGAATGTCCTGGAGCCCAGAAATGGATGTGGTGCCTGCTACCCCCAGACGCTCCTTTGCTTACCAACAGGAAGGGGGATTTTCTACTTTATCCTTCCCCAAAAAGTGTGGTGTGTAATGACTACCAGCACAGCATGAGCACACTCCCACACCACCTGCAGGATGTCTTGCCACAGCTCCAAATCCCTTTACATAGAGCCTTGTGAGCCACTTCACCCAGACACCACCAGGAGATGCTAGAGCTGCACAGGGCCCTTTCACCCTCCCTGAAAAAGGAGAGCTGCCAGCTGGCAGCTCAAAGCAATTCCACCCCCCCTGCTGACCCCCAGTGTCCCAAACTCATTCACGAACCTGGGTCATCAGCGTGGTTTGAGGTGTGGTGTCCAGCGCTTCAACGCTCAGCACCACCAGGCCGGGTATCTGAGCACAACCTCACTGTACTGATTTGTCATTTCATTATCTCATCTTCTCTTCAGAAACAAAGTTAAATTGCCACACTAAAAATCTACTAAAAACATTTTAAAATTATTTTGAATAACAACGAGCCATTGTATAATAGCAATAATGCACTCCAGCGTGTGAGTTGTGCTGTGATAACCTCACTTCTGGGACATTGGACACACTCGGCCTGTGGGCTCCTGCCCAACCACCCAGGTGTGAGGTTATTCCCAGCATGACCCACACCCTGTCATGTATTATTGCTTAATTTACAACTTTGTTTGATAGGGATACTCAAGTGTGCAGTATGCATAACAACATTACACCATACTGCATAACAGTGTACTGTATTATTTAACATACATGAAATTGTTTGTGACACTTACAACGTTTAAATTAACATGGATTGTATACAGGTACCGGTAACAGTAGTCTCATGTTCTACAATCATGTTACTACCTGCATTATGTGATTTGTGACTGTGACATTAGTAGCCAGTACTACACGCTCAAACAAAACGCATTGAATACTGAAGTATTCCACAAAGACTAATAATGATTTAAAGGGGCACTGTCAGCTTTGCCCCAACGTTTTTGACCACTTCCAAGCTGTAAGCCTGTTGGCACACACCTATGAAACATTTACATTAGAATGCCCCCATAGATGTAAAAATATGCAGTTGTACCTGTTTTTAATAATTTCAAGTGAAAATACTTTTTTGCGCAGGCCGACGATAACTGACCCGCCACCGGAAGCATATGACTGCAGAATCAGGTAATGACTACTGCTATTCTTTATGTATAAACCATATGTATTCCTGAGTTGGACAGGTGAATAGAAGAATAAGGGTGTACTCCTTATTTTCTTTCCCTTTGTCAACTTCAGGATACCAGGCAGTAATTGAAAATAAACCAAAACAAAAGGAAGGGGAAATTGTTTAACCAGGAGAGGCACACTAAGCTGAAGCTTGTTTCCAGGTGCAGCCTGGGGAGCACAAGGAAGTTAAGTGACTTGCTCAAGGTCACACAGTATGCAAGTGGGGGGGGGGGGCTGTGGGATTCAAACCCAGGTCTCCCAAGTTTGCAGCTCAGAGCCTTAAATCATTGTGCTATACCGCCTCAAAAGGAACAATGTTCTCTTGTACTTTTCTTTCTGTAAGGGCTTTATTTCTTTAGCCCTCACCTTGCTTATTCTAATTTTCTAATGTTCTAATTTACAAGGGAATTTTTGGTAAGCTCAGGATACTTCACCAACTCTCTAATAACTTGCAACCTTGTGCTTTATACAAGCCAACAGCTGAAATATCAGCCCAACGGTAAACCTTTCAGTATGGCTCCTTTTAGACTATTTCTCTCCTAGGCTGTTTTATCCCATATTTCACTCATTTATTTCCTTTTAGGGACTTCCCTGTCCCTGTGCATGCAAGTGCTCGCTTCTGGGTGCACAGCACTGTATTTTATTTTACTTGTTTTGAGCGAGGCGGCTCAAAGTAAAAGTGACATGCTGCCTCGTTTTAACTAGTACACTGTTTAAAGAGAGAGAGAGAGAGAGCTAGGAGTTAAAACACTCCTATTTTCTATTTATTTACTTCTTCTCATTCTCTCTTTTCTAAAGGGGCTTTGTATTTCCTGGGGAGTGGGGCAGCTGCACTTGCTACACTTGCAATAGCCCGAAGCAAGACAATATGCAGAGCGGGTACGCTCCTCCGGTTATATGAGAGGGCACCAGTTTTATATTTAAGGTATAAAAATACCCTTGTCCCTCTCTTTCTTGAGTGCTCACATGTGAACCACTATTGCAATATTTATTTATGCTTCAGAGCATGCTTCTGCTCCAAAACAAACCACACCTTCCTACTCCAAACAAGGAGCTCCTAATCACACCATGCAGTGAAAACAATGGATGCTCTGACTATGAGATATTTAAAAGTGGGGGCAGCTGAAAAGCAATTGCCGCCCTGCTTTGAACTACTGGCAAAATAGCTCCTTGGCACCTTGCAAGTTGCTTAGTTTTGCCCTGTACATCTGCTATGCTACAGAAAGGGCAGAAGAGTCCACAAATCCCACAGGGAGCAAGCGGTAACCTGCAGGATTAGAAAGAGGAAGTTATATAGCCTGCTCCTCTGTTTTGCCCCTTGCTCATTCGCCATTTGCCTTACTGGAATAAATAATAAAGTTTGCTCTCTCAGCTTACTTTAGACCCCACATTATAGGTATTGCACATAGTTTACAAACTTTACCATATTGATTGACGAGTGGGGCAGCTATAATTATGTTCTGGCATTCTGCCAGCTGCTCGCTATAACTAACCCACTATACTGGAGCAAGGAGCTGTATTTTCATTCTGTTCAGCTCCCTCTCAGTTGTAAATCCTTTTTTTATTGGTTCTTGATTAAAAATAAAATGGAAGGGCACATGAAGGTTGTGGCTGAGAATGATGGTTGCAATACCCGCTCAAAGGTTGTGACAGCCGTTGTTCCTGCATGCAAGAACTTCTCTTCACAAAACAGATTTTTATACAGGCTGCCTAGTCCTGTTTTTAGTCCAATTCAAGGTACTGCCACTGTAAATGTTTCTATTTACCATAGCAGTAGTTCACCTGAGTTTAAATATAGTGCTAGGGCACTAGGGGGGTATATCAGGGCCCCCTACTCATCACAGGGAGCACCCTGTGACAGGGAGGTTGGCAGGTGGTTAGCAGGGACAAATTTGTGCCCCATCACTCAATGCTCTCCAACGTATCACCTCCACAAACCATATAAAAACTACAAACAGGTATCTGCCTCTGTCTCCAAAATCAAACAAAGGGGTAGAGGACACTGCAGAGCAGGATACTGCAGCTCAGGAGCTAGCTCAACAAAACTCTCTCAAAACAGGAACCAAAATAAAAAAGCAAAAAGGAAATCCAAAACACTTCTGATCTTAGGTGACTCCATGATTCAGGGAGTTGATACCTACCTCCATCCAGGGGTGATGGTCAGATGTCTCCCAGTTACATCAGCTTTGAGAGACACTGACTGCATTGCTAAAATTGTGCAGGAAGCAGGAGAAAACATTGAAGTCCTGGTACACATAGGGACTAACGATCTCGCCAGCCGGTCAGTTGTGGAGATCAAGGAATGCCTGACCAGGCTGGGAGACAAACTGTCATCCATTTCTTCCGGCGTCTTCTTCTCTGAGATCCTGCTGGTCTGGGAGAGTGGGGCAGATGGACAGAAGGTCAGAGAAGAGGAGATAGGGGAGCTAAACATGTGTCTCAAGGGCTAGTGTCAGGAAAAAGGACACAAATTTGAAGGTAACTGGCAACAGTTTTGGGAGTGAAAGTTCTTTAAATACAATGGACTGCATCTGACTAAGGAGGGAGTCAGTGCATTAGGGCAGAAGATTGAGGTCTTTGCAGAATATTTATACTAACAAAGGGGGAGAGAGGTGAAGCACCCCATACATTGAATGGGAAGAACACCCCTTCCCCCCTCAGCTAGTGATCAAACACGAGTTCAGCATGTTTGTAGTTCATTTGCATCACCAGGTAAAGAAAAAGGTCTGGCTCTCCATACAGCGTGCAGGGGAAATGCCGGACCTCCCTCAACAACTAGCACACCGAAATCTAGCCAGTGGAAAATCAAGTATACAAATGCCCACAGTCTGGGAAACAAGATACCAGATCTGCAGGCAACAATGACAGAGGCTAAACTAGACATAGTAGTCATTAACAAGACATGGTTCACCGGTAACCACACTTGGGAGACTTCAGTACCTGGCTATGTACTGTTCAGAAGAGACTGAGGTGCAAAAAGGGGGTGAAGTGGCCCTTTATGTCAATGAAAATATCAAAGCTACAGAAATTCAGAATACACATAAGGAACCAGAAGAACTGTGGGTCACTCTGGAAGCAGGAAATGGGACAGCCATACAAACTGGGGTTGTCTACAAGCCTCCAGACCGGGGGAAGACATAGACACATTACCGTTGGAAGATATTCAAAACATTTGGTCAATACCAGTAGGAACATCTGCCAGAACTAGACACATGGTGGATTCCATGCAGGGGGAGGGCCTCAAACAACTGGTACAACAACCCACAAGAGACAGGGCTATCCTAGATCTAGTATTGACTAATGGGGAAAGGATCACAGATCTCCAGGTAGAAGGTCACCTGGGGGCCAATGACCATCACATGGTATGGTTCAGTTTGGCCACTAGAACTAAATAATCCCATTCCAAGGCAAAAATATGGGACTTCAGAGGAGCTGACTTTGATAAGATGGCCAACAGAGTTAAGCTAGCCCTGGCAAGAAGAAATACGGGTGAGGGGGTACAGGCAAAGTGGGCAAGCATTAAGGATGCACTACTTGAAGTGACATCCCATTGTGTTAGAGAGAAGAGCAAGAGTAAAAGTAGGAGGAAACCACTTTGGTTCTCAAAAAACAGGATGCTAGGATGCATAGCAAGGGGATTACATACATTTATAATACTAAATTTTGGGGTGACGTGTAGTATGCAACCCAAGCATGCGTAAATATCCAGATACTGTATTTGGATGTCAAACTTTCTTCTGGCTCTGTCGAGCAGGTGCATGTGCTGTTCTGCATGCCAGATCATGAGCTCTGTGATGTCAGAATAGACAATCTTACAGGTGGGTAACATCTCTTTTAGTGAAGCCAGGTCCAATTTTGCTTCAGCTAACAAATCTACCCATCTTTTGTCACCTAAATCATTACCTCCAAGATGGATCAGCAGTATGTCTGGTGGAGGCTGGTTGCTCAGTAGCCTGTACATGGTTGGCATGAGATGCTCCCACCTCATGTCTCCCCTACCAAACCACTTTACACTGCAATTAGGCAGCTGCAGGTCACTGCCAAAGTGACTTGCTCGAGCAAAATCACCACCTCTTCTAATTAAACTACTTCCCACCATCAATAGAGCACATTTGCTATTTTCTACCATTCCAGGTTGATTACACAGATAAATTGACAGCCAGCTCCTGAAAATTCAGACTGTCTCCTGCAGAGTACTCAGTACTGACTGTATCAAGATGCAGTTTTCCCTCCCTTATTTACAAATTTCTTAATGGGCTGGCAACAGAGGCTTCACAACATTCTATTGGCTTACATAATTTTCTAGTTGCCAATTAACAAACAGCATCTCACATTATGCAGATGCTTCCTTTTCATTGGGTGGCACACTGCAATGTTACAAACTAATTGAGAGGGAAATTGTAGCTTGCTAATAGGTCTGTATAAACAACAACAAATGAGTGCTGACCATGTATTGGCTGCTAGTTCCTTTATAGAATATGTGCACACTGTGTCATTTGTGGTGGTAAGTTTACAATATTGCTTTGATTTCAAATGTTGATAACTTCACTTTACAGCTTGCTCTAAGGCAGCTTGGCCACGGACCTCTGGCCACTACTCTGTCATCAGGAACTGACTTCCCAAGCCCTTCCAGGTAGCCCTGAGCATGCTCTAAGGCAGCTCGGCCATGGACCTCTGGCTGCTACTCTGTCATCAGGAACCAACCACCCAAGCCCTTCCAGGTAGGCAGACCGATGGGACCTCAGGACCTGTTTTCTCAGTTTCTAAGTCGCTAACTTGATTGGCATACAAACATATAAAAATGCCAGTAGATACAGGCCATATGGTCTATCTAGTCTGCTCAAGTGTGCAGCTCTTCAGCCCATTAGACTGCAGCTGACCCCCTTCCTATTAACTCTTCCCTCTTCCAACTGCCCTCCTGGTATGTACTTTCCCCTTGAATTTGTCCCACCCCCTCTTGAAGCACCCCACAGTCTGCACTGATATGAGTTGCTCAGGCAGTGTATTCCACCCTGTTACCACTCTTTCAGTGAAGTGGTGCCTCTTCCTTTCACTCCTGAATCAGCCCCCCCCTTTAACTTTAGGGAGTGCCCTCTGATATCTCTTCCATTCTGGAGAGTGAACCTATCCTGGAAGCCTACTTTGTACATCCCCTTCAGGTACTTGAAGGTCTCAGTCATCTCCCCTCTCTCTCTTTTATCCTCCAGCATATATATGTTGAGCTCTTTTAGTCTTTCCTTGTAAGTTCTATCCCCCAACCCCTGGATCATCTTTGTTGCTTTTTGATGCACTGCCTCCAGTAGTTTGATATCCCTTTTTAAGAATGGTAAACCACAACTGCACACAGTACTCCAAGTGCGGCCTCACCAGGGACGTGTACTGGGGCAATATGACTTCTCTACATCAGGATGTAATCCCCTTTCTATGCATCCTAGCATCCTGTTAGCCTTAGCTGCTACCTTCCTACACTGGGCTGAGTGGTTTAATTCCCCGGTCACCAGCACCCTCAGATCCTTCTCCTCGTTGGATGTGGACAGTTTGATACCATCCATCCAGTAGCTGTATCTTGGGTTTTTGGCTCTGAAATGCATCACCTTGCACTTCTTGGCATTGAACTCAAGCTTCCAGGTGTGCTACCACTCCCCGAGTCTTGACAAGTCCTCCTACAGTAATTTTCCACCCTCCTCCCCATCCACCTCAGCACAGATATTGATGTCATCGGCGAAGAGGCTGATCTTATTCTTGATCCCAACTGCAACTGATCCCAAATGTCTGCATTGAAAATGTTAAACAGGACTGGTCCCAGTACTGATTCCTGTGGGACACCACTTGTCACTGCCCGGGGCTCTGATGCTTCTCCCCCCACAACTACCCTCTGTTGTCTGTCCCTCAGCCAGTTTTCTACCCACCGGGCTAGCTTCCACCCTATACCAAGACTCCTCAACTTGCAGGCCAACTTTCCGTGTGTCACTGAATCGAAGGCCTTGCTGAAATCCAGGTAGACTACATCTACTACATGACCCTTGTTCAGCGCCCTTATGACCCAGTCAAAAAAATCGATCAAGTTTGTCTGACAGGATCTGCCAGTGATGAACCCATGCTACCTGTTGTCTTGCAGATTATTATCCACAAGAGACTGCACCAGCCTTTCTTTGAGGATAGATTCCATCAGTTTCCCCACAATTGCGGTGAGGCTCACTGGTCTGTAATTCCCTGGTTCGTCCCTGGGCCCACTTTTGTGAAGAAGTACAACATGTGCCTCCCTCCAATCTCTGGGCACACATCCCATATTTAGCGAGAGTGTTGAACAGATTCACCAATGGCTCTGTCAGGACCTCTGCCACCTCCCCATCACCCTGGGATGTACCCTGTCTGGCCCAGGTGTCTTGTCTACCCTCAGGGACCTAAGGCCCTCCAGCACCCTTTCCACCATGATGACCTAATTTGTGGTTGTCTCACCCCCCATGCCTACGCTCCCTTTCCCTGCAGGAACAGGTCCATCCCTCTCCCCTGTGAACACTGAACAGAAGTGCTCATTAAGTACTTCTGCCTTCTTGGCCCCCTTGTCTGCCCACCCACTGCCTTTCCTGATCCTAACTATTTGATCCTTGCACTTCCTTTTTTCCCTGACATAACTGAAGAAATCATTTTCTCCTTCCTTAATCCCCTGTGCTAATTTCCTTTCCCGGGCTGTCTTTGCAGTCCTGACCACTCTGCTCATTTCTCTGGATTTCCTCACATAGTTTTCCCTATCCTCTGCCTTGTTGGTTCTCTTGTAGGTTCAGAAGGCCCTTCTCTTATCCCTTACCTTCTCCGTTACCTCTCTGGTCATCCAGCTTGAATGCTTGGTCCATGATTTCTTTTGCTGGCTCTTGACACAAGCCTTAGTGGATTCAATCAGCCCTAGTTTTAGGATCGCCCATTTCTGCTCTGCATCCATGTTAGGGTGGATGCCATCTATGTGTGATCTTATTAATTGCCCTATCCTACCAAAGTCTGCCTTTATGAAGTCCAGGACCTTTGTTTTTGTATTGTGGATCTCTCTACCCAAACTGATAGAGAACCACACTGTGTGGTGATCACTACAAGCCAATGGTTCCTCCACCCTTACATCTGTGACCTGTTCTGTTCTCCATCTTCCAGCACCAGGTATAGAATATTTTCTTCCCTTGTTGGCACTGTCACCCTTTGGGTCAGGAAGCCATCCTGGATTGCTTCCAGGAGGATCTGTTCCCTTGTGCATGTGGTGGCTGGGATGCTCCAATCCACCACTGGTAAATTGAAGTCTCCCACCACCACAGTGCTCCCTTTGCCACAGAGTCTCCTTAGCTGCTCCCCCTAGCTCCCTATCCATGTCCTCTTTCTGGGTTGGGGGCCTATAAACAACCTCCAATCAGACTCTAGCCCTCTTTGGGGCATGGAGTTGTATCCAAATGACTTCTGACCTACCTTCTTCCCCCTCCTGCCTGACACATCCAATTCCTTCTCTTACATAAACAGTTACTCCCCCCTTACCTTTTTCTCCATCCCTTCTGAATAATTTATATCCTGGGATGGCCAAGTTCCAATCATGGTTTTGGGTTGCCCATGTCTCAGTGGTGGCCACTATGTCCACCTCTCCTTCTGCCAATAGTGCCTGCAGCTCTGCCATCTTATTCCCCAGGCTGCTAGCATTTAGTGATACCACCCTCCACCCTGACTCTCTCCCAGCTGCCCCTTACTCTCCCCTGCCCCCCCATTCTAGACAAAGTAGGCCTTATTATTGCTATGGGGGAGGTCCTCTCCTGATTCACTCCACCTCCCCAGCCTCCCCACAGCAAGTTTAAATTATACTTTGTGGTGATAAATTCCCTCAGTCTCTGCTTTAACACCCCTGAACCCTCCTTACTTAGATGTAGCCTGTCCCCTGCATATAGATCTGGGTTCTCCCATATGTTTCCCCACTCTCCCACCCAGCCATACCCCATGGACTCACACAATTCTCGCAACTACTTGTTGAAGTCCATGATTCTTCTTTTTCTGTCTGTACTTGCCCTTGGCACTGGCAGAACTTCTGAGAATGCCACTGATTGGCTGCGGCTCTCCAAGCGGTGGGCCTAGCGGTAGGCCCGATTTGGCTGCTGAAAATCAGTGCCCCTAACGGATTTTACTGAATTCCTTGGGGTCTGCAGTGCTACTTCAGCCTGGGCTGATTTAACTTTAACTGTGCTGTCTAAATTGTAAATTCAAAATCTCTTATTTTGTTACTGTAACAACACATCCCTATGATTATTTACAGATTTCTTAACTGCTTAATCAAATTGTTCGAATTTGCTGTATTCAGTCAATCAGTTTTAGTGTTTGCCATATCTGCTAAATATAGTTTTTCCTAAGTTGTTTAACCAACTTATTTGAAATTGTTATAATCAGTCAATCTGCTGCCTTTTTTAGTCAGTTTAAAGTGTTGCCTCATCCGCTAATTATATATTCTATCTCCTATATGCATTGAACCTGCCTAGTGCTGTTATTTTGAATTTTAACTCTGCATAGAGACAGTTACCTTAATTTGTTTTAAACTGTGCCCTATCTCTTTCCCTCACCTCTGGCTAGCATCTGATGATCTTGCCTTAGACCTGCACTCTGTAATCCCTTTTTCTAACTCTAAACTATGAACCTCTGAAACCTAGCACTGGTATCTCCTTGCCAATTTTGTACTTATTTCTGTCCCCACTAGTTTTGTCCAGCTCCTTAGCAAACCTTTCCTGCCCAATCTGCCTGTGTAGTTTGCTGCCCCTGGCACCAGTGAACACCCCCCTGGATGTGCCAACTGATACTTGGCCAGTAACTTTCTTCACCCTGTTCCTCTTTGTGTTCCTAGCCTGCCCCCTTATTCAGCCTGCTTCGTCTGCCACTATTTGCACCACTTCACCTCGGCCCTGTTATCACGTATTTTTCTCTGCCATTATTGTTCCCCTCAGCCCACCCAAACCAAGCTTCCTTTGTCTCTCTTTAGTTTTTAATCTCTGCTCTCTCACCTCATTTCACAGGTAGCTCTGAGTATGCTGTAAGGCAGCTAAGCCACAGACCTCTGGCTGCTACTCTGTCATCAGGAACTGACCACCCAAGCCCTTCCAGGTAGGCAGACTGACGTGACCTTGGGATCTGCTTTCTCAGCTTCTAAGCTGTGAACTTCATTGGCTGCAGCTCTCCCAGCAGTGGGCCCAATTGGCTGCTAAAAATCAGTGCCCCTACTGGACTTAATTCCCTGGGGTCTGCGGCATTACTTCAGCCCTGGCCAATTTGACTTTAACTGTGCTGTGTAAATTGTAAATTCAAACCTAAATTTTGTCCTGCCCACCCTCCACAACCTCTATAAAATGCTCATTCGATCCTCACCCTCTCTCTGGCAGTTCCCTAATTGGTGCAGCTCCCAGTATGTCTTCACCCTCTCTCTCTCTCTCCCTTAAAGGAACACCACCAGCTGAGCAGTGTGCTTAACCCCTGGGCGGTAGTTGTTCCATCTATTGCTCTACACCTTGTCTGCCTTTCAACCTAGTCTGCACCACCGGCACTTGGTGCAAACTTGCCTGCCCATCTCTATGTGATCAATACCCCCTCTCCACAAAATGAATCAGCTAGCATCCTTGCTGGCTAAAGGTGTACTGCTACTTTATTAACATCCTCTGTTCCCACTCTCAACTCCAGGTCTGCTGAGGACTTGCCCTCATTGGAGTGTTGCCACCTCTGTGCTCACAGCTCTGCTACATTATCCCTTCCTCATGCCTTTCACAACAGATCCAGGTAGCTGCCTACTCCACCTAGCTGGGTAATCAGAGTAAAAGTCCCAGTTTGGCTCCCTTCCATGGCTCTCTTTCCAGAGTTCTTCAGGCTTAAAATAAGTCACTTAAACCCATCCACCCACAGAGAAGGCAAACCAAGCTTAGCAATAGACAACTAAAAGAATACCTATGCAGGATTGCTCTGCTGCTACTACTGCTCGCTGGCAATATTCACCCTAACCCAGGCCCCCCTCGAGGTTCCACTATCTTCTAAAAAGCTTTATGGTCCCTCATGTTCACTTCACTCAACATTTGCAGCCTCCTCCCCAAATTGGACTTATTGAATGCCTGGACCTGTCAATGCCATCCTAAAATAATCTCAGTGGTTGAGATGTGGCTGTCACCTAAGATAACTGATACTGCTGTTTCCCTACCAGGCTATACGGTTTACAGGCAAGACCGACTATCCAAACATGATGGTGGCTGTGTGATTTACCCAAGAGACAGTCAACAGGGGCTAGTCCTGCCACTGTCTAACACTGATGTGCACTGGCAAGTGCTAGCATTAAAGGTTCTCCATGGGGCCCATAAGAAAACACTAACAATAATGTCTGTTTATATTCCTCCCAAGCACACGACTGGTTGCCTCGAGGCTATACTGGAGAACTGAAGTGCTTTGAATCTTGATTCAGAACTAATTCTTCTCAGGGACTTTAAAGTCAATTGACTCTACACAGGCCAACCACCTTAAAGATGCTGTCTCAGCTGTTCATCTCACTCAGCTGGTTGAATCACCAACGAGGATAAACTACCAAACAGGCACCAGCACTTTATTGGATTGGGTCCTGTCAAACAGTCCAGATCACACATCTGGGATAACTGTTCTACCAGATGCCCTCAGTGACCATTCACCTGTCCTGTTTCAGTGGTCAACTAAATTCATGAAGCCTCCAGCTAGAACAGTAACTAATAGGGTTCTTAAGTGGGGCCACCTTGATATATTAAAAGCTGACCTTCAAGGACTTGACTGGTCTCTAGTCTATAACTCCTGTGATGCTGACACTGCTCGTGAGCATTTCATCAGTCATTTCAATGATGCATGTGATAGGCATGCCCCACCTAAAATGAGGAAAATCAAGGGTCACAGAAACCCTTGCTTCTCCCCATACCTGCTTGAACTACTGAAATTCAGGGACCACCTACCTGTATTACTCAGGGGCTCAGGCCTCTGGGAAACTATGGACACTCAGAACTATAAAAAAAGCTTGGAACGACTGCACTAGAGCTATATGTGCAGCAAAGAAAAAAGCACTTTTAGGAGGCCCTCTCCTGTACTTGGAGTGATGGTAGGAAATTTTGGAAGAACATAAAAGATGTCACTGGTAGAGATCACAAACCTGCCCCAACCATGCTAAACATAGATGGTGCACTGACTCTGGACCCCAGAACAATTGCGAATGCCTTCAACAGTTCCTTCTCAGACTTAAGTGCAGTACTTCCCCTTGACTTTTTCAGTCAGCCCACCCAGGAGAGCACAAGCAAAATGAAGGACTTAACTACTTTCCTCCCTATGTTCCATTTCAAAGCTCTTAATACCAAGGAAGTTAAAAAATACCCCCTGAAAGTCTTAGGCAAATCAAGGCACAGTGGTGATACCCTAGACCTAAAACTTGTTGATCTGACACTGGATGAAATCTTGGCTCCTCTCACCCACATCATTAACACATCACTTAGGTTTTTATAGTTCCCTGACAGGTGGAAAGCGGCCACAGTGACACCTATCTTCAACAGTGGTGACTGGACACTTTATGGGAATTACCACCCAATTAGACCCCGGAGCAGTTGTCGGCAGTTGAAATAGTCAGTTGCAATTCAATGCAGTTACAATCCACTGCAATTGCATTGGATTGCAGTCATAAAATAGTGGAGTTGAAATCCACTGCAGTTGATGATTCCGTGACCCATCCAAGTTTGTTTTTGTGGTGCACTGCAATGTGTTTTCTCTTTTTTTCTTTCTGGGGGGGAAGGGAACCAGGGGGCCACAAATATCTAATGGTCCTCAACCGCCGGCACGTAGCCTTACAGCCAATAAAATGCACCCCTGGCTCCTGGACATGAAGCATCCACCAATTAGGAGAGATAGAAGGAGGAGCTGGGAGCTTGAGAGTGTCTGTGACTGGCTGCATGAGGTGGTGGGGACAGCATGCTCAGGTAGGAGAGGAGACTGTCAGGAGAAGAGGCATCTGTGTTGGTGTGTGGGCACCAGAGCGAGTAGCATTTTTCTGCAGTGATGAAGTTTGGTGTTTCAGCCTTTAATTTAAAAATAAGTTAACTTTGTCCACTGTCCTGACATGTCCGGTGCCTAGAGAGAGAGAGACTAGTGTGTGGCTGTGCAGGTCCCAGTCAATCCTCCAGCAAAACCAGGTAGCAATTGTGTGAAGGCAACAAGTCAGTGGTCTGGTCATGGTTGGGATCAGCCTATGACCCAGTCAGCAGTGCCTGTCAGGCAACTCTTACTCAGTCCCGGTCAGGTCTTCAGAGTTGGTGAAGAGGAGGGGTGGTAGGTGCACTAGTTCTGCTGCGCATAGTACTGGAGTGGGGACATGAGTCTGGGCTGGGGACTGACTTGTGGGTTGGGAGGACAGGGCACAGAGCTCCAAAAAAACACCAGGACCACCACCGAGTAGAGCAGCAGTGGCAGCCTGAGCTATGGAGCCACCCGCCTCCACCGATCAAATCATCACCCGACACCTGACTGAATGGGCAACAGGCTACTACAGTGAACAAGGTACTGTATAGGATGTGTATATAAGGCCTGCTAGGGCTGGACAGTGGGCAGTAGGAAGGAGGAGGATGGTCTCCCACAGACTACTCAGTGTACGTGTCTGCTGCATGCTGGACTGGCTTATCTGGCTTGTTGAGGGCTTGGGGGCTGTGGGGCCCAGGGGACTGAACTTAAAAAGCCAAGGCGATTGATCATCGATCTACTGCTGACGGCCCCGCTGGGCTCTCTCTCTGACTGTGGTGGCATTGTAAATAAGTCAGACTCCTCACAATGTCATGGAGCAGGCCAGGTGCAGGTGGCCGTTCGGTGATTTCCTGGACCCATAGGAGGCCGGAGCGTGGAGTATGGTCGGTCGGGTTTAATGGATAATGTGTTTGTTGTTTGCCACTGTAGGAATTGGATAGACTAAATATTAAAGTCCTCACAGAAAGATGAATAAAATTTTACAAAACACATTAGTGTACATGCTGAAAGTCAAAACAAGTTCAGAAACTGTGTCAGAAAATGTTTTTTAATATGCATGAGTTGTTTTTAGCTTTAAATGTAAACCATGGATGCATCTCAGTTCTGGTATACCATACAGGAGGTATTTGTAGGGTTCCTCCCTTAACCTGTTTTTAGTCTCACAGATTCTACGACTACTAGTAAACTAACATATATTAATGGTTAGCTCTCTTTGCAAAAGGGTACCTTCTAGCTTCTGTGGGGTGTTTAAGAGGCCCTGCCTATACTGTATTTTAGACTCACAGTTCTTTTTCTAAGTAACTAGTAGTAGTGCTGCTTATTTTTCTATACCATTTTACTGCCCTGCTTCAACTTGTTACTTTCAGGGGCTTAGTATATTTTGTTGTTATTTTGACTGGTTATTGTGCTTTAGTCGGTCCTTACTGTGTGTAGATTTGTTTCACTGCACTTTGTATTTATATTTTAAAGAGCAGCCAGCTTCTTAGCTGCTGCTGCCTAGTTGCTGATCCCTCCAACATATGCAATACCTCACCTGCCCCAGAGTTGAAAGTCATAAATAATTCCTTTTGTTTCTACCCATTTATAAAGTTATAAAGCTGCTAAATCCCAAATACTAAAAACAGAGCTGCTTCCTGACTTTAACCAAAAAACACGTCCCCACGTAGGCACATGCAGAACTGTTTTGTGATGTCAGAAGGCAAAGGCTGTGTGTACTAGTGCCCCATTGATTTCAAAGGGGGGGGGCTTTTCCATACTTATTATTAACTTTTATAGTCAAAACTGTAATAAAAAAAGATACAAAGTTTAAAAAGTATGACAAACTACTACATATTAAAATTTAACGATGGTGAAAGTTGAAAAATTGGTTGGATTTTTTTCAGTTAGTTGAAGTCAGAAATTTCAAACTAGTGGAAAAAAATCAGCCATAATGTGTGGTAAGTCAGTCATAACTGGTTTTTCAACTGACTCCAGGGTCTATGTCCAATTTCTATTCTTCCTCCTCTTTCGTAAGTAATGGAGTGAATTGTCACAGACCAGCTGGTTGACTACATGGAAAAGTACCAGCTACAATGCGCAGAGCAGCACAGGTTTAGGCATGGGCACAGAACTACTACAGCACTACTAGAATTCACAGAATACATCGACAAATCTTTTGACCAAGGCCTCCTTGTTGGAGCAGCCTATATCGATGCATTTGACATGGTCAACCATGCCCTACTGGTCAATCAGCTCTTTGAGCTTGGTCTCTCAACAGATACAGTCGCATGGTTCACCAGCTACTCAAAGAACCAGTCACAGCAAGTCAAGATTGGTAATACCCTGCTGGATAGCTGACCTATCCACTCTGGAGTTCCACAAGGTTCCATTTTGGGCCCACTTCATTTTAGAATTTTTCTAAATAAACTCCCACTCTCGTGCCAATATCGTCTTCTACTTTACGCTGATGATGCTGTCCTGTTTACCAATGACTCTGACCCCACTGCCCTGCAAACCAAAATTCAAAGCAGTTTTACAGCTGTTGAAAGCTGGTTCAAAGAGTACAAACTAGTGATGAACTATAACCAAAAAAAAACGATTAAAGCATAATAAATAAAAAAAATTAAAAATGATGCTGTTCTCCATCACCCAAAGTCGGCACAAATCTCATCCTCTTCTCATCACCAAGAAGGCGGGTACTTCACTGGAGCATGTGCCTCACTTTAAATAACTGGGGATTACGGTGGACAGCACCTTGTCATTTTCCCAACACACTGACAATGTTGCTAAGGCCGTCAATACACGCATTGGGCTGTTGCACAGGCACAAGCATTGCTGGACCCCAGAGGCACTCAAGCTTGCAGTTCATAGTTCATTGGTATCCCTCATTGACTATGGGCTAGTAATTTATGGTACACTCCAAACTTGGTGGGAAATGAAACACACTTGTAGTAAATTACTTATTAGTTGTAGTTCGGCTAACCCCCCTATGGACTGTTGTAGACAATTTCACACTGGTGGGGAGGGGTTTGGCTACAGTTCTCAAACAGACTTAGGCTCCAATCCTATCTCCTCACAAAAAAATTAATCTTGGCTTGATGCACACAGGTGTACAGAATCTCTTCTCCCCTTGCAACAACACACGTGCCACACACAGCTCAGGCGGACAAATCTTCAAAATTCCACACTGTAGGACTTCCATGGGTCAGAGATCCTTTGCGTATTGAGCTCCACGATGGCTGAATGCACTCCCCACCGATATCTCCTTGACTTCCTACTTAGGTCCATTCAAAAGAAAACTGAGACTCAAGCTTGTTGAGAGCTCCAGCTGTGACTGCTTCCAGTAATCCTAGCTCTTCACCAACTTAACACCTATTCCCATCTATTGCACTTACCCCACCTCAAGATCCTGTCTACACACAGCCTTCGCCTTCCTCTATCCTTACTCCACCCCCCTGCTCACCCTTCCTCTTCTGGCTACCATCCCCATCACCATTGTCCTCCTGCAGTGTTCCCCTTGTGCCATATGCACTATAGCCTCTCTCCCTACTTCTTACTTCTTTCTCTGCACCACTGACGATGCTTCCTAGCCTGATGTTTCCACCCCCGTTCTGACTTCGGGCTCCAGCCTACACTCAATTTCCTAAGTGCTGAAAATACATTGTTCCCCTGCACTGGTTGTTTACCCACTGCCTTCTTCTTTCTGCACTAGCTCCTACATGTATATTGATCTTCCTCTGTGTATCATAGTTGTCTCCTTAGCTGCTCATTTAAAGATTGTGATGTACTTCGCAACTTTATTTTTTTTTTCACCTGTGATTGTGATGTACGTATTCGACTTATTTGTCCTTGTTATTCACTCTGTATAACCTGTGATGGGGAACCTATGAAATAAGTTTGTTATTAAAGATGTTATTCCAAGATCATAAATACATAAATAATTTATTTATGCTAACACTGCCAAGTGCCCCTCTAAAAATGTTTTGTTATATGCTATTTTTATGCACAAAAAAATATTAATTAGTTTTACAAACATTAAATAGAAACTAGCTGTACTTACTGTCTTTCCTGATTTGTTGCCACAAGGGTTAGGTGGTTGTTTGGATACATGAGAAGTGCATGTACTGGGTGCTGAGTGCCATACATCAAGAGTTTTGAATAAGGATAGCAAATTCCATAGAAAGATTCAATATCTGTTTCACCTGTTATGGGAGAGTGAGCTTAGTATATTTTCTGCATCCATTGCACTTACTCTATGACTTATGACTCCACTTGATGGAATCACTGCCATAGAGTTTCTTCAGAAATTGAAGGACAAGGATGACACATTGCAAGTTAATTTGTCATCTATACTTTCAAATCTACGTGGTACTAAGGAATACTGGTAAACATAGAAACATAGAACTTGACGGCAGATAAGGACCACTTGGCCCACCCAGTCTGCCTATTTCCTTACCTAATGGATAAGCTGCAGATCCTAGTTAACCAACAGCCTACTTCTTTCTACCCCCACCCCCTAGAATTGCCTTATGACTGTCCCATGCATGCTTGAATTCAACCACTGTTTTTGACTCCACAACCTCCTCTGGAAGGCCGTTCCATGCATCCACAACCCTCTCTGTGAAAAAATACTTCTTTACATTACCTCTGAGCTGCCCCCTCTATCTTCAAATTGTGCCTCCTTGTTCTTGCACACCTCTTTTTTTGAAAGATGCTACCCTCTTGGACTTTGTTGATTCCCTTGAGGTACTTGAAAGTTTCTATCATGTCCCCCCTCTCCCTCCTTTCCTCGAGGCTATACATATTAAACTCCTTTAGTCTCTCTTCATATGTCTTCCAGTGCAGACCCTGCACCATTTTAGTTGTCCTCCTCCAGACAGCTTCCATCCTGTCTATGTCCTTGCGGAGATTGGGTCTCCAGAACTGCACACAGTACTCCAGATGGGGTCTCACTGGCTGTCTGTACAGAGGGATAACAACTTCCTGTTTTCTACTAGTGATGCCTCTCCCTATGCATCCCAGTATCCCCCCAGCCTCCTTACTGCCCTCTCACATTGCTTGCCCACCTTTAAGTCATCTGATATGACTACCCCCAGGTCCCTTTCCATTTTTGTTGTTGTTAGTATCTCACCCCCCATTGTGTACTCTTCCTCTGGGTATTTGTTTCCCAGGTGCATTACCTTGCACTTCTTAGCATTGAATCTAACCTGCCATACATTTGACCATTCCTCTAACCTTGCCAAGTCCCTTCTCATCCTTCCCACCCCACCTTGTGCATCAACTCTGTTGCAGATCTTTGTGTCATCTGCAAAGAGACATACTTTTCCTTCCAGTCCCTCTGCAATATTGCTTATAAAGACATTGAAGAGGACTGGTCCTAATACTGAACCCTGCGGTACCCCACTAATAACCCCCCTTTCTTCAAAGTGGACTCCATTTACTATTACCCTTTGTGTCCTGTTCTCCAGCCAATTCTTTACCCAGGCTATCATCTTGGGACCCACTCCCATGCTGGCTAACTTGTATATTAATCTTTTGTGCGGGACTATGTCAAATGCCTTGCTAAAGTCTAGGTAGGCCATGTCCACAGCCCCTCCTTGATCTACTACTTTGGTCACCCAGTCAAAGAAATCTATTAGATTCGTCTGGCATGACCTTCCCGCTGTGAATCCATGCTGCCTTGGGTCCTGTGCCCCCTCTGGCCTCTAGATACTCGACAATTCTTTCCTTCAGAAGTGATTCCATCATTTTCCCTATCACTGAGGTTAAACTAACAAGTCTGTAGTTTTCTACTTCTACCCCGCTCCCCACTTTTGTGAAGGGGAATCACATCTGCCCTCCTCCAATCCTCAGGTACCACCCCATCCTCCCATGATTTGTTAAAGAGGGTAGTCAGTGGTGTCACTAGTTCTACCCTTAGTTCTTTTAGAATTCTGGCATGAATCCTATCAGGCCCCATTGCTTT
The DNA here is from genome assembly GCA_016271365.2 of Neoceratodus forsteri. Taxonomy (NCBI): domain Eukaryota; kingdom Metazoa; phylum Chordata; order Ceratodontiformes; family Ceratodontidae; genus Neoceratodus; species Neoceratodus forsteri. The sequence goes on from CM057449.1 coordinate 1,046,424,550, forward strand.
GTCCACCTTCAGTTTTAAGAGTTCTTTCAGAACCCTTTCTTCTGTAAATGGACTGGTATCAACTTCTGTATCCAGAGTGTTTCTATTGTGTGTTTTAGGTACCTCCCCCTCTTCATTTGTAGATACTGAGCAAAAATATTTGTTTAGTATCTCTGCCTTTTCACCATCACCCTTTGCCCACCCCCCTTCCCTTTATTAAGCCTCACTATCCCTCCCTTGGTCTTCCTTCACTCCCTGATGTACATAAAAAAGGTTTTATCCCCCTTCTTAACTGAGTTGGCTATCTTTTCCTTGGTTTGGGCCTTTGCTCTTCTGACTGCCTTCCCAGCTTCCTTTTGCTTTAACTGATACAATTCTCTGTTCTGTTCTTTCTGTGATTCCTTGTACTTCCTGAATGCTTTCTTTTTCTCTTGAACCTTCACTGCCACCTCCTTTGAGAACCATAGTGGTTTCTTACATCATTTTGTTTTGTTTATTTGCTTCACACAAAGGCTTGTTACCTCTGTGATGGCAGTTTTTATTATTCCCCATTGTTCTTCCACCCCTCCTTCCTGCCCATTTGCTAGTGCATTCCTTAGGCACGCACCCATTTTGACAAAGTCAGCCCTCCTGAAGTCCAGTACTTTTGCTTTTGTATGGCTTGACTCTATTGCTGTGTTTATTGTGAACCATACTGTTCGATGGTCACTAATTCCCAGATGGCTACCCACTTCTACATCTGTGATCCTCTCTCCATCTCCATTTGAGATAACCAGATCTAAGATTGCTCTCTCTCGAGTGGGTTCCAATACTAGTTGTCTAAGGCATGCCCCCTGTAGGGCACCTAGAATAATCCCACTCTTAGAAGTGGCTGCTGCAACTGCACTCCAGTTAACATGTGACATATTCATATCACCCATCAGCAATACCTCCCCTTTTTCTGCCATTCTAAGTATGCTTTCTATCATTTCCTTGTCCATTTCCTCCCCCTGAGAGGGGGGTCTGTATACAACCCCTGTGCAGATTGTGGTGCCATTGCCTGTCTCCAAATTGACCCACACTGCTTCTTCTCCTCCCTGTTTACCCTTTTGTTCTGTTGCTTTGATTTCTTCCCTTATGTAGAGAGCTACTCCTCCTCCTCTTTTACCCTCCCTGTCCCTCCTGTAGATAGTGCATCCTGGTATGTTTACATCCCAGTCATGGTTCTGTATGTACCATGTTTCTGTGGCTGCCACGATATCCAGATGTTCCTCCTCCATCAAGGCCACTAATTCAGGAAGCTTGTTACCCTGACTGTGGGCATTGGTACTCATTGCTCTCCATTTTTTGATGGCTTTACCTTCTGTAGCAGCATCCACCACTGACCTTTCTACCTTGGTCTTTTTCTCATTTAGTACCCTGTTTTGTAGGGGGAGGCTGGGATTTTCCTGTTGCTTATCAGTGCCTCCCCCCTTGACTAGTTTAAAAGCTTGCCAATGAAGCATTTAAACTGATTGCCCAAAATACTTGTTCCCTTCCTGGACAGATGCAGACCATCCTGCCAGTATAGGCTGGTGTCCCTCCAGGTGGAACCCCAGTCCCCAATGAAGCCAAACTCCTGTGCTCCACACCATTTTTTCAACCATTTGTTAAACTGCATGGTGCAAAGTACCCTCACCTCACCCATGCCACTGACAGGCAGCACCTCTGAGAAGGATACTGTGTGTGCTACTTGTCTTAGATGCCTCCCCAACTCTACAAAGTCCTTCTGCACTGCTCTAATCTCATGATGAGCCAAGTCATTTGTCCCTAGGTGGACAATGACATCCAGCTCAGACTCCCGTGCAACTGTTCTAGTGATCCTAAGGATGCGCTTCCTGTCCCTTCAAGCCATGGCACCAGGCAGGCACCTTACTTCAGTTTTCCCTGCTCCCCCCAGTTCTATCCCCCTAATAATTGAGTCCCCCACCAGGAGCTGCTTCCTTTCCCTGTGGTGTCTTCTGCCTCCTTCCTGAGGGCCTACCTTGTGACAGTTGTCTGCCACCTCCTTAGTCTCCTCTGCAGGTTCATCCATAGGGGAGCTATGCTCCCCAGAATGGTGTATGGATTGTGGAGTGGAACAACTGACTGGGTGTGCCTCTGTTCCACCACCCTTACCCTCCTTGAGCCCACTGTGGTCCAACTGCTGTGCTTTCTTCGAAACCTCTGAGGTGGTGGTGTTGGCTCTGGTGCTCCCTGAATTGGGGAGGTTTCCTTACTACTGTCCAGTGAGGTCTGATGACGGGCAACTTCCTCCCTCAGGGCAGAGAGTTGTCTGCAAACAGGGCAGCATCTCAGGCTCCAGAAAGACTCCCCGAAGACTGCTGCTCCACATTGCACTACTCCATACATCTCTGTCTACCTTGTTTATTTATTTTTTTTGGTATCATAGGCAATCTGAGGTTATGACCATGCTACAAGAGTATGGTGCTGCAACGTGGTTTGTCACTGTCAGCTGTGCTGAATACATCTGGAATGAGTTGATTGAACTTCTGAAGTGGGCAAATACTGATGTTGATGGCATTTCATTAATGACTCATGGTGAGATATGCTCACTTGACCCAGTGTCTGTTATCAGACATTTTCACCAGTGATTCCATGACATTGTGAGATTCATTCTGTCAAAGGACAATCCACCTCTTGGTCTTGTTGAACACAACTTTTGGAGGACAGAGTACAAGGCATGTGGTGCTCCTCATATTCGTATGTTACTATGGATCAAGGATGCTCCACACATAGGTGAAAATGAAGCAGCAGAAGTGCTCAGCTTTATCAAGCGTTGCATCATTTGTCACATATCTGACAAGTATGACAGTCCTACACTATGGAAGTTGGTGCAAAAAGTTCCAATGAGATATCTGTGCCAAATATTGTCAACATGCAGTCAAAAGTCATGCTGACTGGTATACCAGAAGTTGCTTTGGTTTTCCTAGATGTGTCTGTCAGCATGGTTACATGAATGAACAGTTTTCATCAATGCACCATAACGTGAAGGCTAAATCTACCAAAAGGGTATATGAGTTACCCAGAGGGGACAATGAAGTGTACATCAATGATTACAACCCCACTCTCCTACTCATGTGGCAAGTAAACATTGATGTTGCTGACAATTGTTTGGCTATTGTTCGGTACGTAACTTCATACATTACCAAGCATGAGCAGACCAGCTTGCAGGAACTTTGGGAGGATATTGCCAGTTCAAGCAAGTCAATCACAACACAGTTGTGGTCACTTGGGTTAAAGACACTGTCACACAGAGAGTGTGGTGCATACGAGGCCAGCGATCGCTTGATCAGGACACACTTATATGGCAGATCTGATGCTGTACGGTTTCTCAATGTGAAGCCCTTATCACAGACACATTAAATGATGCCTTCTCTGACCTCACTGGTGTTCTCCCCCCCAACGTTTTCTCCCCCACCCACCCTACACCACACTGCCCCCTCCCCAACCCCCCTTTCCACTTTAAAGCAGTTTCCCAGCGTGAAGCTGCCCCTCACCTACTCAAAGCCCTCAGTAAATCTCATTTCAGCAGTGGCACACTGGACTTGAAACTGCTTAGACTCACATTCAGTGAGGTTCTTTCCCCCCTTACCATGCTTTTGAAATGCTCCCTTTCTCTGGGCCAGTTCCCCACCAAATGGAAATCTGCCCTCATCACTCCTATCCTTAAAAGTGGTGACCACACCCTGCCTAGGACCTGCCACCCAATATCAATCCTGCCTCCCCTCTCTAAAACCCTGGAGAAAATCGTGGTCACCCAACTAACAGACTACCTCATTAAATATAGCATCCTGTGTCCTGAACAACATGGCTTCCACCAGAACCATAGCACCACCACTGCCCTCTTGGAATTTACTGATGCCCTCCATACATCCCTGGACACGGGCTACACTGCTGGCGTTGTCTTTATTGACCTCTCAAAGGCATTCGATACTGTGCACCACTCGCTTCTCCTGGACTTCCTCAGTCAGATAGGTCTCTCCCATGAGACCATTGACTGGTTTGCCAGCTATCTGTCTGAGAGAACCTAGACAGTCCGGATTGCCCACTCCCTGTCATGCCCCCACCAAGTCAGGTCTGGGGACCCTCAAGGCTCTATTCTTGGCCCACTTCTCTTCTCCCTGTTCCTCAACACCCTACCCAATGCCTGCTTGGGAAAAATTCTATTGTGTGCAGACAATGCAGTCCTCTACAACTCACACACTGATCCCGCAGCCCTCCACTTGGAAATCCAGAAATCCTTCTCTGAAGCCGAATCCTGGTTCATTCAGCATAGATTAGTACTAAATTACAAAAAAACTAAATCCATGATGTTTGCACACCCCTAAAATAAGAACGCAGGACAACCCTTGATCATTCTGAACTCACTGAAAGATCCCCTTTCCACTTTCAAATTTCTTGGCATCACCCTAGACACTGGTCTCACTTTCCACAACCATATCTGGATGCTCAGTACCACCACCAATACACGTATTGGTCTCCTTCACCGCTATAAGCACTGCCTCCCCCCCGAATGGATGGGAATGTTTTCCTGTGGGAAGTTGCGGACTTCATCGCAGACCTAACATTGGGCTCCCATAGGTGGATGATCCTTGGGAATTTCAATGTGTGGGTCGACGATGAACTCTCGCAGCTTGGACAGGACTTCCTCCAGCTAATGAGCTCATTGGGCCTCACACAGGTTGTTTTCTTCTCGATCCACATTGGTGGTCATTCATTGGACTTGGTGTTTCTCCTGGGGATGGAGATATCTGACTTGGTGGTGGAACCAGTCGGATGGTCAGACCATCATACCATCAGCTTCAGTTTTAAGGCTCCCCCAAGAGGCCTGCCCCAATGGAGATGGTCCAGTACTGCTTTTTGAGGGGTGTATCCCCAGATGGTCTGATGGTGGTGCTGGACCTATTAGGCATGCCAAGAGAATGCATGGATCCTGGGGATCTTGTATTTGCCTATAATAAGGCAGTGATAAAGGCCCTGGATTCCATTGCTCCTGTCCATATTCATCCACTCCCCCTTTGTCCTAGGTCCCCTTGGTTTGATGGGGACCTGAGGGAGTTAAGAGAGTGGGACGAAGGCAAGAGAGGCGATGGTGGAAGTCTGGCCTGGTATGTGACAGGCTTAGTTTAATGGACCATTATTTGGTCTATCAATCAACAATTTCCCATAAGAAGGCAGAATTCCTGTCCAGGGAAATTGCTGATGCACGAAATCAACCAGCACAGCTTTTCCGGACTGTGGACAGACTGTGCAATCCACTCTGTCTTCAGCCCAGAAATGCTTTTTCACAAGAGCAATGTGAGGAGTTTGCTTGATTCTTCATGGATAAGGTTGCCACGATCAGGTCTGATATCCGCCTGACCCTTTCTCTAGGGAATAGCAGTGGTTGGCAGGAGATGTCGGACTCCTGGTTTGAGTTGTGCAATTTTGCTCAGCCTACAATCAATGATATTGTGATAGTTATCCAGACTTTACGTCCTACCAACTGAATTTTGGATCTGGGACCCACGAGCTTGCTTGTTGGCTGCATTGATGTCATCAGCCCAGTCCTTGCTGAGATAGTCTGGTTATCCTTGGAGAGGGGAGTTTTTCCAACCTCCCTTAAGGAAGCCATAGTTCAGCCTCTCCTTAAAAAGCTTTCCTTGGATCCCGACTGTCTAGCAAACTACAGGCCAGTCTCTAACCTTCCCTTTTTGGGTAAGGTTATTGAGAAGGTGGTGGCATTGCAGCTGGAAGACCATTTGACCAGCCACAATATCTATGATTCTCTCCAGTCCAGTTTCAGGAAGAGACATAGTACTGAGACTGCTCTTGTTCGGGTACTAAATGACCTCCTGATAGCAAGAGATAGAAGGACCTGTTCCATCTTGGTCCTTCTTGATCTCTCTGTAGCATTTCATACTGTGGACCATGGTGTGCTTTTGAATCACCTGCAGTTTATCTGTGGACTTTCGGGGGTGGTCCTCAGGTGGTTTCAATCTTACCTCATGGGTAGGACTCAGAGAGTGGTGTCTGGGGTTTGTACCTTGGCGGCTCCATTCTTCCTGCCCTGTTGGGTTCCACAGGGATCCCTTTTAGTGCCCATGTTGTTTGCAGTGTATATCCTGCTGTTGGGAGCAATTATTAGATGGTATGGCTTGAGTTTTCACTGCTATGCAGATGACACTCGGCTATACATGTCTTTTGTCCTGGAACAAGATGACGCTGTCTTGGTGCTTAACATCTGTCTGACTGAAATTCAGGCCTGGATGAATGTGAGCTGGTTAAGGTTGAACCCTGAAAAAAACGAGGTGCTGGTTGTGAACTCAGATCATCGTGAGGCAGGTATGTTGGCGGGTTCACCCTCTATGGCTCAGAGGTGTTCAGCTAGCTACCTCAGACTGGGTGCAGAACCTGGGCATTATGTTTGATGACTGCTTGACCCTGAAATCACAGGTGACAGCAGTTGTTAAAACTTCTTTTTACCATCTAAGAAATATCACCCGGGTGAAACATTTGGTTCCTCCCGATGATCTTCCAACATTGGTTCATGCCTTCTTTTCCTCCCGTCTTGACTACTGCAACACCCTTTACCTTGGGCTGCTAGGGGTTGATATCCGCCACTTGCAGCTGGTGCAGAATGCATCAGCCAGGCTATTGACTGGTGTATGAAGAATCAGTCATATGACTCCTGTGCTCTGCGGTCTGCACTGGCTGCCTATATAGTGGCGGATCACCTTTAAGGTTGCTTTGCTAACCTATAAGGCCCTACATGAACAGGGACCGAGTTACTTGAAAGATCTCCTTTGTCCCTACTGTCTGCTCTGTCCTCTCCGATCCTCCAATGAGGGACTGCTAGAGGTTTCCAGGGTATGTTTGCAAACATCTGGAGCAAGGACATTAGTTTTGCTGCCCCTACCCTGTGGAACTCTCTACCTCATCAGGTTCGAGACTGCCTAACCATCCAGAGTTTTAAAATAGCTTTGAGAACCTTTCTTTTTAGCCAGGCATTTATTGATTGAGGTTTAGTTTGATTTTCTATGCTTCTATTACATTGCTGCCTGTTGGAATTATATATTTGTTAGAATAATTTATTTTGTTTTATGTATTTCTTGTACAGGGGTCTTGGTACTCAGAAAGGCGCCTTTTTATAAATAAAATTGATTTGATTTGATTTTTGAATATCTCCGCCTAGCCATCTCTGCATCTATTCTATCTCTAATTGATTATAGAATCGTCTATGGTGCAGCTGACACCACCCACCTACACAAGATTAGACTGGCCCTCAATAAGGCTTGCAAACTTGCTACAGGCTGTCCTAGACTTACACACACCTGCTCCCTCTACGCCTCAGCAAACTGGCTCAACTTAGATGGGAGGCTAAAGTACCAGGCCTGCCTCTTCACTAAGAAAATCACCTCAGGATTACTCCCAACAGCCCTCTCCACACTACTTCAGTCCCCACTGTCTACCTGCCTCACACGGCAATAGGCGACTACCCACTTTAGGGTACCTCGCTGCAAGACCACCTCAGGCCAAAGAACGTTTCGATATCTGGCCCAATCCTGACTCAACTCATTCCCACATTCCCTCCTTACTGAACCCAAACTTGGTCGGTTCAAGTCTCAACTAAGGGATCTTACCACCCAGGGATCAGTATGTGACTGCCTCTAAACCTGACCTTCCATTTCTACCACCCCCACCTCCCCCCTTTCTCCCTTGATTATGGACCTAACACTGGTCTGCTGCCCCTGGGCATGCCTATATGGTGACAATGGACCCCAATGTCCTGCCTTAGCCAACGAAGAACTCCTGAGCATTTCTAGCGCCATCGCCCTGAAATGGTTTGTACCTGTAACCTTTTCGAACTTTGTACCTTGTTAGCAGCTCTCTGTTGCCATGTATTCCCTGCTGCTATTTTGTATTTTCTGTATTCATTTGCAACCTTTCTATGACCATTGTCTTTAATTACTATGTTAGTTATTACTTTTGTCACAGTTGTCTCTGTCTTATGTACAACGTGGAACCTTTGTAAAGGAGTCTTTGACTCAAAGGTGTTATCCGATATTTATCAATAAACAATAAACAAATGCAAGTGTGTGCTAAAAACTCATGATGAGATTGAGGAACTGGCTCTCAGCCGAACTTCTTCCAAGCATATCTTAAAGAACAACCTGGTCAACACATACTACTCCAGAAGACACAGTACCATGGACAGTATGTGTCTCTGTGAGGTAGCAAAATGATACAACTACAAGACTTATGTTGCACCTGATAGTATACGTGACATTTAGAAGGTCAGAGGCCTGGATGGCTGTCTCATCAAGAGATGTAAACTGTGGCTGATTGACCACTGTAAGCTAAGTCTGTCCACTACTGAGAGCAGAGAACATTATTATTTTGCTCTACTGTTCTTGTTCCTCCCGTGGAGGGATGAGACCACATTGAAAGGTGGTTGCAACACTTCTGAGGAGCAATTCAATTGCAGTTATGACACCTTCAAAACAGAGCTGTCTGAGATGTATTTACAGTATGCAGACTAGAACTACAGAAAGAGCAGATTGACAGAGCAAAGAAACAGCTTGAGGAGGAGACTCCTGTTAATTCACAAGATAACCTTGATCCAGAAGGATAGGGCAGACTTGGAGTCCCTGTACCTATGAATGACCCTTAAGTGCTCATGGCAGAAATGGAAAGTGCTATGCAGCACAGATCACACTGTCCTGTCGATCCTGGTCAACTGAAAGAAAGTCTTAATGAACAACAGCTTGTGGTTTATGCTGCTGTTACAGATGCAGTTAGACACGGTATACCTCATGGACAGAAACAATGCCAAAGTGATGACTACAAACCAATACAAATGTTTGTTAGTGGTTCTGCTAGAACAGGGAAGAGTTTTCTTATTGAGGCCATCACAGCTGACATAAGGCAACACACTGGAAGAACAATGTCTGTTGCTGTTAGTGCTCCAACTGGACTGGCAGCATACAGTATTGGTGGCATTACCTTATACTGTTTGTTTATGTTGCCAATAGAGCATGGTAAATCTGGAGAGTACCGTAAACTGTCTTTTGAGGTGGCATCTGAACTTCGTTCTGTGTTTACAAAATTGAAGCTACTGATCATTGATGAGATCAGCATGGTCTCTAATGTGAAAATTATTGTTGTATTTGGAGACCTTCTACAACTTGCAGCTGTTAATGGAGAGCATGTATTTACAGCACTGACTGTGAAACAGGCTAAGAAGATGTTAGGGTGCATTGGAGGTTTCAACCTATGGGCATTATTCAGTCATGTCGAGTTGTTTCAGAACATGTGACAGAATGGTGATCTAGCTTATAAGGCATTGTTAGATCAAGCTTGCAGTGGTAGTTTATCACTACTGCATCTTTCTATGTTGAATACACATAGAATCACTGCTGATGGTGCATCAATTCATGCTGTATGTGATGTGTTTAGTGAAGTCTACTCAACCAGTACATGTATTGTCTGTCTTATGCCATGGCTTAAGCAATGTGTTGAATTCAACAGCATCATGTTACAGAGAGAGGCTCAAGAAATCATCACTCAGCATGCTGTTGATACAGTTGATGGTGTTTGCTTAAGTCGCAACCTAGTAGATAAACTGACTGAATGACTGTCTGAACTTAAGTCTGATGTGTCCCACACAGCTGGTCTAGAAGCTGTTCTTACTGTTTGTAAGAATGCACAAATTATGTTACATTGAAACCTTGATGTTGAAAGTGGTATGGTCAATGGTGCTATGGGTCACATCATCAACTTTCCGTGCAATGTTCAGATGACACTGATAGAGACACTTGTTGTTAAATCTGATAACATTGAACAGTCTATGCAAATTGATTGAACTTCTGTGAAGTTCCAGATTTTGAAGGACATATATGTGACCAGAAAACAGTTTCCAATATGTGTTGCATATGCTGTTTCCATACACAAGTCACAGGGCTTATGTTTGGACTCAACAATGGTTGACATAGGCAGTGGCATCTTCAAGGATGGCATGAGCTATGCTTCACTTTCACATGTTCACAGTCTTTCTGGTTTACACATCATCAGTCTGTCACCACTAAAGATTCTTACTGACATGCGATGTATTGTGGAGTACAATAGGTTACATACTCTGAACCAGCCAGACATGCATCTAATCCCACTACCCATGTATGTAGTTCAGTCAAATGCTTCAGTCACTGCTTCAGGTGCAACCAAGAGGAACTGAGCAACCATTCATGAATTAACTTCTAATACTGCTGAGAAGGTTACCACATCACACACAGATACAAAATCACCTCCTCGTAAGAAGTCACTTGGCCTGTCTGTTGTCCCAGTGTTTGATAACAGTACTGGAGTTAACTGCTACACTAATTCAGCAATACAAGCGTTTCTTCACATGCCTCACTTTGTACAAAGAATCACAGCTTCTCATGAGACTCCCTTATAGAGGTCTTTGAAGCAACTTGTACATATGACTTCACAACATACTGATGATGCACAGTCTCTCACACCTCTGACATGTTTTAGGTATTTACAGTGGATACAGAATATTTGCAGACAACATGCAACAGGACATTACTGAGTTTATGATGGCCATCATAAAGAGTTTGGATGACGAGTGTATTCCAATGCGACAGTACTTTATTATTAACTATGTCACCAAATATAAATGCCTGTCTTGTGGTCATTCAGAGCAAGAAATTACAGAGAACATGCTTTGGATTTCTCTGTTTGTCCCCTGATCATGCACAATTAAGTTTCAAGAGCTGATTAGGAATGCACAAAGTGGTCACCATTGTGTTAGGTGTGGAAGGGGATGTACTCAATCTATACAGATTTGGACTTCTTCTCAATACCTTATCTTTGTAATGTATAGATTCACTCTCATGGACTAAGAGTTGTCACACCTATCACAGATTTCACAGCCACTAGAGTGTCATTTGCTCAGGCACTATTTGATACTCATACTGTGATCTACCACCATGGTTAATCTGTACATTCAGGACATTACGTCACTTGGTTGAGGTACAGAGCTGGTTGGGGTGAGTGCAGTGACTCAATGAATACTTTTAAACAGATATCACTTCATAAGTTAAAAGATACTTATGTATTGATATTGAAGAATTGCAACAATCTTCATCAATCAGAAGAATAGTCACACAGCATGTGACATACATAGCCATCCCACTGTGCTACAATTCAAACAAGCTGCAAACTATGCCTATTGTATGACTGATGTGTTGAGTGAGTCAGTTATATTCACACCAACTTATCTACAGCACATCACTATGCTTTTAGGAATCATACAACAAAGATGAGTGTGTGACTCTGTGGCACAATCGGGTAATGCATTGGATTCATAACCAAAAGGTTGGTGGTTCAAGTCCACCTAAGAATAGTTTGTCTGGGCAGGGGGGCATCACTGGCAGGTGGGGGGAAGGCACAGCAGGGAGATGAGGTAGTGGAGGTAGAAATCATGGCAGAGAGAGTGAGGGAAGACCTTAGGTCCCTTAAGATGGAGAAAGCACCAGCGCCGGATAAATTACATCCCAGAGTGCTGAAGGAACTGGTGGATGTCCTGGCAAACCCCTGGTGGAGCTCTTCACCATCTCTCTGAGGACAGGGTGGGTGCCCCAGGACTGGAAGGTGGCACATATAGTGTCTATCCACAAGGGGGGATCAAGGGAGGTGGCAGGGAACTACAGGCCCGTCAGCCTGATATCGGTGGTGGGCAAGGTGATGGAGAGCATTGTCAAGGAGAGATTGGGGGGGGACCTGGAAAAGTTGGGGTGCCTGGATGATAGACAGCATGGATTCATCCCAGGGAAATCATGTCAGACAAACCTTGTGGAGTTCTATGACTGGGTGACAAGTGCCTTGGACCTGGGTAGACCAGTGGATGTCCTCTTTCTTGACTTCAGCAAGGTGTTTGACTCTGTTTCTCAAGGGGGCCTGTTGGATAATCTGGGAGAAATGGGTGTGGGGAACCAGATGATCAGATGGATAGGCAATTGGCTCCAGAACTGGACCCAGAGAGTCGTGGTTAGCGGGATAGTCTCATCCCCAAGGAGGGTCATTAGTGAAGTCTCTCAGAGATCGAACTTTGGGCCCTCCTGTTCAATGCCTATGACTCTGACATAAGGAAGGGTATCAGGAGTGAGATGAGTCTCTTTGTAGATGACTCAAAACTGGGGGCGGTGGTGGATGGGGAGGAGGGGAGGGTGGCCCTATAGGGGGACCTGGAGACTTTGGAAAGGTGGTCTAGAAAGCGGAAGCTGAGGTTCAATGCAGGGAAATGCAAGGTACTGCACCTGGGAGCCAGAAAGCCAGGCCAAGTGTACACCCTGGGGGGGGAATGCTACAAGTCTCGATGGCAGAGAGGGACCTGGAGGTGGTGGTGGATGTCAAGTTGAACAACTCGGAGACTTGTAGGAAGGCAGCAGCAAAGGCCAACAGGATGCTTGGATGCATCGCTAGGGGGCTCACCTCCAGAAGGAGGGAAGTGATACTCCCACTGTTTAACTGCTAGGTGAGTCCGCATCTCGAGTACTACATGCATATTTGGAGGCCACATTTAAAGAGGGACATTAAACTCCTGGAGAGGTTCCAGAGGAGGGCAACCAAAATGATTTGGGGCTTGGGGGATAGAACCTATGGGGAGAGGCTCAAAGAGCTAAAAATGTACACACTTGAAGAGAGAAGGGACCGGGGGGACCTGATAGAGGTCTTCAGGTACATGAAGGGGATAAATAGGGGAGGAGCAGTCAGGGTGCTCCAAAGGAAGGAGGGGGGAAACTAGAGGGCATGGGTGGAAGCTGGAAGGGTGGGAGATTCAGAGGAGAAAGGAGGAGGTGCTACTTCACTGAGAGGTTGGTGGAGCCATGGAATGCACTGCCCAGGGGGCTGGTGGTGGCAGAAACAGTGGAGGAGTTCAAGAGGGGATGGGACAGGTACAGGGGAAGGGTTCTGGAAGCAAAAACCAGTGCAGCGAGAATATCCAGGCTGGAAAGGGAGAAGCCAGAGAGGGAGAAGGGGGGAGCAAGGTCAGCTCCCAGGGTGGGGGCTGACCAAACAAGCAGACATGAAAGACTGTTAGGCCTATTCTGCTGCTGTTTTAGTATGTTAGTATGACTCAGTGAAGCAGTAAGGATGGTTGAAACAGTCTTAAATAGGTGCCAACTGTGTTCATAATCACTTGTCATAGCGCACTTCTATAGCTGTACGATACTTGTACAAAGATGTGCAGATATAGCTATATGTTGAACTATACTGATATTCTCTTACATTGTTAACACGCTGCATTCTATTGCTGGAAGTATGACTTCATATATTTCTCAACACTATTACCTGTCCATGTATTGCACGTGTACACAAAGCATGTGTACGTTATGTATTGTTACAAGTTTCATCATCTATGAAATGTTTTTAAGATCTTAAATAGCTTAAAACAATTATTTTTAAAGTTGATGTAATGTTTTACCTCTTCACGCAACTTACAATTATTAATTACAATTTTTTTATGGAAGTGTACTTACAACTATTACACTACCATATCGCTGTAACTGCAGCTACAGGAAACAACTAACATGTGCGACTGTTGCTTGTTACATGTTACAGATTTTCACCAAACATAGTTTCACAATAGCAATACTCAACTATTATGTGCTTACTGTTATGACACAGTGTTATTTTATTAATGTACAGTATATGACATTGCACATTTGTAATAATACATACTATTTTGTATATTTTTAAAGACGCTGTTATACTAATCAGTTGTCCTTCAGACACTAATAAATAATGCATGTAGATAACAATTACGGTGTTCATTACACTACTACTGTTTAGGATTTCAGTTAGTTCTTTTATAAATGTTAATTCAACTGAATATGTTGCTTCACTGTAAAATGTATAACATAATTAGTCTATATAGTACAATGTACATAGACTTACATTTATCAATTTTTATTACGTTAATAATAACTAGTAGCATACTTAACAGTTTACCATGTTGCATATAGTAGCCACCTTACTTTATAATTTCTTAACATATTATCAATTTGTCTATTTCACAACAATTATCGACATGGTGATATCGTTATATGATTATTTATGCAAGAGTTATCTTGCAAAGGTACTCATTCATGCATTTTGACATGATAGTTCATAAAAATAGTAGTTTGCTTAATTGCTTGCTTTACAATGTGATTTATTGTTTAGTTATTTTATATATATATATATATATATATATATATATATGTATTTATATAAACTATTGTAAATCAGACACTTGCACTAATAACAACTCATTCACATGTTCCTGATTGTTTTTTTTGGATCGCTTTGATTAAGGGGTTGTGTGAGAATTTTCTAAACGCATCTCTCTCTCTCTCTCTCTCTCTCTCTCTCTCTCTTTCTATATATATATATATATCTATATGTATAAATCATGTATATTCATATGTTTATGTATGGTAGCATAAATACTATTGTACTTTCTTGTGTTGCACTGATAATTCATTAATTTGATTCTTGTTACACATGTAGCATTTGGTTTTTCGCCCACTTTAGGAACATTGACACTGTCAGCCACAGAGTAACAATAGCAGTACTAAAGTAAAATTTACACTAATAAGTGTTCACACGTGTTTGTAGTATGCAATGATTACCTAATGTTTACTTTCATACACAACAAGACATGCTTCACACATGCGTGTGACACAATATTAAGTATACGTTTTACTTTAACAAATTTCACAGATTATTTTTCAGTATTGCATTGCAAGGCTGACTGTTTCTCAATTTGGCTTTCAATTTGGCCTTTTTAATTAACTATTAATTTGGAAATAAATATTTTTTAACTTTACTTACCTGTGTTTAGTGTTTCACTTATCCATTAGATCACAGTTATAGTATTTATGCTCTTTTTTAATTATACTGTGTACAACATAAATAGATAGGCCCAGATATTCAAACTGCGCCCAAAATGTGCGCAACAGCAGGAGCAAGCACAAACCAATTGCACATATGCGCAACAGGTGCGATATTCAAACATGGAGCAGAACAAATTGCGCAAGCAGCCAACGTCTGAATATCGCACATACTGCGCCATAGCGCAACCAGGAAGGAGAAGCTGAGCAGAAAGGTTGCGCTATAGCGCAACCAGGGCAGCCCAGCTGAGCAGTCCAGAGGTGCCATAGCGCAAGCAGAGCCCCCCGAGCAATGGAACTGCACATCCAGGGAGGCAGGCTGGGGCCCACCGCCAGCCATGCCACACATGGGCACAGGAACACACTGCAGAACCAACAAGACACCTGCACACCCCAAGCACAGCATCACTGGGGGTGGGACGGATGATCTACTGGCCCATGGGGACAAGCCAACAAAGCACAGCAGAGCCATGACACCCCAGCACAACCACTGGCAGGCTGAGAGTGCCACACACAGGGGGTTGACAACCACAGTGCACATCAGCCCCCCATATGCACAGCACACCCTGCACCATGACCCCAAGACACCACCCATGTGCAGTGACTGGCACTGCAGGAAACCATGCATCCCCCCCAGCACACGTCAACCCCGTGCAGCAGAGAAGCATACAAGCCAGACACACCCTGTGCACCCAGCAGTGGGTGGCAGCAGACGGCAAGACCAACAGAAAGTCACTGCCATGCCGGAGATACCTCCCCATGCACACACACGCCGCACATACACACACACACACACACACACACACACACATACCCAGGACCATACCACCCCAGATGGCATGTACACCACTGCAACTGAGCAACCATAGCCAGCTGCAAATCAGAGACCAACACAGTATTCATATCAAAATATAAATGTATTCTCAAAATGTGTAAAGTACAAAACAATCAACCAGAACTATTTACAAGGGGGTACGGGTACAAGGTAGGGGTGGGCAAGGGGTAGGGATGAACAACTTGGAGAGGGAAGGCAGGGTGGTAGGGATGGGTGAAGTGGGAAGGGTAATGTGGCCTAAGGCCCAGCAGGCTGGTCGTCCTCTGCCTGGTGCCGCTGTTCTCGGCGATGCCTCCTCCGCAGGCCATGTCTACGTATGTCACTCAGGATGGCCTGGTTGTCTACGGACACTTGTGTTAGCCCACGTATGTCCCTCTGGATCCTCCTGAGAACTGTGAGGCCTAGGAAAATGGGAACACAGTCAATGGCTGTGACTGACCACAACCCTGAACACCACCCAACCTGCAAGCCATATAGCCCAATGTCCCGCACCTGTGATGGCATGCACCCACCCACAGTGAACATGCACATGGCCATCACAAACAGGCGGCACCAGCTATGTGCACCACTGCACACACACACTGCCCATGTCCATCACAGCACAAACAAGGCTGTCAAGTGACGTGGCAACGTGGTGCGATGCCAGTTACACAGCTATGTGCCCAGTGCATGCATGGACCACCAGTGACGCATACACAGACGTGCTGTGACACTGGACAGTGATGCATGTCACCTGTGTCATGCATACATACATAGATACATAGACAGTGTCGGCAGATAAGGGCCTATGGCCCACCCAGTCTGCCCATTTGAGCTTGTAAGTTCAGTTTGTTTTCCTAGAAGTCTGTTGCACCTTACCCCTGACCTCCAGAATTCCTTTATGTCTATCCTGTGTATTCTTAAATCCCGTGATTGTTTCAGCCCCCACCACTTCCTCTGGCAGGGTGTTCCACTTGTCCACCACCCGTTCTGTGAAGAAATTCTTTCTCATGTTTCCTCTGAATCGTCCCTCCCTCCAACTTCATCCCATGCCCTCTAGTCCTGGAACATCTTTTTCGCTAAACATAGTGTTTTCCTGCACCCTGTTCCTCCCTGTAAGATACTTGTATGTCTCTATCATATCCTCTCTCCTCCTCTCCTCCAGGGAGTACATGTTCAGTTCCTTCAACCTATCTTCATAGGACTTGTGATGCAATCCATGCACCATCTTTGTTGCCCTCCTCTGAACCTTTCTACCCAGTCTATGTCCTTACGTAGGTATGGTCTCCAGAACTGTACACTGTACTCCAGGTGGGGCCTCACTAGTGTCTTGTATAGTGAAATTATGACCTCCCTTCCTGTATGGTTGTTGCATGGCTGGTGGTCTTGCCCCCCAGCATGCAATAGCATCCATGACGTAATGATACTCACACTCCTCAAGCAGCTGGGTCTGCCACTGCTGCTGCTGCTGCTGCTGCTGGGGTGCAACACCCACCGGCACCGGGGCCCTGGCATGGCCCTCCTCACCCCGTGCCTGCATCCTCACATCCCGGCCTGTGGGAGACATATGTTGAGAAAAACATCAGTGTGACTCCAAAGCAGACTGCCCCCTGCCCCAGTGAGAGTGCCTGCCCACAAAGCCAGACCCATGCATCTCACACCTGCACACACTGACACAGCCAACCATGGCAGAGCCATCACCTATGCACAGCCACCAAAACACACTCACACCCCTACAGAGAATACAGGTGCATAGATGGTACACCCACCTGGCCTAGGCACCACGCCCCTCCTGGCACGTGACCGCAGCCGATCCAGAAGATGAGGATCCCTCCGGCGGAGGTCACTGGCCACTTGCTGCCAGACCTGCATCCTAGCAATGGTGAGGGTCACCTCACCATACAGTGCCCCATAGTGGGGCTCCACTAGGGCCACCAAGTTGGCCACTTCTACAGGGCTCCACTGCACTGCTCTTCTGTGAGCCATGGTACCAACTTTACAGCAGGCAATATGGCGCTCCGCTGCGCCGTAACCCCACGTGGAGATGTTGCGCAATAGACCACCACAGGTTCCAATCGCGCTGTTCGAACAGCGCCGTCACTTCACATAGCGCTGTTACCAGACAGTGCAATAGGGCTGTACACATGGCAGCCGAACAGCGCCAGGGGCAAAGGTTGGACACCAGGTCATGGGCAATGATGCAAGGCCACGCACAGCGCCATCTGACATATACGCATCCTGCGCGACCAACCAGCTGCGTACCAGTGCCACAGTGGACTATTGCGCAGTAGTGCCACAGCGCCATATAGTGCCCAGTGCTGTAGCACCACTGGCACA
Source organism: Neoceratodus forsteri (assembly GCA_016271365.2). Lineage (NCBI taxonomy): Eukaryota > Metazoa > Chordata > Ceratodontiformes > Ceratodontidae > Neoceratodus > Neoceratodus forsteri. The sequence goes on from CM057449.1 coordinate 1,046,442,619, forward strand.
ATGGTGGCCGTGGCCTGAATTGCCGATCGCTGACAGCACATCAGCAGCGCTGCAGACGCCTTGTAAGCTATCTGGGCATGCGTATGCAGTACCACACAGTCACAGATCTGCGCCATTGGCTCAGCCGACTCAACCGTATTGCGCAAAGTGCAAATTCACGATATTCAGCCGACACATGCAAATCATCTGATCAGCCATTCAAAGGAGCAGTGGTGCGATTTGCATGTCATTATAGTTGCTCCACTCCTAATTTGCATGCATTGCGCTATAAATGTGCGACATTGGGCTGCGCTGGCCAGATTCGGGTACTGCAGGTGAGAGGTGAGTTGCATACTGTGTGATGTTCTGGACAATGGTCATGAGAAAATGCTGTAGACTGCACAGTGACAGGTGTCCACTTCCCCCCATACAGAGCGCCATGACCGAGCAGAGCCAAGGTGAGGGTGAGGATGGTGGGCGTAGGAGGAGGCCCAACTTTACCCCAGCAGAGACAGAGGCCCTCTTCCAGGCCTACCTGGATGAGGAGCCACTACTGAGTGGACGGAGGGCACCCCTCAGTCCCGAGCGGCTGCATGGGAGGGGGTAGCTCGGGCCGTGAACCTGCACAGAAGCCACCAGTGCTCCGTGCAGGAATGCAAGAAGAAGATGGGGACAGACCGCACGAGGTTGAAGGAGAAGGTGGCAGCCTTCAGGGCGGCATGTGCTGGCACTGGCGGGGGCCAGCCAGCGGTGTTGGAGCTGACCCCGGCTGAGGAGACACTGGTTGCATCAATGCAGTGGAGCGCTATTGAGGGCATACCAGGAGGTGGATTCCAGACAGGTGGAAGCCCATCACTGCACGGTATGACATGGTGGTGGTGGTGTTGGGGGGTGGGAAGAAGGTTGTTCACATGCACTCACATGTACTCTCTTTCTGTTTCAGATCCTGTTCATCTTCAGGAGACGGTGGTGAAGGGTCCAGGCAGTGATGATGACCTGCTGGACATGGAGGAGGGTCCATCCACCTCTGTCACCAGCCAGCATGCACTGCAGCAGCATGCACGCTGGGCCGCCAACTCTGGTGTCGGTGATTTGGGTGTGGGGGCTGCACAGCCTGTGTCTCAGCAGTCTGGCATGCAAGCATGCCAGCACGCTGTGACTATGGCTGTAGCACGTACCTGCACCATTGATGATGCAAGGACTGCAATGGGCAGTGATAGGTGTGTGTCCCATGACGGACACATAGCAGGCCAGCACGTGCCCCTGGGCCTTTCTGGTTCCAACTTGTGTACCAGCATGTTGGCACAGTCCCAGGCTGTGCCTGTCAGCACCGGTGGGGCAGCACCGGTGGCTGTGCAGGTGTCTGGCACTGTTGCTGCCACAGTGGTGGAATGAGTGGATCCTGGGGCACAGCGGTTGGAAGGGCAGCAGCAGCAGTCACCCACCAGGTCTGGGGGTACAGTGTCAAGCGGTGGCACATGTCCGCCGCCCTTTGATCCGCCCATTCCTGGTCCTGGCGAACAGCTCCCACCCTCAAGGGGTGTTGTGCATCAGAACCTTCCACACCCTGGGGGACAGGATGCCATTGGGGCACAGTACCCATTGGACGAGCACACCCGCCTGCTGCAGGAATCCGTACAGCTGCAGAGGTGGGTTGCAATGTCCGTGGAGGCACTGTCTGTGGCTGTGGAGCAGCACAGCAGAGAGTGTGCTCTGGACCGTGCAGAGCTGGTTCGTATGCGGACGGATGTGACCGCCGCCATTGACAGGCTGACCCAGGCAGTGGTCTCTGTTGTGGATGCATTGGGCACACAGTCAGGTGCCCCTGTACCGCACACCCACACAGTTCACTCTCCAATCCCCGTTCCCGGCGTCTTGTGACACCAGGCCTGTCGACGCCGGGTTCTGCTGTGGCCATCCCGAGCACCCCTGGTGCAGGTTTGTTCGGCATGCTGCAGACCCTGTGCGGGCAAGGTCGTCAGCATAGTGGGACCCTGGTGGTCCAACAGTGCCACCCCATGTGGCCCCTGCTCAGCCTGCCAGTGCTGTTGGGTCATGGCGGGGCCGCCCACGCATCCGCGGTGGCCGTGGGACAGTGCTACATGACTGACCTGTCTCCCAGTGCGGGCCCTGTCTGGTGCTGCCCTGTGTGCAATGTGTGTCATGGTGGGCAGTGCACTGCTGGGTGCTCTGCTCACCACACGGACCACCTGCACACCCTCCCAACTGCTGTCCACAGGTGCATGTGCATGATGATGCCTGCATTGTACTGTACACCAAGGTGCAAGGGTGCCCAGCATCTGACACACGTACTTGGACAGTACAGGTGGTGGGGGTGGTCGGTGGTTCTGTGTGTTAGCAATGTCAGTTCTGCTGTGCTGTGCATCTGCCCATGTACGCTCTGTGCCTGGTGTGTGTGTGTTCATATGAGTCTTTACCCCTTCCTGATGGTATGTTTGCATGCCTGGACCCTTCCACTCCCCTGGCCGTCATGCACCCCTGGTGTGTTACCCTGTGTGCCTGTGGTTTGCGCATGGACGGTGTTGGTTGCACATGTTCCCTTGACTTACCTGTGTTCTGCATAGTGCTCCTCTGTGATGGTGTCCCGGTGCAGCTGGGCTTGCCGGATCAGTCAGGGGTCCCGCTGTCCTAGGGGGGACTGCTCATCAACACCAGCGCCACTGGCGTCCCCATCACTGTCCACCTCTTCAACCTGTACGGCTATCCCATAGTCTTTGGCCATGTTGTGCAGGATGCAACAGGCCAGGAATATCCCACAGGCCTTTTGGGGGCTGTACTGTAGGGCACCGCCGGAGGTGTCTAGGCATAGGAAGCGTGCCTTGAGCATCACAAACACCCGCTCTATGATGTTGTGTGTGGAAACATGTGCCTCATCATAGCGTTGCTGCGATGGGGTCATGGGGCACCGGTACGGTGTGAGCAGCCAGGGATGGAGTGGGTATCCACTGTCACCTGTGTGCAGATAGTGGAGATCAGTCTCATGTTCAGGTCCATATTGCCCATATCCCTGTGTGCCACTACCATGGCACCTGTGGCATTCCCACTCTTGCCCTGAGTTTGCATTCCATACATGTGTACTCACCCACTAGATGACCTGTGGGGATATCCCCACTCTCGAATCGATGGCACAGTGCGGACTGATACCATATGAAGGCATCATGTGCTCCACCAGGGTGTGTGGCACAGACATTGATTATGCGCCCAGTGGCATCACACACCACCTGGCAGTTGACACTGGAGAAGCCCTTTTTGTTCCTATATGCAGCTCCATCAGGGCCAGGTGGCGTGCGAATGGCTACATGAGTGCAGTCTATGGCCCCTAGCACGCCAGGCATACGTGCTACCCTGTGGAACTCCTGCATGTTTGCTGTACGCTCTGCCGCGTGCTGGGGAAATGGATGTACTCTGCAGCATGTGGCAGCAGTGCGCTGAGGAATTGGGTGAGGATGCGTGACGTGGCCGCTGTTTGATGCCTGTGGTGTCCCTGTTGGCCTCTGGAAGGTGCCCGTGTGCAGCAGGCACATGCAGGCTGTCACCTTGGTCTCCACCGACAGAGCGTGACTCCGCTGTGAGGGTGCCTGCATCACATCACTGCACAGCTCACAGAGCTGTCTCAGTATTGCCCTGTTCAGGCGGTACCGCCCACAATCTCTACATCTGTGTACAGCTCAAAGCTGATGTGGGCACGTACTGCCTGTTGGGGCATACCACGTGGCCCTTCCACGGCCACGTCCCCTGCAGCATGCATTCTCACCCCCTCATTACAGCTTCCATGTGGAAGCTGGCACTGTCCATCTCCCTGGCTTCTGACCCCCGCTGCTGTTGCTGTGTTACCCCGCTGTCCTCACTGCTTACTCGCTGCACCGGCACCCCGCTGGCCTCTACAGCCTATGGTCCACGCTTGCCTTGCCTGCCCTAGCGCTCTGTCTCTCTCTCTCTCTCTCTCTCTCCCCACTTGGCATCCTTGTAGCATTCTTGCGCCGCTTCCTTGAGCCTTTATTTTGGCTCATTTCGCTAGTGCGCACTTTCCGGCTGTAACTTCTATTGCGCATTGCGCAAGTTCATGAATATCGCATTGCGCTCTTTATGCATGGATCCACCCCCTTCGGTTGCGCATGCCTTCATTTTCATTGCGCTGTTGCTCAGCATGTGTTCGGTGGCGCAACTGCCTCCTTCTGAATATCGCAAAATGGCGCATTTTTGGACTTGAGCATGCGCAACCCTGTTGCGCATGGCGCAACCCTTTTGAATATCCGGGCCATTGTATTTCAATATGTTTATCTATCATACACTACTGCAATATTGTAAGTAGTGTTCTGATATAAGATTTTCATATGAGTACAGGTTTTGCACCTATTGAGGTACATTGTCTAGTGTGGTCAGACTAAAAGTGTGGCCATGCTAGAAGGTTTTACTATTGTATTTTAACTGTGACATGAGTATATCATTGCAACAATACAGTAAATCTTTACCAAAAAATCATACTCTGTTACTATGGATATTTCTGTCATCTGTGGGTAATCTATAATTAATTTTAAAAAACATACAACAGTTCACCAAGAAAATGAATATTTCATTTATTATTGCACATGAATATTGATCACTATATGTGTCGTTGCTACAAGAAACTCTGCACAAATGTCAAAGATTAAACTAATAGCACATGATATTCAATGGCACAAAAAATGTACAACAACTGTAAAACAAAGAGGCCCAGATATTCAGATGGTACCATGCAGTGGTGCAAGCCTGGGCGCAGTGCAACTGGGCTGTGCCAGGGCCAGGACCAGGTGATATTCAAAGGTGATGTGCCATGGTGCAGCATCATTGAATATGGCAAGGTCAGTGCACACACTGCACATGGCGCAGTGGCACTGCACTGGTGCAAGCCACAGATAAGGAGCATGGGGATGTGCAAGTGCAGTTGAGCTAGGTGCATCACCCATGATATTCAGCAGGGGGCATGCAAATGAGGTCATAAGATATGCAAGGTGCAAATGGGGCCATTTACATGTCAATATGGCCCCTCTTGCATGACTTGCACAGGACAGCCTGGTGACATGCACCTGGCACCCTGCACAGCATGACATGTGCAGTGGGGAACCCAGGGCATCCCCCGCCCATAGCCGCGATCGCTGAAAGTTGTACCACTCAATCCCTGGTGGTCTAGTGGCCCCCCTTCTGAGTCCCTGAATCCCTGATAAGTGTAATGGAAAACCATCCCTGGTGGTCAAGTGGTTCCCCTCCCACCTGAGTCCCCAAGAAATGTAAAATGACCATCCCTGTTAGTCTAGTGGAACTCCCCCGCCCTTAGCTGTGATTGTGGTAATCCTCGATAAGGAAAAGCCCTGGTGATCCAGTGGCACCCCCCCACCCACACCGAACTCCTTGCCCACCCCACTCCTCCTCCATCATTGGCGGGTGGCTGCAACCTGCCTGCATACTGCCCTTGCGCCGCCGAATGACAGGTACAGTATGGGCTGCTGATTGTCCTCAGTGAACCAGGCTTTGCAGGGCATATTAGCTAGACAGTTCCCAAATATGTGAATGAGGTCATTCACATGTTTGGGACTGTCTATTACAGTATGCCCTGCAAGCCTTTTGGTCCACACTGGGGACCCAATGGGCTTACAGCCCATACTGTACCTATCATTTGGCAGGTGGCTGGGTGGTATGCAATAGATTACACAGCCGCCTCAATCACGATGGGGGGCAGGCAGGGTGGGCAAGGGGTCTGGAGGGGTGGAGGGGTGGGGATGCCACTGGATCACCAGGGCTTTTCCTTATGGAGGATTACTGTGATCATGGTTAGGGGTGGGGGTTTCCACTAGACCACCAGGGATGGTCATTTTACATTTCTCAGGCGCTTGGGTGAGAGGGGGGGCCACTTGACCACCAGGGTTGTGTGTGCTTGCCAACGGTGTTCTGGGTTGGCCAGAGGCCACCCATGGCTGGGCTGCTGTGTTGTGCCCTGCAATACTGCAGCCCACCTGTGGGTGGCCAGGAGTTGTTCCATCTTTTCTGAGGCTCAATTTTGAGCTCCCCTATGTGGCACGATGCAGGGTTGTGCCAGCGTATACGCTGCACATCCTGGGCTGAATATCAGAATGTGCCACATATGTATGAGCACTCCCCCTGAATTTGTGTCACATACATTAGCATTATGTCCTGGCACAATGAGATTTGTGCTGCACCAGGCAACTGTCTCAATATCACGCTGGGGCACAATGCAGGGTTGCACCGGTGCAACACTGCTGCACCAGGTGCAACCTCTTTGAATATCCCGGCCAGAGGATTTACTGTTTACTAATATTTTGAACCAACAGTCACTGTTTGTACTACTGGAACCCAATGTTTGTAAGTTTGGCAGTATACTTAGCAAGACACCACTATGCAGAAGAATTTCTAGGGTTGGCTGATTGCAGGGCCCAGAGGGTCCACGCTCCTAAAAACTCATTACAGTTATATTACACTTTCTCAAAAAGAAGTGAAATTCATTGCAAAAAAACTCTGTTAATGCATCAGTTAGGGTTTCTACTACAGCAACAAAAGTTTGGAAATTCAGTGTTAGGATTCAAAACCCTAACTCTGCATACACACACACACACACACACACACACACACACACACATGCAAGCAGGGTAAAGGCCAAGGCAACACAACCAATCAGAGGCAACCATCATCAGGTAACAGAAAGAAAATGGGTCAGTGCATGAAAAACAGGCTACCAAATTGTGACATTGGTGACATTTCTTAAAATGCTTAACTAATACAACATTTTTATTGGTTTTGTATGCTGTTACCTACCTAATGAATATTTATTATGTCACGTGATAAATCACTCACTATGTCCAGAGAAAAAACATTTAAAAAAATGCGCATGTAAACCTAAACCTGGGGATGTGCAAGTAACTGGGGACATAATACTTTAGATGCGTATGTAACTGGGGACATAAAACTCTGAATGCACATGTAACTGGGGACATAAAACTCTGGGAGTGCATGGGACAGGGGCCATTTACCTAATGTTGCAATTCAACAACAACCCTTGAATTACCACAACACATGCAAGAAGTGACGGGAAACAGCAGCTGATGTTCCAAAAAGTTTCTATTGTACATTTAAATACAAAAAAAACAATAAAAAAAATAAAACTAATGTATTATACCTAAACACCACTGATTAAAGTCAAACTCTAAACTAAAACATCTGCATATTAACATATTTACCAAAAGTATGAAATTAAAAAAAAACATTTTTGGAAATACATTGTCCTTGACCACAGATGGAAGTATACAACCTAAACTACAAGACTTACCACCTAATACACTACAGAATACACTATGACAACACTAAAGGAGTACACTATAGCTATAAACTACACTATGACTGCGGACTGTAACTACGAATTAAACTCTACAGATTACTACAGTTAAACTATTAACTACGAACTAAACTATTCATTACGGACTAAACTATTACAGACTAAACTATTACAATGGACTAAACTATTACTAGGTACTTAACAGTGTACATAACTTACAAAAACTAATTCAGTGCACTAATGAATGATTTCCCCAAAGTCCACCTTATCATTATAGAGTCACAACAGCATAGTAGAGAGTCCTTAATTCCATCTCTGCTGCATCTTGATGAACTTTTCAGAGATAATTTGTAATTCATCTGATCTGATTGCATAGTGCCCATTTTCTCCATCAAACTTTATCAGTCCATGAAAAATTATTTTTTGTGCTGGTCTGGTGGTGCTAAGGGCTGAGGCGCTGGTTGCCACACCTTACGCCATGCCAGTGACCAGGTTCAGGAGTGAGCACGGGTCACTGGGGGCTGGCAGGGGAAGAGAGGGATTGAGCATCTGATGGACTGCTCTCCCTCTCTGGGGAGGGGGGTTTAAGAGGGTTGGTGCCCAACTGCCCCTGGAAGAGGCTGGGGGTCAAGGATGCACACCATACACTGGGGAGGAGTCGGGGCAGATGCCAGGATGGGGGCACATGCAGACACATGCGCGCTCCCAGCTGCTGGCTTCATTGTACGCCCACTGACTCAGGGGAATTGTGAACAGTGGAAAAGTGGCACTTCTCATGTGGCTTGATGGCTGTCTGTGAGTGTTCATTGGGTGCTGGCACCCAAACTGGATCCATCAGGGTGGGGAGTTAGGGGGCTCCCTGTCACCCCTCTACGGGGAGCAAGCCGGAGGAGTTGTAGGGTCCCTGCACACGTGGTCGAGATGGATGGTGGCCAGATCCCCAGCAGGATGCGAAGAAAATAACAGAGGTGCAGAGAGGTGGCTGAGGAGGATAAATAATAATCTAAAAAAAAGTACAATTTTTTCATTTCATCCACCGCAGTTGCTGTAAAATTCTTTGGAATAGTGCACCGCATAGTAAGTGTTCATCTCATGTTCTGTGTCTAACAAGGTTTTTTTTCCTTTTAGGAGCTGTGATGATGCTGGTTGATGATGGAGCAGGCATTTGAGATTATGGAGCTGGGCACTGAGTTGATGTGCAACCATCATTTCCCATACTGGTGTCTGGCAATATTTCTGAATTTTTGGTCATGACGGCTGCCATTGTGTTGTTAGGAGTTGAAGGAGCACTGGAAGCACTATCACCAGGATAAGGGTTGGCATAGGAAGCTGTGGAGTGTGCCTGTCCTGACACAATATTCACAGCTGTGGAGCCCACAGGAGCTGCAGTGGGCACTGTGGTGCTGAGAGGATCTTCAACAGCTGGCACTAATGCAGATCCATATATAAATCTTTTTTTTCTCCAGTCCTCAACATGACTTCAGTTTTTGCAGGACCCATCTTCCTTAATGCAGCGTATGCAGAAGCATGTCAAGTTTCTTGTAGCCTCTACACCATCCACCACCACCTTTACACTTTGTATGAGGCATGTCCCAGTCACTGCTTTTATATCTCACCTTGTCTCTCTTTTTATATAATTTTCACCTACCCAGAAAATTGTTCACCTAAAGTGAGTACACCCATCAGTTTCAGGCTGTTTTGTCAGTGCATTGTGGCAGTATTGGTACAGTTCTTTTGCCTTCCTAATAACAGCTTGCCGTGACTGTACTGCCCTACTTGCAGCAGACTTCATCTCTACGCTTTCACCATCTGATGGTCCCTTTCTGGGTCGTGACCCCCAAAAAAGCATGCTTGACTTTGAAGCCATACTCTCTGTTGGCCAAGGAAATGTCATAAAAGGCCCATTTGGACTTGTACTGGGCCCCACTTCCATCAGTGCAGTCCTTGCTTAATGATGTTTAACCCTCCTTCATTAATAATGTGTGAGATTGAAATTTTCACAAAATGTAGCACGGCACAGTGATTGTGCTTCAGATCACTGGTGACAAACACCAGCGACTCCATGACAGTGGTTTCACAGTGTTCACAACAGTAGTACATTACCACAGGATGAAGTGTTGCCTACTCATGATGTCAGTGTGCTGACTGGACCTCATCCTGTAGTTTGCAGGTGTAGTTCTCTGCAAAGTCCAGCACCATCACAACCCATCCCTTGGGTGTGAATTCCTTAATCATTCTAAGCTGATGCTGCTGCCATGCTGCCACATGCAAGTGCCAGCCAAGAATCAAAAGATCTTCTTTTATTACTTGTTCTAGTGGGCATACTTTGGAGCATTTATTTTTTAAAACTTTCCATGACTTTTGCACTTGTATGCCATTAACTGTGCACCGTACTTTGATGGTGTCCCATTCCTGACACGTTGTTTCTTCTTCTCCATGTTGCTGGAGCAGCTACTCCACTGTTTTCACAAAATTGTCTGTGCTGCATTTTTTGCAAGATTTTTCTATGCACTCTAACTGGTAGAACTTTTCAAATGGTGCTTTTGGACACGTAGTTAATTCTACTGCCCTATAAACATCTGAGATTTTACAGCCTGTTAATTGATGTTTGTCAGCAAGACAATTTAATGTCTGAAGCTTCAGTAAAGCATTTATACAATACTCACATAAGCATTGATCAAGTTTCTGTGCCTTGACCGTAGTGTTCCAAACTTCCTTGCCCCTAGTGGTGTGTCAGGGTTCTGCTGTACAAATTCCTTGTGAAGACAATTAATTGTTTTATCCAGGTGTAATCGTGTTTTGTCTGTCTGTTTAGAGCAATAGTTCTTAGACTTTGTCACAGTGAGCCTCCCCAAATCCATGGAAAAGATTTTGAGCCTCTCCCAAAAACTGAAATAATCTTGGGCCTCCCCAAAGAAAAATAACATACTGTACTTTGTGCAGTACACCAAGAATAAATTGAAACCCATTTTAGTACTTGGCTCACATTTAGTTCTTTCATTCAGTTCTTTGTCTTATACTGATGTGGAACCTTTGAAAAAGAGCTCCAGTGCTCAAAGGTATTATCTGAATAACAAATGAATAAAATAAACAAATATTATTATTCAGCTTATTGTACCCCCCCACAGGCCAGCCTATTTGCTCCGTTATTTTCATTCTTGAAACATTGTTGCCCCTTATTGCAGTACCTTCATGGGTCAGACTACTTTTTTCTTTTTCCTGTTTATATGAAATAACCTTCCTACATACTTTGCCTCTCCCTCCTTCCCTGTTCCTAAGCAACTTCTCTGGGATTTCTTTGCTCCTTCCTGCTATTGCTCTGAGCACTTCTATGCTCAACCCTTGTATTTGGGCTGTTCTGCCATCCCTCTACAAATTGATCAATTACTACCACTCATTATTAGTTTATTATTCATATTTGTTTGCGCTGTTGTTCACTGTGTATTTCTTGATTGTTTTGCAGTTACCTTTTGAAATGTATTCACTTTCTACCCTTCCCTGGGTACACCTGAAATGAGCCTTGGCTCATTCACCTTTCCTTGCCACCTATTAGTAAATAAATACATAAAATTCACCTACTATTATCCTCTTTCAGTTTGCTTCATCTCTTCAAACAAAATACATAAAACTCAAAATTTAAATACAGTACATTTTCAGACTTGCTTGAGCCTCCCCTTGAACAGGTTGGGCCCTCCCCAGGGAGGCTGGCCTCACCATTTGAGAACCCCTGGTTTAGAGAAAGCCTTTTTGTGTGGCAGGGGTGTGGCACAGTCTTCAAAGAAGTTTTCCACTCAACTCACAATTTCCTGTGGAAGTGCAGACTTGTGTCATTTTTACGTTGCACTTTCACCACGAGATACCTTCATAAGCCTCTTCCAACTCACCCTTAATGTTGAGCTCGAAGTCCTAAGCAGCTTGTATTTCTTTAATACAATCACTGTTTTTAAGAATTCCTTACTTATGTGATGTTGTTGTTTCTTGCCTTTGTTTTTGATCTCTGCCAACTTTTCAGCCACTGCAGATATAATTTTTTCTTCAAGTTTGCTTCTTTGACACACACCCTGCTTTAACATGGCATCTTTCTTCAGTGGTGAACAGTGATGCATGACTCTCTGAATTGTGACTACAAATTTATTTGGTGATTTAGGCAACACTTTACACATTTGTTGAACAGCCTTTCTTAGATAAGCATGGTATTGCACTGTTGGGGTCACACATTGCTCTTTTTCTGGTATAAACACTGGTGAGGTGGTGGTGGTGGTGGTGGTCACTGATAAGGCAGTGGTTTCAGCAGCAGTGGCAGCAGTGGCAGCATCAGCTTCTTTCTCATGATACAGTCTTAATTACTTCTTATTTAGTCATCTTCTATTTTGATTACTCATGTTGGCTCGTTGTTACTTTTTTCTTCCTCCAATACTCTGCCTGTGCCTTTTTCTGTTCTTCATCTCTTGTTTTTATGATGGGCCACTTTCAACTGTTGACTGCTTCCTTAGTTTCTGCACTTCCCTGTATCTTCTCATTCTCTCCATAGCCATCTCATTATAATGTTTGTGCTGCTCATCATTCATGTTCTGTCGGTATTTGCGTGCTCGTGTGGCATTATTTTCCAAATATGTCGGATAGCATGCAGTGTCCTTCTTATTGTTGTCTCGGTACAGCTGATTCTTTTCCTTTCTGGACAGAGGAGGAGTGTTGTGTGTCATCTCATTGAGCAATGCTGCAGCAGATACACAGTGTCTTCTTCTTGATTCCATTCTTGAATATGTGGTTCTCAAAATGACTGTGGGAACACAAGCCGATTTAAAAATGAATGGTTACTAGAGTGTTTCTGTCACTGGATTTCATAAGACATGACAAAAGAGAAATGTCCTGACAGAAATGGTTAATGGCACTACAGCCAAGACATACCATTAAGAAGTGGTTACCGGCACTATTGCTAAGACACATGACACATGAAATGGTTAACAGTGCATTGGTCAAGGTACTTCAGAAAAAGATTAATGATGCTGTGGCCAAGACATATGAATGCACAAAGTGATTAACGTGCAATGGACAACACATGATGCACTAATCTGTTAATGGTGCGATGGCCAAGACATGTACTTCAGAAAATGATTAATGGCACTATGGCCAAGACATATGATACATGAAATGATCAATGGCATGATCGCCAAGCCATATGATGCACAAAGAGGTCAACAGTGCGATGACCAAGACATGTACTTCAGAAAAATGTTAATAGTGCTCTGACCAAGGCATATGATCCACGAAGTGGTTAATGGTGCAATGGACAAGACACAATGCACAAAGTGGTTAAAGGCACGATGGCCAAGACATGTACTTCAAAAAATGTTAATGGTGCTATGGCCAAGACACATGCTGTACAAAGTGGTTAACGGCACAATGGCAAAGACATGTACTTAAGTAAAGGCTAAAGGTGCTATGGCCAAGACATACAACACAAGAAGAGAGAATCAAAATGGAGCAGCCAGCATCCACCCATCTGCAAATAAAATAAAAGCCTGCATCCACCCGCCTGCAAACAAAATGAAGGCACGCATCCACCCACTTTCAAACAAAATGGAAGCCTGCATCCACCCACCTGCAAACAAAATGAAAGCCTGCATCTACTGGCCTGCAAACAAAATGGAAGCCTGCATCCACCCACTTGCAAACAAAATGAAAGCCTGCATCCACCCACCTGCAGACAAAATGAAAACATGCATCCACCAGCCTGCAAACAAAATGAAAGCCTGCATCCACTTGCCTGCAAACAAAATGAATGCCTGCATCCACCCACCAGCAAACAAAATGGAAGCCTGCATCCACTGGCCTGCAAACCAAATGGAAGCCTGCATCCACCCACTTGCAAACAAAATGAAAGCCTGCATTCACCTGCCTGCAAACAAAATGAAAGCCTGCATCCACTTGCCTGCAAACAAAATGGAAGCCTGCATCCACCCGCTTGCAAACAAAATGGAAGCCTGTATCCACCCACTTGCAAACATAATGGAAGCCTGCAACCACCCACCTGCAAAAAATGGAAGCCCATCCACCCACCTGCAAACAAAATGGAGGCATGCATCTACCCACTTGCAAACAAAATGGAAGCCTGCATTCACCCGCTTGCAAACAAAATGGAAGCCTGTATCCACCCACTTGCAAACATAATGGAAGCCTGCAACCACCACCTGCAAAAATGGAAGCCTGCATCCACCCACCTGCAAACAAAATGGAGGCATGCACCCACCTAGTTGCAAACAAAATGGAAGCCTGCATCCACCCACTTGCAAACAAAATGGAAGCCTGTATCCACCCACTTGCAAACATAATGGAAGCCTGCATCCACCCACCTGCAAACAAAATGAAGGCACGCATCCACCCACTTTCAAACAAAATGGAAGCCTGCATCCACCCACCTGCAAACAAAATGAAAGCCTGCATCTACTGGCCTGCAAACAAAATGGAAGCCTGCATCCACCCACTTGCAAACAAAATGAAAGCCTGCATCCACCCACTTGCAGACAAAATGAAAACATGCATCCACCAGCCTGCAAACAAAATGAAAGCCTGCATCCACTTGCCTGCAAACAAAATGAATGCCTGCATCCACCCACCAGCAAACAAAATGGAAGCCTGCATCCACTGGCCTGCAAACCAAATGGAAGCCTGCATCCACCCACTTGCAAACAAAATGAAAGCCTGCATTCACCTGCCTGCAAACAAAATGAAAGCCTGCATCCACTTGCCTGCAAACAAAATGGAAGCCTGCATCCACCCGCTTGCAAACAAAATGGAAGCCTGTATCCACCCACTTGCAAACATAATGGAAGCCTGCAACCACCCACCTGCAAACAAAATGGAAGCCTGCATCCACCCACCTGCAAACAAAATGGAGGCATGCATCTACCCACTTGCAAACAAAATGGAAGCCTGCATTCACCCGCTTGCAAACAAAATGGAAGCCTGTATCCACCCACTTGCAAACATAATGGAAGCCTGCAACCACCCACCTGCAAAAAAAATGGAAGCCTGCATCCACCCACCTGCAAACAAAATGGAGGCATGCATCTACCCAGTTGCAAACAAAATGGAAGCCTGCATCCACCCACTTGCAAACAAAATGGAAGCCTGTATCCACCCACTTGCAAACATAATGGAAGCCTGCAACCACCCACCTGCAAACAAAATGGAAGCCTGCATCCACCCACCTGCAAACAAAATAGAGGCATGCATCTACCCACTTGCAAACAAAATGGAAGCCTGCATCCACCCGCTTGCAAACAAAATGGAAGCCTGTATTCACCCACTTGCAAACATAATGGAAGCCTGCAACCACCCACCTGCAAACAAAATGGAAGCCTGCATCCACCCACCTGCAAACAAAATGGAGGCATGCATCTACCCACTTGCAAACAAAATGGAAGCATGCATCCACCCGCTTGCAAACAAAATGGAAGCCTGCATCCACCTGCCTGCAAACAAAATGAAAGACTGCATCCACCTGCCTGCAAACAAAATGGAATCCTGCATCCACCCACCTGCAAACAAAATGGAAGCCTGCATCCACCCGCTTGCAAACAAAATGGAAGCCTGCATCTACCGGCCTGCAAACAAAATGGAAGCCTACATCCACTGGCCTGCAAACAAAATGGAAGCCTGCATCCACCCACTTGCAAACAAAATGGAAGCCTGCACCTGCCCACCTGCAAACAAAATGAAAGCCTGCATTCACTTGCCTGCAAACAAAATGGAAGCCTGCATCCACCCACCTGCAAACAAAATGAAAGCCTGAATCCACCCGCTTGCAAACAAAATGGAAGCCTGTATTCACCCGCTTGCAAACATAATGGAAGCCTGCATCCGCCCACCTGCAAACAAAATGAAAGCCTGAATCCACCCACCTGCAAACAAAATGGAGGAATGCATCTACCCACTTGCAAACAAAATGGAAGCATGAATCCATCCACTTGCAAACAAAATGGAAGCCTGCATCCACCCGCCTGCAAACAAAATGGAGGCATGCATCTACCCACTTGCAAACAAAATGGAAGCCTGCATCCACTCGCTTGCAAACAAAATGGAAGCCTGCATCCACCCGCCTGCAAACAAAATGAAAGATTACATCCACCTGCCTGCAAAAAAAATGGAATCCTGCATCCACCCACCTGCAAACAAAATGGAAGCATGCATCCAGCCACTTGCAAACAAAATGGAAGCCTGCATCCACCCGCTTGCAAACAAAATGGAAGCCTGCATCCACTGGCCTGCAAACAAAATGGAAGCCTACATCCACTGGCCTGCAAACAAAATGGAAGCCTGCATCCACCCACTTGCAAACAAAATGGAAGCCTGCATCCACCCACCTGCAAACAAAATGGAAGCATGCATCCACCCACTTGCAAACAAAATGGAAGCCTGCATCCACCCGCTTGTAAACAAAATGGAAGGCTGCATCTACCGGCCTGCAAAAAAAATGGAAGCCTACATCCACCCGCTTGTAAACAAAATGGAAGGCTGCATCTACCGGCCTGCAAAAAAAATGGAAGCCTACATCCACTGGCCTGCAAACAAAATGGAAGCCTGCATCCACCCACTTGCAAACAAAATGGAAGCCTGCATCCACCCACCTGCAAACAAAATGGAAGCATGCATCCACCCACTTGCAAACAAAATGGAATCCTGCATCCACCCACCTGCAAACAAAATGGAAGCATGCATCCACCCACTTGCAAACAAAATGAAAGCCTGCATCCACCCGCTTGTAAACAAAATGGAAGCCTGCATCTACCGGCCTGCAAAAAAAATGGAAGCCTACATCCACTGGCCTGCAAACAAAATGGAAGCCTGCATCCACCCACTTGCAAACAAAATGGAAGCCTGCACCTGCCCACCTGCAAACAAAATGAAAGCCTGCATTCACTTGCCTGCAAACAAAATGAAAGCCTGCATCCACCCGCTTGCAAACAAAATGGAAGCCTGTATCCACCCGCTTGCAAACATAATGGAAGCCTGCATCCACTCACCTGCAAACAAAATGAAAGCCTGAATCCACCCACCTGCAAACAAAATGGAGGCATGCATCTACCCACTTGCAAACAAAATGGAAGCATGCATCCATCCACTTGAAAACAAAATGGAAGCCTGCATCCACCCGCCTGCAAACAAAATGGAGGCATGCATCTACCCACTTGCAAACAAAATGGAAGCCTGCATCCACCTGCTTGCAAACAAAATGGAAGCCTGCATCCACCCGCCTGCAAACAAAATGAAAGATTACATCCACCTGCCTGCAAAAAAAATGGAATCCTGCATCCACCCACCTGCAAACAAAATGGAAGCATGCATCCAGCCGCTTGCAAACAAAATGGAAGCCTGCATCCACCCGCTTGCAAACAAAATGGAAGCCTGCATCCACTGGCCTGCAAACAAAATGGAAGCCTACATCCACTGGCCTGCAAACAAAATGGAAGCCTGCATCCACCCACTTGCAAACAAAATGGAAGCCTGCACCTGCCCACCTGCAAACAAAATGAAAGCCTGCATCCACTTGCCTGCAAACAAAATGAAAGCCTGCATCCACCCACCTGCAAACAAAATGGAAGCCTGCATCCACCCGCTTGCAAACAAAATGGAAGCCTGTATCCACCCACTTGCAAACATAATGGAAGCCTGCATCCACCCACCTGCAAACAAAATGAAAGCCTGCATCCACCCACCTGCAAACAAAATGGAGGCATGCATCCACCCACTTGCAAACAAAATGGAAGCATGCATCCACCCACCTGCAAACAAAATGGAATCCTACATCCACCCACCTGCAAACCAAATGGAAGCCTGTATCCACCCACTTGCAAACAAAATGAAAGCCTGCATTCACCTGCCTGCAAAGAAAATGAAAGTCTGCATCCACTTGCCTGCAAACAAAATGGAAGCCTGCATCCACCCACCTGCAAACAAAATGGAAGCCTGCATCCACCCACTTGCAAACAAAATGGAAGCCTGTATCCACCTGCTTGCAAACATAATGGAAGCCTGCATCCACCCACCTGCAAACAAAATGAAAGCCTGCATCCACCCACCTGCAAACAAAATGGAGGCATGCATCTACCCACTTGCAAACAAAATGGAAGCATGCATCCATCCACTTGCAAACAAAATGGAAGTCTGCATCTACCCACTTGCAAACAAAATGGAAGCCTGCATCCACCCACTTGCAAACAAAATGGAAGCCTGCATCCACCCACCTGCAAACAAAATGGAAGCATGCATCCACCCACTTGCAAACAAAATGGAAGCCTGCATCCACCCGCTTGCAAACAAAATGGAAGCCTGTATCCACTGGCCTGCAAACAAAATGTAAGCCTACATCCACCTGCTTGCAAACAAAATGGAAGCCTGCACCTGCCCACCTGCAAACAAAATGAAAGCCTGCATCCACTTGCCTGCAAACAAAATGAAAGCCTGCATCCACCCACCTGCAAACAAAATGGAAGCCTGCATCCACCCACTTGCAAACAAAATGGAAACCTGTATCCACCCGCTTGCAAACATAATGGAAGCCTGCATCCACCCACCTGCAAACAAAATGAAAGCCTGCATCCACCCACCTGCAAACAAAATGGAGGCATGCATCCACCCACTTGCAAACAAAATGGAAGCATGCATCCACCAACTTGCAAACAAAATGGAAGCCTGCATCCAACCACTTGCAAACAAAATGGAAGCCTGCATCCACCCGCCTGCAAACAAAATGAAAGACTGCATCCACCCACCTGCAAACAAAATGGAATCATTCATCCACCCACCTGCAAACAAAATGGAAGCCTGCATTCACCTGCCTGCAAATAAAATGAAAGTCTACATCCACCAGCCTGCAAAGACAGTGGAGGCATGCATCCACCAGCCTGCAAAGAAAATGGAGGTAATCATCCACCCACTTGCAAACAAAATGAAAGCCTGAATCCACTGGCCAGCAAACAAAATGTAGGCATGCATCCATCCACTTGCAAACAAAATGGAAGCCTGCATCCACTGGCCTGCAAACAAAATGAAAGCATGTATATACCCACCTGCAAACAAAATGGAGGCATGCATCCACCGCCTGCGAGCAATCACACAATTGGGAAAAACTGTTCATCATTTTGACCGTAAAAAGGGCCATATTTGTATAGATACAGTAACACTATAAACAAAAAGATGTGACAAATGCATGCTTAGCTTGTTAGTTAGTGCCAACCACAGAAACAACACCATCAGGCCCCAACTACCCAAAAAAACATCAGGCAACATGGCCTGGTAATTTCTTTGGAAGCCTGCTGTGGTGTGCAGGCCTCGATCAGACCATTTGGAACCCAAAAGGGAATCTTAAGTTTTCCAAAGGGTCCGATCGAGGCTAACACACCACAGCAAGCTACAAAACAGACTCAGATTCACATCCCAAAAACATCAGATGGCATGGTGTGTGCCTTTTGCTTGAAAGTTCGTGGTAGGTAGGTCGATTAGACTATTTGAAACCAAAGGGAATCTTTAGGTTTCCAAATGGTCCGTTCGAGGCCGACACACCACGGCAAGCTGCAAAAAGGCCCAGGCCATGCGGCATCCTCCCACCCCAACAAAAGACATGCAGAATAATTTTAAAACATTCTGAGCCACAAACATATTAAACATTCTTCTAAAAGCAACAAGTACAGACTCCGATTCACATGCCAAAAACATCAGACGGCATGGTGTGTGCCTTTGCTTGGAAGCCTGCTGTGGTGTGCAGGCCTCGCTCAGACCATTTGGAACCCAAAAGTAAATCTTTAGGTTTCCAAAGGGACCAATCGAGGCCCACACATGAGAGCAAGCTGCAAAACAAAGGCCACGCCATGCATCCTCCCCCCCCAAAAAAAGACAAGCAGCATAGTTTTAAAACATTCTGAGCTACAAACATGTTAAACGTTCTTTTAAAAGCATCAAGCACAGACTCCGATTCACATTCCAGAAACATCTGGCTGCATGGTGTGTGCCTTTGCTTGGAAGCCTGCTGTGGTGTGCAGACCTCGAGCAGACCATTTGGAACCCAAAAGTGAATCTTTAGGTTTCCAAAGGGACTGATCGAGGCCCACACAGCACAGCAAACTGCAAAACAAAGGCCCACGCCATGCATCCCCCCCCCAACGAAAGACAAGCAGCAGTTTTAAAACATTCTGAGCCACAAACATCTTAAACATTCTTTTAAAGGCATCAAGTGCAGACTCCGATTCACATCCCAAAAACATCTGGCCGCATGGTGTGTGCCTTTGCTTGGAAGCCTGCTGTGGTGTGCAGGCCTCGATCAGACGATTTGGAACCCAAAAAGGAATCTTTAGGTTTCCAAAGGGTCTGATAGAGGCTGACACACCACTGTGAGCTTCAAAACAAAGACCCAGGCCATGCAGCACCCCCCCCCCCCACCACCACACAAAAAGCCATTCAGTGTAACAATTCTGAGGAATAAGAACATAACACTTACATCATGGTGCAAGCCTTGTAGTGTATAAAGCATCAGGCCCCCGACAAAAGTAAAACAGCAGACCTGGCATGGGGCAAAACAAGAAAGCACCCAGAGACCTTACAAACACCAACAGCACACCAGTATTCAGGGCCATGGACCAGGACCGTGTACCCAATGAAAAGCTCCATTTAGCACATAACTTCCAGAGACTAGGACAAACAACCATGTGGTGGGTGGTGTTCAGGGACATTCACCACCATGTTACCAGGCAGAATTAAAATGGCCCCATTCATGTAATGGTGTGCATCATTTTCAGCAAGAACACTTCTATAACCCCCTTCCCCTGTAATACAGGTCTCTGGCCTCTGACTATGAAGTGATTGCTCACAATCCCAACAAAAATCAGTCCACACAAACTTTAATACATTTTCAGTACTGGTCCCCCAAAAATTCAGTGCAGGAAAAAGACTGTTCAAAAAGCTGTCCAAAGGATAAACGGTATAACTCTAACTTCTCCACGAAAATGAGAACCCCAAACATTAACATGAAAGGGAGGCAAACATTTCCCTTCTCCCATACTGTGTCCAATGTGCAGATTTAATCAACTTTACCGAGTTGCGTGACTTACCTGGGGCTTTAGGTGATCCTGCCACGTAACCATAACAGATGAATGAACGACATGCAACTGGGGCTCCAGAAGGGACAAAAAATGTTCTGACGATACAAGTTGGAAAGCAAAGGGGCTTGCGACCACGGGAACGCTAGTTTTAAAGTTGCTGCAAGTCCAGCCCACTTTTCACAGCTATGATGGAATGTGCTGGTACCAGAGGACACACACCCATCTCCCCCAAGACTCTTATGAACATCCCAGGATGGGGTTGGAGATAATGCTGCCATCACAGAGTACTGACGGTATTGCGAGGGTAGTGTGGGCTATAGAGAAGCACTGAGGGGTGCATGGGTTCAGGAAGAAGTGTAACAAGGCTGGCATATAAGACAAATATATAAAAAGCAACAATTTAAAAGTTAAAGGGGGAGAGGTGAACCTACCATAGTTGAACTTAAAGACTTACGTTCAAGTCCAAATGTTTGTGGCCACTGGGGGGGGGGCAGGGGGGTTGTTGCAGCACACTACAAAGGCTTTGAAACAAAAAACAGTTGTCCAGAATGTGTATAAAAATAGTTTATTCATTGCAAAAACACAATTCTGTGAAATTACACAGTTTTTGGCAACCTCATTTCCCATGTCACAAAAATGACCAACCAAGATTATTGATTTGGTGTAGAAAAAGTGAAGTTACCATGGCACACGAGCATGTATTAACATTATTTTTTTCCATTTATCACCTTTCATGGGGTATAGTACAATAACGCCTCACCCACTGCTTAGCAGAAATTCCCCAGTGTTTGTCAGGCTTTGGAAGTAGGCCAGCCCAGTGGTAGCCCCTTCTCATGTAGCGACCCACATACATCTCTCTAAGCATACTACAAAAGACATCCATCATCATGGTCCACCAACTGTATGAGTTCTGCTGCCATCCCAGTTCCTTGGGGGTACACACGCATGCTGGCAACCATGGGTGATGGCCCACACGATTCATTGTATCACAGTGTATCACTAAAGCCTGTGAAAGTGTCTAATCAAATGTGTGTTACAGCACTGGACAATGTACCTCAATTGGTACAAAACCTGTACTCATGAAAATCGCATATCAGAACACTACTTACAATGTTGCAGTAATGTAAGAGACCTGTTGTTATCATTACTTCATAATAAAAATTAACAGAACATGGTTAAAAACAACTATCAGTAACAAATTGTTTCATTATTTGAAAATATCAGCAGCTTTAGCCATCAATTACAACTGCTTGCCGTGTGTTGTGCCATAATACAATTAAGTTTGTCAACATTTACTACATCAGTCAGTGAATACATGTGTTACTGCTATGTCATTACATGGTAAAGGCACCACCATTATATGATACCAAACCGTATGAGTTTGATACAAAATACAAAAAACGTCTTATTCAAGTTATGATATACAATCTTTATATTCAATGCAATTGTATTACTCTGTGTCACAACTTCATTTGAATATCGTCAGACAGTGTATGAGTCAATCACATCTGTAATCACAATAATCACAACACTGTACTCATTTCGCATAACACTATGCAATGAAAAAATAATACAGTATGATCGACTCTGTACTGCCAGTACAGTATGATAACACATTATGGGTGGCATTTCTTCTTCGTACAATGAAACTTAGTTTGTACAACTTTTGAACATATTGATTTTTATGTGGCATGATTCAACAATTGCCTCACTGCAGGTATCGCTACTACAATATAAGCATGTGTTAACACAGAGCTCACAGGTAAATAATACTTTACAGATACTGCTCAGCTATGAAATTAGCACCATCACATGTTGCTATAGTACTGCATTACCTGGATATATTCATTAGCAACATGTTATGGTTAGCTTTGGATGTCACCACAGTTGCTTTCACATGTTACTTGTGAACTGTACTACCATAATGACTTTTATTATTGCTACCCTTTGTTATTAGGACTGAGGAACTCTATCAGAACAAAAAGCATTTAAACATTCAGTGACTGAAGCCGGCCCGGTGGCACTGAGGGTTGAAGTGATGGTCACCACACCTCGTGCCACACCAGCGACCTGGGTTTGGGAATGAGTCTGGGCCACTGGACATCAGCAGGTAAGGGGGAGAGAGGATTGAGCATCTGAAGGACTGTTCTCCTCTCCCTGAGGAAGGGGATTAGTCATCCCACTCGCTGACTGCCCTCTAGCAGTGGTTGGAGGGCAGTACAGGTCGGGAGGCTCGGAAGCCAATGTGCTTATGTCGAAGGGGAGAGAAGGGAGAAAATGGGGAGAAAATGGCAAATGACCCGTGATGGCCCGACCATTCTGGTGAAGTCTGCCCTGGCCACCAGATTTGACATACCGGGTGGTGGGGGACCGCTGGCACCCCCATACCTGGTCCTGCCATGGAGGGGGAATCCATGGGGGAACCTTGGGGCAGACAAGCAGGGGGTCAGGCAAGATGATGCACCCTCTCTGGGGGGGTCATAGCCCTGTGGAGTCTGTGGCAAAAGAGGTAAAAAGTAAAAGAAAAAAACATTCAATGACTGTTGGTAGTGTTATCAAAACTCTCATTTTCAGTATAGCTACAGTATCTGGAAAAACATACTCCGTGTTTCATCATTTGTTAGCTATTGAAACATAGGCATCTGCTTAATTCTTGTTATTTATCTTTGTTACACAACAATGCATTTTGTGGGCCGTCACCCATGGTTGCCCAGTATACGTGTGTATCCCCAAGGCACTGGGATGGCAGCAGAACTCATACAGTTGGTGGACCATAATGATGGATGTCATTTTAGAGAGTTGTATGTTCTTTCTGTTACCTGATGATGATTGTCTCTGATTGGTTGTGTTGCCTTGGACCTTCCCCTGCTTGCATATGTGTGGGTGTTGGGGGGGATGCAGAGTTAAGGGTTTGAACCCTAACACTTAATTTTCATACTTTTGTCACTATAGTAGAAACCTTAACTGATGCATTAATGGAGTTTTTTGCAATGACTATATATATATTATAGTGGCGTGGTTGGGCCACTATAGTTAAGGTTCAGCAGTCATTTACATACTAAAGTCAAAAGTTTGGGCGTTGATAACTTTGGACCCATTCAATGGATCTGCCTGAAATGTGGTACGCGGGTTGGGGCATGGTAGATCTCTTGATTTGCCAAATTTTATTTTGGTCAGAGTGCCAGGCTTTGTGTACGAAAGCATTGAAAAATGCAAAATTATCCATTTTTGGAGGCACCTTTTGGCATTCTGAATGTGGTCCTGCACAGCTGTCATATGGCATGCCACTCTGTGAGATGGTTCATTTGAAAGAACTTTGGTGGTCAAACATGACGTTTTTTGTTTGGCGAAAGAATATTAAGGCATTCAAAAGTTATGGCATTTTTAAGTCCCCATAATAAGTCAATGGGAAAATTTATATGTATGTTTTTCAAACTAAGAATGGGGTTCTGGCCATCTCGTCCCACCTGGCAATCAAAGAATTTTCAGCCTCACGGTTAAAGAATCTTTGTCCCTGAGGAATTTAAAAAATTCTTTGATTGCGAGGTCCACCATCTTGTTTTCAGTTTTCTGATCGCACAAACACAAATATCTCGGCTCAGGGTTCACTTCTGAAGTAAAACTTCAATGGGTTTCACTCAGGGAACCCTGATCTATCGAGCCATGGCTTTGGTTCCATCCAAATCAATCCAAAAATAGAGGTATTAGCTTTTAAATTCTCCGTTGTGGCTAGCTAATGATCTTTGATCGTGAGCCTACAAATTCTTTGATCACAAGAATCTTTGATCGCGATCGTACATCACGAGCGAGGGATGAGATGGCCAGATTTAAAAATATTTTTTTGCAGCCCAGGGGTGCCCTATTAAGTGACATAAGGGTGGGTTTTGCTCAGGGGGCTTTGCTCTGCCCCATCTGAATAAAAAAACAGTAGTTGTCATTATCCCTGGTAGTCTAGTGGCTCCCTCCCCATCATGGTAATGTACTTAACCATGATTGTATCCCTGGTAGTATAGTGGCCCCCCTAATGAGTATCTTATTTAAATCTTTATATTTTTTTATCCGTGGTAGTCTAGTGGCCCCCCATGTGTATTTATTTATTTATTTTTGTAATATCCCTGGTAGTCTAGTGACCCCCCCGATCTGTACTTCATTATGAGTATCACTGACATCCCTGGTAGTCTAGTGCCCCCCATCATAATAAAATGAATGTGCATTCTTTATGTCCTGGTAGTCTAGTGGCTCCCCATCCCCCACCCAGCCATGCTAGCCCACCCAGCACCCCCCCACACTTCCCCACCCGGCGACTGGCACAGCCCACCTCTCACCTCCATGGCCAGCCACCGACTGTGTGTTTTATGAGCGCTAATGGAAAGAGGCGCTAATTTCAGAGCACCTCTTTCCATTTTTATTTATAAGGTTTTATAAACTTTGTTTGTGAGCCTGCAAATTCTTTGATCACGAGCTTGCAAATTCTTTGATGGTGAGATTATTTGATCGCCATCTTTGATCGTGAGGGAGGGACAAGATGGCCAGATTTTTTATAACGGAATAGACAGGGAAATTTTAGTAATCTTTGATATTAAATATCTTGGAAATGGTTTGGACTTTTGACTTGAAATTTGGAGGGAAGAAAGGCAATATCCCACAGATGTGCCATTTCATACTTTGGTCAAAAAATAGTACAGGATGGCAAAGTTACGGCACTATGAATTTGAGGCGTTTCCCATAGGATAACATTACGGCATTCGCCACATTACAGGAATTATTTGCCGTCCTGCTGTAAAATAACAGTTTGGTCTTTTGGGCTGAAATTTGGAAGGAAGAAAGTCAACATCCCACAGATGTGCATTTTGGTTGTTTGGTGAAATAATATTACAGGGCGGCAAAGTGACGGCACTCCAAAATTGACACTTTTTGCCAGAGGATAACATTATGGCGTCCGTTGAGTCTTTCAAGGCCCATATCTCAGAAACGGTACAAGATAAGGACTTTTCATCACAAAAATGCTTAGCCCCCCAAATTGGGGCTAAGTACAAAACTAGCCAGGAAAGTCATAATTCATATGAAATTTAAATTTTTTTTCTACGTCGTACGGTTCCTGAGATATAAGCAATTTAGTATTCCAAGTTGTAATTTTCTGCTCCAAAGTCAATTATTATGCATACATTCTTTGTTTTCAATGTGTTTTTTCAATGCAGTTTTGGGGGAAAAGAAGGGTGTGCCCTTTCATTACTGTGCCAGTTAGCATTTCCAGTTGCGCCTCCGTTACCGTTCGCATCACCGTTCCCATCTACGCCACCGTGTGCGTTACAGGTTGTGTTTTTGTTTGCACTTGTGTTTCCATTTTGCTTGGCGTTATTGTTGCTGTTACCATTACCATCTGCATTTGCAGTTGCAGTATCGTGCCCATGCGTGGTACGGTTTGAGGTTTCATACACGCTTGCATTTCTGTTTCTGTTGGCTTTATTGTTGCTGTCACCATTACCATTTATGTTTACAATTACGGTACCAAGACTGTGCATGTAACAGTTTGCATTTCTGTATGCACTTCTGTTTCTGTTTCTGTTGGCTTTATTGTTGCTGTTGCTGTTACCGTTACCATTTGCATTAACAATTGTGGTTCCGTGAGTGTGTGCATTATGGTTTGTGTTTTCATACGAGCTTGCATTTCTGTTTACTTTAGCATTATTGTTGCTGTTACATTACCATTTGAGTTTACAATTGCGGTACCATGAACGTGTACGTTACCAGTTGCATTCTGTACGCAGTTCTGTTGGTGTCTCCGTTTACATCACTGTTCGCATTGGCATCACTTTGTGCTTGCATTTCAATTACTGTTCGCGTTACCATTTACATTTGTGTCACCATGTGCATAACCCTTTGTTAGCACTTGCACGTTGCTTCTGTAACTACAGTTTTGGGCCCTGCTCCCACCAACTATGCGTTACTTTCTACCTTTCTATTCTTTCTTAAAAAGTATGGAAATTCAATGCAAAAAACATTGTTAATGCATCAGTTGGGGTTCTTCTACAGCAACAAAAGTGAGGAAATTTTACATTAGGGTTCCCATCCCTTGCACCCCACCCCCCACCCTGCCCCCACCAACAGGCATTGGGGTGTGCGTTGGGGTCATTGGTCCTAACTCTCACCCCATCCCATGTGTAAACAAGCTGAGGTGGTGCAGTGTAGAAGAATGGGGTGAGAGTTAGGACCGATGACCCCAATGCACACCCCGATGCCTGTTGGTGGGGGCAGGGTGGGGTTGAGGTGCAAGGGGTGGGAACTGTAATGTCAAATTTCCTCACTTTTGTCACTGCAGAAGAACACTAACTGATGCATTAACAAAGTTTTTTGCATAGAATATATATATATATATATATATATATATATATATATGAGTATAATATATATGTGTGTGTGTATGTGTGTATATATGTGCATATATATATATATATATATATATACACATACGTACATATATGCATATATATATAGCATCATTGCAAAAAACTTCATTTAATGCATCAGTTAGGGTCAAAGTGACAAAAGTGGGGAAATGAGACATTAGGGTTGAGCCCTTAATCCCCATCACCACCCCACCCCCATCCTCCACAGACCAACAGATGCTGGGCTGTGCCATGTGGTCACGAGGCCCAACACGAGGCCCAGGAGAAGCGTTTCCTTTGTTTATGTAATAGATGAACTACTTGCACTCAAAAGACTTTTATTGTATAATATATTTATTTGTATGTGAAATTTGTGATTAAGTATTTTTTGTATGGATAATGGTAACTGTTGTTTTAACTATTGACATCTAAACAGGCACACCTTGTAAAGAGAGCTCTAGTGGCCCTAACAGTGTTTGAAGTTGGTGTTCCTTCCTGTATAAATAAATGTTTTACTACTACTACTACAACCCTCACCCCATTCCATGTGTAAACAGGTTGACATGCTACAGTAAAGGAGAATGGGGTGAGAGTTAGGCCTTATGACCCCATGGCACATCCCGGCATCTGTCAGTCTGTGGGGGATAGGGGGTTGGGGTGGTGGGGTTAGGGGCTCAACCATAACTTCTAATTTTCCCACTTTTGTCACTTTACCCCTAAGTGATGCATTAAATGAAGTTTTTGCAATCATTTTCCTTACTTTTTGAAAAAGTGTAATATAACTAGTAAATAGCTTGTGTTGGTGGGCCACACGCTCCCACCAAGGTTCTAATTTCTGCATAACGATATGCATCTATGGGAGTGCAGGCCCTCTGGGCCCTACATTCCCACTTACACATAGCTACAGAGCCATACAGCAGCCCTATAGGGCAAAAACCCCTTGTAACACTAATTTGCCAACATCTCGGGAACCATAAGAGCTGGAAAATAAATTAAAATGTTGTTGTAATCATGAAGATTGACCAAATTGGTATCTTACGTCATTTACAAGATATGGGCACTGCAAAGTGCTGTGGTTGCTCACTACTGTATGAGGGTATAATACTGGCCCACAGATCTGAAAATGATCAATAGGAATAATATTTTCCAAATATCTCAGTAACTGTACAAGGTAGAAAAAAAATTCAAAATTTATGGTATTCATGGCTTTCCAACCTACTTCTGTACTTAGTGCCCTTCTAAGAATTTTTGTGATGAAAAACCCATATCTCGAACTGTTTTCGAGATACAGGCTCAGAAAAGCATGACGGCCGCCACAGTGTTATCCTATGGGAAAAATCTCAACTTCGAGATAGCATATCTATGGAACCATTTAACTTTCCAACATCTAAATAGCATAATTCACATCTCTAGGGCATCCCCTTAATACCCTGAAAATTGCAAGTCAAAAGACCAAGCTGTTAATTTACAATGCAGTGGGAAAGTTATTAAAAGTTTAAAAATTCCTAGTTTGTGAGGTACCAAAATCCCCGACCATCATGTATGACCATCAGATTTCGGCCATCTGGTCCATAACTGATGGTCAAGGATTTTGTTAACTCACGAAAGAGGTTGGGCTCATGGACTAGGATTTTGACAACTCGCAGACTGCGATTTTGCCACCTCATGAAAGATGGTTTAAAGAACTAATCCCCTTTCATGAGCAGAGAAAATTCTAGTCCATCCTGTCACTCGATTCTCTTTTGCAAGGTACTGTAGCAAAATCCTTGACCGTGAGCCAATCTTTGTATGGGAGAAGGGTCATCTGGTCACAAAGTGACTGTCAAGGATTTTGCTAGCTCCCAAAGCAGGATCGGCTCACAGACTAGAATTTTGACAGCTCGCAGACTAGGATTTTGTCACCTCACAAAAGAGGATTCAAAAACCCCATCCCTTTTCGCGAGCTGACAAAATCCTAGTCTGTGAGCTGATCCTCTTTCGCGAGGTAGCAAAATCCTTAACTGTCAGCTTAATTCTGGTCCAAGAGAAGGGCCATCTGGTCACAAAGTGATGGACAAGGATTTTGTAGCGTCGAGAAACAGGATCGGCTCACGGACAAGGATTTTGTCAGCTAGCAAAACAGAATCGTTAGCAAGTCGCGGCCAAGGAGTTTTTAACATTTCAAAAGGCTATTTTTTGAGCAAAACAAAGTAAACCAAAAGCATGAGTTTGTAGAGGGTATCACCCTGAACAAATCTCATGCCTTATTACAAAGAAAAGTCATCCATGGAGGAAGCTACAACATTTTGTTGGGGGGAAAAGCAAAACAAGATGGCGGCTCACGGACAAGGAATTTTTCTGGCTGACCAGGATTTTTTTAAATCCTCTTTTGCTAGCTGACAAAATCCTTGACCATGAGCCCAATCCTGTTTCGCAAAACATACATATAAATCTTAGAGTGAACTGAGCATGCTCAGAACCAAAACTTTTTAAATTAAATAGCTTTGGAACAGATTAATATGTTTTAACCAAACCAACCCTGGATTGTTCTTTGACCCAAACTCTTTCAATATTCCAAATCTCAGACCAAGAGACCACATGGTGTGGTCACAGCACCATGGGCAAAAAACATATCATAAGTGGCAAAACATTTGTTTTTCAGCATTTTGCTGCACAGAAACTGTAAATCCAACCAAATCACAACTTGGCAAATCAAGAGATCTACCATACTACACTGCACATTCCAAATTTTGTGTAAATCCATTGAACGGTTGCAAAATTATTAATGCGCAAAAGTTGAGGTTTAACATTAAAGTGCCTACTCAACCCTAACTATAGCAGTGCAACCACGCCTTTATTTTATATATATATATATATATATATATATATATATATATATATATATATATAAAATATGTAATGGGGATGAGGATAAATTCTGGCAGATATTACCAGGGTCGTGTGACCTACAGTGAGGATATCACATTTATCCTCACTGTATGTCATTTATCCACACAGTAGGTCACTGAGAGGCACTATCTGCAGTTCACCACATCAGCAGCACTATCTGCAATAACCCACAGCCCATGGCAACTCCTACTTCACCCACTGATCAGATGCAATTGTAAACCTCTTCAGTGTAAAACCAGCATTCACACCGAGAGGTTCTTTTTCTCATATTTAAAAAAAATTGCCTCACTGTAACACCCTGCCAAAAATCCAAAATTACTGCAAAAATTCCTCTGTCCCTTTCCACAAATGCCACTCTGTACCTGTAACACCGAACACTGCTTCTGCCAACCTGCGACCGCACGGCAACGTCCCCATCTGCAAAACACTTCTGCGGGATGGCAACCTCTTCTACTATCTCCAGGTCTCACGATGAAACAAAGCAGGATCAGCCGGATATAATGCAGCAAAATTAATAAAAAAACTACCGAACCCTCGCTCCCTCACTAAGTGGGAGCTGCCATCGCCATCTTACTAAAACTAATCAGCCCGCCCACAGAGGTCTGCTGGCCAATGAAATGACACATTAAGAAAAAACAACACGTAGGGATCCTAGCTACCATGCTAGCATCCCTACCTACCTAGCACTGCAACACAATGAAACTGTGAGGAAAACAGAACTAAAACAAATATTAAAAAGAAAAAGAAAAGAAAAACTGCACACAAAAAAATACCATCACGTAAATCAAATATGCAATGGGTCTACTGGAAATATCAGTGATATTTCCTCTCATGCAGTTTGACCTTGTGACCTCACTCATGGATCCTCCACTCGTAAGGTGATAAGGTCAAACTGCACTCGGCGGGGTGGATATCACTGATATTTCCAGTAGACCCATTGCATATCATATATAGATATATATTCTTTGCAAAAAACTTTGTTAATGCATCAGTTAGGGTTGTTTCCACAGAGACAAAAGTGTGGAAATTCAACATTAGGGTTACTACCCCACCAACCCACCCACACGCCCCCCTCCTCAAAACCCTAACTCAGCATTCCCCCTCCCACCACACACACACACATATACAAGCAAGGGAAGGGCCAAGGCAACACAACCAACCAGAGGCAACCAGCATCAGGTAACAGAAGTAACATACAAGTCTCTAAATGTACCACAAGACACATCCATCATCACGTTCCATCAACTGTATGAGTTCTACTGCCATCACAGTGCCTTGGGAGTATACACACATGCTGGGCAATCATGGGTGATGGCCCACAGTAAGCATTTTTGCATTACAAACATCAATAACAAAATTTAAGCAGATGCCCATATTTCAATAGTTAACAACTGATGAAACACACAGTATGTTATTCACACATAGTTTATTGGAAATTGTAGTTTGCATAAGCCTACCAGCAGTCATTGGATTTTTGCATTTTTCTGATACAGTGAGTCAGTCCTAATAATAAATGGAAGTAATAATTAAAAGTATTTTTTTTTAGTATAGTTTACAGGTAAGATGTAAAAGCAACAGTTATAACATCCAAAGCTAACCATAACATACTGTTAATGAGTATTTCCAGGTAATGCTGCAGTATAACAGCATGTGATGGTGGTAGTTTCCCACCTGAGCAGTATCTGCAAAGTACTGTGTCTGTGTCAGCTCTATCTTTCCTGCTACCACATGTCTATGTGGTGACAGCGATACTTGCAGCAAGCTAATTGTTGAATTATGACACATATAAATCAATATTTTAAAAATGTGTACAGACTAAGTGTCATTGTATGAAGAAGATATGCCAGCAGTAATGTGTCATCATACTGTGCTGGCAGTATAGAGTCGATTATACTGTATTTGTTTTTTCATTACATAATGTTATGTGAAATCAGTATAGTGTTGTGATTATTGAGCTTACAGATGTGACGGAGTGGTATAGTGTCTTACAATCTTGCATGTGTCTTGTGTGTGGGGGGTGGGGGAATGCAGAGGTAGAGATTTTGAGGAGGGGGCATGGGGGTGGGGTGGTGGGGTGGTAACTCTAATGTTGAATTTCCATACTTTTGTCACTGTGGAAACAACTCTAACTGATGCATAACAAAGTTTTTTGCAAAGAATTTCCCTTCTTTTTGAAAAAGTGTAATATAAATAGTAAATGGTATGTGTTGGTGGGAGTGCGGGGCCCTTCAGCATAATGATATGTGTCTGTGGGAGTGTAGGCCCTCCGGGCCCTGCGCTCCCACTTACACATAACTATGGAGCCATACAGCAACCCTATAGGACAAGGGAGCCTTGTAACACAAATCTGCTAATATCTTGGGAACCATAGCAGTTAGGGAAAAAATTCAAGTGTCATTGTAATCGTGACAGCAAGACGTCGATGCAACATAAATTGACTGAATCCATAACTCACATTGTTTCTGAGATACAGGCACTGAAAAGCCCTGTGAATGCTAACTCTGTAGGTGTAATAGTGGCCTACGGACATGAAAATAAGCAATTGGAATAATAATTTCCAAATATCTCAGTAACCATACAAGGTAGAAAAAAAATTCAAAATTCATGGTATTAATGGTTTTCCAACCTACTTCTGTATTTAGTCCCTAAGAATTTGTGCAATGAAAAATCTGTATATTGAACTGTTTTTGAGATACGGACACCGAAAGGTGTCACGGGCGTCGCAGTGTTATCCTAGGGTAATATTTCTCAACTTTGGAGTGCTGTAACTCTTGGCCTGTTCAATGTTTTTGTACAAAACCACCAAAAGGCACATCTGTGGGACTAGGGCTTGCCACCCTAAAAATTTCAGGCCAATAGCACAACCCACCTTGTCACAATGAAGTGACAAAGAAAACAACACATACCAAAATGTTTTCGGGCAATGTTACTGCGATTACTTTAATGTTTTCGTGACACTCCTATCTCTATAATGGGAATATTGTCATTCACCAAAAAAATGTTGCCGCATTTTATTTTTTATTGTGATTGTTTTCCTTGCAACAAATAATTTTGCCACAATCAGAAAATGGCAAAATGGTGCAAAAAGTTTGAAAAACATATTTTTTCATACCAGCTGGTGAAAAACTAATGCCAGGGTCATGTTCCTCAGGGCCTGATTAGGTAAACACAGCTATTGGTGTTTACCTAATTGGACCACTCCAGCATGAGGTGCAGCACACAAGGGGAACACCACAAGGGTGCTAAGAGGCCTCACGGATTCCTCCCCCCACAGACCACTCCAGCCTGAGGTGCAGCACACAATAGGAACACTGCGAGGGTGCTAAGAGGCCTCACAGATCCCCACCTCCTGCAGACTACTCCAGCCTGAGGTGCAGCACACAGGGGGAACACCACGAGGGTGCTAAGAGGTCTCACGGATCCCCCCTGTCCTGCAGACCACTCCAGCCTGAGGTGCAGCACACAAGGGGAACACTGCAAGGGTGCTAAGAGGCCTCACAGATCCCCCCCCCACAGACCACTCCAGCCTGAGGTGCAGCACACAATAGGAACACTGCGAGGGCACTAAGAGGCCTCACAGATCCCCCCTCTCCTGCAGACCACTCCAGCCTGAGTTGCAGCACACAAGGGGAACACCACGAGGGCACTAAGAGGTAAAGACATCCACCTCTTTAACCAGCCTGTTTGTTGGGGGTGTTTGTTCACTGTTACCAGCACCAGGTCTCCAATTTCTGACCTCCAACTCTGCATGATAGTGTCTGGCAGGCTAGTGCAAGGGACATTCCCTACACAGCTACAGCATTTTTTAGCGGGTGCTTTAAGGACTCAATGCACTGCACAGCTAGTAGTCTGGGATACGCTAGTGCTTTAAGGACCGCATGGGTTAGAGTGTATGCAAGCTGACTGTTTAGCACTATTACTGCTGTTTTTTACTCTGTTGCTCATGCCATGTTACTGCTTGTGTGTGTGTACTGCTGATTGATGGCCTACCTGTTGTCCAGAATCTGAGGTTCAGGGGCTGTGCTGGGCTCATCTGTGGTGCTGCCGTGGAACAGATCTCGGGTTCCATCTTGGCTTCCCCACACATGCACAGTCCAGATCCTGTCCCGACATCTCTCCCAACAGGTCGCACATGCGCAGTGTTGCCCAGACACCTCCCCCTGATCGTCCCACTGCATATTATGTAACACCTTTGTTCTTTCCCCATATAGGCCTCATGGATCCCCCCCCTTCTGCAGACCACTCCAGCCTGAGGTGCAGCACACAAGGGGAACACTGCGAGGGCACTAAGAGGTAAAGACATCCACCTCTTTAACCAGCCTGTTTGTTGGGGGTATTGGCCAGTGAAAGCTGCACATTGACTGCCCCACCCATGCCTGACCCTCAATATAAAGCCTTCCCTGGTCACATGAGTTCTTGTGCTGTTTTGTATGAAGTATCCAGTTCCCCATTAGCAGGTTATACAATCTCCCCACTAGAGGGTTTCTCTTCCCTTTCTTTCTAAAAACTACTGCCTCTCCTTATCCTCCTGCATCTCACCCCACTTTCTGACACTCTAAACTGCCCACCACATCTACTACTCCACATGTTCTTCCCTCCCAAAAAGTAGCTCTCTAACCCCACCCTTCCTAACTCCCTGCCCTCACCACTTTTCTTGCACCCTCTTCCCCACTCTCTGCCTCTCCCCCAGCCACCGCTAGGAGTCACTACTGCACCCCACTTTTTCACCTTCAATCCCCTGTTTTAGTGGCCCATCACATTTCTCCCCAGGGCCCTGCTTGGCTGTTTACTCAGGAGTCTCCCCTCTGGTCTTGAATCTGGTACCCCCCCGCACCAAAGTCCGTCACCCTGCGATTGTGCCACGGAGACTCCCTCACTCAGTGAAGGCAGTGTGACCACCCTTATAGTACTCAAACAACAAAAACCTCACTCACCACTATGGCCATCCCAGCCGCCCTCTCAACCTAACTCCACTACTAGTAATGTAGCTGTTCCCCCACATACAATACACACCACCCTCCCCACAAATCCATGTCACACAATTGTCTCAGGATACCCTCCACAATAGTAGCTCCCCTACTATTTCCACATCAGTATCACCCCCTCCCCTCCCACCTATGCACATGCCTACACTGGTGTCCCACCCTGGCCTGCCATGGCCCCCAAGTTGGTCCGCCATCCCCGCCAAACACTCCCTCACAATACCATGCACATAGGCCATAGGTAGTAGTAAGAGCCCACTGGCTCACCACACAAATAAGCACCTACCTCTACTCAGAATAATCTCTCTGCTCCTTCTACTGTCTGGGAACGTCCATCCCAACCCAGGCCCAGGGACCCCTACAACATCTCACCCATCACCAGTCGCTGGCCTCCACATTGCATCAATGAATATAAACAGCATCCTAAAAAGAACAGCTGCACTCCAATGCTGGATTACCATGAACCAGCCCGACGTCCTCACACTGGTTGAGACTTGGCTCCCCATGTCCACCCCAGACTCATTCATATCTTTTCCTGGTTACTCACTCTTCAGACTGGACAGAGTGGGTAAATGTGGTGGTGACTGTGCAATATATCTGCTGCACTCCTTACTGGCCAAAGCTATACCACCACCAGCCCTGGACCACGGAGCTCAAGCCATGTCTTTAAAGGTCATGCCAGACCAATCCAAGGCCCCCTCATAATCACTGTGGCCTACCTCCCACCACGCAAACAGTCCTACGCACTACACTCCATCACAGAATACATTGCCAGCCTTCCTCATAAATCTGAACACATCATACTGGGTGACCTCATCCAAAACTGGCTTGCCAACACAACCTCCACCTCCAAAGATGCTTTCACAGCCCTAGACCTCCATCAACTGGTGACCCAGCTAACTAGGTACACCCCAACCACTGGCACACAAACCTTACTGGACATCATTCTATCCAACCAGCCCCATAGAATCATGGACATACTGGTCCTGCCAGACTCCCTCAGTGACCACTCCCCAGAATTTTTTACTTGATCAGGCAAGCAACCAGCAGCTGCACCAACCACCACTCTCCGACACCACCTCCACCGTGGGAATTTCTCTAAATTCAAGGAACACCTTACCCACTGGGACTGGTCCCCGATATATCAGGCTACCAGCATGGATGTAGCACTAGACTACTTCTACAGCTCCTTCACACTAGCCTGTGACACCTTTACCCCCCCAAAAAAAGACCCACACCAAATGACAAAACGCACCGTGGATAACACCATCCCTCATTTAGCTGCTAAAAAAATAGAGACAATCTATGGCATAAAGCCACAGACTCAGGTAAAACTGCAAACAGGCAGGCCTATAGAGAAGAATGGAATAGATGTACATGGGCCATTTGTAAAGCAAAAGCAGAACACTTTAGGGACACACTTACCACCTCCTGTGGGTCATCCCAAAAATTCTGGGACAACATAGAAACCCTAAATGGCAAATCGCGGACCCCATCCTCCTCACAGATCACAACAAACGACTCGATCCCCACTGACCCAAAGGAAATCGACAACACTCTCAACACTAGCTTCACTGGCTTATGCTCAGTACTCCCCCACAATTTCTTCAACCGCATACCCATCTCAGATCCACCCTACCTCCCGCGCCAACCATTCTACCTTTGGACACACCGCAGGAAGCAGAGCCTTACCTTACCAAGGCCCTGAATGGATCCAGCCCCCCTAAAATACCCACTGGATACTAAACTCCTCCGCATGGCTTTGGACATAGTGCACCCCCCCTTACGGGTCTGCTAAATCACTCTCTCTGCCTTGGATAATTCCCAAAAGAGTGGAAAAATACAGTTGTAACACCCATCCACAAAGGAGGGGAT
This sequence comes from Neoceratodus forsteri, assembly GCA_016271365.2. Classification (NCBI taxonomy): domain Eukaryota; kingdom Metazoa; phylum Chordata; order Ceratodontiformes; family Ceratodontidae; genus Neoceratodus; species Neoceratodus forsteri. The sequence continues at coordinate 1,046,479,172 of CM057449.1, forward strand.
CACTTATCTCAGGGGAGTTACCGACCAATTTCCATTCTCCCCCCTCTCTCCAAAGCCCTAGAAAAGGTAGTGGCAGACCAGCTGACAAACTACCTAGACACCCATAACCTGCTCTGCAATGAGCAGCATGGTTTCTGTGCTGGACATAGCACCACCATGGCACTCCTGGAATTCTCAGATCATATCCATGCAGCACTAGACAAGGGACAACTGGCAGGAACAGTGTTTATAGACCTATCCAAGGCCTTTGACATGGTCAATAACCCCTCCTGCTTGACACCCTCATGCAAATGGGCTTCTCACAAGGGTCCTTGGACTGGTTCTCTAGCTACCTGGTGCCCAGGACACAATGTGTCAGGATAAACACCATGCTATCCTGCACCTGCCTTGTACACTCTGGAGTACCACAGTGCTCCATTCTGGGACTGTTGCTTTTTAGTCTGTTTCTTAATACCCTTCCCTCCTCGTGCCCCTGAAAAATATTACTATATGCTGATGATGCCATCCTCTGTGACTCCCACATCAACCCCACTAGTCTGCAGACCTTGATTCAGCACTCTTTCAGCCAGGCCGAGTGCTGGATCATTAACCTGAAAAAAACCAAGACCATGCTATTTGCACATCATCAGAACAAATTAAAAAGTGCACACCTCCAAATGCTCTCCAGTTCCCTCCTCCCCCATGAATAGGTCTCAACCTATAAATACCTGGGGGTTATCTGCTCTTACCTTCCATGCACACATCAACACACTCACCTCTGCAGCTAATACATGTATTGGCCTCCTATGCTGCCATAATGACTGCCTACACCTGGAAGCACTGAGACTAGCCATCCCCTCATCCATCATGTCCCTGATTGACTATGGACTGCTAGTTTATGCCGCTGCAGACACCACGGCTATCAACAAAATAAAAGTGGTCATAAACAAAGCCTGCATGTTCCTGTCCAGTGCAGGCCAAACAATACACACATGCACCCTCTACTCCCTCACCCAGATCCTCAATTTCTAGGAAAGGCTTCAGTATCAGGCCTACCTCATAGTCAAAAAAACTCTCCTAGGTCTAACACCCCCTGGAGTAGTGGCATCCCTAATTACCAACACGCACACAGTAAACACCCACAGCTTGGATAAAGCATCAATGGCCATCCCAAGGGTCAGGACTACCCTAGCGCAGAGATCTTTTTGTGTCAGGGCCCCTTCCTGGTTCAACTCCCTGCCCATGTTGGTCACCTGCCACTCCAAGGTTGGTGCTTTCAATGCAGCCCTCAGGAGCCACCTCCTCACATCATGCACCTGCACCTGCCCATAAGGTCTACCAACCAACCTATCATTTGGGCTACCACCACTACACTGTAGTCAGTAATATCACCTCCAATGAGCCTAAACAGTAACAAAGTGTAAATCACAAGACTGCCTACCAACTTGGAATATAGCATGTTTCCTGTAATATACTAGTGCTTTGTTTAGCTAACAACCTGTATAGGACTGTATATAACATGCCTTCACACCCTGTGCCACTACTGTTTTGTGTATAATGTACTATGTTAGCTACTGTTTAAATGATTGTATATTATGTGTCATCTCCACCCTGTACTACAATTGTACTGTTGATAATGTGTTTTTTGTCTATTGTTAAATGACGTGGAGCTTTTGTAAATGAGTCTATGACTCAAAGGTTTGTAATTCCAATACTCTTAAATAAATAAATTATTTTTTGAATTACCACATTATTTCTCTCTTGCTAACTGAAAACAAGATGGCAGCAGCACGAAAACAATTCCAGGGTGCTTGCCGATAAAAAATGTGATCGCGAAAATGTTCGCAGTTCACATATAAATTTTCCCATAGGCTATAATGGGACTTGAAAAAAATGGAATAACTTTTGAATGGAGCAATATTTTTTCAACAAATCTTCAAAAGGCACCAGTTCAACCCAGGCCACATATAGAAAAACAATCTGAACCCACTCAAATGTATTCTTCAGTCCATTATGGCTTACCGAAAAATGTGCAAAACAGTGTGATTTTTCACATTTTGAGTGCCCCACGGTTCTGCAACTGTACCTCCAACTGGAATAAAACTTTGCAGATACAAAGATCTATGGCAGACAGTTGTACATTCCAAATTTCAGGCAAATTGGACAAATGGTTGCAAAGTTATTGAAGTGCAAACTTTGAGGTTTAACATAGACATGACTGTGCAACACTAACACATATATATATATATATATATATATATATATATATATCATATATCTATTATAGAGGTGCAGTGTATAACAGATAATCTGCTATCTACTGGCTGTGCAGTCATGCTCTGATACACACACTGCTTGGGTGCATTGAGAGGCACGAGGCCACAGTACTATGTAACAAGGGCAAATATAAAACAGTGACCAACAAAAACAATGACAGCAAAAGGGCAAACAGCAGTTGGGTGACAGAACATTACACTGTCAGTCAAAAATGTGACACAGCAGGGGAAAAAACAGACAGAGCTCATACATGCATGGGACAACTAAATATAACCATCCTTGAAGACACAGCCAGAAACACGCGGGTGGCATCAGTGGGGCAGAGTCATAATGTGATCCAGTGCTCTTCTATCACGTTCACCCATATTGATGTCACCCTTTTCCATTTGCCCATATGCTGTCGCCGATACTACAGAGGTCTTATTACCCAACAGCTGAAGCCACATGCTCTGTAGTGGATTATTATTTTATAAAATGGGCAATTATTTGGCACAGAGTGAAAAAATTGTGTCTGTTTTGCACCTAAAGTAAAGCAGAGTTTTATTCAGAAAATGTGTAATTTTGACATTGTTTGGGGAGGCTCATGAATTTCATTGGTTCAATGGGTGTACGCAACTTAGTGAGGAGTTGTGTTTGTGCAGTACTGTTGATAATCTGAAGGTAGTTGAATGAATGTATTGTTCTATTGTTAAACATGGATACCTTGGCTATTTCCAGTCTTTTTCCCATGGGGACTAGCACCTTGTTGGGGTACCATGATGACAACAAAACCATCTTGAGGAGTGTTCCACCCCTAGAGGTGCCATCGGAACATTATTTCTTTAGGCCAGAGATCCTTAGGAAGGAGCCACAAGGCAAGGTACATTTACTTATATGGCACCCAATCCTGGAGGCTTTGGGCACCTTACATAAAAACATGCAGGTAGTACAAAATGAAACATGTTACAAACAAATACATAAAATACAATATATAACATAAAGTTCAGATAAAAATTAATAAATACAATCTTAACAGGAGAGAGGCATGGTGCTGGAGGAGGAGGAGGAGGAGGAGGAGGAGGAGGAGGAGAGGGTGGCAAGGGCACAGAAAAAGTGCTTCCGATTGAGAAACATAGAAACATAGACTTTGACATCAGATGAGGACCACTTGGCCCACCTAGTCTGCCCATTTCCCTACCTAGAGGATAAACTGCAGATCCTATTTAACCAACAGCCTATTTCTTCCTACCTCCCATAAAAATTGCCTTATGTCAGTCCCATACATTCTTGAATTCTCCCACAGTTTTAGACCCCACAACCTCCTCAGGAAGGCTGTTCCATGCATCCACCACCCTCTCTGTGAAAAAATACTTCCTCACATTGCTCCTGAGCCGTCCCCCCTCTATCTTCAAATTGTATCCCCTTGTTCTTGCACATCTCTTTTTCTGAAAGATGCTACCCTGTTGGACTTTGTTGATTCCACTGAGGTACTTAAGGTTGGGGGCTGGAAGAATCTGGCTTAAATAGCTCAGGAAGGGGGAGGTAGCTGGTAGCGCCCACCCACTGAACTGCAGGCGTAGCCTTTGTGTTCAGTGGGCATATGCAACTCAGTGAGAGGTTGTGTTTGTGCAACATTGTTGATAATCTGAAGATAGTTGAATGAATGTGTTGTTTTACTGTTGTATGTGAGTACTTCGGCCATTTACATTCTCTCTTCTATGGGGGACAACCACCCTGTTCGGGTACTGTGAGGGCAAAGGAATGTCCTTGAGGAAAGCTCCACTCTTAGAGGTGCTGCAGGAACATATACAGAATGGTGGATGAATATCCATGCACAACCAGCGTGTTGTGCCACAGAAGGGTTCTGATAACATCAGACCTCAAGAGTGAAGCTCGGGATTTCCGATGGTATCAGAACCCCGTGGTGGCACAGAAAGGCTGGTTGTGCATGAGGATGCCCATCCACTATTTTATATAGTGCATAGTGCCACTAAAAATTACAGTTCTTTTTTTTAGCATCCTTTTACTTTTTGTGTGCAATGGACTGTTCCGTGGTAAAGAGTGGTTTTCAGGGGTGCTGAGTGGTTGCTAAGGAGGAAGCATAGCTACATGTCTAACGTGACTTCCTATTGGCTGGCAGGTACATTGAGAGGGATAAAAAAAAAAAACATGGCAACCATAACGCTTGCTAAGCGAGATGGCTATAGAGTAGGGGGTCATTTGTTTTATTTTAATTTTGTTTCTAAGTCTAAATATCTGGTTGATCTTGCATTTCCTCATATCTGGTTGATCCTGCATCTTGTAAGGCTCCAATGTGACTGTCCTGTCACTAAAGGAATGTGGATCCGTCCATTTCTCCGGCTAAGGTAAGTGATGTGCGGTCTGTGTAGTGAGCGCATGGAACCTTTAGAGGTTTTCAAAATGTTGTTCTGCTGCAGTACGGTATTGTCACGTTTCATGACCTTTTGAACTGCAGCAGAACAACATTTTAAGAACTTCTGGTTTCCATGCATAACATATAGGATAGTGCATGGGGAACAGTTAACAACAAGGCTATTCTTTCACCAAGTTGGCACTATGATGACGGATTACCTAGAGAGCACAGCTCGAGAGGTAATCCATCGTCATAGTGCCAACAAGGTGAAAGATTAAAGATTAGCCCTGTTGTTAACTGTTCCCCATGCACTTTCTTTATAGTGGATAGTGGAACGTCGTTCTCTGAAAAAAAAAGTCACTACAGCATCTTTCTGTTAAAAATCGTTTTTACTGAGGTCATAGAAGTGAAAAGAACTACAAGCGTTTAACATTGTCAGTGTTTAAAAACTCACATACAGCAGCACCCGGATCAGCAATTCATGATCTGTGGGGAAGACAAGAGAAAAGGGATCAGTAGTGAGGAACACATTTCATCATATTTTTAATTGAGACCCTCCCACCTGGAACAACAAACCCAGCTAGTCCAATTGAATTTTACCTTATTCAGGATCAGAAGATGTGTCGTGAATTACTGCAACTCGCTTCCGTTTCGGTGGTGCTGCTGGAGGTATTATCTTGATTGTTGAATTTTTGAACATGCAGCCGCTGCCAAAGGTTTGAATGTTTGCTGAGTCCATCAGTGGTTGTTTGGGCAGTCGAACCGGAGTTTCCTGAATCTGCAATTTGTTAGAGACAGAGTTGCTTGGCTCAGGTAGAAGTACAGTTTTTGTTACAGAGCTGGAAAATATTTTTGAATGCCTCTTCTGTTTGGTTTCTGATAAAAATGAATAATTATTTATTGATTGAACATTGCGGTGCCCAGACACTTAAGTCACTTCAGTGGGTGGTATATTGTGATCCACTAGCTTCTGTATAGAAGTTTTCCAGGTAGAATGGTTTGTTATGTTTTTGTTTTCAGGCAGTCCTGTTGACATCTTCGTATTTTTCATCATGGTACAAATTTTGTTTTCACCAACTGTCATTGTCCTATATCAGTAGGAAATTCCAGGCTTGTGGTTCACATTGGTTGCCAGATAGAAAGGGGTGTCTGGGTCCAGCATTTTAGGGGACCTCTGTTGTTTGTATTTTATGTAGGCTGCAATTGGGTCTCTGTCTGGGCAGTCAGATTGGTACATGCGAGGTTTCACAGTTCGCACATCTCTTGTATCCACTCTTGAACGGGTCTTTGTCTGCCGTTCATTATACTCCAGATATTGGGTGCCTTCGGTGTTTGTGTTCAACTCAAGAACTCCCCACCTCATGTTGTATTGCTCAGTGATCCTCATGGCAAAATAAAGGCCAATGTTAAAAAACATCAGGTTGAGCAGTGAGGAAGGGTTCTGTAATCTGAGTACACCACTACTGTACAACCTCTCTATGTCTGTGTCACTTAGTGGGTCAGCACGGTGAGGTTTGTTTCCTTTACCAATTTTTTCAGGTACTTCTGCTTGGCACACAATGTCTTTACTGTTTGTGGGAATGCTGTTTCTGCTGATTTGTAGATATAGTCTTTTCCACCACACTTTTCTAAGTATCAGTCCACACTACCCAGTATACCTCTGAGCGTCGAGGGCTCATATTCACTGCTATCTAACCTTCTTATTTTGTAGATTAAATCAGCTAACAGTGGGTCTAGCTCTGTCATGGGAATATCATGGATTGCCCTGTCCTCGTCGTTGTCTCTCAGGAAATGATGTAATTGCCATATGTCATTCTCCGGATTTTTTTGCCGGTTTTTTGTTTTCCTGAGCAAGGATGAATCTATCCCATTCGGAAAGTGGCTTTGACAGTACTGCCACCGAAATCGCTACTTCGAGTGTGTGCCCTGTCAATAGAGTGATCCCTAACTGTCAGATGCTGCTCGAGGACACAGTGCGTGACGTACACAGTGCAGCAGAACAAAGAAAAAATGTTCTGCTGCACTGCGGATGTCACTAGTGCAGCAGAACAACATTTAGAAAGAGATAGATTTCGATGAACAATGACATTCCACTATACACTATAATGGCCCACTACAAACTATAATTCCTTTAAGGCTAAAGGTACCTTAGGAAGGAGCCCAAAAGAGCTGTGCAGCAGGCGGGGAACAAGGAGACTGAACTGGGTACTGACTGACAGCAACTGGTGATGACTGAAATCAGACAGAGACTGATTAGAGCAATGACTGATAGCAACTGGTAACAGATAGCAGACAGAGGCATGACTTCTGTAAGGAGAGAGGGAATGGCAGGATTGAAGGATAAAAGAGCCACCATCCAACCCCAGCTCACAGCAGAAACCTAGTTCTAGGGGGAATGCTATACTTAAATACATAAACTACATTATGGCCTTTGGCTCACAAGACAGAAAAAAGCAAACTCTGGTCAAAGCCAGCATGGCTGCACAGAGAAGCAAGAGCAAGTGAATGAATAGCCGGAGCTCTCATCATGCTGGAGTCTGCCATACACAAGGTGGCCAGGGGACAGAACTGCACATGTGCAATACTCATGCATGTGCAGTTTGATTCCATGCCCAAGATAGCCACTGTGACAGAACTGCACATGTGCGATAATCACACATGCACAGTTAGAACTGGCAGCCATCTTGGGCAAGGCGACCATCACTTCTGCAGTTGTGGAGGAGAAAGTAGTGCCCCACCAAGGGAGTGTGTTTCTACGACCATCAAAGGGGAAGGGCCATAAAAACACAATGCATTGGAACTGTGCCTCAGCACTGTGGAAGCATGCCAGAGCACTGTTCAGTCACATGCTTCCACAGTGCCCTTCTAAAGAATGACAGCAATACATCTGTGGAGCTCCGCCTATGTAGCCATTAAAAACCCTGTGGAGGAAATCTCTGTAGAACTATGGCCTCAGCTGCCATCTCTCCTGGTACAGGAACTTATTGTGAATGCTCAGATTGCTAATTTGAAGCTGTGAGGTGAAGCTAGCACTGATCATGGCCTTGTAACTGAAGGTGTATGGGGGAGGTCATGTGGGGTGGAAGAGTAGGACAAGGGCCATGCAGAGGCAGAACCACTCCACTGCCACCCACTTTTGAGTCAGGACATTCCTTTCCTGACACATGGCAAGGATTTAGATCTATGCAGTCTGGGAGGATCAGTAGTCTTTTGAAATCAGAAGAAAGGTTATCAGATGGGGTCAGCAAGATGTCATTGTTTTGAGTTATGGACTGGTCAGAGTCTACTACTGCTACCTACACACATTGACCGGGGGGGTTGGGAGTTGTTCTTTTACTCTCTTACTGGGTTTGTTGACAGTGCTAGCTGGGTGTTTTCTTTCTCCAGAAAGAGACTACAGCTGATATATTACACTTACAGTTTCATCTCTTAGGCTAAATAGCCCAGTATGGAGGTACCATGTCCAACTGTGTTTACCCTCCATACCACTGTTCTAACCTTCAATCAATCAATCAGTTTTATTTGTATACTGGAGGTTATATGAGCAAAAATGCCTATTTTCGCAAATGTCCAATGTTGGAAATAACAGATAAACAAATTACAAAGTTCAAAAGAATACACAGTACATGCATCCAGTGTTGGGTATAACAGATAAATGATTACAAAGTCATAAAGAATACATGATATATACATTGTATTTACAGTGGAAAAGCACAAAAAACAACTGGTACAAACTATATACATAATATGTATATAGGTTCCCATCCCGTCTGTTTGTCCCATTATAGCTGATCTCCTACTGTAAACTGCTGGTCCAGAAAAAAAAAAACAACACCCTGTATAGGTGAATATATATACTCTGTGTTATACTGTATATATTTGTAAATACTGTCTGTTTCATGTACGGTATTACATGTATTTTATTTGTTGCTGTTTATAGTACCCTGTACTACCATGTAACATACAGTTGTTTACCCTCTGTTTTGTTCCCCTGCCCCAGGTCACAACTAGAAACGAGCTTCTGCTCATGTTGCCTTTCCTGGTTATCAAATTTTAAATAAATAAATAAATATTTACAGGACTAATAACGTACAAGAGTAAAACAAAAGGCAATAAAAGAACAGCAGTGTTAACAGAGGTAGGCAAGGTAGTTAGAGACTTCCCCCCAAAAAAATAGAAAGATGGCAGTCAAGTGAGATGGAATAATTCATAGCTGAAGTGTTTCCCTGAAGAGACAAGTAGACAGCAGATGAGGAAAAAAACAGGGGAGATGGACCATATAAAGTAGGGGAGATGAGCCATGTATAGAGCCTATGGTTAAAATGCTAAAAGGTAGAGGAAAGTGCAGGTATCGCGAAAAATAAACCACTGGATTTAGTAAGTGGGCCGAGGAGGGGGCTTATCAGGACAGTGGCAAGTGGATGATATGAGGAGGTGCTCTTTGAAGGAGGTGTTGAAGGAGCAAAAAGATCTGCAGGCCTGGATTTTGGGAGGCAGTTTCTTGTACAGCTTTGTGCCCCTGTAGGTATTAGAGTTCTGGGCCTGCTTGGTTCTGTAAAAGGGGTGTCGAAGACCAGACTGGAGGCACCTCTGGTTAACCACCTGGGGGCTGTGAATGGGAATAGGGAGTTAACACTGGGGGGGGGAATATTGAGGTATATCTTGTGGAGGAAGGAGAGCAGCTTTAGATGAAACCTCCCTTCTAGAGTGGGCCAGCCAAGGGAGGAGTATGAAGTGCAGTGGTGTGTTCTCCAGGGGAGACCAGTGACAAAACAAGCTATGCTGCTGTATGTGGCCCTGAGTTTGGAGTAAAGGAAGGATGAGGTAGGAGGAGAGAAGACTATGGATCCATAGTCGAAAAGAGGCAGGAGTGGAGAGCCAGCTAGGTGAAGTCTGGGAAGTGGGGATCAGGAACTTTCTAATCCTATAGAGAAGACTGTGCCTGACATGGACCTTTTTAATGAGGTTACTAATGTGGAGATTGAAGGAGAGGTGTGGGTCAAGGTGGAGACACAGGTATATGAATTTCGAGATTTGTTTGATGAGGTTTCCAGAGTTGTTGGAAAGTTTTTACGGCTGGAGACAAGGACGTTCCTTGGGCCTGAGAAGATCATGAACTTGGTCTTCTTGGAATTGAGGACCAGGTCATTCCCAGACAACCAGGAACGCAGCTTCCTAAAATCAGACTGCAGATTTTGGAACATAGTGGTGGGGTTATTGTTGCTGCAGAACAGAGCTGCATTATCAGCATAGAGGACAAGTTGGGTAGAATGACAGCCAGAGAGGAGATTGTTAATGATAAGTGAGAAAAGAAGAGGGCCTAGAATCGATCCCTGGAGACCCTATATTTAATCAGACATTCAGAGAAGTGGCCTTCAATTGAGGTCATGTGGTATCTCCTGGAGAGGTGGCTACTGACTCATTTGATGGCATTATCTGATAGATGTAGGCCTTTTAGAGTGTTTAGGAGAAGGGTGTGATCCATAAGGTCGAATGCCTTGGTCAGGTCCACAGAAATGGAGCTGATATACTGGACTTTGTTGTTAGCTTTGATAATGTTGCTGGTGAACCTGACAAGGGCTGTTTTGGTGCTGTGCCCAGATCTGAACCTATACTGGGCACTGGAGAGTAGACTGTTGGATTCAAGGTAGGCGATGAGTTGAATATGCACAACTTTCTATATTGTTTTTGAGAGAGGAGAAAAGGGAAATAGGATGGTAATTTCTGACTTCATTTCTGGACCTGGACTTAAATACAGTTGTGATGGTAGTGGTTTTCTAAGTGGCAGGGAAACAGCCGGAGCAGAAGAAGCGGTTGAGTAGACTGGTGAGGGGGACAGCCAAGGCATTGATGGAGAGTTTCAGAATTTTATAGTCGATGCTGTCGGCACCCTTACTGGGTTTGGGGTTGTTCCTACGGATGAGCTTGATGGTGTCTGTGGATTTTATTACTTTAAAGTAGATACTGGGGCTGGGCATACCTGTGGGGTTGGGGTATGGGGTGGGGGGAGCTGGGCTGGGGGGAGGAAGGGGTAAGTCTGTATTTTTTAAGGCTACCAAAAAAAGTGTTGAAAGTGTTAGCTACTTCAGATGGGTCATTGGTGTTTGTCACCATGGTACAATGTAATGGGATCATAATTTTTGTTCTTGCCAAGCAGTGAATCCAGGGTACCCCAGAACTGATGGGGATTTGAGGATTCACTGAGTTGTTTTTCATGTAGGAAGTCTATTTTTCCTTCTCTTTCAGACGATTTTCACTTATTTCATAGTGATCTGTAAAGGGAGAGCTGGGCAGGGTCTCTGTGCATTTGGTAATGAACCCAGGCTTTGTCCCTGGTTCTCATAAGTTTGATAATATTGGGAGAGATCCATTCATTAATTTGGCCACTGGTTCTGATTCTTTTTAAAGGAGTGTGCTTATCGAAGACGCTGACAAGGATCCTGGAGAATTTTTCAAGGATAGAGTTGCAGTCACCTGACCCCTCGGTGAAGAACCAGTCATCTAGGCTAAAATAGTGGGTTATTAACTCGATGTTCCTAACAGATAGACTCCTGGTGTAAATGAATTTGGGGGGGGGGTTGGGTAGACAGGCCAACCAAAGACAAAAAATGGCACAATGGTCACTGATATAGTCCAGCAAAACACCAGAGCCAGTGATGCATGAGGAGTGAGTGGCGATGATCCAGTCAATAAGTGTATGTCTTCTGGTTTTATAATTGGATCTAGTGGGTGTGGAGATAAGCTGGTGGAGACTTAGGTTTGCAATACAGGCTTTGGCAGTGTTGGCATGGCAAGAGTCCCAGCTAATGTTAAGATCCCTAAGGAGGATCCACCCTCTATTCAGTGGGAGGGAGTGTTTGAGGGCAAACAGTGAATCTAGGTCTGAGTACAGGGTACCTGGAGGGGAGAAGGGTGGTGGTGAGTGTGAGGGTTTTGTTGGAGCCCAAAAGGAGGTGGATTGAGAGGGTTTCAAGTAGAGCAAATCTTGTGCTTGGATTTTGTTTGGTGAAGGAGAATCTGTTAGAGATATAGAACATGTACCCCCTTTTATTCTCTGTCTGTCATTTCTAACAGAGATATAGACACTGAGCTCAATTTCCCCATCAGAGATTTTGTGGGAGAGACAGGTTTCATAAAGGGTGATGACATCAAAATCATGAGGCAACCCAGGCTTGAAATGCATCTAATTTAGCAGGGAGACTCTGTATGTTGAGGTGGACTATGCTGATGTTCTTTTCCTTATTAAGTAGGGGCAGTAGGACAGGGGAGCCAGGGTTACCAGGGCTAGGGTTTGGATGGATGGGGGTGCTGGGGTTTGCAGGGCCAGGGTTAGAATGGATGGTACCAGAGAGGAGGAGGGTCCTGGAGAAAAAAATGAGTTGAGGGTTAGCGATTTATGTTTTCTAGGTCTGGAGCATTTAATAGTGGTAATAGGTGCACGAAAGGCAAGACACAAGGGGCAGTGGAGGTTCAGGAGGAAAGAGAGGAGAGACAAAGGGTCATTAGGGGAAGGTTGGATGGAGGGTGGGGTGTTGAAAGGTTTTGACTGAAGCATAAGGGTAAAATAGCCTAGGGGGGAGATTGAGGTGGGTGGTTGGTCTGAATGTACCTTGTGGGCGAGGACAAGAGGGTAAGGGCAAGGGGTAGTGCAGAAGTAGAAGGAGTGAAAGAAATATAGCCATGGGTAATGCAGATATTGAATGGACAGAAAAGGGAAAGACAGAGGAAATAACCGATGGAGAGTGGACAGAAATCAAAGGAGAATTAGTAGAAAAGGTAAGGGATAGAAAAAAGTATCAGCACTTGAGGCAACCAGATAGAGTAAAGGTTAGAGTCACAGCCTTTGGTGCACAGGGTGCATTGTTTGAATCCTGGGGGATGCTAAGAAGGAAACACCTGTGATGAGTGGAGTACTGGAGGTAAACAGAGGAGGGCCGGGGTGAGTTTTAGGTCTGCTGGTTCCTGAAGGAGGAGGAGGAGAAAGGATAGGGGGTGAACTGGAAATGTAGAAGCCACTAGGGACTCCAAGTGGTCGAATAGTATAAGGAGCACATGAGAAACTGGGGTGTTAGAGAAAACAGCCTGGCATCATGTGATCACCTTGAAGTATTGGCTTTATATATATAGTTGTGGTTTGGTTCTGGTTCCTTTAGGTGTCCATTTGATCATGTTCCATTTTTGGTGTGGGGGGGTAGTTAAGTAGTCATGGTGAGGTACCTAAAGGCGGTGACCTACGATGTCAAGGGTCTAAATAATCCCATCAAAAGATCCAGGGTGCAGCAAGAGTTGGGAAGGACAGGGGCTTTCATAGCCCTGCTCCAAGAAACTCACTTGAGCAAGGGTGAACACACAAAAATACAGTGTAAGTGGGTGGGGAGGGTATATTCGGCCCCTTTCCTAGAGCACACTCACAGGCAAGTTGTAGCCATCCTGATTAGGGATAATATCCCAATAGAAATAGATCCGCTGGCAGCAGACTTTAGTGGCAGAAGCATTCTGCTACAAAGCACATATAGGGGTACCCCACACACCATCCTTAATGTGAATGCATCCAACCAGGATGCCGAGCAAGTGGAATTCATTAAACACCACTTGTTGGGCACCATGAGGGAACAGGGAAGGTTGATTATAATTGGAGGGGAGTTCAACTGAATTCTAAATCCTGAGATCCTAGCACTGGTTAAACATCAAAATAATATAAATACCAGATCACGTAGATTTGCATTAACTGGCGTAGTTAATAAAACAAATAAAAGATGAAAATGGTTTAGTCAGAGTTATTAGTCTTTGAAATTCACTACCTGAAGCTGTGGTTAATAGTGAAAGTATGCATATGTTTAAAACAATGCTAGATGTGCATATGGGTCCTGAGAGGTGTACATTGTTCAACTGAAAAGTGGCGAGCTATACATATGTCCTTGGTCTCCAATGCTCTTAAGATACCTATGAACCCATGGACAGCACTAATAATGCCACCCCAAGCAGAGTCAGAGATGTCCCCCGCTTAGGAAATTAATACATGAATTGGGATTGGTAGACATCTGCTGACATCTTAACTCCAAAGTTCATAATTATATGTTCTTTTTCAATCCCCTTAAAGGGGCACACCAGGCTAGATTTCCTGTTGATCCCTCAGGAGTGGGCACATGCTGCAGTGCAGGCCTGTACTGCATCCATAACAGCCTCCAACCACACTCCAGTGGTGTAGGACCTAGAAATACACTCAGTGCTCAAAAATCCCTCCTTAACAAGATAGACTTCCAAGAGATGTTTAAGAATACAATCTCTAGTTATGTGGTGGAGAACCAGATGACAGACACCTATGTGGGCTCCTAGTAGGATGACTTGAAGGTGATCCTAATGGGCCAAATCATAACATATGCCTTAAATCTTAAAAAAGAACGGGTGAATGAGAGATTAGACTTGGAAAGGATGATTTTTGACATAGAATGTGAACACAAAATATCATTTAACAAAGGAAGAAAGCAGGAAGTGGACCAGTGCAGAGACAGGCTCACTTGGTTCTTGGAACATAAAATAGAAGGGGAAATCTGGTATGCCCGGCAGAGATATTATGAGGGGGAAAACAGGGGTGGGCACTTGCTTGCATGGCAGATCAGGAAACAGCCACTAACAGATCAGTACTGTAGCCCTTGAAGGACCCAAATCAGGATCTTCATGAGCATCACCCCAGCAATATTGCTGAGCAATTAGCAAAATATTATAAAGTGCTCAATTCACAATATGATCTATGCACAAATGCCTACACATCACATAAGGGCAGTACCTAGGCATCCCGATGTCTGAATGCCACACAGTGGGGACCTGTGCACCACCAGCAGCATTCACTATGGGCATGCTAGTGCCCAGCGTGATGGATCTTCTGGCCAGCCACACTGCTCTGTGTTGGGGGACGGGCTGGGGGCACACCCTGCACTGTGCCCATGCAAGTCAGATTTCTGCACTGAGACAAGACTGAAAAATGTACAGGGCAGGGGACCCTTCCTTAAACAGTTACGCATCCCCTCACACAGGTTATGGGCAGGGTGTGATGGCAATGGGATCCCCCCACTGCACACAGCAGCCACAGCCCAGCAAGCCACCTGGGAGGGCCAGAGGTGGCCATTTGGGCAAACATCTACTGTTTATTCAATGTATGGTGCATGCCGTCCCAGGATCCCCTCCCCCCAAGTGGACAGGGATCCACTATGGGACCTGGGCCAGGCATCCTGCTGGATACTCACTGGCATCCTACACTCTGCTCCAATGCTGCCACAATCCTCCACCTTGCAGCTGCATGCCAAGGGGGCAGGCGCGTGGGACAGGTGGCCAGTGGTCGTGAATGCTAGCCAGAACACACCTGTATAGGGGTGCAGAGCTGCACAGGTGGGTTAGGCCTGCTTTGCATGTAATTCCTGCCTGCTAGTGCATAGGTCCCAACAAGAGGTTCCTGACAGATTGGCCAAACAGCAGGCCTTTTTCGGTAATAATCAGCTGCCAGGCATGTCTGAGGAGGCAAAAGCTGCCCTAGAGTGGTCAGTCATCTATGAGAAAATAACCCAGTCCATCTCTAAAATGAATTCCAACAAGTCCCCTGGCCCTAAAAGCATCCCAGGTGAATTCTACAAGACATTTAAAGATGTAGTTATTGAGCATCTGGCGTGAGTGTGCCAAGGGGGGGGCACCACCATCCTGGGCCTAGGCCCAGATTTCTGTAATCCACAAGCAGGGGAAGGATATGGAGCTGTGCAGCTCTTATAGATCCATATCCCTCCTTAATGTGCATCAGAAAATATTCACTACAGTTCTGGCAGACAGGTTTCAGGAGGTGGTGGGGGCCTAGTCCACCCTAATCAGACAGGCTTCATCAGAGTATGACATATCACTGACAACATCAGGCATCTATTAAATATTCTAGTGACACAACAATCACATAATGTGTTTACTGTTGCCCTTTTTATGGATGCAGAAAAGGCCTTTAAGAGGATGGACTGGGCCTTCTTGGAATTCATTCTGGAGAGGTTGGGCTTTGGGGACCACTTTATGCAGAGTGTTAGGGCACTATACCAGGCCCCTCAAGTGGTAGTACATGTTAATGGGGTGAAGTTGGGGAGGTTTCGCCTGTCTTGGGGCACATGCCAGGGGAGTACCCTTCCCCCTGTTGTTTGTTCTCTGTATAGAGCCACTGGCAGCTGCGGTCCGATAGCATCCAGATTTACAAGATATCTGGGACCTGGACAGAGATCATGTACTATCCCTTTACGCTAATGATGCCCTTTTTCACATTAGTGATCCAGAACGCTCCACTCCTGCTCTTTGTAGCCTGTTGGAGAGCTGTCTTGAGCTATCGGGTTATAAGATAAATTATGGAAAGTCAAAGGCTCTTAAAGGGGACAGGAAATTTGTGCTAACTGGCAGATGTTTACAAAGTTCTTATTCTCACTAATGATATGCATTCTCCTAATATATCCATATTTACTTGTACCTGAATAAAAAGTGATAGGTAAAACTGTAGTTTGTATTGTTGTGTTTTTATGGGCAGCATCTGTTACAGTTCTCTTCATGGAATCACTTATGTGGAGTTTTTACTATGTAACGATTTGTGTAAAGAATGCTAATTATGAGCTGCTGACCTGTCAGAACCCTGTTTAGAGTTCTGTGAACAAATCATCACATAGTTAAAACTCCAAATTATTGGTTCCATGAAGAGAACTAACAGAATGCTGCCCATAAAAACAAAACAATGCAAAATAGAGTTTGTTATATCACTTTTTATCTGGGTACAGTTAAATATGGATAATTTGGGTGAATGCATATCATTTCTGAGAATAAGAACATTATAAACAGCTGAAAGTTAGAAATGATTTCCTGTCCTCTTTAAGCTTAGCGGGATCTGTCCGCCACAGTTTGCAAGCAGTTCTCCATTTGCCTGGGCCAAGGATAAAACTGTTAGATACCTGGGGAATAAAGTGACCACTACCCTGCCTAAACTGTTCCAAATGAATTATGGGCCACTTCTGCATGACATTATATTAGAAACTCAGAGATGGTCGGTCCTACCACTGAACCTAGCAGGAAGAATTAATGTGCTAAAAATGAACGTCATGCCCAGACTCCTGTTCCTTTACCATATGCTCCTAATCAAAATACTTGTACAGTATTGGAAAGCTTTAAATAAGGGTCAACTAAAATTTATATGGAATGGGGGGTGGCACAGTCAGCCAGAAGTTATTGGAGATGCCTTGAAGTATGAGGGGCTATGTCTGCCCAATCATCACTGTCATATCTCAGCTCAGCTTACCCCAATTGTCACTTAGCTCAAGCAGAAAGATATCTTGGGGTAGTACAAGTTAGTAAATATACCCGTTTTGCCAGCCCCACTATATGCCATCCCATTCATAGAACTAACCCCAGAGGTTTGAAAAAGTGTTCAGACCCCCAGGACCAGGTATACCCTGTGAATGTTCCACATGGGGAGACTTATCATTGGTACTACAAAAGACAAGAACCCCAGAACGAATGCCCTGAGGCAAGGGTTACCTGGGAAAAGCATTTGGCCATGCCGCCCAATTTCAAAGAGAAACACAATTACACATACCCCAACAATTTAAAGCATCATGGGAAGCATGTGCAAATCCCCACTAAGGAATTTGGACTGGTTGAACTTGAAGCAGAATTGCATGGTACTGAAAGGCCTCACAATGCAACCAGCAAAGGCTGCTGTTCTCAGCCTTTGCTGGTTGCATTGTGAAGCCTTTCGGCACCATGCAGTTTTGCTTAAAGTTGGGCCAGTCCAAATTCCTTAGTTATCTCTGGTACCCCCAATTCCCCTGCCCTCCTCACAGTCATCATAGGGGACCAGGGATTCATGCCACTGAGGCTGAACTATAGCTTCAGACAATGGAATCATTGGGCCCTTACCCCATAGACAACTGGTACAAGGTGACCATCTGGTATCATTTGATGTGCTGAAACAATCCTTTGGCCTAAACCATGCAGACTTCTTCCAATATCTGTAATTGTGCCAATATTTGCTATCCAGGGTGGTCCTCACTAATATCACTAGGGACCTTACAGGTTTAGAAATGTTTTTTTCTACTGGGCTGCAACACAGGAAAGAGGGCAAAGTTTGTCTCCCAATTTTACCAGGCTCTGTTAATGGTCAGAGACAATCCCACCAATAGGGTGTGTGAGGCATGGGGGGAGGAAACTGAGTTTCCTGTTTCCCTGGAAGAATGGGATAAAATGTGGTCCAAAGGATGGAAGCTCTCTGCATCGTTAACCTGAAGATAGTTCTGGTGGAAGGTAGGAATTCATTTCTTTCATGTGTCTGCAGTCACCTGGCACTTTAGTAGTGGGGCTTCCCAGATTGGTGCAGAAACTTCAGGCACATTGGTACACATTGCCACATATTCTGGAGCTGCTCAAGGATAGCAGAGTTATGGTCAAGCATCCAAATTAAATTGAACCCTATATGGAGCAGGCAGCTTCAGCACACTTTCCAATCAATGATTTTGGGTATCCTGTTTAAGGATGAGGGTCCTCATAAGGGGAAACAAAAGGGTATTGGAGGTTCAAAGGATGGAGTGCATCACAGCTGAGTTGTGACTGACAGTGGAGAAATTCACTGCCCTTTGTGGTCCTTGGGAAGCATATCGAGACACTTGGACCCCTCGCTGACTGAAGTTACATGGCCAGATGGGATATTTGGTAGGCCCACATGTCCTTTCAGGACAGTCTTCTACATGTGCTCTTGGGGGCCAAGAGAGTCATGAGAGGGTGCGGTTGCCCTCCCCACTGGACCCCACCCCTCCTTCCCCTAGGAAACACACAACGCAGCTAAGCAAGCAAGTTTACCCCATCAACTTTGTACTGACTGACCATTATGACACCAAGTTTATTTTCATGATTGATTGTTAAACTCATATGTCTTGTTGATTTCTTTTATTGCTGAATATGGTTCTTGTTGTGAGATGTATTCAGTGTTTATAAATGTGGTCTATATCTATGTGGCCACCATCACTCTGCATCTAGAGGAATGGGGGTTGAGCGGAGGCTCAGTTTATACTTGTTCTGAACACTTGAAATCCATTTGTACTGGAAACTTTAGCATCAGTATACCCCACATTATTATGGGTACTCTGTGCAGTTTTTAAGGTATGCTACTCTTGTGTTGCCCCGTGTACCCAGTTCATAACTTTAATGTGTGTAATGTGCACCTGTCCTGCGATTCATCAATAAAGCTAAGTTAAAAAAAAGAATTCTAATTTGGAGTTCAAAGTTCAGGTGATGTTTTTGGAGAGATAACTGTCTGTCTATACCTCTAATGAGATAATGCTGTGGGGTGCAATGAGTCAATCTCTGCAACAAAAGGAAGTTCCCTAAGAAAGAGACCCACTGATCAAAACATGGAATGATGAGTGTAGCAATTACTGAAAGGCTATTACCCAGTCTTGAGAGCATGAGAAGGCCTATCCTTGAATGGAAACTAAAGGAAGGGGATAAGAAATGAGACTAGGTGGACCTTAGGCAGACACAGGGAGAATAGATTTCAGAGGTGCCATCAACATGGCCTGAACAGTTACAGGAACCCTTGCAGGCTAAGGGGTTCACCCTCTGGCAGTTGAAGTCTGAAATACTGCACCTTCAGGTGCTGCCAATCAAAGGTCTGCACAGCTTTCCCCAGAGCATTGGACCTTCCCATCTGGTTGGACTGCTAGGAGGCACCACAGGAGACACGCGACCTACAGAGAAGGACCCCTACTGGAGACTAGCGACTCTCACCCTCAAGATGCGGACTTCAAGGGGACCAGAGCTGTCTACTCACAGGAGAACACTGAGGGCAAGATTCAAACTTTATAATGACCGCTGAATGAAATGACTGATATTGATGGAAACTACAGTACAATGACTAAAAGGTAATGAAACTGAATGTACATCAAGGTCAAAATTAGGGGTATAATGCAGCCTGAGCAGGGAAGGCTGGAAGCTGTATATACACTAAGATTAGGGTGGTGAATGCTGAGCAGACTGACTGAATTAACTAAAAATAAATATGCTACGCTTGTGTTGCCCTGTGTACCCGGTTCATAACTTTAATGTGTGTAATGTGCACCTGTTCTGCTATTCACCAATAAAGCTGAGTTAAAAAAAAAAGAATGCTAAATTGGAGTTCAAAGTTCAGGTGAAATTTTTGGAGGAAAAACTGTCTCTCTATACCTCTAATGAGATAATACTGTGGTATTGAAATTGAACAAACATCAAGGTCAAAATGAGGGGTTAAATGCAGCCTCAGCAGGGAAGGCTGGAAGCTGTATACACACTAAGAATAGGGGTGGTGAATGCTGAGCAAACTGACTGAATTAAATAATTAAAATTAAAAGATCAGAACAGAAATGGGAGCAGCTGCCTTGGTAGGAGCCAGGTGAAAGCAGCTGACCAGGAATGCAGTTGAACCAAGAGACAGAAAGTGGCCTGGTATGAACAGCAAAATAGAAAAGCCTGAAATATCATAAAACAAAACAGCAAATGATGGCCCAGTGGTGCTAAGCCAGCTCAGTGGTGCTGAGGGTTGAGGTGGTGGATGCCACACCTCACGCCACGCTGGCACCCCAGTTCAGCAATGAGCCTGGGATGCTGGGATCAGCAGGGGAGAGAAAAGATTAAGCATCCAGAGGACTGCTCTCCTCTCTCTGAGGAAGGGGACTAGTCATCCTGCCTGCTGACTACCCTCTAGTGGTGGCTGGAGGGCAGTACAGGTCAGGAGGCTCAGAAGCCGATGTGCTTACATTGGAGGGGAGGGAAGGAGAAAATGGAAAAAAGTCAGGGCTCCATGAACTTGTGATGAGCAGATCGCTCTGGTGTAGTCTGCCCCCTGTCACCTGATATGCCATACTGGGTGGTGGGGGACTGCAGGCACCCTTCCATCTGGCCCAGCGGCAGAGGGGGAATCCATGGGGGAGCCAAGGATCAGATGAGCTGGAGGTAGGGCCAGAGAATGTACCCCCTTTGGGGGGGTCACAGCCCTGTGGAGCCTGCAGAAGGAGTTAAAATAGTAAAAAAAAAACTGCAAAATGACACAGGCAGGACATACTGTGGAAACTGGTAAGCACACCAAGAACCATAACAAAAAGAAATACAGGAGCTGCATGAGGAAGGGAGTGCAGCAGGAATATCTGACTGACAGAAATAAGGAAGCACAAGCTGCTGCCAGGAAAGACAGAAAAACAAAATACTGACCTAGAAAGCCACTTGAGTCCCAAACCAAACAGAAAGCCCAAAAGCACAAAGAAAAGTGGCAGACAAACAGGGGGAGAAAAGGGGGGGGCAGACCCTCCAGCACACCACACAGCCACAGCAAAGAAACAGTGCTTCTGAATGAGGCTGAGGGAAGGGGTCATGGCTGATAGCTCCTGCCCATTGAACTGCAGTCATAGCCTTTGTGTTATCTGGTTAATCCTGCCATTTGTTTTGTTTCCTTGTGCATAGGCTTGATTCCACTTTCACTTTTATAGTGCAGTTAAGGGGACGTCTATTTTAACAACGGTTTTGAATAAAGTCATTGCGCTGAGAATAATGTGAAATCCAACTTTCCTTGTATCCCAAACACTAGTAAAGTGCCACTGACTCTGTGCAGGAAGTGAGTGAGAGAGCTGGCAGCTTTGGTAATGCAGACAGTGAAGCATGAGATTTTATCTCTTCTCTCTCTCTCTCTCTCTCTCTCTCTCTCTCTCTCGCTCACTCACTCTCTCTCTCTCTCTCTCTCACACTCATGCTTCACTGTCTGCACTACTGAAGAAACTGAATTGCTCACTCACTTTACCACAAACTATCACAAATTTTGGGACACAGAAAAAGTTGGATTTCACAATATTTTCAGTACAATGACTTTTATTCATATCTGTTGCTGAAATAGACACCCACTCAATTGCACTACAAAAGAGAAAGTGAAATTGAGCCCAGGGTCAACCAGATAAGTGATTTAATTATTTATGGGTAGTGTTTGTCGGGGTTTACAGTGACTATTGGCCCAGACACATAAGATGCTAAAGGATTTTTAGGCTGATTATTTTTTTTATGAACCAGTCTATTTTGTCATTTTATGTTTGATGTGTGAAATAATCTTCTGGTCTAGGCTGGCACTGAGCCAGTTCTGAAGGCTAGAAATAAGTGCATGCATGCAGTAGTTGTGGAATAATGTATGGTCATGAGGTGTGTTTCGTCCAATCACAGAGCAGAGTTTCCGCTGATATTTTTGTTACCCATTTTGCATAACTATGATATGTATTGGGGAACAGTGTGATAACGTACTTATCTGCATAACAGCATGTTGACCTTGGGTCACCTCACGAGAGGCTCCAGTGCAGCTTATCACAATTTGATTGTTATTGTATTATTATATTTTTAACAAAAAAAATGTGCAGGACTTCTTTGTGATGTACTTTGTATTGTTGCACTGAGTGTGAGTATTGCTAGGTGTATCCAGGGATGCTTCAATGTTGTGACATCACAATGTATATTCCTATTGGTTGCAGTTGTCTGCTTTTGAAAAGAATTAAAGTAAGATGTCAGACACTGTTAGTGAGTGCTTTTTGGTGGCATCTGAGTCCTGGCATCAGCTCCTTTTAATAGGGTTCCATGTCAAAATGGCAACTTTGTAAGGGCAACCCATG
Organism: Neoceratodus forsteri; assembly: GCA_016271365.2. Taxonomy (NCBI): domain Eukaryota; kingdom Metazoa; phylum Chordata; order Ceratodontiformes; family Ceratodontidae; genus Neoceratodus; species Neoceratodus forsteri. The sequence continues at coordinate 1,046,501,453 of CM057449.1, forward strand.
AAGAGGGCACAAATTCCACAGTGTGATGGATTACAACAAAGTCATTTTCTTGGGGGGGCTAGCCCCCCCACACACCCCTTGTGGGGGTCTTCCCAACCCTCCATAATGCTATGCATATTTGCGTGTGGGAGTGAACAACCCTTTGGGCCCAGCACTGCTATCCATCTATAAGCCCTGTATTCCCATCACTCTATAATGCTTTTCATATTTGCATGTGAACCGCACATTGCCATGCATCCATAATTTTTGATGGTATCTGTATTTGCATGTGGGAATACAGGGCCCACTGGGCCCTGTGTTCCCATCATTGCATACTTTGTGAGATAGTATGGTGTTTATCTTGTTTGTTTGTGGGGCTCTGAGCTCCCATCTCGTATTGGGCAGACCCAAAGAAACACCTGACATTGCCATGTTATCCTTTTTTTAAAATTAAATATGCTTTATTTATTTGGTATTACCATTCACCAACAATACAATACATGTTACATGAGATGAGACAAAAACAATTGTGAGTACATTACATTAGATACTGACCCATAAATCAACCAATTCACCCCTACCCACCTCCTCCCTCCTACCCCTCCTCTTCATACCCCTTCTAAAGAACCTCCCACCTCCCATTTACCTCCCACCCCAAGCCAGTACACAAATTATAATAATTCCAGTTTGTTTTCTGTTCCCACTAGGAGTAGGCCTAAAGATCACAACCTAAAAAAAAAGGGGGGGTGTGAGAACGTCATCCCTTAAGGCACTAGTAATCTACAACCAATTCTGTAAAATAAGTCAAAATGGGGCTATGAAAGCCCTCTGCCTACTTTCTAATATGACTTAACGATTGACCATAAGTCGTGGAATTGCTCCCATTTGGCATTGAACCTAGAAATTGTATTTCTATAGCTAGCAATAGTTTTCTCAATCTTTAAGTTATATAATGACCCAGCTAGCCATTCCTGATAGGTAATGGCAGTCTGATCCTTCCGGTGCTTTAATACTAAGGTTTTCACCGTGAGTGAAATTAGATTAATAAAATATCTCCTTTCCCTCACCTCAATCTTTGTGTAATCTCCTAACAGTCAAATCTCGGGAGTAAAGTGGTCTTGTAACCCCAACAAGGGGTCTACTTTAGCCCTAATTTCGACCCATAGTGGAGCAACTAGAGGACACTCCCAAAATATATGAATTAGGGAGCCCTGTGCCTGACCACATCTGAAGCAATCATCTTTTGGCAATTTATCCATCTTACACAGCTTCACAGGGGTCAGGTGCATAGTGTGCAATATCTAATATTGTGTCAATCTAAGCTTATCATTGGCACTATATATGTAAATTCCTTTCCATAAATGTTCCCAATTAGCACAACTGTTTGGAAGAGTGTCTATCCAATATTGTGAATAGCCAGCTGTACTAGGGTACCTTTTCCCACACAGGGGCGCCACTAAACCGGAAACCACATGTGGTAGCTCCGCAAGGGATTGGAATTCCAAAAAAAATATCACCATGGTTAGTGTCCCATCGACCAGGACCAAACCAAGTAATGAGCAAGTGTCTAACTTGATAAATGTAAAAGGCGTATCTGGATGATAAATGAAACTTATCCATTATTTTTTGGACCTAGAGCATCTTCCCTAAATTAATTAGGTCACTGACTCTCGTGTTAGAAAGTATTCCCAGCCTATGTGGTGAGAGAAAGGCTTTACCAACCTTAAAATTAGGGTTACCAAATACTGGTTGAGAGACATCTGTAGTATGCGTAATCCCCAGAGACCTACACACCTCATTATGAACCTTAACCAAAGTAAAAATAACTGTGGGCCGAAGTGACTTAGGTAAATCATTGGGGAGTATATACCAAAGACTGTCAAGTGATACTTTGGACCTTATAATAAGATTCCTTTCAATTTGCAGCCATGAAGGATTATATTGAGATTGCCTATCATTTGAGGGAACAGTCACCCACCGCATATACTTAGCAATATGGCTCGCCAGATAATATTGATAAAAATTTGGGAGCTTCAATCCCCCTAATGCTTTCGGAGCACTTAGACATTTATAAGATCTCTGTGGGGCTTTATTTTGCCATAGAAATTTAGTAATCATACTCTGGAATTTTCAAAACCATGTCGGGGGAGGTAAATATTCAACATATTTAGAAGATAAAATACTCTAGGCAGCACATTCATTTTAATAACATTAATTCTACCTTGTAGAGAGATACTGTATATAAGGGAGACCATCTAGTTAAATCTTGCTGAATAGTTAGGAGAAGGTTGTCAAGATTGAGTTTTTCAAGAGAGAAACTGAAGTTGACAAAATAATACTAAGGTATTTGAGTCTGTTAGTCCAGGCCATCTTAAATCTTACTGTGTCTCCTTTATGAACATGGACATTAAGTGGCATAATTTCAGTCTTGTTAATGTTCAACTTATAATTTGACAATCTACTAAACTCATCAATTATATCCAACATTTTGGGAATTACATTAGCTGGGTCCGAGACGTGGAGTAAGATATCGTCTGCATAAGCCGACAGTTTCAACTCAAATGGTCCCACTGAGATGCCTGTTATAAACGGAGATAATTGAAAACTACGAATCAAAGGTTCCAAATACAGGTTAAACAACAAAGGTTGCAATGGACACCCCTGACGTGTTCTGGAGTATAATCAGAAACTATTAGAGAAAATCCTGTTGCAATATATTTTAGCCGTAGGGTTTGAATATAAGTGTTTAATCCAACCAATAAATTCTAGTGGAAATCCAAACTGACTCATGGTAGCAAAAAGGAAAGGCCAACTAACCCTATCAAAAGCTTTCTCCGCATCCAGGGAGACCAGAGCCATTGGTACATTTGTCTCCCTGGATGCAGAGAAAATATGGGCAAGTTTGCGGAAGTTATCTATAGGACTTCTACCACCAATAAACCCGATCTGTTCAGAGCTAATTAGGTTATTCCAAACTTTGGTAATCCTAGAAGCCAAAATCTTAGCTAATATTTTGACATCATAGTTCATCAGAGAAATCGGCCTATAATTTGCCACCTTATCTTTGGGTTTCCCTGGTTTTGGTAGAACAATAATAGTAGCTTCTAATAAGGTGGAATCAACAATACCATGAGTACAGATATGAGAATATAATTCTTGAAGAATAGGAGTAAGCTCCTTCTCAAACGTTCGATAAAAGTTTGATGGGTATCCATCTGGTCCTGGAGCTTTGTTCAGTGCAAGAGATTGAATGGCAGTAGATATTTCCATCCCTGAGATAGGGGAGATCAGATGGGTTCTCTGCACTTGATTAAGGGTAGGGAGGAGAAGTCTAGAAAAATATTGTTGAATTTCAGTATCCGTGGGACTATTATCTGGATGACTATATAAATTCCTATAGAACATTTCAAATTCATTCACTATGACCTTAGGAGTTGTCACTATATTGCTCCCATCTGCAGTAGCTATACAGGTAACTAATCTCAACTCTTCCTGCTGTCTCAGTTTGAGAGCCAGGAGGTGCCCAGCTTTGTCCCCTTGGTCCAAATACCTAACATGGGTTTTAAACAGGGCATATTCAGCCTTTTCTCTCAGGGTGTCCGCTTATTGATCTTTAAGAACCTCAAGTTAAATTATATCATCCTTTGTAGGGCAGGTACCCACCTTACCCTCTAAACTCTGAATGGAGCCCAGCAGGGATTTCACTACTTCTTCACTTTTCCTGTTGCGGGTCGTGGTCAGTCTAATAAATTCCCCTCAGAAAACATTTCAGGGAACACCAAAGTTGGTCTTATGCTCTAATAGAACCCCTGTTTTGTTCTATGTATTGATTGATTAATGTACGGATCCTGTTCACAATACCCTCTTGGGATAGCAACTGAATGTTAAGCTTCCACTGGGTGACCTTAGGAATTGCTTGGGGTATCCTGCCCTCAAACCATATCATGGAGTGATCTGATAACACTCTGGGGAAATTCTGCAATCCATTGGGCCCATCATCATGACCCTATTCACTAAGAAATAATCTAGACAGGAATAAGATTTATGATAAGCTGAATAAAAGGTGAAAGCCTTCTCATTTGGATGAAGGAGGCGCCAAGGGTCTAGGAGGCCCAGTGCCCCCATCATTTCATGCAAGGATTTCTGTGCAGGGGATAAGCTCTGACTACTCTGAGTGGATCTATCTAGCTTATTCTAGTATGTTAAATTCCAATCTCCCGCTAATATTATTGGCAATTGTTTAAATGGAACTAGCTTAAGAGCTATTTGGGAGAAAAACTCGGGTAAGGAATGGTTAGGCCCATAAAAAGTGCCTAAGATAGTTTCCCTATGGTCAACCAATCCTCTCACAAACTAAAACCTCCCTTGTGGATCTCCCATCTCTTGTAAGAGTTAGAATTGTATCCCTTTAGTAATTAAGATTGCAACTCCTCTCTAAGAAGTAGAATTACCAGCCACATAAACAGAACCAATATATTCTCTACGTAATAAATTACCTTCGCTCACCATCAAATGTGTCTCCTGTAAAAACGTAATGTCTGAATGCACTAGAGCCAAATGTTTAAGGATTTGATGATGCTTCAGTCTAGCTCTTGCCCTTTAATATTCCATGAAGCAATTCTCATATCGATATATCAGATTAATATAGGCTCCCCTAATTGGATCTCCAAGTTTTAGACCTATATGCTCAACCTTTAATTTAAAATATATCATCAAAGACTGGATACTCACTCACCCCCCCCCCCATAACCACCAACAAATTTAGGTATTATGATCAAATTAAAGTTACAACCCTTATCCCCACATAAACCCCTCCTGGGCATATTTTCAGAACTATAAGATATGCCCTTATAGGTAAATATAACATGAACTACCCCCAGTCCCTGAGACTGATCTCCCAACTGCTTATTTGGCGTGATGTTTATCATGCTACCCCTGATTACTCCTCCCCTTCCCCTACCCCCTTACCATTCCAACCTCATAAACTATTAAAGCTAACTATGCTCATTATAGTACTCCCAAAGACTTATAATTCCTAGTTCCTGCCTTACAAAGTGAGTAAAACTCTATAAATCTATAGCATTCAACCACAACAGTAAAACCTGTAAACCTTGCCCCAAACCCTTTAAATCTAAACTATGTAACTATTAGACCACAACTCTAGTTCAGAACAGGACTGCCAACATAGATAACCAAAGTCACCCTATTTCCCATGGTCAAACTGACAGTCTGTTAGTACTTAGAGGGTATAAAGACCTTACCGGAGAGTCTTAGGTTTATATTCCCTAAGAAAAAAAAACAAATATGTTAGCTGTTCCAAGTCTTCTTTTATGACATCTCAGTTACCCTATGGCATTAACTTAGTGTCAATGCAATTAGGGAGAAGAAGGAAAAATTATCCCTCTAATAGTATCTATTGAGCCATCTTAGGGATATACATCTACTAGCGTGGCAAAACACCAACAACAAAATTGAGTTAACAAAATCTTATATAGATTGCTATACAAAGTATTTCCTTTTAATTAAAAGTCCACTAGATGGCAGACTTCACCACAATAACTCAGTGGAGTGGGCTCATTTGATCAAGTCTGGGTACCACTTCTTGCAAGTTTCAGTAGCTAAGCCCAGTGTGTCAAATGAGTGCCATTGACCTTCTTTGTTAATCTGCAAGGTAGCAGGATAGCGCACTCTAAAACGTATGCAGTTGGGATAAAAGTTTGAAGGGTGGAATCAGAAAGACTTTGGTTAATCTGGGTGTAACACAATTAATTAAGGAAATTACCAGACTCAATTATAGAACAGGTGTAGGGACCATCCTTGATTGGATCATTGTCACTCATGTTGATAGAATTTTTAAATCTGAGGTTATGGCCGACACCATGAGTGACCATTGTCCTGTCAAATGTGAGTGGTCCATACAATTATTAAAAAGTCCTCCCAGATATGTTGAATGTCAAAATTTGGCTAAGTTTATCTCACAGGGAATCCAACATTTATATAATAAAATTGATTGGTCCCCTTTGGTTATTAGCACTAACATTAATGAAATGTGGGAATTTTTTTGCACAGCTTATCATGCAAGTGCAAATATAATCTCTCCCTTAAAGAAAATAAGAATTAGACCATCCAAACAAGAATGGGTTACAAGGGACCTCATTCACTTAATGAGAAAATGTGACAAGTGTTGGAAATCTTACACTCTTTCTAGAATCCTGATTGCTCTTCAAGAGTATAAGACACTTAGAAATAAGTGTAAATCTGAAATTAGGAAAGCTACAGTCACCTATTGTTTAAATGAACAAAGGAATTCCAGGGCCAATCCTAAAAAGACTTGGAGTTCCTTAAATAAAATTTTGGGACAGGGTAAAGTAGATTCCATTCCTATTCTTCATCATAATGGACAAAGTATAACTGATCATCTTAGAGTATCTAATATTTTCAATAGTCATTTTGGGAACTTAGGCCCCTATAGAACTCCCATAGATTTGGATGATGTATCTGATAATAATGATATTCATAATGACACTAATCCAAAGTTTTATTTTAAGTCTCTTTCTCCTTCCTCAGTAAAAAAATACTTTTCAAAAAATAATCCAAAACCTTTTCAGGGCCAGGATGGTGTTGATGTTAGGATAATTAGAATGGGTATTGATTGTTTTATTTATCCATTAGTTCATATCTTTAACTTTTCCTTATATCATAATGTTTTTCCGAGTAGCTGGAAACAAGCAGTTATAAAACCCATCCTAAAGAATGGCAATCCTTCTTTAGTTACTAATTATCATCCTATTTCCCTTTTATTGCCTATTTCAAAAATTCTGGAAAGGATTGTCTTGGACCAAACCTTGAATTTTCTTGGGAGGTATTCTTTGTTATCAGAGAACCAACATGGCTTTAAGCCAGGATATAACACTGAAACAGCCTTGGTGTGGTTCACGGGCAGTGTCCATGGAGCACTTGATAGTGGACTTTCATGTGCGGCACTGTTCGTGGACCTCACCAAGGCCTTTGATTTGGTTGATTTTGATTTTCTTCCCGGTGTGCTTCAAGGTCTTCACTTTTCTGATGAAATAAATATGTGGTGTCAAAACTTTGTGTCTGAAAGATCATTTAGAACTATTATTGGTTCATCTTTATCCCATTCTCTTCCCTTAGTTTGTGGTGTGCCCCAGAGTTCAATTCTGGGACCACTTATTTTTTCCTTATTTATGAATTCCGTATCTGATATATGTAAAAAAACTAAAATGATTCTTTACGCAGATGACGCTGCTCTTTTTTGTTCAGATCCCAGACCCAATGTCGCCCTTTCCATCTTCAAACTGATTTTAATTTCCTGCAGGATTGGTTATCCTTAAGTCATCTGGTTTCGAATTCCCAGAAGACCAAAGTAATGGTGTTTTCTAAGAAGAAAAATGTACTAATTGATTTGCTTCCAATTTCTGATAGGACAAGAAACATAATTGAAAATATATCTGTTTTTAAATACTTAGGTATTTCGTTGGACACACATTTTTCTTTTGAACCTCACATTCAGAATCTTAGGAAAATTCTTCATCAGAGGTTGAGTATGCTTTAGACTTTTTTGACTTTGGAATCCAGAAAGCTCTTAGTTCATAGCTTTCTGTTCTCCATACTCGATTATGGCATACTGATTTATACATCCTCATGTACTTATCTTTTGAGTACTCTTAGAGTAATTTATCATTCAGCTCTGAGGTTTTGGCTAAATTTACCCTTTCGAACCCATTGTTCTGATCTGTACAATCAGTCATCTTCCTTATCTTTTGAAAATCGAGTGCTTTATAAGATGGGCATTTTCTTATTTAAAGTTAAATGTAATTTTTTTCCTTATTCTATTTCTTTAACGTTTCCTAGATTAATTAATGCGTTGTTTACTGGGTCCCAGCACAATTATAAATTTAAAATACCATTTTTTAAGATTACTTTTGGGCAAAGATTCTTATTACTTAGAGCACCTGGTTTTTTAATAGAATTCCATTAGAAATTGTTCAGAATAGTTCTTTTCAGGTTCACATGAAATCTTCAGAAGTTGTTAATAATAACTCCTGTCAGGGTTTTAAGACATGGTTAAAACAGTGGCTATCTTTGGAAACATGATGTATTTTTATGTATTGTATTTTATTGATTGAATGTTTTGTTTGTATTATGTTTGTTTGTTCATTTTTTGTGTGTTTTTTAGTTTTAAAATTGTCTCCAATGAAAACGGGCAGTTTGCTCATTTGGATTTACAAGTATAAAAAAATAAAAATGAAAATGAAAAAAGTATGCCAGCAGTTATTAGTTTTGACACTAATGGGTGGAGGGCAGAGCGCTTCTGACAAAATGAGTAAGGGAGGTCTTGAACAACACGGATTCGCTTCCCTTCCCATTGCACTTTTGATACTTCTTTTAACTTTAACAAGACATGTTGCTTATCGAGGAAGTTCAACAACCGGAAAATAAAAGGGCGAGGGGGCGATCCCACTGGGGGCATAGGGTGTAACGATCTGTGGGCTGTTTCGATAGTAAATGTAGGCCCATTAGGAGAAGGCCCTGCTAATTTCTCGCACAGCCTTTGGGCAAATACCACTGCTTGCTGCCCCTCCTCACCCTCCAGAAGGCCAAGGACTACTAAATTATTCCTTCTTGAGTGACCCTTGAGATCTTCTAAGCGATCCTCTGCTTTTTTAATTCAGTGTTGCAGGGTAACCACTTCTGGGTCCATTCTTGCTCTCCAGTCATCTAGTGAGAAAATCCTACAGTAGCTTCATTATCATTCGTACGCATATTTAATTGCTCCATTGAAACTTTCAGCCCTCTAAAATCTGAAGCAAGGGCAAGCAGGGTTTCCTTCATTGGTGCCAGCTCCTCCAGAAACCGCTCTTCAGATAAAGCCACTTGTTGCTTTAGCAAGGTGGGAGCCTTTATTCCTCCTGCTTTAGGCCTTTTTGGGTTTTTGTCTTTCGCTGGAGTTGGCAGGGTAGTGTGCCGGAGAGCCATGTGTTTTCATCTCGGCGTCCATTGTTGGAATACACTACAATGAGGTACCAATTGATTTCCTCAGATAGTCAAGAGGATTTTAAGTAACTTTGATTCACAGCTTGGGGTATTTGTACAAAAAGCACAGCCACTACGTGGAGGAGGGCAGGGGAGCTATCAGTAAGAGCTTCTCACCAGGCAGCCATCACACCGGAAGTCCCTATGTTATCCTATAGAAACACAGGAAAATGTGTTACCTATGTAAGTGGACAGCAAAGTGATATATTTTTATAAAATAAGCAAAAGGCACATCCATGGGGCAAGGCCCTTGTGTCCTGAAAATTTCAGAACAAAATTGCAAACCATTTCTTCACAGCACAGTGACAAAGAAATGACTGTGTACACCTCATATTACAATGTAATCCAATGTGAAATGAAGGAAAATTTAAAGTTGCAGAACTTCTGAGCAAAGTAATATATTTTCACCAAACCAGCAAAAGGCACATCTGTCAGGCAAGCCCTTTGTACCCTAAAAATTTCAGCCCACATTTCTAAACTGTTTCTTTGCTATGAGGGGACAAAGAAGCAGCTATATAAATAATCATTTTTTGCAGATTGCAAAAAAGGATCCTGCTTCACAGTAAAACAGAATCCTTTTCCGCAATTTGTGAAACGGGATCCTACTTCACAGTGAAAGATTTCTTCGAGTTGCAGAAAAAGAATTCTGTGGATAAAATAAACATATTTCTGGATCCTTTTTACATAAACTGACCCCAGAATCCAATTCCTCGGGCCCCGATTAGGAAAACACAACTGCTGGTATTGGTATCCTGTGATGTGGGGGACTCAGATTGAGCTACTCACTTTTGATTGACTCAATTTGAGTGCCCGTCAGGACAGCAATCTGTAGGGAACAGCACTTGTAGGATATTGCTAGGGGAAGGCGACATGATAGTGAGTAAATAGCAGGCAGCGTTAGGGAGCATTAGATAGATGTAGTTATGTACGGTGGTTGGAAGGGGCAGCATTGAGTTGCTCGCATAGCCTAGTGGTTGGATTCCTGGTCTGTGATACCAGTGGACCCAGGTTCAGATCTTGGTATGGGTTTACATTTTTTTGTAGTTTGGGGGGGTTGCGTTTTTTTTCTTGCTTGATGTCCTGTTCCTTTGATATTGTTTCCCCCAACCCCCAGGTTGCCTGCCCCATATTTTGTCCCTCCCCACTTGTATCTCCCTGAGTTGTACCCCCCCCTCGAGTTTCTCCCCTCTCCAACATGCACCCCCTGAAATTATAATCAAAATTTTTGGTGCAAGGGGCAAAGTCCCTGCAAGGGGAGGGTGAGGGGGGCATAGCATCCCACACAGAAATTTAGTTAAAGTTGCTCCAGTATTTGTTGCTGTTTTTGGTTTTGGTGGGGAGTGTACATTGGCATTTTGATTTTTGGAGATGTACACTTGCTGTAATGGTGATCGCTGTTTTTCTGTCACTGTTATAACCTGGAACCATTGGTATTTACCAAATGCCAGTATTTTTAAAGAAATTTAAGTTTAATTGTCTCATTAATTGAAAACAAAATGGCAGAAGTACGAAGTAGGATTCTTCATTTGCAAACTAGAATTCCGCAATCACGATCACGAATCTTATTTCAAGCTTCACATCTAAATTTTCCCATAGAAAATAATGGGAAACTTTGAAATGTAATAACTTTGGAACAGATTAATATCTGTTCACCAAACCTTCAAAAGGCACATCTGTGACCCAAGACCTATATACAGTACTCTAAACATTTCAGACCAAAATCCAAAGCCGTTTTTGTGACCCGGCATAACAAAGAATTTGACAAAAAGTGGCAATTTTCACATTTTGTGACACAGTGTCTCTCGGCAACCACACATACAACCAGAAGGAAACCCACCACATCCAGAGATCCCTGTTCCCTGATGGTGCATGCAACATTTCTTGTGAATTGGTTGACTGACTGTGAAGTTATTAAAGTGCAACACTGTCAGTTTAATATAGAAGTGACTGTTGAACCCTAACTACAGGGGTGCGACTGCACCCCTATGATATATATATATATATATATATATATATGATGCAAAAAACTCCGTTTAATGCATTAGTTAGGGTTGTTGCTCAGCGACAAAAGTGAGAAATTTGGTGTTAGGGTTGAAAACCCCTGGACCCCCGCCCACCCTCCCAACTGGCATTGGGATGCGCATTGGGATCATCAGCCCTAACTCTCACCCCATGACATAAATAAAAGCAGCAGAAGTATAGGAGAATAAGGTGAGGATTGGGACCGATAATCCAATGCGCTTTAATGCCCGGTGTGAGGTGGCGGAAACGAGGTCAAAGTATTCTTTCCTGCTATCACTGTGGGGCACAACTAACTAATGCGATTAAATCGATTTTTACCTCTATTCCTTCTTTTTGAGAATGATAACAAGAAATAGTGAATGTAATACAGCGGCTGGTCGTAAGGGCCTGCGTGATATCTTCTGGCATAGTAACAGGAACAGCAATGCAAGCAGAAGCACTTACAGTGGTACACATGGTAATACAAGCCAGAATGAGAACAAGAAAGATGCTTGCTTACCGTGGCGTAAGTAGGCAGAATGGTCTGCCCGCGTGATTTGTTATCACATAGTAACATGCAATTGCCTGCAAGCGGAAATGTCAATGGGCATGGTGACACAAAGTGAAACAGAAGAAGAAACAGTACATGAGACACAAATGGCAAAAATAACAGAAACACAAGCACAAATGAAAAGCAAAGGATAATGCACATGGTGGCGCAGAGCGTCAACGGTAAGTGAAACAGTACAGAACACTTAGCGTAAAGAGGCAACAGTAACAATAGCTGTAAGGGCACAGGCTGGTTTCCCAAAAAGCTGCATAAGAAAGACAGTGAAAGTACAAAGAATGTATGCATAATAATGGGTATCGGAGCAGAAAATGAGGACTTGGAATACTAAATAGGTTAATATCTCAGGAACCGTCCGACATAGAAAAAAAATTTAAAAGTCATATGATTCTGACTGTCCTGGCTTTAATTTTGTGCTTAGCCCCATTAAGGGGCTAAGCACTTTTCTGCAAAAGTCTTATCTACTTTTATTTCAGAATCACGGGCCTAATGGCACGAACACCGTAACGTGTTATCCTATAGGAAAAAAGAGAAGTTTGGAGTACCATAACTTTGCCTTCCTGTAATATTTTTTCACCAAACCACTGAAAGGCACATCTGTGGGCTGTTGGCTGTCTTCCCTCCAAATTTCAGGAAAAAAAGACTAAACCATTATTTTGCAGCAGGGTGCCAAAGTATTCCTGTAATGCGTCAGGCGCCATAATGTTATCCTATGGAAAAAATTGTCAACGTTGGAGTGCTGTAACTTTGCCGCTGTGTAATATTTTTTCAATACAACACTGAAAGGCACATCTATGAGATGTCAGCTGCATTCCCTCCAAATTTCAGCCCAAAACTCCCAACCGTTCTTTTGCAGTTGGTGCCCAAAAATTACTGTTATTTTGGGCATAGTGTCATAAAATAGTAGTCGCAATTTACGAATGCTTTTACAAAAATTGCAACACTACTTTAGAAAGTACTTTTTCCAGAAATCTGAAAAACATATTTCTGGGGTGCTTTACCAAAGTAAAGAACATAGCTAGCATCCTCAGAGGCCCGACTAGGTGAATACAAAAAGAATTAGGTTTGCTAGATAGTCTCAATTTTAAATACCAAGCATTTTTATGATCACTAACTGAAAACAAAGATGGTAGGTTGCGACAGTAACAGGGCCATGTGCGACAGACAAAAGTACATTTGTGAAGACGCACTGCTCGAACTTTTTTGTTAACTTTTCCAGTGACTTATAATGGGAAATTGTTTTTAAATAACTTTTGAACGCGTTTAATATTTTTCATAGAAATCACTGAAAGGCATCAGGGACCCTGGCTGCATGTTCATTGAAGATTTTGGGCAGATCATGCAAACCGTATGACCTGTAGGTGCGACAGCAGAATTCCAGAAAAAGCGTAAATGTACGCGCAGATCACGCTTAATAACTCTGCAGCTGTATATCCGACCAGCACAAAACTTGGCAGATCCCAAGGCCTATAGTTCTTGATCATGTATTCCAAATTTCAAGTAAATCCATTAAACAGTTGCAAAGTTATTAAGGTGCAAAATTTTGGGTTTAACATAGAAATGGCTCCTCACCTAACTATGGTAGCACTACCGTGCTACCATTATATATATATGTATATATATAATATATATATAGATATAAGACAAAAGAACCTCTATGGCATAAACACTGAGGCAAGGAATTTACAAAAGGGCATTTGGTTTGGGAAGCCAAGTTCAAGAAAATACAAAATCACATGCCACACAATCTGAGCATCATGGGCTGCAACTCTGCTATATATATATATTCATGCCAAAAACTCCGTTTAATGCATCAGTTAGGGTTCCACAGAGACAAAAGTGAAATTAGCTGTTAGGGTTGAAAGCCTAACTCCGAATCCGCCCCCAGCCGACACACACACAGACACACACACACACACATATACAGTATGGGGAGGACCAAGTCAACTCAACCAATGACAGACATCCAGCAGCAGGTGACAGAAATAACAAACAATTGTCTAAATGTACTCAGAGACATCCCACCCCTGACCAGTACTGCATGCTCAGTGGAGATCAACAGCAAAACTGGAGGCCATGTACACAGCGTACCAATCCCTGATTGCAGCTGCACGCGTACCACATAGTGGTTGCATGGCCTTACCTACGATGCCCCACACCACACCACCACCTTGGTGAGCCACCTGAAACAACAGAGTTCAGCAAAACCAAGGAGTTGTACAGGTATAATATCTCTGATTATAACAAGGGTTTGAGAAATGCAGCTTTCTAATTGACTGTAAACATTGCTCAACACCCTTATGTCTAGTTTTATTAACATACATGAGACTAACCATATGATAACATGGTTTAATGTTGTTTAAAAAACAGATTTTATTATATAGCAATAAGCCACTCCCAGGTATTATGTTAATGGTCAGTTTATCACTGTCTAGTGACATGTAGCACTCGGCTATGCCTCATTCAACATTAAGCCCTGGGCGATTAACAGACCATTTACCGCGTAACTGTTGGTGTACCTTATTGTAATTGTCTTTGAGTGAATACTCTCCTCTGCTGGGCACTGCGCGCTTTTGCAACACAGTGTCCACCCACACACACACTGTCTAGTTACGAGAATGGCTGGGAATGTAGACTACATGAAGATGAACGGTGTAACTTGATCATTACAGTCATCGAAACCCTAGTGTGATTATAACTGACAGAGTCAGTGATAGAGGATAACCCCTGCTGTCCTAGTACACTTACCCCATTGTGAGGTTAAATCAATACTAAAATACATTCAGTTTATATCTACAACATACCTACTTGATTCCTGTAGTACCACAATGAACATAGTTATCAGTTTGATAACATCAGTGACGAAGTGTGGCAAACCAAATAGTAGGCATACAGCCTAAGTATGAAACAACTGTTAAAAAAATCACACTATGTCCATAAGTGGCATAGATCACTCATTGCAGCAATAGTAAATGTATTACTATTTGAATAAGTTAGTCATCACAGATGCAATGAGATTGTCTTTATCAGGTACAACATACTCAGTAAGTGCCTACAGGAAAATCTCTCTATATACATCTCGATACAGGTACATCATTGTTGGCTCAGTAGTGCTATGATATTTAGAGTTGTAGCCTGATCCAGTACAATTACAATGTTTCTTACAAAGAATACTTACCGGAATATTGCCTGAACACACCCTGCGCAACTATTTTCTGCGCAGCACAAGGGCTAGCCTATAGATGGCGCGGTTTGAATATCCAGCCCTTAGTATATAAATACACAAACATTTTCAAACCTACTACAGTGTATGGGAAATATCTAATACCTGATTGTAATGATAGCATCTAATGCTCATCTCGCAACAAATGTCTTAAATAGACATACCACCTTTACTAACATACAGTCCTGCCATATGTCCCCACACTGTCCCAAAAGTTATTTCGCACAGCAACCACAGCATCATATAGTAAAGTATAAAAACACAGTTTTACAGTAGGTGCTCATTCAAGTATGACACTGTGTGTCGCAAAGGCCATAAAGCATTGAATAATGTAACAATGTGATGTATGGACCAATATTTAACACAGTTTCACTACTCAAGAACTTGTTTTAATAGCACCCAACCAAGTAATACACCGTATGATGTAGTGGAATTTGCACCACTGCAAGTAGTCATAGTACTGCATTTTTAAATGTGGTGAGACAACTGCCATAGTGCTATATAAAAATGTACGATATTCATGGGTGACACACAAACAGTCCCATTATTCACTGTATATTACTTTTATCGACATTCCTCAGTTCATGATCACCTTTAAAAAATACACATATCGACAGTGCACTGAACAGCATCACACTGGATTGTAGAAGTAAGTGTAAACTGGCAAGGCTGAAGACAGACACTGCACAGCCTATTCAGTTTAACTCAGAAAAGGGGTCATGAAGACTACAAGGCACATTTTAACTTGTACATTGAGAAAAACAAAAAATCATAATTGGACACTTTGTGCATTGCACACCATTTAAGTCACTACAATATCCTCCCACCATGTTGTGTTTTATTAGGTGGTTGGGTATCTGCAGTGATCAACGCATACCACCACTTATAAGGTCACAGCACAAATAAAGTAAATAATGTCAACAGTGATTCACTTCACAACAAACAAAAGAAAGTGGTACTGGCTCAGCAATGAAGGGTGTTACTCACACCCAGACAATTGAACATTTGCAGTGAGTATGCCAACAGACAGTGCACTCCCCTATCACGCGATAAGACAGCAAGGTGTAGTTATCAACAGGAGCATTGATCACCACGGAAAGTTGACAACCATATGGTATTCTCAACCATGCAGATAATAGCAACAACAGATTTCATAAGTACGTGGGCTAATATCAATTCCTGCTTCACCTCCATGTTCAAGACAGCAGCTTCCCGGGCTCTATTAAAGCAAACAAGTAAAAAATGATCACATCAATAGTGAAATAGCAAGGCAAAAGTGATTTTCTTTAAAACATCAATGTCCAATACTACATCATTCATAACAACTATCATATAAACATATCTCTTTACGGAAACAGCTCTCTCCAACTAGATGTATGTTGTTAACCAGTATTACA
This sequence comes from Neoceratodus forsteri, assembly GCA_016271365.2. Lineage (NCBI taxonomy): Eukaryota > Metazoa > Chordata > Ceratodontiformes > Ceratodontidae > Neoceratodus > Neoceratodus forsteri. Next base: position 1,046,517,678 of record CM057449.1, read on the forward strand.
TGCATATAACAAGTGTCTCATCTGCAAAAAGCCACACAAAGTTGAAATTATGACACCACGTATATATCTTTTCCAAGACAAATGTCCATCCAATCCAGAACAGTTAATATAAGAAATTCATTTTTTTCCTGGTGATTCCCTAACACTATTTCTTCAATAACGTTTTCTGAAAGAAAACTCAGAAATATATTATTGGTAGTATGCGGTGCAGAACAAACAGTGCCTGCCCATCAATACATGATACTTATAACATTATCATAATGCATATTGTTACACGAAACATCCTAAAACATTACATGTACGTTCAATTACATACATGCATACCTAATTATATGACAATCTGTTCCTTAAAAGGTTTTTAAATGTGAGTTATTATAATAAGAATAACACAAAACCTAGCGATAATGTTACTGTTCACTCAATGACCTCTAGCTGAATATGGCAGCCGTTTATATTTATTAACCATATTACCACTAGAGCTATTAAAACACATTAACAGACATGTAGATATTCTATGCTGTCCATTAATAACTATTGCAATAATAAAAAATGAAACATTGTAGGACATATAGAAATAGTAAGTGAATAAGATCTAGGGACATGTCGTAATTAGCAACTGATAATTACCAGCACACCATTGAAACCACTGAGACACCTACAACATTACAATTGGTTACTCTATTACTCATTGTACATTAAACTCCACCACCAAAATTAGCAGGAAGACCTCCTCCCCACAACACCACATCTACCACTATGGACATACATCATTCTCAGATTCATGAAGAATAGTATTCCACTACATGTAGTAGTAATACCAGTTTGTTATGGTAGTACAGGATCTTCTGCCATGGTGGCACTGCACATTCACTAGACTTGCTAACACCTTTTTGAACTATTTTGGTGGGATATTCAAAATGGTTTGCACCATACATAATAGGGTTGCACATGTGCAAGTACAAAATTCCTGCCATTCTGCGATATTCAGTAAAAGACAGTTTAACCACTGAAAACAGGCTGAGCAACAGCGCAGATGCAAATGAATGCATGGTCAAGTGGAGGGAGAAACCACCCATGAACTCCAGAGCCAGACCTGGGCTGTGCAGAGTTGTGTAGACAACCCCCCAACCAAGCCTGCACGACTTGGAGAAAAAAAAGCCTAAGTCGAAACACCCACAGCTGAGCTGCTGGATTGCAGGTGAAAAACAGAGCTTCCACCTGTAACACCCCCAACCCAGTCCCTGTGCCCCCTGCAGCCCGATTGCAGGCACCCGACTGTAAAATCCTCCCACCTCCTCCCAGTGGCCGACCGTGGGCATTGTGTATCCCCAACACCAGGCGAGATCGCGAGCAGCACTGTAGCTCCCCAGATGTATCCCTGATGGTCCAGTGACCGAAATGCCCGATCACAGCCAGTAAAATAACCCACCAAAAGTATCCCTCATGGTCCAGTGGACCAAAATGCCCGATTGCAGGCAGTAAGTAAAATAACCACCCCTCCTGAGCGGAGTCTCTGGTGGTCAGTGGACAGAAATGCCTAATCATGGTCAGTAAGTTTATAACCCCCTAAGATAGCCCTGGTGGCTAGGTATCCACACCACCCACCCACGAAGCTAGTGCCCCACACCCCTCACAGGCAGCAGGCAGCATCATCCCACCCACCTGCCGCCCATCAACTGACTGCCTGGGTTGCACACATTGGTGCAGACCAGAGCCAATGGGCATGCATCCCATACTGTACATCACAGTCCAGATTTGTAATCAATTCATTCATTCAAAAATCTGAACTGTCATGCACGATATAGGCTACACCATTAGCCTTACTCTACACCAATGGCGTGCAGCCCACCGGGCAGTCAGTACGTGGTGGTGGGGTGGCGGCGTGAGGGATGCTGGCGCCCACTAGCTGCCAGGAGGGCGGGGTGGTGGAGCACAGTGAGTGCGTGGTGTGGGTCATATAATACCACAGAGGCTATGTTCAGGAGGGGCGTAAACTTACAACCTCCACCACCTTCGGTCCACTGGATCAGCAGGGATACGCCGAAGGACCACATTGCTACCCACGATCGAGCTGTTGGGGAAAGTGAACCATGCCTGTAATCCGGCCAGTGAGGTGCTGCGGGTATTCTACACTGTTTTCTCTACGATTGGGGTGCAGTGGGGCATTGTTCTCTGATGGCTGCAGCCTGTCAGGGCTTTACCACGCAAATCCTAGAGATCGGCAGACTTACATGGTAATGCCATGCAAATCGTGCCATAATCACATGCAAATGCCCCCACACTGCGGCTTGCATGAATAATACCCCATTTGCATGTCACGTTTTGAATATCAGAATTTTGCGCATGGCACAATGCTACTTATGCCACCACAAGTTGAATGCTCCACTCTGTGAACTTCCGGTGGCGCAAGTTCCTGCACCATGCACAGTGGCTGTGGCCGAGGTGATATTCAAAGGAGTTGCTCAATAAGCGTAACTCCTTTGAATATATCCTTGAACCACCACAACTGTGCAACTCTGCACAACACAATGGCTTGGCGTATGGAATGGCACAATTTGAATATCCCACCCTTTGTGTCACGAAAACCCTATTTCTTATTTGGAAACAGCTAACAAATTTGTGATAATAAAGTCCCTGAGCGGGAGTCAATCAAAATGACACTTTGGTCTCTGACTGACCACCCTCCACAGCTTGACTCTGTGCTGGCTACCTCGTGTGAAGCAGGGGCGCCTCCGATGTTCTACCATGAACCAAAAAAAATATTTAAGTGTTAGATGTGAATCACAGTACAAGTTGAAGACTTACAACAACAGTAAATCAGCCACGACATACATAACATTGGCTTCAATTATACAGACCACAAGCATTATGGTCACATATTATAATAACAATTCTATATTTCTGTACAGAGGCCCAGCACACCATTATCTACATAGTCTGTAACTTGTGGGGCATCAAACACTATTGATATGTACATTTGTACGTGTCTGTCTGTGTATTGAGCATTTCGGTCCACTGAACCACCAGGTATACGTTGGAGAGGAGTGGTTGGTCTATTACACTTACTACGTGATCGGCCTACATCTTCACTGGACACCAGGGACACGTTCATGATGAGAGGATTGTTTATTACAGTATTACAGACTTGTACAAGTTTCAAACCACTACATCACAATAACTAAACAGTAACATTTTGTTCTCTTCCAACATACTATAGTAGTAAGTGCGTATATGTATACATGTTCTATTTTCTGGCATGGCTATCTTACCAAGCTCTGGTTTGTGAGTGAAGAACAGCACAGTAAATAAATGGAAGAATTAGGTAACATGTTTTCATAGTACATCCTTACATATAGTATTAACTATTATAAAAACATTGTGAGAAATACAGGTTTCTGATTAGTAGCAAACACGTTATTAGCTGTATGTCAATCTTTGATTAACATATGTGTAGAGACTAAGCACATATAAAACAACGTTCAACACTATTTACAAAATATTGCTATGATAATACTAATAAGGCACTCTGAGTGTTTATATTAATAGTCATAATCACTGTGGGGCATGCAGTACTCAGCTATGCCTCATGCCACATACACCAATAAACACTGATTTCACACAACATACATAATCCCACCTCATGTCCTATTGCGCAATCATGCAGTATACAATTATTTTACAAATTCTGAATACATGGACAACTATTATGAAAAGTTGTGCTGAGTTGCTACGGTGATAATCCCCCACAGCTGGCGCACCAGCAGCTTCCCAAAGCTCGTAAGCAAGGTAGTACCAGCACGTATCATTGTCTGGTATCCCCTCACGTTGTTTCAAAATGTAGAAACGTTGGCGCAACAGCTTCCACTTCTTCTTTAACTGTACCACACTCTTATTATTAACTTTTAAAGCTATGTACAGATAGCTGTTAATGCGCCTCCACATCGAATCCAGTTTCCGATTTGTACTTCTCATCAAAACCCTCGGATTCCCTCTAGCCTGGACTGCCTCAAACAGTGCACACACCTCTCTAAGGTCCACTGCCTCATTGTCCAGTTTTGAATTGTTTGAGTTCTGAAATACAAACAAAACAATATCTACATTAGTATCAGTAACAATAGAAATCATTTCTTAAACGAATCCATATAATACTAATTAAATTAAAGGCACATGTCCTTCAACATAGCAGAAACACACCTCAATAGCATTATGCAGAAGCTTAGAAAGGATTCAAACACCTCAGCAGTAACAACAACTGCTGCTACACTATGGTGTCCCACAGTCATACAATCCAGTAGTCTCAGGGTGGGGGCCTACTGCATCGAACATCACATTGGATACACCATCACATCCATGTCTACTACACTAGAACTGTTCACACACCATAACAAAGTGATGTTGAAAACCAGATGAACCACACATTGCACAACTGTGCAGACACCTAGAAATATGCTTAATAAATGTGAAGACAGCTAACAAACCGATTTAAAGTTAAATATATGATAATTCCGCTTGTACATTCATGGTAGCTATATACTAATACTACCCATATCTAGACATTCAAAATAACTCTGTTTCCTGACATACCAGTAATGAAACATATACATTGAACAGCACCACTGTGTTTTGTTGTTGTACACATACCATACTGTGACAGCTACAATACTGTTAGTCAACACTAAATGCTACAGTCATTTAAACATACCCAAACCATATATAATTATTAAGCGTCTCAGAAATGCTGCAATCTTATTGGCTTTTAGGATTCCAACAGCCATTACATTAATCCATGTTATACTGTCATGTAGCCTGATCACCATGGTACAACGGATTGGTCCTGTCAGCATTCCATCCTCTACAAAAAGCTGAATGTGTGTAATGATGCATTCTGATTTTGAACCAGCATTCTTAAACTGCTGATGTAAGAACTATTTTATAAAAATTCCCTGTAAATCAGGAAAACATTCTATAAGGATACTTTTAACACTTTTCTTTTGAAACATTTTTATTATAGCAATAAGGCAGTCCCATGAGTTACATAAATAGTCAGTTAATCACCCTAGGGGCAGATGGCACTCAGCTGCACCTTCTGCCACTTTTACACTAAGGGGTGATTAACGAACAATTAATCTAAACCTGGTCATACCTTATTGCTTAAAGGTGGAACATAACAACATCATACAATTGTGAGAACTGAACAGCAGACTAAATTAGTATTGGTGTTTCCCACTATCCTAATATAGCAAACTACATATATCTGGCATATGTGAGTGATGCATGCAGTTGATCTATTTTTTACCACATTAATATGGTTCTGAAAAGAACCTTTGTGTATACTATAATATTTCCTAAAACACTCTGACAATCTTAAAGGACTTGAGGATTCTATCTAGAAGGTCTCCCAGAAAATGGCAATTGCCAGCATGCGAGAAATGTACACCATCTGGTAGGAATACCAATCATTACAGTATTCTATTTAAGGTGACGTATAGTATACATTCCATGCATGCATAAAAGCAGTTATCAACTACATTTACTTTTCTACGAGCTCTATCAATCAGATACATATGATGTTCTCTTGCCTAGACTCCATGCTCTGTAATATCTGAAAAATGATAATACAGGCAAACCTTATGAACATAATAGAAGCAAGGTCAAGTTTGCCTCTTAGCTAAATCTACCCAGTGTTTTGAGCCCAAATGATTGCTTCCAAGATGTATTAGCAGTATGTCAGGAGGAGAGTGAGTTATCAAAGTCACATCCATGGTTTGCATAAGATGTTCCCATCTTATGCCACCACATTCAACCATCTTACATAGCAATTAGGAGCTATGAGTCCCTCCAAAATTACTACGAACTGCAAACTCAGCTGCTCGTCTTATGTAACTGTTTCCAACTATCCACAAAACCTTTGCTATTTTTCTGCCATTCTAAGTTTAAAACTCAGAACTGTATAGAGAGCTACAAAAGAAAGTCAGTGTTCACCCTGCAGTGACCAGACAGCACTGAAAATCAAACTGATATTTTCCCTCCTTCACTCAAGCTAGCTTTACTGGGTTCCAGACAAAACAACACAAATCAAATAAAAACATTCCTGCTGCTCTGGCTTCATTAACAATCTAACTGATGCATTCAGTATTACTAGACCCTATGTTCCTGCAAAAATCTGCAACCATCGACAATTTGAAAATGCATCCTTTTCATAGGCAGTTTTAAACAATCACAACATCAGAAAAAAGTCTGATTGGTTCCATTTTCTCATACAACTCCACGTGCACCTTCATATCTACCTCCATTTGCAGCTGTATCTGTACAAGTTAGTACAAAAATGATTTCTCACTTTAAACTATTTTTTCTTAAAAATATAGCCTGCTAAACAATAACAAATAACACTATGAGATTCAACATCAAAAAACATTTTTATTAATAGTATTTACATGTTGTTATAAGTTTTTTAATACTAGAAAATAATCATTTTGAAAATGGAGCTGTGCCCACAGTTTCAAACTGCTTTCTCAGCAATATTGCAAATGGCTCCTGTTACTTCTTACTTCAGTGTTGTCCAATCTCTGATTGGTTCTCGAAATGGCCTGACAAACCTTAAATTACATTGGTAGATGTAGCTGTACAATCAAACAGACTGTTTTCTAATTCGAAATAATGAATGTTTTGGCACTCCCAAATGTTACATTAATTTTACCAGATACTACAAAAGTACATTGCGACACTACGTGCTTACGACAGTAAAATTTACGAAATGTCAAAGTTCGACAGTACTTTGACCATATTGTCAAATGCACGAAAGTAAGATTGCGACACTTTCGAATACCGAAAAGTATTTTCGAAAGTTTGTGCTCACAGTAATTTTGGAACTGTCTGTTGTACCACAATTTCCAGATTTAATGGGAAAATAAACTAAATTTTCAATTATAAACACATTATATGCTAACATAGCTAGCTTAGAACTCAGTACACTTCAGATATGTAACATTACAATGTTCAAGCGTGCATAACAACTGTTACAACGCAGACTTGTGGAAACAGTTGTTTGTTGTAATTTTCACCAAAATCTAAACATAGCCATTTAAAGACCTCTCTCATAACAGTGTCACTCTGATTGTTATACATATGTACCATATAGTAATTTCTCCATCAACTGACCCAAAGCGCATCACATAACCAGAAACACAATTTTGTCAAGATGTAAAATGCAATCTGTACTATTCATAGAGTTGTGTGTTAAAAGCAAAATTGTAATTCTCAACTGAAAACTATGACAATACACAAACTTACAAATTGTACATCTGAACTGCACACGCAAACTTCTTATAAATCAGAAATGTTTCAGAATTCTCACACCAATTTTTCGACATATTCATTTAAGTTGTCTGCTCATAAACACAAAACATTGTAATTTTGTGACTCTCCCCATACAGTTATTCATCAATCAACTGCAGCATTGCACAGTACATGTGCAGAAAAACATTTTTCCATGTTGTTAAAAATAACACCTCCAATAGTGATACACAGGAGTACTAAAAACACAATGTTGATAATATACATGTGATATTGAAAATTCGTTAACATGCAAGCATACTTAGCAACTGTAGTGAAGCATGATCACACAACAGTAATAGTAGCATATTCTCTCTATAATTGTAAACATACTAATTGTTACAGATTTGGTAATAGACACTATCACTCTCAAGTTTGAGTCTACCATATAGTAAATTAGCATACTGACTATGCCATGACACGCTACATGGTAGAAAACACATTTAAATCCACATGTAAAAAATTACACTATCCTAATCATAAGCACATATACAAAAAAAATCTTAAATGTGGACTAGAAATATTGAGAATGCACAAACTTCTGATATTACGTAGAAGCTGCTAATGCACATTCATAAAAACTATTGTTTAGTTATGTGTTTACCAAATTGTTAACATACTTAGCGATAATTCTATCAATACACTGTTATAATACATTTACTGAAGCCTATTCTAAAACTTTTTTCTCTCTCATACAGGTGCCTGATACTTCTGTAAGATTGTTTACAGGACTGTCAACATAATAGGAAAATATGCCAACTAAATACAGACGTAGATGTGTCTCAAAACGAGAGACAGTATAATAGTACTACACTGTTGTATAAGGGCAACAAACAAAACACTAAAGGCACACCAAAAATGAACACCGACAGGCTTTGCAACAGTATTTTCATCAAAGTCACTGCACAACCAAATAATCCTTAACAGAAAAACATGCCTGCATCACAAATGTTGTATCGATCTCTGAGATAAACACAACTATTTTGAATGTAACCATCAAGAAACGCTCAAAACAACACGAAAACTCAAAAACAGTGATTTACAACTCAGAAGAAAGTATTTCGATCACTAGCAAGTAAAGCTAAGATCAAAGATCTATCGCTGCAATGTTCTGCACACCCATAAAGAGCAAAGTCACCTTTCTCTGATGAATTTACATCTTAAAGTACGAACTTTTGTCAACAGAGCACTGTTTGTACTACAACGATTGTGTGTAAGATGTGTCATGTGTGAACAATTCAGAAAACTTGTATATGCCATTAAAAAAGGCTTCAACAGTATCCTTGTTTGACTGTTGACAACTTCTGTCATGTTTACAGGCACAGTGGCTGCACACACAGCACTCAGAAGCATATTTCTGGGAAGAACATCATTACTTAACAAAAGAACAGACGTTCAGTATTGATGAGTCCGGCAAAATAAAAAATGTCCTCAGTATCTCTGATGACAATCAATTGGATACTGATAATGACTGTGATCCAACCACACTCTTGAATAAATGGCACTGCCTGACATGGTCATGTGATGATACCTGCAACCATAGGCAATCGTCTTGTCAAAAACTAGAACACTTTGTTAACCTATTTGTAATAACAGATCACAAAGAGAGACATAAACTGTTTTCAAAAATTGACCATTGTGAAATCCGGCCACATACTGGACTCATGGGTCACTCACTTGCATGTCTCGATAGTGGTGTTTGTGATAGTATTTTTCACAACATGCGGATGCTTGCAGTGCATCAAACAGGCATGCAAAACTTTGTCTACAAATTATATATGAAGTGCACGGCAGCTGTACATCAGTACACTTGTTTAAATGACTTATTGCAGTCAGGTGACATGCAGGGTGCCATCACTTTCCTAAAAACTGCAACACATTACTTCTGCAAGAAACAACTAATTTTCAGTGTAACACTTCTGTAGAAAAATCTGTTTCAGTGTTGAAAATGACATTCTGAAACAATACGGGAAGGAAATTGTTAAGTTTGAGGTTGCAAAGTCTCAAGTTTGATTCTGTATGTGTGTCATGCAACTCGTTTGTGCTACATGAAACAAATAGTCACAGTCAACCCTAGAAACCTTGTCACCATTCAATGACATATGGTTCCGCCTGGCAGCATTCTTGCTGCTGAAATCTGACTTTCACTTACAAGACACCATTGTGCTATGCAAACACTGTTTTTAAAAATGAAGTGTAACACTTTGCCACAAGGTCAATGCTAAACAACATGGAAACAGATGTTACACCAAGTGAGATTTCAACGTTGAATATGTTTGAAGCAGTATTCTAATTCAGACAATGAAACCATTCCAAATGATTCTACGCCTGAACACAAAGACACGGAACATTCCACAGAAAGAGCTTGTTAGATCTCTAAAGGGTTCTGTGATGTATCTACCACTTCCTCTATCAGGAAAAATGTTCAAGCAATCTCAACTGAAAATAGCTTGGTAATTCTTGTAAATGGTGTGCCTACAAAGGCCAAGGTCATCTGATAAGGTGTTGTCAATGTGCAAAAGGTAAAAGCTTGCTCTTGCTTATTTAAAGAGTAACAATTCCTTTATATAGACCTTGACATAGATCAGATGGTCAGTCTCTCTGTACAACATGATCTATTAGAAAAAATAAGCCAATCATTGAGAAAGTCAGTACACAGACAAGTGACAATGTGTATGAACAGTACACAATTCACCCACTACATAGCAGAGATCCATTAGGAGACACAACATTGATCTCTATCAAATGAAGCAGGTGGAAGGTGAGCCTGTCAGCATTTGGGAGGCAACACTAGAAGCATGCTGTTTCCAGACCTATTTCAAAAGATTCAAAGGGAAGCCTAGATGAAAGAGAAGTATGGTACAGGGTGCTGAGTCACCGCACTAATAAGTGTCCTCAGCAAAGATGGCAAATTCAGACGTAACATACAGTACCTGTTCCATCTCCTCTGGGAAAGTGAACTTAGCATTCTGTCTGCGTCTCTAGCACATACCATTCATCTAACAAGTCCACTAGATGGAATAACAGCTGCTCAATTTCTAGAGAAAAAAGCAGAAAGATGAAAATGTCAAGTGAACTTGTCTTCCATACTTTCAAGTCTCCATGGCGCAAAAAATATTGGTATCGCAGACACTGGAAGTGATGACAATGCTACAAGAGTATGGGTGCAGCCACATGCTTCACACTTAGTTGTGCTGAATATGCCTGGATGAACTCATTGAAATGTTGAAGTGGGCAAATTCTGATGTAGAAGGCATCTCATCGATGACTGTCAGAGAAATGTTCACTTGATCCTGTGTCTGTCTAGAAGATTTTCACAAGTGGTTCCATGACATTCTCACTTTCATCTTGTCAAAGGACAATCCTTCTCTAGGTATTGTGAAACATTACTTTTGAGGACAGAATATCAAGCACAAGGTGCCCCTCATATCCATATGTTATTGTGGATCAAGGATGCACCACGCATTGGTGAACATGAAGCAGCAGAGTGCTATCATTCATCAAAAATATATCACTTGTCATCATCCAGACAAGTACATGACAGTCCTACACTATGGAAGTTGGTACAAAAGTTCCAGCGACATATTTGTGCAAAATATTGCCGAGTAGTAAAGAACAAATCTAACTGGTACCTACGATGTCGCTTTGGATTTCCTAGATGAGTTTGTCAGAATGGTGCCATGAATGACCTTTTCTCAGCAATGTGACACCACTTGAAGGCAAAATCAACCCAAAGGGTATACGAGTTACCAGAGATGAAAAAAGAGGTGTACATCAATGACTACAACCAACTCTTTCCTAATGTAGCAAGCAAACATAGATGTTCAGTTTGTGGCTGATAACTCACTGGCCCTGGTTCGATGCGTCACTCGTACACAACCAAACATGAACAGACTACTTGCAAGATCTTGGGAAGATATTGCCACTTCAAGCAAAAGCCTGACATCTCAGCTGTGGTCATTGAGTTTGAAGACTCTTTCACACAGAGAATGTGGAGCTTACGAAGCCAGTGACCGATTAATGGGTACACATCTGTATGGGAAATCTGATGCTGTACGTTTCCTCAGTGTAAACTACAAAGAGAAACAGAAGCAAGTACTGATTCCTCATGCCAAAATTGAGGAGCTCGCTGTCAATACAGCGTCTTCAAAACATATCATGAAGAATAACCTGATAGACACATACTACCCACGTAGACACAACGACATGAATGATATGTCTCTGTTTGAAGTGGCTAAGTGGTATGACTACAAGACAGGTGCAGCACCTGACTCAACACGCCAAATTTACAAGGTCAATGGACTAGATGGCTGTCTCATGAAAAGACACAAGCCATGGCTTATAGATCACTGCAAACTGCATCTAGGCAACAGAGAGCACAGAACATTACTACTTTGCTCTCCTATTCCTATTTAGACCCTGGAGTGAGTCTGAATTAAAAGGTGATTCTGACACATTGAAGACCAGTTCAATCTCACTTATGAGAATTTCCAAACTGAGTACTCACAGACATATAACAAGACTAAAACTGAGAAAGAACATCTTGAAGACAGAGAAGCAACTTCAGGAAGACACTCCCAGTTGGTTCTAGAGACAACCTTGATCCAGAAGGCAACAAAGGTGTTCTAGTGACCCTCTGCCCTTAAATGACCCAGAAGTGTTAATGTCAGAAATTGAGACAGCCATGCAACATGGCACACACTCTATGGTCAACCCAGCTGACTTAAGAGAAAGACTAAATCAGCTGCAGCATACAGTTCACTCACAAGTAGTTGAAGCTGTCCAACATGGCATACTACATGAAACAAGACAATGTGACTGCACTCACTACAAGCCACTACTAATGTTTGTTAGCAGTTCAGCTGGCACAGGAAAGAGTTTCTGATTCAAACCATCACTGCAAATGCAGTGTGACAGGCTCTTCAATGTCTGTTGCGTGTAACTGCCCCCAGGACTAGCAGCATACAACATTGGTGGAGTAACATTACACCGTCTCTTTATGTTGCCAGTCGAACATGGAGAACTGGAGAGTATCGTAAACTGTCATTTGAGGTTGCATCTCAGCTCCGTTCCATGTTCACAAAGATGCAGTTACTATTGTTGATGAAATCAGCATGGTCTCCAATGTCATGCTTGCTTGTATTCATCCGTCTACAGCAGATCTTAGGTACTAGCGATGGAGTGCCATTTGGTGGCAAAAGTATACTTGTGTTGGGAGACCCTTTTACAGCACCAGTCAATGCAGAGCATGTATTTACAACTCTGACTGCCAAGCAAGCTAAGAATATCCTTGGTTGCATTGCAGGCTATAACATATAGTGGAATTATTTACCTATGTTGAGTTGTCTGAGAACATGAGCCAAAGTGGTTATCTAGCTTACAAATCACTTTTAGATGAAGCTCGTACAGGTTCTCTATCACCAGAACATGTTTGTATGTTAAATGATTGAAAAATCACAGTACATAGTACATGCATAGAAACAGCAAGTAATGTCTTCAGAAATATATACTCTACTGGCAGACACATAGTGTGTCTTATGCCACGACTAAAGAAATGCGCTGAATTCAACAATCTGATGCTGCAGAGAGAAAACCAAGAGATTGTAACTGTGCATGCAGTTGATACAGTTGATGGCGTTATTCTTAGTCAAAAGCTAGTAGCAAAGATGACTGAACGACTAAGTGAACTGAAGTCAGATGTTTCACGAACAGCTGGCCTAGAAGCTGTTCTCACAGTTTGGCAAGAATGCACGATCATGCTCGCGTAATCTAGATGTAGAACAAGGTTTGGTAAACAGTGCAATGGGAAACATCATTGACTTTGTCTACAATGTCCAGAAGACATATATGAGACACTTACTAGTGCACTTTGACAACACACAGCAGTCTGTACACATAGATCAAACCTGTGTTAAATTCCAGGTTTTCAAGGATGTCTATGTAAACAGAAAACAGTTCCCATTATGTGTTGCATATGCTGTCTCCATTCACAAATCTCAGGGATTGAGTTTGGATTCAGCAATGGTAGACATAGGTACAGACATTTTCAAGGATGGCATGAGCTACATCGCACTTTCACGTGTATGTAGCCTTTCTGAATTGCACATCATTAGTGTAGCACCTCAGAAAATACAAGCTGACAAGCGATGTATTCTTGAGTACAACAGGTTACGTACTCTATATCAGCCACAAATGTCTTTAATACCACTGCCTACATATCTGTCTGTCTCACACAATTCAGTCACAGCTAGAGGTAGCAGCAAACAGCAGCAAGCTTCTAAAAGTGATTCAACAAAAAAGAGTGCAGCAAAGGCCACAACTTTAAGTAAACATTCACATCCAGCAATTCATCAGAAATCAGTTGGTGTAGCTGCTGTACCAGTCTTTGACAACAGCAGTAGAGTAAACTGCTATGCTAACTCAGCTATGCAAGTTTTTCTACACATGCCGCAGTTTGTGCAGGCAATATCTACTTCACAAGACAATCCCCTATCAAACGCTTTGAAGCAGATTATCAACATGACTTCTGACCACTCTAACAATGTACAGTCACTAACACCACTACGACAGGTGTTAGCTACATATATGCTGGATGTAGTACGTTTGCTGCAGACATACAGCAAGACACTACTGAGTTTATGATGGCTGTCATAAACAACCTGGATGAAGACGGCACCTCAATGAGGCAGTACTTCACAGTAACATATGTTACAAAATATGTATGTGTTTCATGTGGCAATTCACAGTGTGAAACAACACAAGACATACTGTGGATTACTTTCTTTGTCCCTAAAACCAAAAGTGTCAAATTTTGACAGCTATTCACCAATGCTGAATGTAGTCATGCCTGTGGAAGGTGTGGAGGCAGATGCACTCAGTCCATACGTCTCAGGAGTTCATCTCAATATCTGTTGCTTATGTTGCACAGATTTGACCCCAACAGGCTCAGAGTTGATACTCCTATCACAGATTACACAGCTAGTAGAATAGTCTTCAACCAATCAGTGTTTGACACTCACAGTATAATCTATCACCATGGTCAATCCATGCATTCTCGCATTCGCCTCGTTACTAAGGTGCAGAACTGATGGTTAGAGTGTGACGACTCTACAAGCAGTTTAAAAACAGAGACTGCCACTTACACTTGAAAATGCATATCTTCTAATATTGAAGAATTATGACAACCTTCATATTTCAGAAGAATAAGACAAAACATGTTGCATTTAAAATTACTACTTTGTCCAAAAACATTCATGCCTCATTACAATGTTGTATAATGTACGACTGTAAATAAACCATACAATTGCAACAAATGGTATTCTAACAGAGACATTACATACACTGTAACATAAAGATCTTGTGTGGATCAGTGACTACATGAAAATTGTTGTAGTGGCTTCAATCGGCGCCAACAATAGTCACAGTCACTAGGGAAACCATGATTACATGTCTATCAAAGATTGTACATCTAAAAACTGAAGCCTTACTGCTCTCCTCCTCTGTACATATCTTTAATTATCCATGTATCAACTCATGCATAACAACAAATTTATATGAGTTATAAACTGTTACTCTTTGCAAACAAAGAGAAGTTTTCAGTTATCATCGTAAATAACTAAGCAACTACTAATATTCAACAAACATTCCACTCTGTCTCAAGTTGTCTACCAACACTTCCATTTGATCTTCTAATATTGAACAATTATGATAACCTTCATATTTCAGAAGAATAGGACAAAACATGTTCCATTTAAAACATGACTACTTTGTCCCAAAAACATTCATACCTTATTACAATGTTGTATAATGTACGACTCTAAACAAACCATACAATTTCAACAAAATGCAATTCTGACAGAGACATTCCATACAGTGTAACATGTAAGATCTTGTGTGGATCAGTGACTACATGAAAGTTGTTGTAGTGGCTTCAATCGGGCCAACAATATTCACAGTCACTAGAGAAACCATGATTACATATGTATCAAAGATTGTACATCTAAGAACTGAGGACTTACTGCTCTCCTCCTCTGTACATATCTTTAAGCATCCATGTATCAACTCATATATAACAACAAATTGATATGACTTATAACCTCTTACTCTTTGCAAACAAAGAGAACTTCTCAGTTATTATCGTAAATAATTGAGCTACACTTCTAACATTCAGCAAACATTCCACTCTGTCACAAGTTGTCTATCAACACTTCAATTTGTCTATTGACTCTTGACATATAGAGAACATCATTCGGGTCACCATGCAACAGTGTAGAACTATCACACTTTCATGTGTAATACTAGTATTGTACATATGTAAAAATAACTACCTTTATTGATAATGCAAGAAGCTGAATTACACAACTGTAAATAAGAAGCAATTGCAGAATCTCATTTACTGACTTTTACATGTGTTTGCAATTACTTGTACATAATATAAACATTTGTATTCAGGTGTACATTCTTAATAACTAGTTTGATACCTGTACTAAAAAATACTAGTGTAGCACTAAAGTACAAGTGAATGTTTTACCTATTATTCAGCACTATAGTAACTACATTTAATTAACCATAAGTTTGTTAAAAAATGCATTCCATGCACAGTTTTAGTATTTACAAGTTAAGAATTTACATAGAAGCCAATGTAAGAATTGATAATATGTCATTTGTTCATGTGAAAATATTATTTTTAAACTTGTCACATTAGTAATTCTAACGTATGTAAAAAATATTGACAATTGTAAATCAGACACTGTTACTGACCACAACAAACTGCATACCTGTTCCTGACAATATTTATGATCGCCTCAATTGAGGGGTCGGGTGGGAATTTTCCATTTACGCCTAGTCAGTGACATATTATTAAATAATACCAATCAAATGTCACAAAATGTAAATTTTTTGTATATTGTACTACTTAGACAGTCAGCATATGGTTTTTTGCCCACCCCAGGAACATCCACATTAGCAGTCACACAATTACAACAAAACACTTGTCTATCATGTGTGTAATCACACTTCACAACCTACTGACATTGCCTTATTAACATACCACACAAGTAATGCACTACACATAATTACAACATACAACCATTTTTAAAAAAGTCACATTTTTTTACAAACTGCATTCACATTCAATAGTAAATATATAATGAAGCACCACAGCTTCAGCCTGACTATTAGAATTCCAGGTCGAATGTCAAAAACTACTTCCTCACGTAAAGAGTAGTGAGTACTGAAAAATGACTAGAAACACACAACACCTGATTAGTTTCCTATAATATCACACACTTATTCCAATCCATATTATACAATTCTTATTATTCTTACACATTTACATATATGACAAGCAATGATTGCACACATACAAAGATTGTATTGTGAGACTGCTTCTGTTAACTAAATTTCACTCTTGATTGGACCTTTTCTCCATTTGACAAATTGGCAATAAATTTTTTGAAACCATAACCACCTGTGTCGACTCCTTACTTTAAATACCATTATGACATAAAAATATGTGTCTATGACTTAAGCATACAAATCAATGTTAACTAATACTGCTACAACTATACCTCCATCAATTTGTTTGGTACCTATGACATACAGTCAGTATCACAGCATATGCAATGATGTGGGACATTGCATGTCACATTTGACAGAATTCCTAACAGTGTAAAAACTCAGCAATGTACTTACTTTTCTGTGCCTATGCAGTCATTATTACTATACCAAAGTGCCACATCAGCACCAACAGGTCACAGCTGTGACTATAAATGTACCATTCAGTCACTACTATGTGTACTTCAGAGTCTGACAAAATGGACGTTTCTCATTGGCTACAAACATCCTAACAACCTTATGTTAATCTTTTATTACCATACATGAAGAGGTTAACGATATACTGAACAAGGTTTAAAACTGTTTAAAAACATGTTTCATTATTATAGCAATAAGTCACTCCAAAGAATTGTGTTAATAGTCAGTTAATCACCCTATCGGACATATGCCACTCGGCTACACCTCGTGCCACAGTACACCCCTTAAAGGTGATTAACAGACCATTAACATAACCCTGCATCATGCATTATTGCTTAATTGAATTTAAATAACCGTATAGCCCACAAGTCCCCAGACATCCCTTTTTCAGGGGGTGACCTGGAAAGCAAACAGTAGATCAAATAGAACACAATTGTACATATACAAGCTGAGGGTATACAGTATGCTTCAGTTTACAAATACATCTGTGTGGTCATCTACACCTACAATTACAATATACTACCTAACTTTGTCTGACATTGGCTGCTCCACTGCCTACCCGACCCTGCTGGTGATGTCTTGTGTCATACTAACACCAACAGCAGTGCAAACAGAAGCGCTAACAATGGCACATATAGTAACAGAAGTGAAAATGAGAGCATAAATGGCAACGCACACAGTGACACAGATAACAACGATCTGCCACATGATGTGTTAAATGGAGGTTTGTAATTCCTCCAAACATCCTAACAGCCTTATGTTAATCTTTTATTGACATACATGATCAGGTAAACCATTTACTGAACAAGGTTTAAGACCGGGATGCACATTGGTTGTCGTTAGACGTAACTCTAACCCCATCACGTGTGTAAAGCAACAAAAGTATAGGAGAATGAGGTAAGAGTTAGAACCCATGATCCCAATGCATACCCCAATGCCAGTTGGGGGGGGGTGGGCGCAGGGGTCAAAGGGTGGTTTTCAACCGTGACAGCGGATTTCCTCACTTTTGTCGCTGTGGAACAACCCTAACTAATGCATTAAACAGAGTTTTTAGCCTCTAATCTCCCTTCTTTTTTGACAATGATAACGAGAAATAGTGAATGTAATGCAGTGGCAGGAGCCCTGCACTCCCACCACATGATGTCTTATGGCATACTAACAGGAACAGCAACACAAACAGAAGCACTAACAGTAGCGCACAATAACGCAACCATGAATGAGAACAGAAAGGGTAACGAACACGATGGAGTAGACGGGAATGTTGTACCACGTGATGTCTTGTCACATAGTAACATGGTGCCTGTCAATGGAAATATCAATGGGCATGGTGACGCAAAGTGAAACAGAAAGAGAAACAGTACAGTAGACACAAATGGCAAAAAATAACAGAAATGCAAGCGCAAATGAAAACTCAAAGGATAACACACATGGTTGCACAAACATCAACGGAAAGTTAAACGGGTACGGAACTGCAAGCAGAAAGGGCAACAGTAACATTAATGTAAGCACACAGGCTGGTTTCTTAAAGCAACAGAAGTATAGGAGAATGGGGTTAGAGTTAGGTTCCACGATCCCAATGCACACCCCAGTACTGGTTCGGGGGTGGGCGGGGGTCAAGGGGGTTTTCAACCCTAACAGCAAATTTCCTCACTTTTGTCACTGTGGAACAACCCTAACTAATGCATTAAATGGAGTTTTTTGCCTCTAATTGCCCATCTTTTTGAGAATGATAACGAGAAATAGTGAATGTAATGCAGCGGCAGGAGCATGGGTTAGTACCCACGATCCCAATGCACACCCCAGTGCCGGTTGTGGGGGTGGGCGGGGGGTGTCCAAGGGGGTTTTCAACCCTAACAGCAAACTTCCTCACTTTTGTCACTGTGGAACAACCCTGACTAATGCATTAAATGGAGTTTTTTGCCTCTAATTGCTCTTCTTTTGAGAATGACAACAAGAAATAGTGAATGTAATACAGTGGCGGAGTGCTGGGCCGAAGGGCCCAGCACTCCCGCTACATGATGTCTTGTGGCATACTAACAGGGACAGCAATGCAAACAGAAATGCTAACAGTGGCCCACATGGTAACACAAGCGCAAATGAGAACAGAAAGGGTAAAGCACATGGGTGTGTACTCCGGAACAGTCTGCCTCGTGATGTGTTGTCATATAGTAACATGGTGCTTGCAAATGGAAATTTCAATGGGCATGGTGACGCAAAGTGAAACAGAAAGAGAAACAGTACTGTAGACACAAATGGCAAAAAATAACAGAAACGCAAGCGCAAATGAAAACGCAAAGGATAATGCACATGGTGGCGCAGACGTCAACGGTAAGTGAAACGGGTACGGAACCACAAGCGGAAAGGGCAACAGTAACAGTAATGTTAGTGCACAGGCTGGTTTTCCCCAAAACCTGCATAGAGAAAGACAGTGAGTACAAATAATGTATGCATAATAATGAGTATCGGAGCATAAAATGAGAACTTGGAATACTAAATATGTTATATCACAGGAACCGTACGACGTAGAAAAAAAATTTAAAAGTTGTATGATTTACAACTGTTCTGGCTAATTTTCTACTTAGCCCCCCCAATTTTTCCAACAAAAAGTCCGTATCTCGCACCGTTTCCGAGATACGGGCCCTGAAAGGCGCGGCGAATGCCGTAATGTTATCCTATGGGAAAAAAGAGAAGTTCGGAGTGCCATAACTTTTCCTCCCTGTAATATTTTTTCACCAAACCACTGAAAGGCACATCTGTGAGCTGTTGGCTGTCTTCCCCTCCCAATTTCAGGGAAAAAGACTAAACCGTTATTTTGCAGCAGGGTGCCAAAGGATTCCTGTAATGCGTTGGGCGCTATAATGTTATCCTATGGGAAAAACCGTCAGCTTTGGAGTGCTGTAACTTTGCCACCATGTAATATTTTTTCAATACAACACTGAAAGGAACATCTGTGAGATGTCATCTGCGTTCCCTCCAAATTTCAGGCCAAAACTCCCAACCGTTCTTTTGTAGCGGAGTGCCAAAGAATTACTGTTATTTTGGGTATAGTGTCGCAAAGTAGTGTCACAATTTGCGAAAGTGTCGCAAAAAAATTTGCGACACTTTCATACAATCTGACTTACTACTTTGCGAAAACTCCCAGAAATTTGAAAAACATATTTCTGGGGTGTTTTACCCCAAAATAAAGACATGGCTAGCATCCTCAGGGCACGACTAGGTGAATACAAAAAGAATTAGGTTGCTAGAGGGTCTCAATTTTAAATGCCAAGCATTTTACTGATCACTAACTGAAAACAAGATGGTGGATTTGCGACAGTAACAGGGCCATTTGCGACAGTAAAAAGTGCATTTGCGACACTGTCGAACTTTTTGTTAACTTTTCCCATTGACTTATAGTGGGAAATTGTTTTTTGAATAACTTTTGAACCGTTTAATATTTTTTCATGAAATCTTTGAAAGGCACGTCGGAACCCTGGCGCACATTCCTAGAAGATTTGGGCTGGTCGGCAAACTGTACGACCTATAGGCACGACCGTAGAATTCCAGAAAAGCGTAAATGTGCACACAGATCACGCTTAATAACTCTGCAGCCGTATATCTGACCAGTACAAAACTTGGCAGATCCCAAGGCCTATGGTTCTTGATCAAGTATTCCAAATTTCAGGCAAATCTGTCAAACGGTTGCAAAGTTATTAAGGTGCAAAGTTTTGGGGTTTAACATAGAAATGGCTCCTCAACCTAACTATGAGTGGCACTACCGTGCCACTATAATGTATATATATATATATATATACACACACACACATATATATATATTTTATACATATATCTATATATATATATATATATATATATATATATATATATATATGATATGCAATGGGGAGCTGTTGGATAAAAGATTAATTTTTTTATCATGCTATTTGACCTTGGGTAACCTCGTAAGTGGCATAAGTCACGTGTGATGTGCCCAAGGTCAAAAAGCACAAGTAAAAATAACTCATTCATCCAACAAGCTACCAATCGCATATTGAATTTATACACTAAGCAGTAAGCTTGTGCGTGTTTGTTTTTTTAGCTTTGTTTTTTGTTATTTTTTGCAAAGTATTTTTATGAGAAGCTGTGTCCCCCCACAGTTCAGGTGCTCCATTGCCAGGGCCATTGCCATGGACACTGTCGCAATGACACAATGACTCTATGATATCTTTGCTGATTGGCTGGGCTGTGTGAGCTCCCAAAGAAATCAAATAGAGATGGCAGACTCACTTATAGAGAGGGATCGGGATTACTGAGAATAGACGCCGGTTTGGAAGGGAGAACTGTTGTTAAATATATAATTATTTAAATTGTTGGCTGTCACTTGACTTGGGAGGAATACTTGAGTAGTGCTGCAGTACAGTTTCATGCTGCCAGATTAGGTTTCTGTAGCTATAAGAAGCGAGTGTGTGAGCGAAAGCAGGTGGAGATTTGCCATTGGGGGAGGGTTTGAAAATGAAAAAAAAAAATGAGATTTTGTTTTATGTAATAAAATATATAAGAAATATGCGGGGGTTGACTGTGTGATAACTCATTTATCTGTTACAGTTGCTAGTGACCTCAAGTAACTTCATGAGTTGCGAAGCCATGAGTGATGATTATGAGAGGTTACTGGCAACTGTATCACATAAATGAGTTATCACACAGTCAATCCCCGCATATTCCATTTATGCAATAGGTTTTTTGGGGGGTTTATATCCATTTTAAAGAAAACTGAGATATTCGTCATTAGCACAGATTGCGCGGACTTTGCGTGACTTAACGCGGACTTTGCGCCGACTTTGTGCAATTTGCTCAATGTAATAGATAGGACTTTGTGTGACTTTGCGAGCAGTCACTGTGTGGAAAAATAAATTTATCCACATAGTTACTCAGATAAACGAATTTGTTACACTCCAGTTATGTCCACCCCTGTTGCATACTTTTTTTTAATTGCTCTATTTATTTAGTTATTTTAAAATTGTTAACTGGGAAAGGCACACTAAGCCAAAGCTCATTTCCAGGTGTGACCCGGGGGGAAGGGGGAGAAAAAACATTGATCAAGTACTCCGGGATACAACACAATACAATTACGATGAAAATACAATAGAATAGATGTTTAAACACAAATAAGATGCAAACAACAGTTGTGCAATGTGGCAAAAGTGAAAAAAGTCATGATAAGGCATATCCGGGTCAAGGCAAGGTCTACATCCTGACAGATAATGAATGACTGCTAAAAACACTATAGTGCAGAGAAATGAGAGGTGAAAACCAACCCATGAAAGGGGTGCATGGACTAGGGAGACAGAAGAAGAGGTAGGTCAGATAGGAAGCTAACAGGTGCAATAGAGGGGGGAGAAGTTTATGCTGGTGCTTAAGGGAGATTGGTGAGGGTGAGAGACTGATGCCAGAAGAGAGGAGGTTCCAGAGAGAGGGGAGATGATAGGAGAAGGCTGACTGCCCAGCTGAGGAGCGAGGATAGGGGAAGGAGAATGTGTTGGGATCCCTAGACTGAAGGGAGTATGATGGAGTTATATGATGAGTTATATGATCCTTTCCAGTCGGCTTTTCGGGCCAGACATAGCACCGAAACTGCGTTAGTTCGGATGCAAAATGACCTCCTCAGGGCTAGAGACCGAGGGGACAAGACAATTCTTGTTCTCCTCGATCTCTCATCAGCATTTGACACTGTGGACCATTGTGTGTTGCTTCTTCGCCTGAGAGAGTTGTGTGGACTCACCAGTAATGTCATCAAGTGGTTTGAGTCCTTTCTCACCAATAGGAGACAGCGGGTTGTGATGGGAAATTTCTCATCTACATCCTGCCCCCTTTAGTGTGGAGTCCCTCAGGGTTCGATACTGGCCCCAATGTTGTTCGCAGTGTACATGCTGCCCCTGGGGGGGATCATTAGGAAGTATGGTCTGAGTTTTCATTGCTATGCTGATGATACTCAACTATATTTATCCTTTGCCCCAGGAACATCAAACGCAGTGAATGTGTTAAATATCTGTCTGGCTGAGATTAGCAACTGGATGGCCGCCAGCTGGCTACGACTGAACCCCGACAAGACTGAGGTACTGGTAGTGGAGTCGAACAGAGTCTGTGATGGGATGGCCTCTGACTCAGCAACTGGACTTGTGCTAGGAGCTGCGTCATTGATGGCCTCCCCTTGGGTGTGAAATCTTGGTGTGATTCTTGACAGGAATTTGTCCATTGAGGCTCAGATTTCTTCTGTGGTACGTTCCTGTTTTTTCCATCTTAGAAACATTGCCAGGATTAAGCCCCTTGTTCCATCTCTGGACCTCCCTACCTTGATACATGCCTTGGTCACTTCTAGGCTTGACTACTGTAATGCTCTCTATCTCGGGGTCTCCGGGGGCTCTCTCCACAGACTGCAGCTAGTGCAAAATGCTGCTGCCCGGCTCTTGTCCGGGCAGGGTAAATTTTGTCATATTACCCCTGTGTTGCGCGAATTGCACTGGATGCCTGTCAGGTGGAGAGTGCTCTTCAAGGTGGGTTTTCTCACCTATAAGGCCCTACACAGACAGGGCCCTGGCTATCTGTCAGATCTCCTGGTACCTTCTTCCTCTTCCCGAAATCTCCGCTCTTCAAGTGGTGGCCTCCTAAATGTTCCAAGAGCAAGGTTAAAATCTGCTGGTGACCGAGCCTTTAGTGTTGCCGCTCCCGCTTTTTGGAACTCTTTGCCAGCAGTAGTTAGGGAGGCCCCCACTTTAACTGCCTTCAAGGTTCTCCTGAAGACCTTCCTATTTATGCTAGCTTTTGGGACTTAATTTTGGTTATTTTTGTATTTTTATATGTTTTTAAAATGCTGTTAATTTTATGATTATACGGTATGAAATGCTGTGAAGTTTTAGTACGGCGCCCAGAGCCTTCGGGATTGGGCGTCTTTTTAAATAAATGTGACTTGACTTGACTTGACTTGTTGATAAAAATAGAGAAAAGGATGGGAATCAGGATGGAGCCCTGAGGGACTCCAGGAGTCAGAACTGGGAGTGGAGGGGACAGGGTGCCACCTACCTGTACCAACTACTGCCGTCCTGAGAGATAGGAACAAAACAACTCAGTGGTGGATTTTGAGAGGCCTGAAGAACTCAGCTTATCCAGGAGGAGCAGATGGGCCACTGAGTCAAAGACTCTGGCCAGATCAATGAAGATGGATGCCGTGATGTTCCCCATGATCCATTCTAGAGAAGATGGAGTTAGTGACACATAGGATGGAGGCAGGAGATGGTGGTATGGTGCTTCCAAAAACCAGACTGGAAAGGGGGAGTAGTTGGAAGAGTGTAGGTAGTCAGAAAGCCATGAGTTTACCAATTTCTCTTGCAACTTTGCAAGAGAGGGGGAGGAGGAGGAAGATAGGATGGTAGTTTACAGGGAAAGTTGGATCACCTCCTTTGTGGAGCAGGAGAACTTTGGCCAGAATCCAGGCCTGTGGAACAGCATTTATGGTGAAGGAGCAGTTAAGGGGGTATGAGAGGAAGGAGATTATAGCAGGAGTTTAGAGATGAAGGAGTATGGAGACTTTGCCACCAGAGCTAGATTTTAATTGGTTGAGTGAAAGGAGAGCAAGCAGGGTTTTCTGTACAGATACAGGAGGTAAATTAAACCCCAAGGAGGAGGGAGCCAGAGTGGAGTGTGGAGACAAAGGGAGGAGAGATGAACTAGGAGTGGGTAAAGAGGGGAGAACACAAGTGGTAAAAAAAACTCACTGAGGTGAGTAGCAACAGAGGAAAGGTCGGACACTGGTGTGCCATTTACCATAAGGACTGGAGGAGCAAATTGGGTTTGGGGTTCAAATAGAGCTTATCACCTTCCAAAACTTGGTGGGCAGTTGAGATCATTCTGGAGGTTGACCTTCATGTACAGGGATTTACTGTAGCTGTATGAAAGGACTTTGTGCATGAGTTTCTAAGTGCTCTGTAGGAGCATAGTTCAGGCAGTGAGTGGGATAATTTGAACTGGTTCCAGGGCTGAGCATGTGCCTTGCACAAATCAGTGAAGTCAGAGGTGATCCAAGAGTGGTGGGAATAGTTAACCCCTGACTCCTGGACGGGGCTATTTTTGTCCCAGATAGAAGTTAAGATTGAATGGAAGAGGGAAGGGGAATATCTAGATCAGGGGCAGTGAGCATGGGGAACCAATCTGTTACACAGCTGTGTTTAATGACCATAGGGACCTTGGCCAGAAGTACTTGGGGGGATGGAGGGCAATAGACTTTCCTGAAACAGTAAGCCATACAATGGACTAAAAGCATCCAGCAATGTACCTGAGGCAATGTTGTGGCATGGGTGCAAGAAGAGAACCCAGTCCAGCAAGGTGTGGTTTGAAGAATGAGGACTGAGCCGGGTGGGTTCAATGATGAGAAGGAGGTAGACCTGGAGGCAGGGGAAAGCCAACTGATATTAAAGTACCCAAGGAAGATTAGTTCACTGGGAGAGGAGAGAATGGTGATGACAGAGAGTGAGTCAACTAGAGAGGAGGGGGTGATTTTAGGAAATGCATAAACCCCAATGAATATGGGCAGAGTGGAGGGGAAGGAGATTTTGACAAAAAGATACTCATGAGTGGAGATTAAGGTCTCCCTAAGAGTGATGGTACAGGACAGACTGTGGCACACATAGAGGGCAACACCACCACCACCATGCTTGCTCCTGTCCTGCCTAAAAAGGTGGTAATTAGGGAGGGTCAAGTTAGAATCAGAAGGTCTGGAGGAAAGCCAAGATTCAGTAATACAGAGGATGTCAGGAGCATTATGGAAAACCCAGACTGTAAGAAGGTCCAGTTTAGAGAGAAGGCTCTTGGCATTTAGATAAAAAACACAAAGGCCATTAGAGATAGAGGGATAGATCTGTTTGTTTAATGATTGGTGAGGGGGGCTAGTTGGAATGAGCAGCACAGTCAGAGTTGAGTGGTGCAGACTTAAAAGAGAAAGCACCACTGCACTTCAGGAGGAATGCTGAATTAAAAAAAATATAAGATTGGCAGTATATTTTGTTTTATGATAGCAGAAGAGTGAAGAGAAGGCAACTGGAGCAGGAGACGAGTGGATTCCAATGTCCTGAAAGTCGACACAGAGGATAGTACTTTACTTTTGACTTTTACTGGTAAAACTAAACAGCTGGTAGTATAAGCTGTGGAAATGATTGGAAGTAGTGCTGGTGGGGGAAATGGGCATGTGGGGGGTTTGTCTGATGATGAACTTCTTAGCTTTTTAAATCTATGATGATGAAAATTATTATATGTTTAAATGTAAGATTTTAGATTTATACAGTACATATAGCTGGTCTGATAAGCAGATTATCAGCAGTTGTTTCTGTCCACACATATTGTATAAGTATATATTATAGTGGTGTGATACCACCACTATAGTTAGAGTAAAGTAGCCTGTTCAGTGTTAAACCCCAATCTTTGCACATTAATGTTTTTGGCACCGTTTGACAAATCTGCTAAAATTTTGCATGTGCTGTCTAGTAGGAAAGGTCCTGATCTGTAGAAAGTTTGTGATGACAACGTTTGCGGTTTCTGAGATCCACATGTATCAATTTTTGGTAAAGTCCTATTTTTTTCCTATACTTAACATGTTTTTTTGTTGTCATCTACAGCCTACATGAAATAGAATTTTTTTCCCAAAACTTGCAGTGTACATGTGGGATGTCCGAAGGTAGTGCCTATGAAAGGACTGGTGAAAAAATATTAAATTGTTTCAGAGTTATAAGGCTTTACAGTTTTGCTTTTTCTGTTCTGGGCATGCACAGTAGGTTTTTTGAGTTAATGTTCTGGTGAAAAATGAAAAATTTGATGTCGCAGGACCCCTTTTTATGTTGTCTTGCATGTGCAGAGCAAGCAACATTTTGTGACAGTTTGCTGGAGTAGTAGGTTGTGGAGATGCAGCCATGTTGTGGCCAATGGAACCACTGCTTTTTTGGGCTGGTCTCTGTGGCACCAATGAATGAGCACGCTGTCTATGACAGCCCTTGAGAAGCGTGCCACCAACTTGAAAGAATTTCGCCGCTGCAATTAGGGAGCACCCTGTCATTGCAGAGTGTGCCTTGCCTGATGAAACATTTCAATAAACATGGTGGTGGCTGTCACCATCCGCCTCTCACAATCCCCAGCAAGCTGACTTTGGGGGTGCCCAATCCCCCTGTTGGCATGTTTATAACCCCCTTCAAGATTGTGTGGCACACTGGGAGCCCACCCCAGTGTGTCTGCGTGTGTTCTGAAGTTGACCACGTCGGCATGTTACTGCCCCTACCCTACCCCACCCCCATTGTATGCTACAGGGGGAGCCCACTCCAGTGTGGCAAACATAACTCCCCCAAAGTCATGGGGCACACTGGGAGCCCACCCCGGTGTGCCCAACAGTTGTTTAATTACACCTGTAAACAAACAAAAAAATCTTCCCTCGATGTCCATTCCTGAAAATAAGAAAATGGTCCGTCGTTGAGTCATAGCACCCCCAACCCACACCCACCCTCTGCACACCCCACCTCCCCGCACCTCTTCTCACTCCATACTTACCTCCGGAGCCCAGCGCAATGATCTTCGGTGGAGCGGGACATGTCTGAACTCTTCAAAAGCTGACCACAAACTGAAGAAAATCATGATAAGAAGTATAATGGCATCAATGGGGGGGTTTCAACTTAGGTGGATATCTCAGTCATTTTTGCGACTTTGGCTCAAAATTTTCAATATGGGGTTCTTGGGACCCCACCTCATGAACTCAGTCACTGTCATTTCATTGGTCCCAAAAGATGATTTCATGGTCACTGCACAGAATCACCTTTTGGGATTGATTAATGAAATGACAGTGTCACTGTTCATGAGGTCAGCTCCCAAATAGCCTATTTTGCAAATTTGGTGAAAAAAATAACAAAAAACTACTGTGATACGAGCATGCATTGAGCAGTTTCCACACACGCTCATAATTTTTAAAATTTTTAATATTTTCACTCCAGATTTTCAACATTGCCATTTTCTCACACCTCCTTATGAACAGTACAGCTGTCATTTTTCACATCCTGCCCAAAATGTGCTTTCGCACATCTGGCACACAATGGCACTGTCGCTGGGGGAAATCAATGTTCAGGACAGATTAAGAAAATCACAGTGACACTGTTCATGAGCAGAGGTCCCAAAATGGCTATGTTGAAAATTTGGTGAACAAATTCCACAAAATGACTGTGTTACAAGCGTGCATTGTGCAGTTTCCACGTATGCTCATAACTTCGAGAATTTGTAATATTTTCACTCCAGATTTTCAACATTGCCATTTCTTCACACCTCTTTATGAATGGTACAGCTGTCATTTTTCACATCCTGCCTGAAATGTGTTTTCACACATCTGGCGCAGAATGGCGCTGTCGCAGTGGGAAATCAATGTTCGGGACAGATTAACAAAATCACAGTGCCACTGTTCATGAGCGGTGGTCCCAAATGCTTTCATGAGGTGCAGTCACAAAAAGCCCATGTTGAAAATTTGGAGTGCAAATACCAACAAATGCCTGAGGCGTTAGATTTTCTAACCTCAACGTCCCACCCTGTAGAGACTGACAGGCATCAGGGGTGTGACTTTGAATTGTTGGCTGTAATGCTCATGCCATTCCACCTCCATCCCCACCCTGCAGCCAGTGACAGGCATCAAGGTGTGCTTCAGACTCTTCGGCTCCGAAGTTCACCCCATTCTCCTATACTGCACCCATCTCAACGTATTTCCTTATGGAAAGGGGTGAGCATAAGGCCCGATGACCCCAAGGCACAACGCAACATTTGTAGGAGTCTGCAGAGTAGGGTGAGGTGAAATGGCATGAACATTATGGCCAGTGACCCAAAGGCACACCTCAATGCCTGTCAGTCTCTGCAGGGTGGGGTGGGGTTGGCGTCAGTTCCATACTTCACTGCCATTCCTATTATGCATATCTCTAACTCCTGCACTATCAATGCCAATTCCAGCAAGACAACATTCAGCATTGACAAATGCTTGTTTGGTTTCTCACCGTTTGCTTGGCACAGAACAAAACAGTTTTTTTGTGCCATGAGACCACCATCTTGTTGCTTTTTTACTCCAATTAACAAAGCTTGGAGAATACATAAAAATGTTGTCATGTTAAAAAACAAACACCAGAACCTAACTAAGTGAGCCCGGTTTAGCTAGATTCCGATGTTTTCCTTTTTTTAAATAAGGGGCAAAAAACCCTTTTCCGATCACCCAAAATCCCATGAGCCCAGCTTAGTGAGAGCAGCTATTCACCTGCATTCTGTGAATGAGAACAGTTGGACTTTCTTGACTTCTGCAGCTTCATCTGGAACTCATGCTGCAGGCTGCATTGACAGCAGTGAGCCACCATTTCCCTGGTGTCTAGTGGTGCCCCCCCATTGCCATCCTTGTATCGGAGTAATGTTGCCCTGATGTCTAGTGGCACTCCCCCAACACCATCCCATCACCATTTCCATAGTTTAATCAGCTTTCCCTGGTGTCTAGTGGCACCGCCACCTTCCAATCACCATCTCCCTAGTTTAATCAGCCTTCACTGGCACCTCCAACCCTCTGATTGCTGTTCCCATTTTTGTTTCATCTTTCCCTGGTGTCTAGTGGCAACTCCACCCCTCCGATCACTGTCCCCATATTTGTTTCCTCTTTCTCTGGTCTCTGGTGGCACCCCAACCCTCCCATTGTTACCCCAATCTGAAATAAAGAAAATAGTTCCTTGATGTTTTTTTCAAAACCTGCAAAAAAGAAAACTTGCCCTCGCCTATTAGACCCCCACCTCCCACTCATCACCCACCACCCCACACTCCCCAGTACATCCCCGACAACCTCACTCACCTGAATAGGTCACAGGATGAAGATCCACTTTCTGATCGAAGCCACATCTTGCTGCTGGAACCGCTGACTGCAATATGAGAAACTAAGGTAAGTGCGGTTCAATGTATTTCAATGGGGTTTTCAACTTTGATGCATAACTCAGCCATTTTTGCATATTTTAACACCAAATTGTCAACAATGCCTTTTGGTATTAGGATTTTGGGTCTCTGAAGTCTTAGCAAATCAGTGGTGGGGTATTCCTTGGGGGTTGTCAATCCCTAATGCTCACCCCTCCCCCTGTGGCCCCTCTGTGAAGAAAGGAGATTGTGTGTGATGTTTGCTCACGGAATGGGGTGTGCATTATTCCTAGGATTCATTCATGGGTTAGTATGAGCTAGGAGGTCACATGACCCTTTGTTAGCCCGCCACTTGTTCAGTGGTGATACTTATATTCCTTATTTCCCATATATTGGTCTAATGAGTATACCATGCAGAAGGTGACCGTGATTGAGCACTTTCAAAAAGGGTGACTCAATAACGGCCCCGTGTACAAGGCTACCTGGCAGGGTAGTGACTAGATGGGGTTGTAGGCAAGTATAGCAATGGGATGTCGCTTTATATACATGCGCGGGGGGAGGGACCACGTTGTGTGATGGGTGGAAGGGGAGGGAGGGTACATGGGGTGCAGTGCGGTGGTCAGTTGCTGAGCTGACCATGTGGCATGGTGTGTAGATGGTGGGCTAGGGTTGGGAGGGTGCCGGGATCAATTCTGTCCAAGATCGTTTTTGTGTCGGGACTTTTTTTTTTTAAAGTTTTACACACACACCCCGACATGCACCCCCCTGAAGTTGAGAATCCTTAAGTAGAGGGGTGCAGGAGGCAACCCCCCTCCCAGGAGGGTGCAAGGGATGCAGCCCCCTCGCATAACATAGAAAACCAGTCGCCGTTTTTTTAGTCACTGCGAGTGTACATCACTGCAACTCATTTTCCTCGATGTACACTTGCCCAAACAGTGATCGCTGTTCTGCCATTGCCATTATGACATAGAACCAGTCTAATGATTTCTTGAATGCATCCATGGTTTTACTCAAGATTATAGCCTCTGGTAAGGTATTCCAGGTTGTGACCACCCTCTGGCTGAACCATTTATTTCTCTTAGTGGTTCTATTTATTTCCCTTTTTATTTTCTGCCCATGTGTACGTGTACATCTCTTTATATTCTGCGATGTTAATCCAATAGTTTCCCATATATATTTGCCTCTGGACACACTGAATACCAAGCATAGGTCTCCCCTCAGCCGTCTATAACCCATAGAGTACATACCAAAGTCCCTCAGTCTTTCACCATAAGTCCTTTGCAGTACTGTCTCACTTTGTTTTGTTGTCTTTCTCTACACCCTCTCAATCAGTACTTCACCCCTCTTGTTTTGACACACACAGAAGGGTGAGCAGTACTCTAGAAGTGGTCTCACACCACATTAGGGTTGACACCCCCAAGGAAGACCCCACCACTGATTTGCTAAGACTCTGGAGACCCAAAATTCTAATGTTTTTTCCTTTTGTTGCCTGGAGGGGTGAGTGGGCATTAGGATTGGAAACTCTAATTCCTCATTTTCCTACTTTTGTGGTGTTAAGCTACCCTAACAGATGCATTAAAAAGTTTTTGCAAAGAAGATATATATATATATATATATATATATATATATATATATTATGGAAAGAAAAATCTAGAAATGTTATTGGTCAGGAAATGTCACGTGACCATGCATTCAGTGTCTATAAACACACAGTCAGGTACTGAATCTCATTTTCCTCCACAAAAAAAAAAGACTTAGAGTCATTTTGTAAGTATAGTAAGCTCCTTCTTGGTGTTTTATAGTTCGTAACTACACAGTACTCGCCATCGGAATTATACTGTGAGCACACAGTAGGCAGTCTCCACTTTTGCAACTGGACAGGGCAGGTGTAGGTCGTCTTCGAAATCCATGTTGACAGGTGATGAACCTCCTCACAATAGGATTGGTAGAGCTTATCTGGAGCCAAAGTTGAGTCAAAAGAGTTGGTGCCATTTGCAGTGATGTCATCATCCATAGTGAAAGTCCAATCAATGCTGTCTGGAGAGTAGCCACAAACAGGCTGTATAACATCAAACACATCACATTGGCACAAGTAAATATTTTGCTTTTTCGCACAGCAGTCCATGTGCAGAGCCACCTAGGCATCCAGGAAGGAATGGTAGACCAGTAGAGGTAGTAGATCCAGGCGTTCTCTGTAGATGTCTTCGTCCAAATGCCCAATCGAATGAACCAGTGCAAGCTTGTTGAACAAAGCTGTAGTAGGATCAAAGCGTGGTAAGGAGACAGTGAAAGAAACAAGCATGGTATCTGTTATGGAACATTTCTTAGCAGTAAAACAAGGACCAGTATTAGGATGTCTGGTCACAAACCCCAAATTCCTAGCTGTGGAGAGAGGAATAGTCAAAGTCTGTTGCATACACATAGAGACACAGCTAGTGGTTTTACACCTTGGACAATACCATTTGGAAATGCGTCTATCATGTATAATGTCAGGGATTCTTCCAGATTCTAGATCACGGAAGAGGTTATTGATGGTAGTGATAATGTAAGAGCCATAAGCAGAGCAGAGTATCTCTCTAGCAATGTATTGTTTATCTGGTTCTTTATTATTCTGTTGTATGAGTGCATTGATCTTATCTTTAGAATTAGTGAATGCCTTAGCAATGTCGTGCATGTTGTATACAGTGTAACTTTCTTCCTGACTAAGGCCATCCACACCATGCAATAATGGAGGTAAAATGTTATTGACCAAGCCAGTGGAGAACTTGGCAGAATGACTCTTGATAGCAGCAATGTCTGCCTTATTTCAGATAGACATAGCCATACCAAAAAGACTTGTGGTAGTACTTGTTGCACCTGTGACATCAGAACTGTCAACTTCACGTTTGTTATGTTTATGATTTAGATTATCAGGAAAGGGCTTCCTCCTGAAGTTGCCTCTATGTTCAGTTGAATGGACCCTGGCAATAGGGTCTTGCATACGAATCTGAAATGCAGCTAAGCTATCAAGCAATAATGTACTATAAAATGCTGATGTATTAGTATTGTGACACGTACCAAACTCTTTCATATTCCAGTAAGTAAGATTAAACAAAACAGGTATATGCATAAACTGTAAGTTATTAATCAAAGAACCTGGGAGGGCAGTGGCTGTGAGACCACTACGGGGACCAGGGTATGCGTTGGACATTCCAAAAGCTGCTTATCAGTGGGTGGTAACACATAGAGGTACATGGCTGCAGAAGCCATGTGGTGTATAGCACAAAATCTATGAGCATAATCTTTGGACAAAGAATTACAGTAAGAAGGATCTATTAAGGCAGTTATGTTGTACAAACCAGAATGTCTTAATGCAGTTTGTAACAAGGACAGTGAACCATTTGGGGGATAATTTAGCATTGGGCCAACCCTGAAAAGTTCCTTTGGAGAGTTTGGCCACAGGGAGAATTCGTCCTTGTGATGTGGTTTGCCACTCAATTTGAAGGGTAGATTTGTCAGGAGCAACAACCGAGGCAGTGAGGTAAGCATCAGAACCTTCCTGGACAGTGATCATACTATCTGATATATTGATGGATACTCCCTCTGGAGGAGGTGCTGGAGGATCGAGGTTTCGTAGGAGGTCTGGTACCATACCTTGGATGCAGGGGATAACTCCTGAGAGGAGGAAATAATGGAACAAGATAGCCATCTTGTCAATGTATCTGAAAAGGAAGATCAAAGATTAGTATGTTAGTACAATTCTGCCCAATGGGGTGAGGAAAAGTAATTTAAGCTCCTTTATACAGTTTCAGCTGATTTGCATGTAACCATTTGTCAGTCAACTTGTTGTTGTGGAGGAGTCTAACTTGATAGACTGCCGGACTGAACTTGTTGACAATACGGTATGGGCCTTCCCACTTGTTGGAGAAGGAGTGGGTGGGATGTGCAAATCGAACTACCATTACCTGGTCTCCAACTTGCCAATCCACTTCTTGTGCGTGTTTGTCAAACTGTATTTTGGATTGTTGCTGGGCCTTGCCCATGCAGTTGGTGGCATACAAGTGTGTGTGTATGAGGTCTTTTCTGAGTTTTTCCACATACTGGTCCACAGACACATGGTCTGCAGTGGGGGTATGCAGGTCAAACAACAGGTGTTCAGGTAATCTCATCTGTCTACCAGTCATCACCTCAAAGGGTGTGAGCTGGGTGGTGGCTGAGGATGTGCCCCTAATTGCCATAAGAAGTAAAGGCAATAGGGAATCCCAGGTTTTGGGATTGTCCTCAATGAATTTGGAAAGCATTTGCTTAATCCGTCTGTTGGCTCTTTCTACTTGACCTGAGGATTGAGGGTGGTAAGGTATGTGGAACTTCTGCTGCACTCCGAGGAGTTCAAGGGATTCTTTCATCAACTCACCTGTAAAACTGGTTCCTTTATCAGAATCTACCTTAAGAGGTAGACCCCACCTGGAGAAAATCTGTTCCACCAGGATTTTGGCAGTAGTCTTC
Source organism: Neoceratodus forsteri (assembly GCA_016271365.2). Taxonomy (NCBI): domain Eukaryota; kingdom Metazoa; phylum Chordata; order Ceratodontiformes; family Ceratodontidae; genus Neoceratodus; species Neoceratodus forsteri. The sequence continues at coordinate 1,046,552,169 of CM057449.1, forward strand.
ACTGTACATGTCTTAGTGGGGAAAGCTTCTACCCACTTAGAGAAAAGATCAGTTACCACAAGAGCATACTTATTATTTCTGCTGATGTTGGTCAGAAGGCCAATTAAATCAATTTGAATGGCATGCCAAGGGCCAGAATGTCTTTGTGGTAAAAGTTTGGCATTTCATTTGGTAGGGATGGGATTGTTTTGCGCAACAACGAGACAGTTGTCTATGTATTGCTTAACATCTTTGGTGATACCAGGCCACCAGGCAGTGGTCTTGAGTTGCTGGAGGGTATTTTCTGCTCCCTAGTGTCCACCAGTAGGAGTGTCATGCACTTGGTGCAAGAATTCAGATCTTAAATGTCTGGGGACTACCCACAACTTAGTGATAGAGTCATCTGGTTGGAACCAAATGAGCTTGTCATCTGGTGACAAGCGCAACTTACCTTCATGCCTTCGATGGGGGTTATCTGTGGGAAGTTTCTCTTCAGTCAAGAAAGAACAAACACGGCACCAACACTTAACACAAAAATGAACTGTATTGTGCTCCAAAGACATATACACAATGCAGTAGCGCCATGCAAAGGCAGAACAGCTCAAAGACGGCAGGCTGCTGCCATGTATATGTCTTGAGCTAGCCTGATTCTTGTGTTGCAGACATTCTTTCTTGATATTAGCTTCACAGGCACAACAAGAATTGTAGCCGCTATTTTTTGTGCTTTTGAAGTTTCTCTTCAGTACCTTTGTCAAGGAATCTGAACACCTCTTTGAGTTCAGTGTCAAGCTGTTGGGCTGCGGAGAGGTCCAAGGGGGAAAAAGGTTCAGATTTCTTCTTGAGTGCTGCAATGTGTACAGCTGCATTAGCCTCTGGATGGTCCATCATCCAGATGTCCCCCCTTGGGCCCCTTCCTTAGCAAGGGTGTCTGCTGTGTCATTGAAGGCATGATAGGGGTCATGGAGAGAGTGGGCTTTAACCTTGTGTACATAGAGTTTGTGTGCAAATTTTTGTGCCAGTGCATGCATGTATATTACCAATTCCTTGTACTTCACTGGACTGCCATCAGAAGAAAGGAAGGAGTTCTTCTGCCAGAAGAGAAGAAATTCTGTAAGGGAACAACAAACCCAGTTAAAGTCTATAAAGATGATGGTATCCTCGGTTCCATGTTGGATGAACTCGAGGGCACAGGCCACTGCTGCCATCTCGGCATACTGTGATGAAGCTACACTACAGCGCATAGATATCTTGACAGTGTTTCCATAAGGGTAAATCACCAAAATACCCATCCCTGCAATTTGTTCTCCCTGATAGTAGGTTGCTGAACCATCAGTAAAGATACTGCACAAAGAAGTACTCTTGAGTATTTGTGGCATGGCAGGGAGAAAAGGACCTGGATCAGGAAGATCAGGTGACTGTAGTGTACAGTCATGGGGTTCTCCCTGGAAAAGGAGGCCATGAGCTAACATAGATGGGACTTTAGTCAGTTTTACCTGTATATCTCTGTCCTGGAGAAGAAGTGACCAGTGCATCAGTCAGGTGTTAGAGACTGACCCATCCTTCACTCTGTCTAAGAGCAGGAAGGTGGTTGGTGTATGGTTAGTGTTAATAATCAGTGGTGAGTACCCAATGATATACAGGAAGTGTTTGACAGCCCAGTAGGTGGCCAGAAGGTTCCTTTCACAAAGGCCATACTTCTGTTCTACTGGAGTCAAGAGCTGTGAGGCATATGCAATGGGTCTCAAGGTGCCATGCACCTTCTGGGCCAGCACTGCTGACATAGCAATGTCAGAGGTGGCACACTCCAGATGGAATGGTAGTGCTGGATTGGGGTTCACCAGTGCTGGGGCAGAGGCCAAGGCCTGCTTCAGTGATGTCACAGCCTGGGTGTGAATAGGGCCCCAAGTCCATGGTACATTCTTTTTGAGTAATTCATACAGAGGAGCAGCTTTCTGAGCAAAATCACAAATTAAATCTCTCGAATAGTTTACCATACCTAGAAATCTTCAAAGAGTTGCCACACTGGTAGGTAATGGCAAGTCTTGCAATCCCTGTACTTTCTTCCAGGTAGGGCTTCGACCTTGGTCAGTTATTTTTAGACCCAGAAAAAGTACTTCTTTCTGACACAACTGTGCTTTTGCTGGGTTACATTTCAAGTCTGCTTTCTGAATGAGAGTTAGTAGTTTGTCCAAGAGATTCAAATGTTGTTCCTGCGTGGCTGTGGCCAGCAACAGGTCATCCACATATTGTAAGAGACATTGGGGGTAGAAACTCTGGGGCATCCATCATGTGGAGATGGAGAGGGATGGACTGTTATGGAATCCTTGTGGAAAGCAGTCCACGTGTACTGTCTTCCTTCAAAGGTGAAGGCAAACTTATATTGACTCTTAAGGGCCAACGGCAATGACCAAAAACCATTGGAAATGTCCAGGGCACTGAACCATTTCAAGTCAGGGGTCAGAGGTCATAGCACATCTGGTGCTGATGCCACAGTTGGGGAACAACTGGGGGTGACCTGATTCAGTTTTCTGTAGTCAATAGTAAGTCTCCAAGCTCCTGTGGGTTTCTTCACGGGCCATACTGCGGAGTTGGCAGTGGAAACACAAGTTCTGATTACTCCTTGCTTGAGGAGTGATTTGATTGTTTCTCTAAGGGAAGGCAAGGCTTCAGTTGGGAAAGGATATTGCCTTTGCCTCTCATGTGCTGGGCCTGGCACTTCAATGACAGTGTGCATTCTACCACAGTCATGCTTGTTAACTGCAAACGCTTCCAAATGTCATTGCAGAATAGGTAGGAGTTACGGGAAAAGTTCATGATTCTTGAACAAATCTATGACGTCATACTCTTTGTCACTGGCAGGTATCGTTGCCACAACGTGTGAATCAGGAATCAAAATGGTATGATATTGACCCTGAATCTGTATCAGTAGCATGTTAGCTAGGTCCACCACACAGCCGTGTGGCGCAAGGAAGTCGATCCCTATAATACTAGGATGATCATGCACTACCATTAGTTGGAAAGTGTGTGAGGCCTTTAAATGGCCTATCTCTACCGGTAAGGGTAGAGAACGGTATGCAGGTAGCCTAGTACCATCGACTCCTGACATGTTGCTCCTCTGTCTGGTGGACCAAGGGGATGTGTCCGGGTGTTCATCATGTAGCACAGATACAGCTGCACCTGTATCTAGCAAAACTACTAGTAGGCGGCCCCTGACCTCGGCCTCGGTGCAGGGCCTTTCATTTGTATCCAAGACCAGCTTGTTTACAATATGGACTGGGGCCTGTAATTGTCAATCCATACTGCCGGAAGCATGCAGAGGTTGGGCCTGGCTCATGTGAATCACTTCACCATGCTGTACTGATGCTATATAGGGAGGAGCTTCTGGGTTCAGACCTTGTGAGCCTGAGGGCCTGTACTTCTGGTGTTCCCATGGCCGGTTGAGGCCTGGGTTGCCAGTTGTACCGTGGCAAGGGCCTGTGTGGGAACAGCATCTGCCACAGAGTGCACTTGTCCCAGGAGCTCTCGAAATTTCCGATTCTCTTCTGCTGTCTCCCTATATGAGGGACCCGTTCTCTGTTGTGGTTTACCTCTACCCTTATGCTTTCTGTTCTTATGCCAATTCCAGTTCCCATCCCATTGCTGTTGTTGATGTGGCTGTTGTTGATGGGCCTGTTGGGGGTGATGATTATCAGCTGGAGGGGCTGGCTGATGTTGGGCCTGTTGGCGTTGAGCCTGCCCTTCCACTGTGTAGTGTGTCGTGGCCTCTGAGATGGGTTCCATGGCAGCTACCTTTTTGGAACCGGCGCCCAAATCACTGATATACAGTTGATACACTCTCTCAGTTTTTCAAAGGATATCGGCAAACCTATCCTTATTTGGGTAAGTGGTTGGCTCTACCTTTTCTCTTACTGCTGGAATCATGTTCCTAAGGAACAGGGTCTTATATTCAATGAGATCTACATCCACAGCTTCTTGTGCCAGGTGCTTTCCTGCTTGGTAGGCCATCCAGAGTCTCTGGTGGTAAGTCGCTGGACTTTCTTTTGCATTCTTCTTCACAGGATATGCAAGCATCACTTCTACTACACCCGGACTGTAAGCAGAAATGAGCTCAGCTGCAACCTTGTCAAAGGTAGCATTCCCATCCTGGCGAACAACTTCGGGGAGTTTGGCCCATAAACCAGGATAGATGGTCTGGCGTAGTATTTGGACCTGATATTCTGCAGCAAGGCTAAGCATCTCGTATTTAGAACATACCTTTTCCAAGTGACAGCTGAGGTTGTCGGACGGATTCATCCAACCAATGCTGTCAGAAATTTGCTGAACAGATTAGGCCATTTGCAGGGGATCAGTGGGTTGATCAGGCAAAGGTAGATTGTCTTGAGCACCATCCAAGGCTGCATGAGCTGCAGCTTCAGCCGCAGTGCGGACAATACCTTCCTGAGTGCCAGCCTCTTGGAAAAGCTGCATAATCTGGGCTTTAATAGCCCTTTTACTCCTCTCAGGAAGAGGGATATTGCCTATCGCAGTTTCAATCATGGTTTCTATCTCTTACCTGTCTTCCACATTAATAATGGCTACTGGAGGTGCCATCGGGACCAGGCTTGGGCCTGCTCCCCCCATCATGGGGGCCGCCATGTTGGCATCTCCCCTGATGAGCATCACGACATCTCTGACGTGTGACCTGGGGAGTTGGGGCAGGGACCCGCCATGCTGTGGATGGCTGGGTGTGTAGTCTGGGCCATACTAGGGGTGTGACTGGGCATTGTATTGTGAAACATCATCATCAGATAACTCCCCCTCTGATGACGAATGAAAGGCAGGGGCTACACCTCCCATTGCCTTAACATGTCCAGCCAGAACCTCTCGCTGATGGCGCAGTGTCACCATCTTATTTCTACATTCATCGTGATTCACACTTGCAACATCCATATCAACCTGATCTTGCTTTTGCTTTTGCAAAACTCTGTATGCGGCACTCAATTCGTGATTGTCCCTGTTTAACTACTTCTAAGTCATTACGTACCTGGTTAATCTCATCCTGCAGCTCACCCATTTCATCACTCAACTGAGCATTTGCAGCACTCAGCAAATCATTCATTTGCACAGCCTGACTCTTCTCCTGTGTCAAACTTTCACACTCCTGCTTCAACATACGTATTTCCTGTTCACCAGTCTGGGCTGAATGATGCAATAGTGAATCCTTTTCATTCCACAGAGTTTGGAGTTCAGACTCCAAGTTCTGCTGCATCTAATACATTCTGTTTCCTGCAAACCCATCTGTTGCTTAAGAGATGAAATCTGCAGACCAAAGGTTCGAAACCTCACTTCGGAGGCTTCCAAAGCAGTGTAGAGAGCCGTGACCATCAACCCTTTAGCATGACGCTTATAGGTTGATTGTCTCGTCTCTGCATATTGGGTTGAAATCCCCAGTATAGGGTTGTCGGATTGACTTGCATCCCGCACGAAGTCAGCCCATCCTCCATGGGAGGCAAGGAAGTTCAAGACATCGAGTCTCAGTTCTGTGCAGATATCTGATACTGTGACCATTGTGTGGGAGGGAATGAAAATTCAAACTGTGAAAAAGACAGTGTGCTGCGTATCGATCCACAGCATGAGTACTTTAAACACAGCTGGGCTACTGTATTAATTGCAGGCTTGCAATTCAAAGCTGCTATGGAGTGGGTCGAGACGGCATCGACCACACCCGAAAAGTCAGCCAGACTTTGCAAGTGACTACAAACTGTTTTTTAAAATGGGAGAGGTGATACGGGAATGTACACCTACTGCCCCCGTGGGAAAGGGAAAAAGTTTAAGCAACAAGTGAAAACTTACAAACACCAAATATCGCCTGCGCACAGTCGCCAATTTGTTGAGAGGTCTAAACCTCATTTTCAGATTCTTGACGTTATTGTGAATGCAAGTAATCACAGACATGTTGCATTAGAGTAATAAACAAGTTTATTACTACCAAGGGATAAATCACAGTCGCCCTAAGCAGTTCTTACCAATACGAACCGGGAGCCAGTGCTAAGCATTCCCTACACCTCGAGGTTTCTCTGTTGTCTCTTGGGGTCTCTCGGGTCTCCGAGGTGTAGAGCTTGTGCATTACATTATATACCTATGATAATTACTATGGTTACCAAAAGACAGAAACATTTCTAGTTACAGAGATCAGCCCTATTGGCTAAATTAGAGGTGGCTCCATGGTCCAAGATAACATTATACAGTTCTGTAAAGTCATCAGTTTGAGAACAAAAGAGTTCTTATACAGAGTCTTATATAACTCAGTGTAGTATTACAAATCACCAAAAGATGGCAATGCTGTCTTACATATTACAATTACTTCAAGGACACAGGTGTCTTGGCATCTGACAAGTAAGAAATACACAGAAAATACATGGCAGAATATATGTGTATTAGCAAGCAAAGTGTATTACAATAATATGCATTCATATCCTGACATCTACTCTTATACGGTAGATGCCCTTAGCCCTAAATATTAGTATAACCTATATCTAAGTGCTAGCTGTCTACGGTGTACCTGTAAGGGTACCAATTAGGGTGCAGGGACCTCTTGTAACAGTGGCATAGGATATATTGCACGTCCTGGGTCGTAAGGACACTTGACTTTCAGCCTTGTGTCTTACTACACCCCTGAGGAGTGCATTCAAATCCTATAATGTGCACCCTGTTGCGTCTTATTACTTACATATGTTGGATGTTGTTCATGGATACTATCCCTTCCCTGTGTCCATGGGTGCCAGAAACAAGGTTGAGGGGCCTAAGCTCATTAATCTCCTCAATTGGGGGATTTTGTTTGATAAAAGTGAAGCCTGCAGGGTCAGTGCTTCTGCAGCCAGAGATACACAAGCATACTGCCAGACATACTCACCCACTTCTGACTGCAGTAGTGCTGGCCCTGCGGGTCCTACCTTTCTGTAGCCACAGATACTTTTCAAAACCATGATACCCAAATTACAACACTAATTCTGTCTGCAAAAGTGCAGACCCCTGTAGGTCCAGTGCTTCTGCAGCCACGTACACATTCACACTTCAAGACATGCACAGCCACTTCCTACTGCAGAGAGAAATCCACGATACCCAAAATACACCCACTTCTGGGTGCAGAAGCATAGTCCCACTTGATGTAATTTGGATATGTGATTTGAGGGGCCTTATCCAAATATCATACAACAGCCTTACAAGCAAATCATGTAGTCTAACATTGTGCATCTGCAGCACAATCATTCCACGATGCACATTCCATTTTTCAATATTATTTCCCAAATTCTCAGAACTTATGTTTTAAGCCTCCACAGCATCCACAGAAGTGATGGACTTGCAGTCTTATCATGGAATTCTTTTTTTTTTTTTTTTGGCATTGCAAGAAAAAACATATTTAAAGGTGGAAATGGTTCTTCTCATCCCTTGTGTTGTCTAAGTGCCTTAAAACTAAGATTGTTGAAAATGTGGTGCAAAATATGCTAACAAAATGACTGAGCTTTGACTAAAGGTTGTTTTTTGGTTAAAAGTACCAATTTTATTGTCACAGGCCAGTATTATATGGTCACAACTAGTTGCAACCAGATAAATATTTGTTTGCACATTAATTTTTTCATCTGGCACTAAAAACTCATTTTTATGTGCGAACAAAGAATTTCTTCTCCACACTTTCTTGCCAAAAAAAGGAATTATTTGTTCAAACATAACAATTTCTATTTGACACTGAAAAGTTATTTTTACATGCAAACATAGAATTCTTTGTTCAGACTTTCTCGCAAACAAAGAATTTAAGACTTTCAGACTTTCTTGCAAACAAAGAAGTAGGGGGTCATAGTCTAAGATTAGAAGGAGGAAGGTTTAGGAGCAATGTGAGGGGGTGTTACTTCACTGAGAGGGTGGTGGAGTCCTGGAACAGTCTGCCAGAAGAAGTGGTGGGGGCCAAAATGGTGGAAGGATTCAAGAGGGCATGGGACAGACACAAGGGATTGGCCAGTGGGTGGAGTGGGAGATTTCTGAACAAAAGAGACAAGTAGGGAGGGGGTTAATGGGCAAACTCGATAGGCCTGTAGGGTCCATTTCTGCCACAAGATTTCTATGATTCTATGATTCAATGATTCTAATTCTCAGCTCATGATAATAAAATTGCAAAACTTGCTAACCTGGTGACCAAAGATTTTTGGGTTGCTCAGAAATCATATTTCTGGGTCAATTTTGGCAAACAAACCCCAGAAACTAGCTACATGGTTCCTGTTTACCTAGGTTCAGTTTGAAATGACATAATTTTTTTATGTTTTTTTTAACTTTTTTAACCAAACCAAAAAAACGGTTCTATGACAGTTGGTTGCAAATTTCATTGTTGAGCGACGTTACAGTGACTCCTTTATGTTGACCGCATTTGTGATGGCATAAAGGGAGTCACTTCGGATTCTGCCCCCCGCACCCCCCGCTACTTAATCAATCAACTCCAAGTCAGAGTTGCTTTTGGTAGGGGGTGCAATACCACCAGAAAGCAATGCCGGGGTCCCACGCTGACACTACAGTGACATGGCACTGTTGTTGCTGTAGTGTCGGTCATGGTAAAGTTGTCACCATAGCAATGGTATACCAATAGAACTAGATGGCGGAGTTGATGATCATTAATGTTTTTCTCGCAAACATAAAAAAAAATGTTTTTCTGCAAAAATAAATGGCTCACAAACATAAAAGTATGTGTTCATATCAGAGGGTTATCCTGCAAACCCTACATAGCATGGTGAGAAGCCAAATTGCAAAACCTTATAAATTGAGACACAATTGATATTGGTCCATGAAACCGTCAAAAGGCACACCACTGGGCCAAGCCTCTCCTACCCTGAAAGTTCTGGAACCATATTCAAAACTGTATTTTCTCCAGAGGTGATCAAAGACCAAAAAATGCATTTTAAAGGCTTTTAAAATTCCAGATCTTGGAATCTGGATGAGCGTTCATCAAGAAACTTGCAATATCTTTTGAACTTGGTACCTGTACTGTGCATGAAACATTTCAGGCAATTCTGTCAACGTGCACCACAGGCAACAACAGCGCTGTACAAACAGCGCTGTCCACAACAGCAGCAGGAAACATCACCCAAAACTACAACAGTGCCAATGTTAGCAGTTGTAAACCACAGGGATGATCGCTACCATTGCGAACAAAGACATTCTTCACTTTTGTTTTGTGGGGATCTCAGCCACCCGCACCCCCTCAACATGGGGGGCTCTGCCCCCCCATCCCCTATGAATAATATATCTAACTCTGAGGGGAGACGGACCTTGGTGGGGGGAAGAAACTCTGGGACCACACAATTTCAGGTTGCTGTTAGTAAGCAAAACAGCATACTTCAGGTGGGAGAAAATGTAAATCTGCTATTGTTGGGAGACCAGGAATAGAAACCCTGGTCACCCACTCTGTGCTGGCTGGTCTGTTGCTGCCTTAATCTCCTCCACCACAGGGGCAGCTCAGCCAGCAACTGTACTTTTCCTTCACTTGTGCTTCCTTACTAGTACCTGAATAGTGACCGGGGTAGCGGTAGTTCACATACGCTATTGTTCCCCTGTTGCTATTCAGGCACTGCGCAGTCCTGACAACACTGTTATAATGATGCTGTTCAGGATACTCTATTTTGATCTGGTATAGCTGAGGCTGCATGCACCAGCAGCGCAACTGCCTCTCATTTCAAACAATTAATGTCCATCACAGAAAAACAGCTGGAATTTTAACAGTTTGGAAACAGGAGTTGTTGGATAGTTTGATACCTTTTATTGGACCAACAAATGTCTTGTACACAAATAGTACAGTTGAGTTATTAAATTCATGACACTCTATGGAAAACTTTTTTTTTTATATTTGCTGTTTCTATCACCCCTTCTCATCACAGACAGCGCCACTTTTCCAGGCTTCTATGCACCTCTAGCTCAATCCCGGGTACCTCTCAGAAGGGTCTGACAAATTCACCCCATGTTGCCTCAGCCTATCCCCCCCAGGTGGGGAGGAGGGGGAGCCCGGCACGTCTCCCTCCAGTACATTAGTGTGTGTTGAGTAGTTAAAGCGGTCCATCTCGAAAGCCCAGGTAAGGAGTCTGGGTGCTGGATCCCTTCTACTGGCACTGCCCGCTGTTTTTTTTTTCTTTTGTTCTGCCCTACCCCTGAGAACACTGGCATGCTAGGAGGTCCTAGGAGATGGGGGCACATAGATATATGCTTCTGTTCTGAACCTCAGCTAATGTCCTCCCTACCCAGTCAATATGCTGTCCCGCACCTCCACCTGCGGTCACCTAGGTGGAAGTATAGCAGTGGGACATGCAGCCCTCCCTCCCCAGAGGTGGAGAGCAGGCTTTGGGTGCTCAATCCACCTCCTCCTAGCCGGCCCTCTAGCAACCCGTGCTCGCTTCTGAACACAGGTCGCTGGCATCACAAGTGGTAGCCCTACTGCTGCACTGGCGGGCCGGCATGAAAAAACTTGATACTGTACTGTATGTTACCTTATACAAACATGTCTTTTTCTTTCTGTGCCCAATTCCCCCAATGATTTGTGTATGTCAGGACATTACTATCCTGTGTTCCTGTCATGGTACCTTTCAAATTCACATTTCAAGGTACCCATTCAGCATCTCTTACAATATCTTAGCACTTTCTGCTAAACATCTCCTCACAGCCATAGACCTGTTCCTATTCACTGCCTGCCTACCTACCCTTTCTTTTAAATCCTTCTACCCTTCATTTTAAGTCTTCTTACTACTCTGGCATACATTATTTTGAAACAAAGTATCACAGTATATATAAAGTCAGACTTTTTTTTTACTTAGTTTGCTAGCAACCTGAAGATGAGACCTGTGAGGCCTTAAATGCCTGTGTACTATACAATCTTTGTACAAGACATATGTTGGTCCCATAAAAGATATCAAACTGTTCAATAACCCATATTTTCCACTAAAATATCTTTTAAATGAACATAGAAACATAAAATTTGATGGCAGATAAGGACCGCTTGGCCCACCTAGTCTGTCCATTTACCCTACTTACTGTAACAACACAGACCCTACTTGATCTCCAGCATCCCCCCTTACCACTAAGATTCCCTTATACCTATCCCATGCCTTCTTGAACCCCATTACCATTTCAGCTCCCACCACCTCTGCTGGGAGACTGTACCGGAGACTCTTCCAGGCATCCACCACTCTCTTTCTCTCTGAGAAGAAGTACTTCCTCACATCTCCTCTGAGTATACCCCCTGTGACGCTCTGCCATATGCTTTTTGTTATTGTATAATATTTGTATTATAAATCAATTGCCTGTGTATGAAATTGTCTCACACAAGTCAGCAGTGTGGCTTTTAACCTTCAAAGTGTCAGTGAGGATGTCATTGAACTGATCAGGGAAAAAACTTAATTAATGCTTTTCTTCCAGAGGGATAGTTTATTGCCCCTTATCAACTGCTGCTGCTTTGATGTTGGTTCCTGAATATGAATTTTACCACACCAGGAAAGGACGTAATTTGGCTGATTTCCCTTGGCTTTCTCACACCTTAGTGACAGATTGTGGGGTTGTAAAACCTCAAAGAGAAATGTTTGATTAAAGACTGTCATATGTAGAAATGGCTTTTTTCTGATGTTCACATTAATTAAAATACCTCCTTGTAGAAATTATGTTAGAATTAACTCTAAGGGAGGAGCTAGCTGACTCACCAAAAGGGGGTGGGGAGAGGGATCTTGAAATGAAACATTGTATCTGGGAAATGTGTGGTATATGATTGTAGACTCTGAGAGAGAGAGAGAGAGAGAGTTCTCTGACTTGGAAAGCACTAAGAAAGGTAACAGAGCAGAATTAAGTGTTTGTGGTAGGAGTTTGTATTCTGTAACTTTCCTTTTTATTTGTAGATGATTGTGCGATTTATGATATCATTTGTTCTGTATTTTATTTTACCTGTTTTAAAACTTTTTAGTACACATTTTCTTTAAAATACTGCCTGTGCTCTTTTCTATTATTTTACATGCGCTTGCTGAACCTGTAGTTAAGGCTAACAGCTGTTAAAAGCTTGATTATGTTACTGAGCTTGCTTAAAAGGTAAGAAATACCTAGGTCTCTTATAGAGTTGTAAGGGTTCATATTGGATACCTAGCTGGATGCCCTTAGGTGAAAAACTATTTCACATCCCCCAAAAGAGAGTATTATCTGAGCCTGTTAATTTGGTATGCTAGCATAAGGTTCACAGTTTGAATCCCTCCAGAACTTGAGGCTAGAATGTGATTCAGACCCAAAGCAGACAGGAGGGTTACCCAGTCTGTTACCTGTTCACATTATTGCACTCTGAGGTTGGCACTGTGGGAGCAGAGGGCCTGACCTATGGAGTGCGTTTGTGACAGATTTGGTTGGCAGTGGTGTGATTTAAAGTATTTGGTAACACAAGCTTTAACAATTCAGTGTGTCAGCTTAATACTGTACAGCTCATGTGCAAAATAAGGCAGTGATTTATTTTTAAAAAGTAAACAGAACTGTATCATTTTGTTTACAGTCAAAGTTGCAACCTGTTTTATTTTTTTCTAAAGTGCAAGTTAGAGTAGCCATAGTTAGGGAAGAAGATGACTTCCAACTACAGCGGGTACACTGCAGACTACCTGAGGCAGTTGTGCCAGGACAGAGGAGTCCAGCATGAGGGGAAAGCCAACAAGCAGAACCTTGTGGATGATCTGGTGGTCGCTGATGCCCAGAGCCTCAAGTCACAGTCTCTGACTGAAAAGGACCAGACCTTGGGCATGGAGGGGCCAGAGTCCAGTGCAGTGTCCAGATCCAGTGAGGAGGACAGCAGGACCAGTGCAAGCCAAGAGCCACAGCAGCAGGGGAAGGTCACCAGCATTCTGGACCAGAAGCAATCAGGCTGCAAATGGAGCTGGGGTTTGAACAGAAAAAGTTCCAACTGTTGATGGAAAAAGAGGAAAGAAAGAGAGACAGCTTCAGCAAGAGGCAGAGCAAGAACAGCAAGAAGCTGAGAGAGAACAGTGGGAGGCCGAGTAAGAAGAGTGACAGCATCAGCAAGAGGCTGAACAAGATGAGAGAGAGTGCCAGTGAAGATTTTAACTGGAAAAGCTACAACTCCCAAGACTAGCACCAGAGCAGGTAAGTGGCCTGGGTTTAACTGGAACTACAGGACTGGGTTACAAATTAAATTACAAATTGATAGCTGAATTTAAAGAGGGTGAGGATATGGATGCCTTTTTAAATTCCTTTGAAAAGGTTTGTATTCAGGCAAATATTCCTAAAGAGTCTTGGAGCTTCAAAGTATCCCCGCTACTTACTGGGAAAGCTAGGGAAGCATTGGGTCAAATGGACAATGAGGACAGTAATGATTACAGAAAACTGAAAACTGCACTTTTAAAAAAGTATAAAAGTATGATTTAACTGCAGAAGAATACAAAGCTAAATTCCGTAAGCTTTGACATGAGCTACGAAGAGCTAGCCATGAAACAACGTCAGTTTTTAAAACATTGGGGGGAAGGAATTGAAGCAAACTCTGTAGATAAAATTTTTTGGGTATGCCCAGCATAGCTGAAAACCTTGCTGGATGACCAAGATCCAAAAACAGTGCAAGAGGCTGTTGAACTCTTAGACTGTTACGCCAGGAGCAGACCTGCTCTGAGAGTGAATGGGGCTGGTGTGGCAGTGCAGAAAGGGAAAAGTGCACCTTCAGGGAAGCTAAAACCCTCACTGCCTCCACTAAAACCAGGTAGCACCAGGTTTCAAAGAAAAGATTTTCCTGAGAGAAAAAAATTAATGTTGGGTTTGCAAAGAAACTGGGCATATTGCCAGGCAGTGTTTCAAAAGAACAAGTAGTACCCAAACTGGTGGTTGAAAAGAAGTGGGTTGGTTGTTTGTCCCAGAAAGCATGCCAGTCAACATGAGGAAACACATGCACCCAGTCACTGTGAATGGTGTACAGACACAAGGGTTAAGAGACATGGGGCATCCCTGACTTTGGTAAAAGGGGATCTGGTAGAGCCTGATCAGCTTATACCCAATCAATTTGTGACTGTACAGGGGTTCACTGGGAAGGAGAAAACATTGCCACTCACTAGTGTTCTCCTAGACTGGGGTGAGACAGGAGGAACTGTGTAACAGGTTACTGTAGCTGAAACTTTAGCGGTTGATGTAATTATCAGCAACAATCTCAAACAGGAGATGGTGTGTGCAGTTACTCTCAGCCAAGCAGCAAAGGAAAGTTGTGGTTCCCTGGACCCCATAGAAGCCACTTTGGAAACCATTGGAGGCTGATTCCCCAGCCTGGGTCTCCTGATATGGAGATTAATGAAAGGGGGGTAGAAATTTCCCAGGTAGCAGTTAACCAAACAGCTATGGAGGGTTACTCCAAGGAAGGAGAGAGGGTTAGGGATGGCAGTGATCCTGAGTGCCCTGACACTAGAACTAGAGACCCTCATTTAGACACTGAAGGGGACCTGTCCCATGCCTTGGGAATGTGTAAGAGTTTGCAGATGCTCAGAAAAGTGACCCTAATCTACAGAAGCTGAGGGCTTGGGCAGACTCTGACGGAGCACAGGGAGGTGACGGGAAACATAAAGTTTATTGGGACAATGGACTGATGTATACGCAGGCTGCTAAGACAGAGGGGGGGGTGATAGGCAGACAGTTTGTCGTTCCCCAGGGGTACTGTGAGCAGCTGTTCAAGACTGCACACAATATTCCCATGTCTGGTTATCTGGGAATCGCACACACTACACAGCAATTGGCCCAGAATTTCTGTTGGCCCAACTTAATCCAGCAGGTGAAGGGGTATTGCAGGGCTTGTCACTGGTGCCAAAAAAAAAAGGGAAGGCAGGTAAGAAAACCCAAGCCATCCTAATTCCATTGCCCATAGTCAAGGAGCCATTCCAGAGGGTGGGAATGGATATTATGGGGCCTTTAAATACTCCCAGCTCCTCCAAGAAGAGGTTCATCCTGACTGTGGTGGATTATGCCACCCGGTACCCAGAGTCAGTCACCCTTACCTCACGGAGAACAGACAAAGTGTCAGATGCCTTACTAGGGATTGTCTCCCGTGTTGGGTTTCCACAGGAGGTTATCACTGATCGAGGGGATTTCTTCATGTCGGACCTGAAGAAGTGTTTGTGGGAGAAGTGTGGGGTGGTGCAGAGATGTACACCACCTTATCACCCGCAAGTCAATGGGCTTGTGGAAAGATTTAATGATACCCTTAAGCCAATGCTCCAAGTATTTGCTGAACAGCATGGGAGGGACTGGAAGAAATACCGTCTCCACTTGTTGTTTGCATACAGGGAGGTGCCTCAAGAGTCAACAGGGTTTTCCCCTTACGAGCTCTTATATTGACGCTGGGTACATGGGCCTCTAGACTTGATCTGGGAGGACTGGGAAGGAGAGCACACCACCCAGGGAACTCCCATAGTGGATTATGTCCTTAGGTTTAGGGAAAAGCTGAAGAAGCTTATGGGGACAGCCCAGAGCAACCTGGTAGCTGCCCAAGAAAAACAAAAAGTGTGGTATGACTGTAGAGCCAGAGCTCGCTCATACACGGTGGGTCAGGAAGTCATAGTCCTCATCCCAATCCAGAAAGACAAGCTGCAGGCCAAGTGGGCAGGATCATACAAAGTAGTCAGAAAGGTAAATGACGTGAACTATATTATAGAGTTACCTGACAGAAGACATACACAGAGAATGTACCATGACAACATGATGAAGCCATATGCTAACAGGGCTGACATGGTGTTTGCAGTGTGTAGTCCTGGGGAGGGGATGGATGAAGGAGACCCTCTTCTGGACTTGCTGGAAGAAAGCAAGTGAGAGTCCTCTGTGGAGGCAATTACAATATCACCCCAGTTGACCCCGGACCAGATCCAAGAAGTAAAGGAGGTTTTAGCAGACTTTGCCCCACTGTTTAGTGCCAAGCCTGGACTAACCCCATTAGTGATGCACAATGTGGAGACAGGGATGCAGGCACCCATACAGTAAACAGCATATCGGGTGTCAGAGGCTGCCCAAAACAACATTAGGAGGAGGTGGAGGAAATGCTGGATTTAGGGGCAATTCAGAAACCCCACAGCCCCTGGGCCTCACACGTAGTCCTTGTTCCCAAGCCAGATGGCTCTACTCATTTTTGTGTGGACTATCATGGACTGAATGCAGTCACGAAGTCAGACTCCCACCCGAAACCAAGGATGGATGAACTCCTGGACAAGTTGGGAGGGGCGACATACCTTACAACTATTGACCTGACAAAGGGGTATTGGCAGGTAGAGTTAACTGCCAGAGCTAGAGAGAGGTCTGCTTTCATCACTCCAAAAGGGGTTATTTGAATTTAAAGTAATGCCTTTTGTAATGAAGAATGCCCCGGCTACTTTCCAAAGGTCGGTGAACCAGGTATTAAATGGTGCTGAGGAATACGCTGTGGCATACCTGGATGACACTGCCATCTTTAGTGCCAGCTGGGAGGAACACCTGTCCCACCTTAGGTAAGTGCTGGGTAGGATACAGAGGGCAGGGCTCACTCTCAAAGCTGAGAAGTGCCAGGTGGCCATGGCTGAAGTGGCATACCTTGGGCATGTTGTAGGCCGGGGAAAGCTCTGTCCCAACCAAGCAAAAATAGAGGTGATCAAGGCATGGCCCAGACCAGAAATGCAGAAGCAGGTCAGGAGTTTTCTGTGGACAAAAGGATACTATAGGAAATTTGTACCCAATTACAGTACCCTGACAGCTCCCCTATGTGACCTGGCAAAGAAAAGGATGCCTAAGAAAGTTACCTGGGAATCCACCTGTGAAAAAGTCTTTAGCAGACTAAAGGAGGCACTGTGCAGTGCTCCTGTATTGACAAGTCCAGACTATAGCAGACACTTTAAAGTCCAGACTGATGCATCAGATGTGGGTATTAGGCAGTGCTGAGTCAGATATCCAACCAAGGGAAAGATCACCCCATAGTGTACCTAAGTAAAAAGTTACTTCCCAGGGAGCATGCTTTCTGTACCGGGGAAAAAAGAGTGTCTTGCCATGGTGAAGGCCCTAGAGAAGTTAGAGCCATACTTATAAGGGCAGTGTTTTGTGGAACAAACTGACCACAACCCCCTGGTTTGGCCGGCACAATTGGGTAAAACGAATGGCACACTACTAAGATGGAGTCTTGACTTTCAAGGGTATGACATGTTGATCTCCCACAGGGTAGGGGCAGCTAATGAAAATGCTGATGGCTTGTCATGTCAATATGAGACATGAACTGAGTTGGGGAGCTCATCCCATGCAGAGGATAGAGCCCCCAAATTCAGTCTAGGTGGGGAGGATTGTGACGCTCTGCCATCTGCTTATGGTTATTGTATAATATTTGCATTATAAATCAATTGTCTGTGTATGAAATTGTCTCACACAAGTTAGCTGTTTGGCTTTTAACCTTCAAGGTATCAGTGAGGATGTAATTGACCTGATAAGGGAAAAGCTTAATTAATGCTTTCCTTCCAAAGGGATAGTTTATGGCCCCTTATCAACTGCTGCTGCTTTGATGTTGGTTTCTGAATATGAATTTTATGACACCAGGAAAGGATGTAATTTGGCTGATTTCCCATGGCTTTCTCACACCTTAGTGACAGATTGTGGGGTTGTAAAACAACAAAGAGAAATGTTTGATTAAAGACTGTCATATGTAGGAAATGTTTTTTTTTTCTGATGTTCACATTAATTAAAATACCTCCTTGTATAAATTATGTTAGAATTAACTCCAAGGGAGGAGCTAGCTGACTCACCAAAAGGGGGTGGGGAGAGGGATCTTGAAATAAAACATTGTATCTAGGAAATGTGTGGGATATGATTCTAGACTCTGAGAGAGAGAGAGTTCTCAGACTTGGAAAGCTCTTAGAAAGGTAACACTTAGAGCAGAATTAAGTGTGTGTGGTAGGAGTTTGTATTCTGTAACTTTCCTTTTTATTTGACTGTGAGATTTGTGATATAATTTGTTCTGTATTTTATTTTACCTGTTTTAAAATGTTTTAGTAAACAACATTTTCTTTAAAATACTGCCTGTGCTCTTTTCTGTTATTTTAGATGTGCTTGTTGAACCTGTGTTTAAGGCTGACAGCTGTTAAAAGCTTGATTGTGTTACTGAGCTTGCTTAAAAGGTAAGAAATACCTAGGTCTCTTATAGAGGAGTAAGGGTTCATTTTGGACACCTGGCTGGATGCCCTTAGGCGAAAGATTATATTGCATCCCCCTGAAGAGAGTATTATCTGAGCCTGTTAATTGGGTATGCTAGCATAAGGTTCACAGTTTGAATCCCTCCAGAACTTGCGGCTAGAAGGTGATTCAGACCCAAAGCAGACAGGAGGGTTACCCTGTCTGTTACCTGCTCACACTATTGCACTCTGAGGTTGGTACTGTGGGAGCAGAGGGCCTGACCTACTGAGTACATTTGTGACACCCCCCCCCAGCTTCACTGCATTTACCATGATCTAAACCCATAAGACCAACTTAGGGCAGCTGTTTCATTTCCCCTGGGGTGTCATACAGACGAGGCACACTGATGAGTCCTGGGTAGGACAAAACACGTGTATGTGTCTTCTGTTTGCACCCTTTGCAGATTATGTGAGAGGCCCTTCAGCACAATGCATTTCTGCTTAAAGCTGAACCAGCCTAAAATGTCAAGGTGATTTGCATATACAGCCCATAATGGTTTGCATTATTGGGGTATGTGTGATTTTGTATTTCAGGAGTGCAAACAGAGGAAAAAATAGCCCAGGTAGTAAAGGGGACAAGACATTTTACAGGTATGTATGCGAAAAGAGAAAGAGCAGGGGAGGGACTGTAAGGCTAAGGAGGGAAAGGGGAAGTGTGTGAAAGGGGACAAGGAAAAAGACATTCTGAACAAATATTTTTGTTCTGTGTTCATGGATGAAGGAGAAGGCGAGGGACTGCAGATAAGAGACAGGAGCATTGAAGGAACGGATGTGGACACTAGTCCATTTAAAGAGGAGTG
Organism: Neoceratodus forsteri; assembly: GCA_016271365.2. NCBI lineage: Eukaryota > Metazoa > Chordata > Ceratodontiformes > Ceratodontidae > Neoceratodus > Neoceratodus forsteri. The sequence goes on from CM057449.1 coordinate 1,046,571,145, forward strand.
AGTCATAAAGGAACTTGCAAACCTGAAAGTGGACAAGGTGGTAGTCCGTGACCATAGCGACCCAGATTGAGTGCCTGGAAAAATGGCGAGTCAATCTCAGCAACTGTGATCATGGCTATCAAGGGAGGAGGCAGATCAGATACTGCGGTTAGTGATAACCGCTACAGGAACTCACACATATATATGAGCAATCACCCGTGGGGGAAGGGGAGATGCAGGGGAGGAATGGCATGTGGGAGGGGTTGCAGTGAGCAGCTGCCAAGTTGGATCGCTGGTGTCATGGGGAGGGTGGTTGGTTGGGAGGCATGGGGTACTGGGTTCTGATAAGGGCATGGTGCACTTTTCTTTTTTTTTGCCACCTGGCTGCATGCATTTAGTCAAGTTTTTCACCCCTCGGAGTTGAGAATCTATAAGTAGGGGGGTGCAGGTGCCGTTTTTCTGTGCACTGCCAGTGTGCATCGCAGTCCACACAAAGTCTTAGTTGCACCTCTTGAGAACAGCAACTGTGGGGGGTTAAGATAATGCTCAGGTCAGCTAACCATTGCAATGGTCACCACGATTTTACAGCTCTTAAAGTAGCAGTATTTTTTAGTAACCATACACATTTTTCAGTAATAAGGTTTGGCTGGCAAAAACAGCAAGTTACACATTTTTCTTTTCATTTTCTTTCATTTCTGAACCAAGATATGGGATCTTGAAGTTTTAAAAGTTCCTACGCCCATGACACACTCATGCCACGCACACCATGAAAAAAATGAAATATGTTGTGCTGTTTACTATCAAACACATGCGGAAGAACCATCCTAATACAACTACAGCATGAATCTAGCATGTACATTCAACAAGTAACACCAGGGGAAGAGATTTTTAAACATGGCAAATGGTGGCCATCTTCAATGATGTGAGTCATTAATTACAAAATCAGCTGTAAAAAAGTTTTAACAACATCTGAGAAAACAAAAAATATACTGAGCATGAATCTTATGTTATCAGAAATACATTTTTGCTAAAAAAAAACTATATGATGACTATTTTTGCCAACTAACAAATACTGCATTTGAAATACTGTGATCAACTGAATTCTGAGCATTTTACCAGCATTCAAATAACTTTAGATTTGTTGGCTTTTAACTAATTTTATCACAGTCATAAGCATTTACATTTTATAGTGAGAGCAGTTCTTTAGTTAAATATTTATTTATTTAGTCATTTAAAAGAGAATTACCAGGAAAGACATACTGAACTATGAAGCTCATTTCCAGATGCATCCTGGGAGAAGGGGATAGTGGATGAATACAAATAGGTAAAAAAACACAGTGATATAATTATACACTATATGTATAATTCATAGATTCTGTCGGCAGATAAGGACCACCAGACCCATCCAGTCTGCCCATTTGCACTAGTTCACAATGTGACCAATGACATAGAAACATAGAAACAGAGCAGTTGACAGCCGATAAGGACAGCAAGGCCCATCCAGTCTACCCTTATTGGTCATTGACTTAGCTTTTTCTTCCTACCTTTATTATTCCTTTATTTCTGTCACATGCATGATTTTTTTATATATTGTTTTGTGGGTTTTTACTGGTTTTCTACCATCCCATTCCCACATGTCCCTGACATGACATGTGCATGTAGAGGCATGCACACACACATGCCTTATGGGAAACCCCTCCCTTCCAGTCATGCCACTGACCACCTGTACTGGCCACCGGACCTCCATCCAGTGGCGGCAGGACTACAGGTGAGCAATCCCCCCCAGCCCAGGAGAGGAGAGCCACCACTTGCTCCTGCTTCCACCCTACCCCCAATGCCAGCACTTTGGTGACCCGAGGTCATTCCTGAACCTGGGATCATTGGCATAGCACGAGGTAAAGCATCCAGTGCCTTAACCCTCAGCACCACCAGGCTGGCCAGTCCCATGCATGTTTAAAACCCACCACAGTACAGGTTGCCATCACCTCCTGGGGCAGCCTATTCAATGCATCCACCACCCTTTCTGTGAAGAAGAACTTCCTAATATTTCCCCTTATGCAGCTATCCTTCAATCTCATGTCATGTCCTCTTGTCCTGGCACTACTGTTGAGCTGAAGTATGTTGTCCCCTTCCACCTTGTTTATGCCCTTGAGGTACTTGAATGTTTCTATCATGTCACCTCTCTCCCTCCTCTGTTCCAGTGTGTACAAATTTAGGTCCCTCACTCTCTCCTTGTAAGGCTTTTGATGTAATCTGTTCACTATTTTGGTCACCCTCCTCTGCAACGTCTCTATTTTGTCAATGTCCTTTCGAAGGTGTGGTCTCCAGAAATGTACACAGTATTCAAGGTGAGGTCTCACCAGGGTCTTGTACAGTGGAAACGTTACCTCCCTCCTTCTGCATGTGATTCCCCTTCCAATACATCTCAACATCCCACTGACCTTTCCCACATCCTTGGCAGTCTGCCTAGCAGCTTTCAAGTAATCTGTGATTATGACCCCCAAGTCTCTCTCCTCCTTAGTTACTTCCAGATCCCCCCATCCTGTAGCATGTTCCAGGGTTCCTGCTCCCCACATGCATGATTTTGCATATTTTTTTGTTAAACCTTGGCTGCCATGCCCATGACCATCTCTCCAACAATTCCAGGTCTCTTCTCATCCTTTCCACCCCCTCCGGGGTATACACCCTGTTGCAGATCTTGCTGTCATCCACAAACATGCAAACCTCTACCTCCAGCCCATCTGCTATGTCACCAATAAAGACACTGAAGAGAACTGGCCCCAGTACTGACCCCTGAGGAACCCCACTGGTCACCTCCCTTTCCCCTGATTGGGTTCCATTTACCACTACTCTCTGTTTTCTATCCCTTAACCAGTTTCCAATCCAGTTCACCACTTTGTGTCCCACCCCCAGGCTGCCTAGCTTGTTGACCAGTCTCCTATGTGGGACTGTGTCAAAGGCTTTGCTGAAGTCGAGGTAGGCAGTGTCTACTGCCCCCCCCCCCCCGGTCTTCAGCTTTTGTCACCCAGTCAAAGAAATCTATCAGATCTGTTTGACAGGATTGTCCTTCAGAGAACCCATGTTGCCTGGGATCCTCCAGCCCATTGGCTACCAGGTGTTTCACAATTCTTTCCTTGAGGAGTGCCTCCATTATCTTCCAGACTACAGTGGTTAGATTAACTGGCCTGTAGTTCCCCGCTGCTCCCCTGCTACCACTCTAGTGAAGAGGGACAACGTTTGCCCTTCTCCAGTCCTCTGGGACCACTCCAGTGTCTAAGGATTTGCTGAAAAGGGCTGCCAAAGGGGCTGCCAGTTCATACCTCAGTTTCTTTAGGACCCTGAGATGTATGCCATCGGGACCTATGGCTTTGTCAACCTTAAACTTTGCCAGATCCTCTAGGACCCTCTCCTCTGTCAATTAACTGGTATTTACCTCCCTATCTTTAACTCCCCTGAAGTCCAACTGTGGGCCTTGCCCATCCCTTTCCACAGTGAAGACTGAACAGAAATATTCATCCAGGATCACTGCTTTTTCCCTGTCTCCCTCTACTATCTCCCCCCCCATCCCCTCTAAGATTTGCTATTCCCCCTTTGCCTTCTTTTTCTCACTGATGCACCAGAAAAATGCCTTGTCCCCTCCTTTAACGCACTGAGCTATTCTCTCGTCCGTTTGCACTTTAGCACTCCTTACTGCCTTTCCTGCCTCTCTCAGGCACTTATGGTACTTCTCCTTGTCCTCCTCACTTTGTGTCTCCTTATACTTCCTAAAGGCTACCCTCTTGGCCCTTACTTTTTCTGCCATCGCCTCCCCCAAAAACAAAAGAGGCTTTCTTCTTCTTTTACTCTTGTCTGTAGACCTGATGCATTGTTCTGTTACTCCCACTACAGTCTCTTTGATGTGTACCCATTTCTCCTCCACATTCCTGCCTACCCTCTCATTTGCAGGGTTTTCCTAATAATAAATACGTATAAAGACATGTGATAATAATGCAGGTTTAAACAATCAGAAGAGAGAGGTAACCAGGCGCTCACAAGAGCTGTAACATCTGAAGGAAGGATAAATAGGCTGGTGACTTAAGAAATGTAGAGGGAAAGAGAGAGGTAGTACAGAAGATTTGAGAGGGGGAAGTATTGAGAAGGAAGGGTGGCAAAATAGGGTTACAAGGCAGGTGGATTAAGGAAAAGAGTGGAGTATAGAAGATGGGATAAGGGAAGAGGAAGGTAGTACAAGGGTAAAAAGGAGAGTGGCAGTGGGTAAAAAGAATGGAGGAAGTGGGAGTTGAAGGAAATGAGGGGATGTGAAGATAATGGGAGATAATGGGGGATTAAGTGTTGGGACAGGAGAAGAAGAGAAATAATGAGGAAGAGGAGTAAGTGTAGGGCAGAGGACTAAAGACGTTTCCAGAAGGGAGTAGTGTGGCCTTGTAGCAGAGAGGATAGAGAGCATTTCATTTGAGGCAGAATGAATTGGGAGTGGGAGGGAGTTCCAGAGATTTGGAAGGCGGAATGAGAAACCAGATTGGCCAGCCAGGGTTTTACAAAAGGGGAGCAAAAGGCAGCAATAACCAGAGTTATGGAGGGAGTATGTACAAGAGGGCATAGGAGAGAGAGAGAATAGAGTAGAGGTAAGGAGGGAGCGATGTCAGCCAGAATTTAAAAATAATGTATGCACAGTGGGTGAGGCGGTGGTCATCCAAGGAAGGAAGGGATAGATTAATGTACAAAGAACAGTGGTGAGTGTTAGGTGGACAGGCCAAAGCAAAATGGCAAAAGGAGCGAAAGAGGGGATCCAGTCTGGCCAAGGTGTACTTTGGAGCAGCACCATAGACTATGTCACCATAATCAAATATGGGAAGTATTATCTTAGTGATGGTATCTCGGCAGGCAAAAATAGGGATACAGTTTTTGTTCCTGTAAAGGGCATTGAACTTAGGGTGGAGTTTTTTGTATATAGTGTCTGTGTGTTGAGAAAAACCAAGGTGGCAGTCTAGCCAGACACCTAGGTACTTAAAGAGGGACTCCTGTGATTTATGCTGTACTTACAGTGTCGATGTATCTTTCCCCCTATTGTTTAACCAGGTGAGACACACTAAGCTGAAAGCTTTTTTACAGATACAACCTGGGAGCACAGGAAAGTTAAGTGACTTGCCCAGGGTCACACAGTATATGCAAGTGGGGGCTGTGGGATTCAAACCAAGGTCTCCAGATTTGCAGCTCAGAGCTTTAAACCACTGCGCTATACTGCCTCCCATCTTGCGTTGCTACTTCAGATAGTGGATTTATGGAAGTAAACAAAATTATCTTCATATTGTTATTTTAAAAAATATACTCGCCGTATCCCGAAAGCCTTTGATCCATGCATCAATCACGTCAGTGTCAGCGTATCTCGACAAGTGACGTATGGTCCAGAGGTCCTTCCCATTGATTTCTGTAGCAGGAACCTGAATCTGTGAAAGATGAGCAGCGATGAAAGTGTCAGTGAATGTAAAAGCTTATATAATGATCCCTTCTTGGAATCTGACATTGAAAGTTTGTCTAATGCAGTGTCTCCCCTCAACAGCGATGATCCATACTGCTATGATCCTGTTTTTAGCAGTAATGAATCTCTGTCCTCGTCGGTCAGTAGCGATGGTCACGCAGCTCATTCACGCTTGCAGAACAGTGACTGGTATGTTCTGCATCTGCTGGTAATGCTAATATTATAAATTAAACTGCCTGCTTGACTGTTCTGACTCTCCTCACCCATAGAAACAAATACATTGCTTGGTGAACTGTGAGGTACTGTTATTAATACACCAGGTCATACAACACCCCCCCCCGTCCCCCCAGTTTGGTGAGGTGTTCAAATAAAGCAAAATGTGTATTATATAATGTGTTCACAGTTCTGGCCATCAGTACCTTCAGTTTCCACAAACGTCGATACCCCAATACTCAGTCCCCTTCCCCCCCACCAAAAACAAAGTACCCTACTCTTTTTTATTTATTTGTGACTCAAGTTTGTGCCTGGGCAATGTAGATTGCAGTCTTGCTTTTGTTGCTTTTGTTTACAGCAGCACTCAAGTGCTGATTGTCTGTTACAGTCATCATGCAGGACTATACCTCCCTCCCCACTATCACAAGTGCCTCGATGCTGTGACGTGTTGATGAAGCCAAGACACTGCACCCTTCCCTTGAAGTAGCTCTATAACACTTTTGTAATTGGGTAAGACACACTAGGCACAAGTGCCTGTTTTCAGGGATGACCTGGGAACACTGGGTGATTAAGTGACTTGCTCAGAGTCACACAGCATGCAAGTGGGGGGTTGTGAGAATTCAACTCAGGTCTGCTCTGCTGGATGTACTAAACTTGTTCGCAGCTTGTTACTCTAAACTCTAGGCTATCCGCCTGCCAAATAATGTAAAGGGAGGTCTCCCCCCACCCCCACCCTGCCAGCCACCCAGACACACATGCACTCAGTAACCTTTCTCCCCCCACATACTGTACTACCAATGACCATGCTGCAAAAATGATTGAAATGGCAAAGCTGGAATGTCAGTCCACCACAAGGATCCAGCTGTTGTTGCAGCATCATATCAATTCTACTCACCTAACACCTGGCAGCCATTATACACTGTCTGCAATCTAGCGCTGTACAAGTCTCCTGTTTAGGCGGCACACTAGCATGGACACCTGGGAATCGAACTCTGTAAGATGTTTTAGTGCCGCAGTTGTCTGTGTTGATTACTATGACCCTTCTGTCTGAGTGCCACCTACACAAGAGTCTGTAGGCTAGTCAGTATGTGGACTGACAAGTGCAAGTGCGAAGTTGAAGGGGTTAATTATGAAATGTTATAGCATCCCTGGAACACAATGCTGCTGCAATGACAGTCGAGTCCTATGGAATGATGGATGGTTGACTTTACCATTTCTTTCAGCAGTGGGGCGCCAAGTCAAAAGACAGCTTGGGCTGTGGTGTCAGGAGTATGATTGCAGCAGCCTGTGAACAGGGTTTGCTGCTATATTGGAGACGATAACTTGCTTTTCTTTGGGTGGGGGTGGTGGTTGGGGGTTGCTTTGAAGATTAAGCCACATCAATGCACCCTTACCTGATACCTATTATCAGCACCTACATGCTCCAACACTGGGACATAATAATGTAAACAATTTTTATTTTATTTTTATTTCAGTCTGTTGTAGCCGGGTAAGACCCACTAGGCACAAGTGCCTGTTTCCAGGGGTGACCTGGGAGCACTGGGTGGTTAAGTGGCGTGCTCAGAGTCACACAGCATGCAAGTGGGGGTTGCAAGAATCCAACCCAGGTCTGCTCTGCTGGATGTACCAATCTCATTCACAGCTTGTTACTCTAACCTCTAGGCTATACTGCCAGCCAAATAATGTAAAGGGAGGTCTTCCCCAACCCCCATCCAGCCAGCCACCCAGACACACACAAGCTCAGTAACCTCTCCCCAGTCACATACTGTACTACCAATGACCATGCTGCAAAAGTGATTGAAATGACAAAGCTGGACTGTCAGTCCACCACAAGGATCCGGCTGTTGTTGCAGCGTCATATCAATTCAACTCAACTAACACCTGACAGCCATTATACACTGTCTGCAATCTAGCGCTGTACAAGTCTCCTGTTTAGGTGGCACACTAGCATGGACACCTGGGAATCGGACTCTGCAAGATGCTTTAGTGCCGCAGTTGTCTGTGTTGATTACTACGACCCTTCTGTCTGTGTGCCACCTACACAAGAGTCTGTGGGCCAGTCAGTATGTGGACTGACAAGTACAAGTGCGAAGTCGAAGGGGTTAATTATGAACTGTTATATCATCCCTGGAACACAATGCTGCAGCAATGACAGTCGAATCCTATGGAATGATGGATGGTTGACTTTGCCATTTCTTTCAGCAGTGGGGCACCAAGTCAGAAGACAACTTAAGCTGTGGTGTCAGGAGTATGACTGCGGCAGACTGTGAACAGGGTTTGCAGTTATGTTGGACACAATAAGTTGCTTTTATTTGGGCGTGGGGTGTGGGGGTGAGCAAGGTGTCCCATACATATTACTTACCAAGTACTAACACAAGTTTTTAATCATAGGTGTCGATGTGGAAATTGTGTAATTATGCCCACTGAAGCAGAATGCCGTTGCTGTCAGGAGACAGCAAGAGTTATTGAAAACCTTGGTGACACTCCTAATGTTGTGTCTGACTCTGAAGTCCCCAGCTGCATTATTAATCGCCTAGGTTTTGAACCTGTGTGTCTTAATGTGTGGGTTTTGCAAACTGTTGAGGCTACCTACCACCAGTACCATGGCAATGAGGGACTACCAGACCATGAGTGAGTATGGTTAAGTGTTATAATTGTGTTAACTGTTATTCACATTGTAAAGCAATACATTTTAGAACTTAACAAACAACCATATGAGGATGTTGTTCACTGCAACAATAAATAAGTATTAAACGTTACATGTACAGGGGTGACACGTACTTCTTTGGTGTACTGTGGTCCGGTCGTCAAATCGGTACCGATTTGCAATACCGAGGATTTGCATTGAGTACAATGTATAATGGATATTACATTAGGAAGTGAAGTATTGTCTCACTGCACCTCTGTCTAGACAGTGAATGTTTGCCAGTTGTACTCCTTCTTACTAATTGAAGTCTTGCCTTTTTTTAATAGCAATACTATTATTGCAATAAGGCACTACTGGTTGTGCGTCAACCATCAATAACATCACACATACTATGCAGGAAGAACTGTACCTGTGACAGCTCCCATCGATCCACTGTAGGTGTGTCAGTATTCTGTGACAATGCACGCCTTGTCAAGCCTTACTGATTAATTGATGCATGACAGTTTGTGCGTCATTGGTGACTAACATCATAGCAACTGTGGTTCATAGCAGCAGACCACAGGCTGAGTCATTCAACCTCACTATGTGTGACGTTCCTCAGTGATGATGAACACCCTGTATGCTGTGTTGTTTACTTAATGCATGACAGTGTGTGCGTTGTCCTGTAATAACATTGCACATGAGTTTGGTCAAAGCAGAAGCTCACAGTCTGAGTGGTTATGGCTACTTCTGTGTGACATTATTCGTTGATGCTGAACATACTGCACTGCTTTATTACAATTATAATATCACCACAAAATCCGACAATACTTCAATGAATAACCATGACGATGATCCACTTACATTGTCAATTAGAATCATCAACATGTGGGACATCATCAACATAGGGGGAAGGAGGCACTGATGGGTAAATGATGAAGCGCTGGGTCAAGATGGAATCAGTTCAATGGTTCTGTGGGAATTGGCTGCTATCCTGGCTGCAGCGCTTGTGATCCTTCTAAACACTTGTCTGCATTCCTGGAGGGAGCACAAGGATTGGAGGGAGGTGCACATCATGCCGATCCATAAAGGAGTCTTGAGGGTGGAACTGGGGAAGTACAGGCCTGTCTGCCCGACTTTGGTGTTGTGAAAGTTGATGGAGGCCATTCTAAAGAAGAAGCTTACTGTTTTCTTGGTGGAGCAGAGATACCTGGATGCTGACCAGTGTGACTTTGTTGTTGGCAGATCGTGTCAGACACACCTTGTGTGGTTCTATGACTGGGTGACGATGGCACTTGATCAGGGTAGGACAGAGGATGTCCTCTTTCTGGACTTCACCAAGGTGTTTGATTCTGTCCTTCACACAGATGTGCTTGATAAGCTGAATGGTAGGGGTGTAGGAGCCCTGATGGTCATGATGATTGGGAAATGGCTATCTGGATGTACTCAGCGGGCAGTGGTAAGGGTAGTCTTGTCTTGCAAGGGTGTCATTTATACTTTACCTCATGGTTCAGTTTTGTAACTGCTGCGGCTTAACACCAACATCACCAATATCAGGGAGGGTACCATGAGGGAGATGAACCTCTTCATGGTTTACTCTAAGCTGGGGGCGGTGGTGGATGGTGAAGAGGGTAGGCTAGCCATGCAGGGGGGACCTGCATACTGTGTAGAGATGGTGACGCACCTGAAAATTTACATGTAACAACATGAAATGCAAGGTGCTTCACCTAGGGTGTTGGAACCCAGGACAAGTATACACAGTGGTTGTGGACATACTACAGGCTTCAATTGTGGAAAGAGACATATGATGAAAAATATTGTTAAGTTTGAACAAGTACGGATAAACATGAAATCTGTTGTGTTGATCACGGCATCCTACAACGTCATTAAGTCTTATTTATAAACATTAGTGCAAGTCTTAAAACTGTTTTTGCTAACAAAATGCAGTCACATAACTCTATAAATGTTCATTCATGTTTCATTTTGTTATGTATGTCCACAGCCGCCATCGATTTCTTGCTTATCGAAGCTTTGTATGTTGGTGTTGGGGATGGTTAGGTAGAAGAATCTGCATTGTTATTCCTTCATGTGCAGTGAACGCTATAAGACAGTAGTGTCCATCTGATCAATACACTGGTTTCCTGCCAGCACCATAGTTCAGTTTTTTCACTTGTTAAATCTTCGATTTTGCATCCATTTTTCGATGACTACATCTGTCTGTATTGGTTCAAATTCTGATGTTAGTGGTGGAGGTACAGGTTCAGATAACCATTCAATTTCCTGTTTTCCTCTTTCAACCATCCAGACCAATTGTTCCAAAAGTTGATTCACAAATGCTGTTGTAATGAAATGTTAATAAATGTGAATCTCTGCATTTACTGTCACTACAAAACTGTTGAAGAAATGAACTCAATAGACTGAACAACAAGAAAACTTGTATGGATATTAATGTTGCTTGAAACATACAATAACTGTTGTTTTACTTAAAGACACAAATGTTACAGTTATCTGACCTCAATGGTAATCAGTACATAAAGGAACTGATATTTTCAATTGCATAGCTGACTCTGATGAAGCCCAGTAGTTCACTGGGTGAAACATAAGTTTCTTTCTGCTGTTCTCCAGCTGTAGTTGTTGGTTGCTGAGCCACGGGTGCCTGTTAAACAAAGAAATTTTTTGGCACTTTATACGTTTTTTGTGCCATTCTTTAGTCCATATTGATGGGTGCTTTATTTCTTATTTTTATGTTTATGCTTTGCACGCATAGCACCATCATACTTTCCTGGTGCACCTGTTTGACTCTTCAATAGCTGACTTTTGCAGTTATGAAGTGTGTTGTTGCTTCACACTTCAGATATGCACAACATGTTTTATACGCACAATATGTTTTAATAAACTGTGATAATAAACTGTTTGGTTTCATTATGTATTTTTGTTGCCCTCCTCTGAACTGCCTCCATCCTGTCTATGTCCCTGTAGAGATGGGGTCTCCAGAACTGGATGCAGTACTCCTGATGTGGTCTCACCAACTGTCTCAGGGTTTTATTTAACTCTAAAAATTGATTAGCGTTTTGCTTATAAAAGTGCTAGAACATTGTGAAAATGCATAGCACTTGCCTCACTGTGTTTAAAAAACATTAAACGTCTACAAAACCTATATAAATACTTTCTGTACAGTTAGTATTATCCCAAGAAAAAAACTGCTAATCAATTATTTAAAACCCTGCTGTCTGTACAGAGGGATAACAACTTCCTGTTTTGTGCTGGTGATGCCTCTCCCTATACATCCCAGTATCCCACCAGCCCTCCCTATTGCCGTCTCACATTGCTTGCTAACCTTAAGGTCATCTGATATGATAACCCCCAGGTCTCTTTCCATTTTTGTTGTTGTTTCTACCGCCCCCCCATTGTGTACTCTTCCTCTGGGATTTTGTTTCCCAGGTGCATTATTTTGCACTTCTTTGCATTGAATCCAATCTACCATACTTCTGACCATTCCATCAACCTTGCCAAGTCCCTTCTCATTCTTTCCACCTCGCCTAGTGTATCAACCCTGTTGCAGATCTTTGTGTCATCTGCAAAGTGACATACTTTTCCTTTCATTCCCTTTATAATGTCACTTAAAAAGACATTAAGGTCACGCAACATGGTTGCTGATTTCCATCTCCTCTCAGCACCACAATTTTATGCATTACCGGTAATGTTGCTTCTGGTCTACAGCACAGGTTCACTCTGCCATGAGCAGGCCCCAGGTTGCACCTCAATGTAGGAGAGCAGTGCCTAGAGTGCTCGATCCTCTACCCCCCCCCAAACCCACATTGGGACCGGCTTGTTCATGAACATGGGACATTGGCTTGATGTGAGGTCTGCTGTGCAGCGCATTAGAACCATCAGCACCACTGGTCCAGGAGCCTATTGTCAGTGTAGAAATGGTATGGAAATGAAAACACTGAAATATAGTCACTGTAAGATGTTGGTGTCTTCTTTGGCTGAACTATTCCTTGACCACCCTTGTATTTGGGGATGTCGATTGTGAATTTCTTCTTTCCATCATCAGTCACCAACTGTTGCCTGTCTGTGTTATAGTTAAAGTGTAACACAGCCAGCAATACCTTTTGTGATAAAAAAATTGTATTATTGGTCATGCATATTCCAACATACAAATTGTCCACATCCTTTGCCATAGAATTCAAGTTTGACAACCATGTCGACTGGAAAACATGACTCCTTATCTCTGTCTTATGACTTCCCACCTAGAATATGTTAAGATACACTTTATTGTCCCTCCAGTTCCGCAGCTTATATTAATCCCTGTTACACTGTCAAGTACAGTCTGATCATAATGACACACTGATTCTTCCTGTCAGCATTCTATCCTGTAGCACTGCTGAATGACTGGAATAATGCATTCTGATTTTTACTGTTTTTTTTTTTTATTTCAATGTCTTTTTATCCCACCTTACTACCCTCTCACCCCACTCCTTCAGACCTGGTCAGCCTCCATAGATCCTGCCCATGGAGTCTGCCCCCTACAGTGCCAGGCTTATTCCATCATCCCCCTAACTTACTCCTCTCTTTGGAGTGCCTGCACAATGGGGTCTGCCCATGGGTAGGTGATCAGGGGCTTGGATCGGTCATCATCTTTGACCGAGAGGGTTGTTTCCATTTTTCTCCCCTTAGTCCCTCCTTCCCCTGAGGGCATTGGCATGCAGGACCGACATCCAGACAGACGGCATGCTGCTGCATGCCATTGTGAAATACCAACAGCGTCCTCCCCTCCCCAACTCCGGACAGCCACCTGTGCCTCGATGCCCATGCTTCCACAGGCATAGGTGCATCGGGTGGTTAGAGCACCCCAGGATGAGGAGAGCATGCATTGTGATGCTCTATCCTCCTTCTCCTTCCCTCCATCCCCCGGTGACCCCGAGTCCATTCCTGAACCCAGGTCACCAGCGTGGCATGAGGTGTGGCATCCAGCACCTCAACCCTCAACGCCACTGGTCCAGCCCATTCTGATCTTTACTTTTAACACTTTTTTTAACAAGTTGTATCATGTCAATAAAGCAGTTCAAGCACCACAGAACCAGAATAGAGCTGATACAGTTTTAAACACATAAAATGACATGCATTAAATCACCTTGTTAAGATTCTTTTGTAGCAGAATGCCCTGCTTTTGAGTGCGTATTGGATGACGAGACTATGGAAACACTCAAGAGATGATGTCTGATGATGGAAGGAAAGTTTACAGATGTCACGTTTCACTATATTCAAGGACAGTAGCATGTCCACTTTCTCAAATGCCTTTTCACCTGTGGATATAATTTAACATGACAACCACTGAGCTATGTATTAGTGGTTTGTACACATTTTGTACTTTCCAAACCAGAAATACTTTCAACCAGTCACATCGCATGGTACAACCATATCACGACCTGCACAACTTCAGATGCAGACTAATCTAATCTCTATGTAGTACATACGTCAACTAACAACAGCAACCACACCCCCCGTCTCACAGCACCTGCTTACTCACTTAGGTAATGACCATTTCTCTGTGGCTGATTATTAAAGGAAGTTAAACAGGACAGAAAATGAGTTCTAATGTGTAGCTATTTGTAATGTTACCACTTAAATAACTGATATCCACAAGCCTGAATGAACCATCGGTAACTGCTCCGCAATAAAAAGTGATGTTAAAAACAGTGTTTCACAGTTTTTTGATATTATGCACAACATTCGGTTGCACTTCTTTTTGTGTAACCAGTGATCCACAGTTTTAACTATGTCACAGGTTGAGCAACAAACCGTAACCAACGTTCTGACAGTACACTAACTCACATTTACCATTCTGAACTCAAAGCATGATATAGTAAACGCTCAACGTTACTGGTTCCATGAATAGAACTGTGAAAAATGTTGTACATGATAAGAAGACATTTTAAAACACAGTTGTGCACATCACTGTTTGTTAAGGAACAGTTAAAAAATGGCTACTCTTGAGACGAGTTTATCACTTCTCTTACTAGGAACATTACAAACTTCTGCCAATTATCACACATCTTCTATCCCATTAAAACATTTATGAATGAGATGCTGAAAACCAAGTATTTACAAGAAGAACATATATCCCCTACAGTCACTTACAAGGTGTCATCCATTTCCGCTTCCTTAGAGATTCATCTAATGGTCCATGAGCACATGTGGGAAACAGTGGGTTTTCGTGTTTGTGAATGCCCTGAATATGGTTGGCAATGGATTGTAACTTGGCAAACATGATATCGCCATTGCCATCTGTAGTTGACCTGGGTATCCAGTGCAACATATTCCTTATGCTAGGTATCCAGTCTCGAACTAATTCACAACCCCTCTGACTGCCAATGGCCTCTAGTTTCTTAGTTATGCCTTAAAATCAAAAAGAAGTTCATGTGAGCTGTGACCCATCAATGTTCTTGATAACTGAAATAAAATGATGACTTCCAAGCAGTTGGAATAGGAGGCAGTATGGTGCAGTGGTTTAAGGCTCTGAGCTGCAAATCTGGAGACCTGGGTTTGAATCCCACAGCCCCCACTTGCATACTGTGTGACCCTGAGCAAGTCACTTAACTTCCTTGTGCTCCCAGGTTGCACCTGCAAACAAGCTTTCAGCTTAATGTGCCTCACCTGGTAAAATAATTGGTAAAAAAAAAAAAAAAAAAAGTAGTTCATTAACATTATAAAAATGTTTTGAGAAATTGAGTTCACTGATCGTCTGTAAAAATTGTAACAGCATTATGTTCTACAAAGAATACTGTATGGGCAACTCTGCACAACCAGTGTGTGTTCTGCCACAGTGTGGTTCTGATTCCCTATCACCTCGAGAGGGAAACTGGAAAGGTCCATGGGAATCAGAACCACGCAGTAGCAGAACACACTGGTTGTGTATACTGTATAGTTGATCATTTTAATTTCTTATGGTGTACAGTACTGTGTGAAATATGTGTTTGAGAGTTCTTTAGCTTTCAGAATTAAACTGGGTCATGCAGTCTATACTGGTTCTAGAGTGCTGTTGTACCACAGCAGGGCTCAATCACATTCCATGAACTCTGACATTTTGAACAACATAATTTTAAAAGGGATGGAATTCTAAACAGAAAAACACTACGCCATACACTGTACTATCAATAATGCTGTGTCATGGTTCATGTCAATGGTCAGTTAGTCACCCTGTAGGGTAGTGGTGCACAAGTTTGTTTTTGTGGATAGGAGATACATTCTTGACACTAATGCCACATGTTGTGCACCCCCACTGTAGATGAATGCTGCACCCGTCTAACCTTCATGTCACATTACACCCATGGAAAGTGATTAACAGACCATTACCAGAAACACTAAGAGTACCTTATTGCTAAATTAACTATTAAGTACTGCAATACAGAACTAATAAAATGCTATGTGTATCTTGTACACACATGCATTGAAAGGAGCAACATAAAGTGATGCAAATAACTTGCAAGAATGAATTCTCAGGTACTACTGTATTATATATCAGTACATACTTTTAATGAAATGTCAAACATCGTAGTGATGTTTTATTCCAGATTCGTTCTCACAGACATACTTCTGAACTTGTGGATGTCGGTCTGTCACTAGGCAAATGGGGTTCAAACCGTCACTACTTAGACCGGCAATGCTACGCTTTAGACCTTCCAGTTCCATATGATATGAACTGGACACTTCATTGCTCTAAAAACAAATGTTATGTTAATCAATGTCCGGTATTTGTTTGAAACCACCTAATGTGTAAAAATAAGTGCCATACAGGAATAAGTACCTGAACTAGTGTAATGCTAACAATTGTACGAGCCTCCATATCCATGAGACTGTATGTACCGAATTTGGCAGAATGACCAGGGCTATCGCACCTACAGTCTCTGGCAAGAATTACATCAGTGCATTTCTGTTTTGTCATACTAACTATTTCAGCTTTATGGACTTCCCAAACTCTCATAATTGCCGGTTGCACAAGGTAATTAACATGCTGGTAGTATGCAGTGTCCGATATGCACTATATGTGAATATTCCACAGATCCCATAGAGTCTGCAATGGTGATATGCCAGAAATTCCAGTGGTAGCTGACAGCAGCACCTTACCTGCTGGATAGTCACCAATGTTTGGCTGAGAATTCCAGATTCTAATATAGCTGCATTTATGGCAGTGCTGTCTAATTATTGCCAAAGTTCCTATACATTTCTGTACTTCAGGAATTGTCTTGGCATGACACTGATTGCATACTTCAACAGCTTCAACAAACAACTTTCAAAGACAAGAAATTTGGTTTCCTGCCATATATTTTACTTTTCTGAAGATGTTGCTCCAGATATGTGATCCCTGTTGGAAATACAGTAAAACAGGATGCAGTTATACTTAACTAGTACTTATAAATATACAAAGTACTTTGATAAGTAATATTTATCACAGCAAAGCAACAGTTGGATATACTTGACCTCTCCTTCAGCAGTGTGTCCGGTGCATTGCTGTCCATGTCAGTACAACTGGGGGTGTAGTTCACATCTCTGGCATCATCTATGAACTCATACTCAGAATCCAAATCACTGGAAACAACAGGTGATGAGGTGTACGTAGGCATGAATACTGTATCTGTCTGAGTACTTATGTCCTTACGCGGAATTGCAGTTTGCAATGCTGTTGGTTAATGAAAATGATACAATGCTGTGTCAAAACCCAGTAACCTTGATGGTCAAAACATGTACTTGACCACAGGTCAATTAAACAATAAGGCATGACAGGGTGTACGTCATTGATAAATAACATTACACCTAGGGTTGGTTGAAGCATGAGGCCACAGTCCGAGTGCTTCCTCCACTCTAGGTGTGATATTATGTAATGACGATGCAAACCCTGTAGTGCCTTATTGTGATAATAATATGACTACAAAAATTCCAAGACTTTAATGATTAAGCAATAAACATAAGAAACAAATCATAAATTATAACTTTATTCTAATTGAGACATGACATCAAAATAACAGAGTCCCTTCAAGAGCTTTACTGCATCATCCATATTTCTTATGCTAACTTTGTTATATCCGACTTTTGTAATTTGAAATTAGCAATACTTTTTTATACTCCTGCTTTTTTTCTTTTTTTTCCACTCTCCTTTCTATCCCCCCCCCCAATCCACTCCTTCAGACCTCTGATCATTCCTATGGGTCCCTTCCATAGAATCTGCCCCTACAGTGCCAGGCTTTCTCCTTTATCCCGCCTACCTTTACTTCTGTCTCTCGGAGTGCCTGCACAATGGGGTCTGTCATGCAAGTAGGAGGTCCGAGGTGGATCGGTTATTATCTTGGCCAGAGAGGGGGTATTTTCCACTTTCCACCTTAGTCCCACCTTCCCCTGAAGACACCAGCACATAGGATGAACATCCAGTCCTGTGGCATGCTAACGCATGCCACAGTCAAATAATCACAACGTCCTCCCCTCCTCAACTCTCAAACAGCCGCCTGTGCACCGATGCCCATGCTTCCTCAGGCACCAGTGCGTCAGGTGTGCAAGACACCCCAGGATCCCACCCTTGGAGGAGGAGAGCATCCATTGGGATACTTAACCCTCTTCTCCCACTCTCATCCCCAGTGACCAAAGTACGTTTCTGAACCCAGGTCGCCAGTGTGGTGTGATGTGTGGCGTCCAGCACCTCAACTATCAGTGCCACCGGGCCGGCCAATAGTCCGGCTTTTACATCATTTTTCAGTTTGCAGATCTGAACACATTAATATTAACAGTCGCATTTAGTTTCCCTATAGAGATCACTTGTGCTGCGGCAGAGGCATCCATATTATTTTCTGAGTTTCCTTGTTGTTTTTTTTAACAGGAGTGAAGACTGTCTGAACAAACAGAAAACAATGTTAAGCAATTAAACATGACAGGATAGGTATTGTGGTTGGATAGTGGCACACTTTGTGTGTCATGATGCATGAGGGGTTGCTAAGTGCCTTCACTTCTACCACCCAAGAAGTGCCAGTCCCCCAACACAGTGTACACCCCACAGTGTCACTGTGATTATAAAATGGGTCCAAGATTTTGTTTGGAGGGTGTGGGGGAAAGAAATGCACAAAATCAAGAAAGAAACAATTTTATTACTTTTTTTAAAAAGTCCCAGCACAGCCCAGCACTGACATTTACTTATTTATTTATTGAAATGTTTTACAAGGAAATGCACACTGAGCAATAAGATGCTCGTCTCCCATCCTTTAGGTTGGGGTTTAGCCAAGTTTCAGTTACAGTGATTATGTCTGGTGATTTCTGTACTGCAAGTACTTGCAGCTGGTCTAGTTTTGGGTCTATGCTATGGATATTAAGTTAAGAAATCAACCAAAGATGAGCATAGGCGTACAGTACAGGGCAGGGGCAGATTGAGTAGTGGTACCAGGGAGGAGCTGGGATCGATGAGGGTGGGGAATGTGAGTTTAGTGGTTATTGGTGGGGGGGCAGCAGAGACAAATAGAGCATTGTGGGATATGACTGGGAGGCTGAGAGCCATGAAGATGAGTAGGAGTGCTTTAAATGGCGTGAGAGCCATTATGCCAAATGATAGCACATTAGCAGGTAGGCTGGGCTTTTTACAGTCAGGGCTTAAGGCAGTGGTTATGAGTGGTTGAGGTGCTGTCACTCACCACTGAAGCTCTAGCAGTTGGCCAGGATGCCCAAGAGGATGGCGAGTAGCAGAGTTGTACAGTCTACCGATGGCAGAGAGTTAAATGATTGTGGGCAGGTAGAAATTGTATTTAAAGAGTGGTGGGGATGATGGTGGGCAGGAGGGCTGATAAACCAGGTATACCTTAGCTCCCAGTAGCTGTTTTCAGCAGAAGTCTTTGGAGATGAGCTGTAGCCAATCGGCTATGCAGCAGTGACAGCAGCCTCCAATTGGAGCTGCGGTGCCAGCCGGGGGACCATTCAGGGCTCCAGATGGGTTGCCTGGAGCTGGACCGCTTCTTTTCTGAAGATTTGTGCTGGCAGACCGGCTGTGCTTGTGACGTGTGTTGGTGATCAGATCCAGGGGGAATCCACTTCAGCCAGAGAGAGCTAAGCCAGAGAGGGCAGCCTGAGGAGGCAGGAAGGTTGGAGGTTAGGTAGAGAATGGAAACAAAGGCAGCAATTAAACTTGGCTAGTGGGTGGGGAGACAAAAGAAAGGGGGATTAAGTTTCGGCTGGGTATGGATTGCAGGACACTAATCTTGTGGGTGTTGCAGAGCAAAAACGATGAACACGTATGCAGTAAATTAAACAAAGGACTCCAATTAAATAGAGCATCAAGGTTGCGGCGCTGGGTTGCAGCTCTGTTTAACATGCCATCTCATATTTAAATATTATGTAACACTACATCAATGGATGGGTAGCTTTTGATTCATAGTAGGAAAACTCACAAAGCAAAACACCAATGTACCAGGGAGCGAGGGTGCTGTGTGTGTATGTATGCATGCAGAGACGGGCCATGAGATGGATGACAGTACTGTAATGTGACAGGGATTACTGTAAATTCAGTATTAAACCATGGTCAGTACCTACTTATACTTTTATGAGGAGGACAATGCCATGATTTCTGTATTCCACGGGTGATAACACTCTTTTCCACTGTCACATCCATCTCTGTGACAACCGGTCCTGACTCATGGATACTGTCTGGTCACTGTCCTCTGTTGATTGCATGGTAGTACTCATGCATTCATCAGTCTGCATGTTGCTTGGCATACTCTCACTGTCCTCTGAGTACTGGCTAAATATCTATATGTATAGGTAAAAGAAGGAATGATTGTCATATGCTGTCAAAAAA
The DNA here is from genome assembly GCA_016271365.2 of Neoceratodus forsteri. Taxonomy (NCBI): domain Eukaryota; kingdom Metazoa; phylum Chordata; order Ceratodontiformes; family Ceratodontidae; genus Neoceratodus; species Neoceratodus forsteri. Next base: position 1,046,591,272 of record CM057449.1, read on the forward strand.
TTAAACATTTCTTATTTTGTAAGTATGAAAAAAGATACATTCCAGTAATCCATTATAAGATATGTGACTTGCAAATAGTCAGATTAAATGTAGTACTCACACTGACAATTGTGTGTGACCAAGGTCAGATGGTGATGTAGTGATGTGTGATCATATCCACTGACAAGCAGATGATGATGATAAGGATTGTGTAGTTATCCAGAAGGTCCATGTGACTGCATCAGGCTGAATACATGGAAATATGCCACCACAATGCCTTTACAGTTACAAATGGTGACATCCATATATAATGTCTTAGTTCAAGTAGTTTCTGATAAAAAAAATCTACATCGTTACACATGTGTTTATTAGCTACTTCATTGTTAGCTGTTATGCTGCAATATATATGTAGCTATTACAGCACAACATAGTACACAGTTGCACATGTGCATTACACATCCAGGAAGCGGCTACAGCGAAAAGGAGAGAAAAAGACACCACAGAGACAGAGAAAAAAAACCTGGTAGGACTGTGCAGTGCAACTCTATGGTGTCTACGTCTCATTAATAAAGTTACTTTTCGTGTTTTATTGGGGGGGGTCATACACAATCAACAACATTACATACTACCTCTTGGTAACAAGTAAGCAATATGAAACTCCGGTGTGTACATGAAACATATTTCACCACATGACATTGGGTGTTATAAGGCAGGATGCCCCTAGCATAGTGCCTTTAGACACTTTCATGTGGTAAAATATGTTCCATGTACACATTGGACTATGTTTTTGCGCTTAGCCTGCTGAAAAGGAGACGTGAGCGCCCTCTGCTCGGTCCTGCATTGCGCTACATGTTGTGCTTTGGTGGCTTAGTGCTACTGTATTCTAGTTTGCTCTAGCCATATAGATGAACGTAAACTAACCACACACAATTGGCAGGCTAGGGGCTCTCACATTGGGTAAACAAAAGATTACTGCCAGTGTAAACAGCAACATTCTATGGTACCAGACTCTTGGCCTTTCTAGTGTCAGCTGTTTTTGTTACCATGCATGGAAAGTATTGTATGCATGGTGGGCTTAGGCTCTGATTGGCTGTGTTTGCCTACCCATTTTATAAGAAAAAAATACAGGTCTTCATACAATAAATGAGGACACAGTTTAAATAGGTTGTGTACAATCACAGTGAGAAGTGGAGGGTAGGAGGGCTATACATAAGGAATGGTAGAAAAGATAAGACATATAACATTAATAGGCAGACGAAGAATGGGGATAACAGTTTTTTTCACATAACAGTGGATGGGATGAAGGCAATGACCACCTCAGCTAGTGCCCTGTACACCACCGCCATCCTCAATGCCCTGCCCTTTGGGTCCTGAAACTGCATGCACAGGGCCTCTGTCCTGCCATCATCACCCTATTGCCTTATGCAGCACGTACCGTAGATAGATTTCCACCACTCCACCACTTTTCCTGTTTGTCCTGCCCTTCCGAGATTGCCTGAATCCAGCAAGCATCATATCCCCGTCCTGGTAACAGGTGGCCAAAGTCTACGTTATGGCTGCAAAATCCACCTGCCCCACTGCACAGATAAAGTTGAACTCTGCTGCTTTATTCACCATGATCATTGCACTGAGTTAGCTACACTCCACCCTGCTCCTTTGTATCCCACATCACGATGTACAGCACCACTTTTGCTGATACCCTGCTGCCTTCACTTATAGCTTGGGGGTTAGACTCATCTGAAAACAATATCTGGAAACAAAGCCTACCATATAAACACTTTATCCTTGTATCCCCTGCATCAATATCCCCTTCCTCTCACTGTTGCAGGGCCACATGTCTACTGTATACAGGCCAATTGTTACCTGCAGTGCACACCTGTTGCCTGCAACTACCCCATAAATCTCAACAGTGTCCTTCACCAGGTACCCTGACCACCTTTGCTGCTTGCCACTGTTTCAGTTGTGAACATGTGCTCCCTGTCTGTACCCTCCCCCAACATGTCATTGGTCTGTTGATGTACCCTTCTTTTACACACGTTGACTGCCATTACTACACATTTTGTGATACCCTCTGTCCACAACCTCTCCAGTTCCACCACCCAGGCACTGCATTCTTTCATCCAGCCTCCTTAGACTAAGGCTGATTGGACACCCTACACGTATGCATACTAAGTTTATCACAATAGCTGCCCAACGCCCATCGCAACACAGTAGTACACCCATGGTGCACCACTTACTCCTTGTTTCCCACAGTTCCACCCACTACACATATATTCTGTTCAACCCCTTACTGTATCCATCCCTGTCCCACTACAGTGTCAATCAGCCCCAGCCCTCCCAATCCAGCACCACAGTACTCCTGTCACTACAGCCGCTCACACCACTTGACTCAGTGGTGCTTACGGTCATTGTCTTCATAGCACACTGCTTTAACGTATACGCTACATATCAGTAATCATGACTTGTTCATGGCTCCAAAAAAAAATTAATAGGTGTTCACTACTTTAGAAGAACACTGTCATTTGTCATTAATTTCTTTTTGTTATTTCTTTTTCCCTCCTATGTGCCCCATGACCCACCAATCCTTCAGGCTGCCAAGGTCCCTACTAATCCACCTGACCTTTACTGAGCCTCCAAACTGACATAGCAGCTGCCCACAGGGTAACCCATCATAACCATTCACGAGGTGGGTCACCTGCCTCTGAGGGGCAAGGCACCGGGGGGGGGGGACAAGGCATGACTACTTGGCACAAGGTTGCTGCTGAGGTGGAAGGGCAGCGGTGGCAATGGAGAACAAGCAGCCATCAGAAGGTCAGTTGTGAGGCGGACTTCCATTTTCTGTGTTGTTCTCCACATGCGCCACCTCTGCAGTGCTCCTGGTCTCCACCAGATCTCCACCAGAGACCGCTGAAGAGCTATGACTCCCCACTACCCACCCCAGGAGAGGAGAGGAGAGCAGGCCTTCTGCCACTCAATTCTCTCCTTCCCCTGCAAGCCCACAGCATCCCGAGTCCATTCCTGAACATGGGTCACTGGAATGGCTCGAGGTAAACCGCCAGTGCCTCACAGCTATGCACCACTGGGCCGGAAACACACTGTTATTTGTCAGTGCTCATCCATTGCAACATGTAGAGAACACTGTATTGTCAGCTATGCACAAGAGCTGTGTTGTGACACATAGTGGTTATGGTTACCTGTGACCTACACATGGAAGCAGTACCACAAGACGACAAGACACACTGGATGTGCATAACATTACTCATACAGAATTTATAATGTATGGGTAGCCCTTATTACCCACTGAAAGTAAGCTGTTTAAAACCTTGTAATCCCACTGTTGTGCACTGTACAGAGGATCCTGGGTGCTGTTATACCACAGAAGGGAACAATAAAATTCCATTACCTCTACAATGATGTACAACAGCATTTACAAAATGATGATATTCTACACAATGAATGCTATGGCATGCAATATATATATATATATATATATATATATATGTTAACAATTGATGGTAATGAACACATATTTATATTGAAGTGGGAGACACACTTTTCAATATGCATACTTTGTGACCCTGAGCAAGTCATTGAACTTGTCTGTGCTCCCAGGTCGCACCTATAAACAAGCTTTCTGCTTAGTGTGCCACTCATGGTTAAAGGATTAGATAATAAATATGTGACGTACACCTCACCTCTGCAAGCTGTCTTTTATGCTATGCTCCTCCAATTTTTCTTTTCTTTATACTTCTGTGTGCATCTTCCTGACTGCTACACTTAGGCTGACACACAAAGCAATCAGAGCCAGAGGCTGAAGTACATTGGGATATATTTACATTAGTGGGTGGGGGAGAATGAATTGTGGGAACAGCATCAGGCAGTAATCTAAGACATTCTACAAAGCCCATTTTAAATGGCATCAAAATAGATTGATCAAAACATGACTCAAGAAAATGTGTGGAGCACAAAACACTATATGTACTTGGTCCTCTCCAATCAAGTTGTTTTACACTGACAGAGCAATTCCACTGCCTGAGAACAGACTCAGCCTTTGGAAAGGTGAATAACGAAAACCCTGCCGTATGTGTGTTCCCACAGTTTGCAGCTACACAGTGTGATGGCGTTATCAGAACATTAAGATTAGGCATACTGGCAACAAGGAATCAAAAAGTAGGTGTTGGGGGTGGGGACTGACAGGAAAGTAACAGCAGAATAAAGACAGGATAACTCATACTGCACAGTTATTTCAATCACAGGATTTATTAGTTCGTATGACTGTGATGTACTCATATGATGTACTACGCATACATAGCTGAAGAGAGGAAAATAAGGAGCAGTCACTGTTTAGTAGAAATTAAAACAATAGAATGAATATACACAGTCTAAAATGGGAAAGTCAGGAATAAAGTATGAAGCATAATAAATCAGCAACATAAATCAAATTAATATTTATTCTTCTGTACAAGATGATACAGAAATATACAGGTGTCAATCAAATGAATACATCAAGTAACAGTGGAAAGACGTTATGCTGTGTTCATATACTATATGGACAGCAAATCAGGTTATTAATTATAAAATACACTGGAACAAACTTGATGCAAGTTCCTCAGAAGTAGTTCACAGGAAGGATTTTCATCTATACACCAACAAACAAAAGGATAATAAGACCAGTGCCCATGGAACAATAAATAAATAGATACATCACTCTATGTGTGTTGTGTCACTTTCAATGAATTACATCATGTGTAACACAACATTTTTGTGTGAAAGGCAGAAATCAGATTATCAGGAGGGAACACCGTAAACCTAGGACTTAGACAGCAGGACACACTGGTAGCCACAGATATTATGCAGAAAGCACTCAATCTAAAACTTTCTTAGCAAATCAGGACACACTACCACTTTACGAATGCCACAAAGGAAGTCAGAAAAATTACACAGGACTTAAATGTACAACATAGGACTCAGATGTAGAATAAGAGCTCCTGGTACCATCAATGACTGATTGAGTATCCCACTAAAATGCAGTCAGTAAGACGTGCTGTCACTTCAGGATCCAGAGAATGCATCACTTCCGGTTCAGCGATCACCACCGGCAGATACACAACTGCGGAGCCACTGCGCGTACTTAAAATGATGTTTTTAAATGTTTCAACAACATTTGCAGTAAACAGGATGGCACAGCATGAAAGCTGGGCAGCAGGGCACGTAAAGGTAAGGGCATCTCAACATTTGCTGACAGTGGGAGTCCCTCTTTAAATGAGGGAACATTGTCAATTTAACCCCCATCCAGGGTACAGAAGGAGGGGAATAACAGGAGTCAAGACAGCCTCTGCTGTGCACTGAAACACATGGAAACTGTCTTCTTTGCATTAAGGGACAATTATTTTGCCCTAAAGCATCTCTGAACAGAGTCAAAATCCAGTTGAAGTCTGGAAGTTAACTCTGAAAGAGAAGAGCCAGACGAGAACAGAACCATGTCATCTGCATAATGTGGATAGATGCAGAGGAGCAGGCTGAGGGGAGGGCATTAAGAAATATAGAGAAAAGCAAAGGGCCAAGGATGGAGCCTTAGGGACTCCGGTGTGAATGGGTAGTGGGGAGAGGGAATCACCAATTCTCACAGATCGATATCTTCCTATAAGATAGGAGCTGAACCAACTTGTTGCTGGGTTGAATAGACCAGCAGAGTGTAGTATACCCATGAGAAGAGAGTGGGAAACTGTGCTGAAAGCTTCTGCTAGGTCGAGGAATCAATCAATCAATCAATCAATCAAAACTTTATTTATAAAAAAAGGCGCCTTTCCAAAAACCAAGGCGCCTGTACATCACATAATAAAACAATATTAATAAAAACAATAAAATTAACCACACTAATAATACTTAAAAATAATTATATGCTTGTTTAAAAAGATATGTTTTAAGTGCTCCCTTAAAAGTTTCAACGGTCGGGCAATCTCGTACCTGACAAGGTAGAGAATTCCACAGGGTCGGGGCCACAAAACTAAAAGATCTGGCCCCAGAAGTCTTCAAACGAACCCTGGGAATCTCTAGCAATCCCTCATCAGTGGATCAGAGAGAGTGGGGGGCACAGTAGGGATGAAGAAGATCTTTCAGATAGCTAGGTCCCTGATCATGTAGGGCCTTATAGGTCAGCAAACTGACCTTAAAGGTGATACGCCAGCATATTGGCAGCCAGTGCAGTCCGCGAAGCACAGGCATTATATGACTGGTCCTAGAAGAACCAGCCAATAGTCTGGCTGCCACATTCTGCACTAGCTGCAAGCAGTGAATATCAACCCCCGGTAGCCCAAGATACAGGGAGTTGCAGTAGTCAAGACAGGAGGTAATGAAGGCGTGGACCAAAGTAGGAAGATCATCGGGAGGAACCAGGTGCTTCACCCGGGCAATGTTCCTCAGGTGGTAAAAAGAGGCTTTGACAACTGCCAACACCTGTGATTTAAGTGTCAAACAGCTGTCAAAAACAACACCCAGATTTTGCACACGATCTGAGGTAGTTAGCTGGACACCCCCGAGCCATAAGCCTGAGGAAGATCCAGCCAACAAACCTGTCTCCCGGCAACCTGGGTCCACAACCAACACCTCAGTTTTTCTTGGATTCAACCGCAGCCAACTCACATTCATCCAGTCCTGGATTTTGGCAAGACAGTTATTAAAAACCGAGAGAGTGGCATCTTAGCCAGGTACAAAGGACATGTACAGTTGAGTATCATCTGCATAGCAGTGAAAACTCAAACCGTACCACCTAATGATAGATCCCAATGGCAGCATGTACACACCAAACAACATGGGTGCCAAAATGGAGCCCTGCGGTACCCCACAGGATAGGGGGAATGATGTCGAGGAAAAAATCCCAGACACCACCCTCTGAGTCCTACCCTCAAGGAAAGATTGAAACCAGCTGAGGACTGTACCAGACAATCCACAGATAAACTGCAGGCATTCCAGCAGCACACCATGGTCCACTGTGTCAAACGCCACAGAGAGATCAAGAAGGACCAAGATAGAACAGGTCCTTCAATCTCTCTCTATCAGGAGATCATTTTGTACCCAGACCAGAGCTGTCTCAGTACTAAGTCTCTTCCTAAATCTTCCTAAAGGAAGATAGCGGCAGTGAGGAGGCCCTGCTTCATGCCAGTATGAATACAGTCAGTGAGTCTGAGAGGAGAGGAAGGGGTGGAGTGATGTTTGCAAAAGCCAGACTGGAAGGGGGTAAAGAAAGAGGAGGATTTGAGGAAGGGGGAGAGTTGAGATAGAACTATGTGTTCTTGGAGTTTGGAGAAGGTAGGGAGGAGGGAAATGGGGCAGAAATTGCCAGGAGGGGAGGAATCACCACCTTTAGGAAGGGGAATGACAGTTGCTTGCTTCCAGGTATCTGGAACAGAGGCAAGAGAGAAAGATAGGTTGAGCAGGTAGGAAATGAGCAAGGCAATAGCAGGTGTGGACATAAGAAGGCCTTAAGTGGGCCAGCTGTGCTAGCTAGCCCCAATTACAATCTGAAGTTTATTGTCCATGTCGATATCTCAGGCCATGGGCTGGGAGCCATGCTAAGCCAGGTTACACCTCAGTGGGCAGGGCACCCTGTAGTGTATCTGAGCCAGAGGATGCTACCCATGGAGGAGGCTTATGCCACAATTGAAAATGAGTGCTTGGGAATAGTGCGGGCCCTTCAGATTCTGCAGCCTTACCCGCAAGAGCGAGTATTTACTGTGGTCACAGATCATAACCCTCTGATCTAGCTTCATAGGTCAATTGGGCAAAATGGAAAGCTACTGCACTGGAGCTTGGTACTGCAGGTCTATAACATGATCTTTCAGCACTGCAGTGGTAAACAAAATGTTAATGCAGACAGGCTGTCTAGGCAGGTCTGACTGCAGGGCTGAACCCTTTGGGCACTTCCAAAAGCTGCATGAATGTCCGTGTCTCTTGGGGTGTCCCAAAGGACACACCTTCATCACTTGGGGGGGGAGATGTGACAGAAATGGGAGCTAAGTAGTTAATTGGTAGGATTTACTAACACTATTTTCTGGTCTTGTGAATCTCACCAAAAGGTTTTCCTGGGTTTGCTGACAACAAAAGGACAACCACTGGGATTCTACATCACTTGCAGGCTGTCCCTCTGGACAGTGTAATAGGTAATACATTTCAGGAATGACAGATGGGGGGAGTGGACATACACACTCACATGCACACAGAGTTTGAAAGGATTGGACCATTCAAATATAAACTGAATGTTAAATGGACATAATTGGGCACCTATAGGTGTCTAAACGGATTGGGTCAAGAGAATTTAAACTTGTACAGAATCTAAAATGGTTGGTCAATTCAAAGGGGTGATCTATCACAGAGTCTAATATGTTAGCTATAAATTCAGAGGATACCATTCAAGTGGGACTTTTTGCCTAGCACCATCTAAAAAGATGAAAGAGTGGAGCTTGAGTTAAGGTTCATGTAGGGGGGGACAGAGAGCTTAAATTTCACCTTCTCTGTCAGCTTAGAAAGGTGAGGACTTCTTTATGGTAAATGAATACAGTCTAAGTGTTTTGTTTTTATTTCTGACTCCTATTATTTAAAAGAACATTTATTTTTCCTGTAAAAGTGTTTTCCTCTCATGTATACTATTGACATCCTGGAGTTGTATCTGGACTCCTAAAGTAAAATCTTTTAATTTACCTAGCAGTTGTTACTGTGTCTTAATTGCAAGGTAGTGATTTATTGTCTTTGGCTAAGGTAAATTCTATTGGCATCCGTCATCAGAACAGCATTCTACCAGAGTTAAAGAGTAACCTGTGTTGACCTCCCTGGCTTTGTGCAGGGAAGAATTGAAATCCTGAGTTTGACTCAGGTTGGTGGAAGTTGAGAATAGAAAAATAGACAGCTCTCTAAAGGCAGGTACAACCAAAAGAGAGAGGGTTGTCACAATTATAATCACAATAGTAGGCATGGTTGCTGTAAAATAAATCTTTACAATGAACGGCCTGCTGTAGGGGTTTTTAATGGCACACACACACACGCACACGAACATGCACACACACACACACACACACACACTCTCTTTTATCATGCATAAGTATATCTGAAATACTGTGATCAACTGAATTTTGAGCATTTTACCAGCATTCAAATAACTTTAGATTTGTTGGCTTTTAACTAATTTTATTACAGTCATAAGCACTAACATTTTATAGTGAGAGCAGTTCTTTTATTTAGGTATTTCTGGTTAAAACTGTGTATAAAAATATGTATCTTTCTTAAAGGCTTGAAATTAGGCATATTTAAGTTTATTTGTATCTTAAATAATTAAATTTCAGAACACCAATCCTTCCTTATTGTTCACATCCCTATTGTTACTCTATATGCTTTGCTGTAATTGCATGTCCACCTGCTGTAATGCATATCAGAGAATGTAATGTATATCAGTGATTTTATGTATAACTGTTGTCTCTGACTCTGAACCCTTTGAAAACAGGGACCTGCCTAAAGGATTCTTTTCAAAATAAAAATAAAAAAATAAATAGACGCCACTCCAAACCATGTTGGCTGGTCACATTCCTTAGAATGCAGTGCCGTATAGTGGTAGTCCATATTTCCTTCCCATTTAAAACAAAGACCCCATTCATTTCAATGGAAGGAAGTTTGACTTATTTAATCTGTTTCTATTTTATATAGTTTGTGATTCAACATGTTAATTATTTGTCAGAAGTGCTGTATCCATATATTTTTATTCCAGGATATAACTGTTTTAAAGCATTTCCATCTAAAATATATTTCTGTTTCTTTTTGCCCCAAAAGTTACCCCCTCCTATATTTAAATGTGATGATTACTAATTAATGAGTCTTCTTGGCCTTTATTGGTCTATGTTACAGTGGTTCTCAGTTTCTGCCCTGCTCGGAGCACGTTCCAAACCCCCTGTACATCACAAAAGCTGGCACATTAGCTCATAACAGCCTGTTTTCAGCCATTGAGCTAACTGGTAAGATTTTGCATAGTTTTGACTTCCTAAACACTGTTGCAGCCTAAACTTTAAAATGGCTATTTTTTTGCAAAACACTTTTCTCAGTGTGGCTTTCATAATCTTGTTATAGAATCAAAAGGATCACAAGGAGATGATTGTTCCTGCCCCATCTTGCTGCTGTCCCAGATCAAGAGTCATGAAAGAACTCACAACATTCCCCACTACAAATTTTACAATATTCTAAGCAGCTGATTTAAGGTGTGATTTTACTGTCTGGAAGCCTTTTTGTAATAGCAGCACAGCTTTTCTAAATAAAGCTCTAAATATACCACCTATACTGGCACCATGTAACAGGGGCACCAGGAAAACCAGATAAGCCATGACCTGCTTGTGCTTTACAATAGGCTGCATAAAGGTTGGGGTCATGGTACCATTTCTGTGATATTGTAGTCATTCACAAGGTTCCTTTAACAGGCCAGAAATGAAGCTTCACGATAAGCTTGCCAAACAAGAATAACATATTTTTGTCTTTATGATTCTTTATCACAATAATTATGGTGTCAAAGTGTTATTTGCTGATTGGTATATAATCCAGTTTATCATAGTGGATGGTTATGATTGCATTATTCTTACCAGGTGTTTCCACACAATAGTGTAGGGGTACATGACTATCTCTGACTCTTTGGTGTTCAACAGTGTCTGTATGCACATACAGTGCATAAAACCCCCCATTGATGTCAGCATAATATGGTCCTGTGCTTGATTGTAGTTGTGGTATACCATGTGGTACCCCAAAAATACAAGCCAGATTATGGCGAGAAAATGAATGCTCCACCACTAATGTTGTGGAATTTTATTTTCTGTTCCTGACTGTCATGTTCTAAAAACATGCCTAGCTGCACCTGTTCCAGTACTTCATTGATGGCTGCCATGACATCACCACCTACAGTATATGATAATAACCTCTGGTAATTGATAATGGTAATAATGGTTTTTAAGTTTTACCTGATTGAAATCTCCCATCTTGCTGTGTAATATTGTCCCATGTTCTTGGGTATTATATTTCTGACAAGCCGACTTCTCACACCCCCACTAAACTGATAGGGTTTCACCAGTTTCACAGCATATTCTGAAATGTTATTTTTGGAAAACATTTCAAAAGAGGCACTGGGCAGTGTAACATAAAACCCATTCTCCACCATTATTTTACCAATAATGTCATCACTCAACTGGTGTCATGCAAAACATGGGAGCACCCTTATCAATTTAAATTTTATAGCTGTTTGGATTCTACCCAGCTGTTAAATATTGATGGCCAGCCTTTTCACAAAAACACATTTTTTTCTTCCCTTGTCTTTTCTGTGACACTGTTTTCTCAACCCTGTATACACGGTTTGCTGTGTCTTCAACATTTACCAATTCTTGCTCATAAAAAGTACCTCTTATTTCTTCACCATCATAGTGTTTTAATTTGTACACCAGTATAGGCTTAGGTATACATTCAGAAATGGGCTGGCAGTATAGCCTAGAGGTTAGAGGAACAAGGTGTGAACGAGCTTGATACATCCAGCACACCAGACCTGAGTCTAATTCTCACAACCGCCACTTGCATACTGTATGACTCTGAGCAAGTCACTTTAACCACCCAGTGATCCCAGGTTGCCCCTGAAAACAGGCACTTGTGCCAAGTGGGCCTAACCCAGTTACCAAAAGACTAAAATAAAATAAAAAAAATAATTAATATCTCACTTGCAATGTTTTGTTCATAACCTTTTTCAAATGTTTTCTTAACTCTAAAAACCCATACATGATCACCCACATGAAATTTAAAAGGCCTTTTCACTTTGAGTGTTAGATCACCATGCAGAATTTTCCAGACATCTAAAGAATTGGCAGCTGTCACATTGGAGGGCCTCATCTTGATGGATTGGTGATAACTCTGATTACAGGCCATTGTTAAAGATTATAATACATCTATATACCTGTATGTGTGTTAAATGCTGTAAAATACTGTATCTCCACATTTTTGTTTTCAATGCACAGTTAAATCTTTCCAGAATACAAGCCTTAACATCATTTGTTGTAAAATGATGTGTTTTGTTCTTATAAAAATAATTGAAAAAGAACAGTAAGAAATTTGGTCCCTTCATCTGTTTGTAATTTTTCAGGCTTGTGGCCCTCTCTGAGTATAATTTTGAAAGCTTCTGTCACATCTTTTCCAGATTCACTTTTTAACACTTTAGTCCATGCATATTTTGACAGGACATCAGTAACTTAGAATAAACAGGAAACCATCATTGTCTTAGGAAAGTCTAGCCATATCTACCAAATCAGCCTGCTATTGTGCATCAGTGTTGTTAACAAGCATTCTGTTTCTAAGAAATTGTTTCCTTGCAGATTTGTGCATAGTGCAGGCATCTTGTAAAGACAGCCATTGTGATACTGAGTGTGAGTAATCCTTTTCCCCTGTTTTGCAGCAGCACCATGTAGTCTCCAAACACCACCCAAGTTACTAGGTGTATAAGGGTCATAACATTTTTTCAATAATTTCTTATCCATGACTGTTGTTTAGTAATAAGGCAGGGACACTGGTGTTTTTTTCAGATGTGAAATGTTTATTATGAAAGACCACACACTGCATACACTAAGGCCCAGATATTCAAAAGGGTTGCGCCATGCGCAACTCCAAAAATGCGCCATTCTGCAATATTCAGAAGGGGCCAGTTGCGCCACCAAAAACATGCTGAGCAACAGCGCAATGGAAATGAAGGCATGCGCAACCCGAAGGGGGGCGAGATCCACATGCATAAAGTGCATAATCGATGTTCGAACACTTGCGCAATGCAAGAGTGCTCAAGCCGAAGCTTGCGCGTAGCGGAATTGAGCCAAAATAAAAAGGCTCAAGGCGAAGGCACAAGAACCCAGCAGGCGCAAACTGGGGAGAGAGACAGAGAGAGAGAGAGAGAGAGAGCTGGAAGGGCAGAGGGACAGTGGGTCCAGGAGGACAGAGAGGCCAGTGGGGGTGCCGGTGCAGTGGAAGCAGCAGTAGGGGCAGCGGGGTAACACAGGAACAGCAGCCGGGGGCAGAAGCAGGGAGATGGACAGTGCCAGCTTCCTCATGGAAGCTGTAATGAGGGGGTGAGACACCATGCTGCAGGGGACATGGCGCGGAGGGGCCCGTCGTATGCCCCGACAGGCGGTATCGTGCCGCATCAGCCGAGCTGTACACAGATGTGAGATTGTGGGCCAGTACCGCCTGAACAGGGCAATACTGAGACGGCTCTGCGAGCTGTGCAGTGATGTGATGCAGGCACCTCACGACGGAGTCACGCTCTGTCCGTGGAGACCAAGGTGACAGCCTGCATGTGCCTGCTCGCCACGGGCACCTTCCAGAGGCCAACAGGGACACCACAGGCATTACACAGTCGGCCATCACGCATCCTCACCCACCTCAGCGCACTGCTGCCCTCATGCTGTGAGTACATCCATTTCCCCAGCACCGCAGCAGAGCGTACAACAAACATGCAGGAGTTCCACAGGGTAGTACGTATGCCTGGTGTGCTAGGGGCCATAGACTGCACCCATGTGGCCATTCGCCCCACCTGGCCCCGGCGGCCAGGCATATCGAGACCGAAAGGGGTTTTCCAGTGTCAACTGCCAGGTGGTGTGTGATGCCACTGGCGATTATCAATGTCTGTGCCACACACCCTGGCGGAGCACATGATGCCTTCATATGGCACCAGTCTGCACTGTGCCATCGATTCGAGAGTGGGGACATCCCCACGGGTCATCTAGTGGGTGAGTACACATGAATGGAATGCAAACTCTGGGCAAGGGTGGGAAAGACACAGGTGCCATGGTAGTGGCACACAAGGATGTGGGCAATATGGACCTGATATGACACTGATCTCCACTATCTCCACACAGGTGACTGCGGATACCCACTCCGTCCCTGGCTGCTCACACCGTACCAGTGCCCCACGACCCCAGCGCAGCTATGCTTCAATGAGGCACATGCCACAACACGTAACATCATAGATCGGGTGTTTGGGATGCTCAAGGCACGCTTCCGATGCCTGGACACCTCTGGCGGAGCCCTACAGTACAGCCCCCAAAAGGCCTGTGGGATATTCCTGGCCTGTTGCATCCTGCACAACATGGCCAAAGACCATGGGATAGCCGTGACAGGTCCAAGAGGGGACAGCGATGGGGACGCCAGTGGCGCGGTGATGTTGGTGATGAGCAGCCCCCCCCAGGACGGAGGGACCCCCGACTGACCCGGCAGGCCCAGCTGCACCGGGACACCAATGCAGAAGAGCACTACGCCCAACACAGGTAAGTCAAGGGGACATGTGCAGGCAACACTGTCCATGCACAAACCACAGGCATACAGGGAAACACACCGTGCATGAAGGTCAGGGGAGTTGAAGGTTCCAGGCATACCAACACACCATCAGAGAGGGTTGAGCACTCATATGGACACACACACACACACACACCAGGCAGTGTACATGGGCAGCAGCACAGCACTGCAGAAATGACATTGCCAACACACAGCACCATCGACCACCCCCACCACCTGTACCGTACAAGTGCATGTGTCAGGACCTGGGCACCCTTGCACCTTGGTGTACAGTGCAATGCAGGCATCATCATGCACATGCACCTGTGGACAGCAGTTGGGAGAGTGTGCAGGTGGTCCGTGTGTCAGCATGGTGAGCAGAGCACCCAGCAGTGCACTGCCCACCATGACACACATTGCACACAGGGCAGCACCAGACAGGGCCCGCACTGGGAGACAGCTCAGTCAGGTAGCACTGTCCCACGGCCACCACGATGCGTGGGCAGCCTCACCATGGCCCAGCAGCCCTGGCAGGCTGAGCAGGGGCCACATGGGGTGGCGCTGTTGCACCACCAGGGGTCCCACTGCACGAACGCGACCTTGCCCACACAGGGTCTGCATCCTGCCAAACAAACTTGCACCAGGGGTGCCGGATGCCCAACAGAACCCGCATCGACAGGCCTGGTGTCACGATGCGGGAACGGGGGTGGAGCGCACTGTGGTTGTGTGGTACAGGGGCACCTGACAGTGTGTGTGCGTCGCGACAGAGACCACTGCCTGGGTCCAGCCTGTCAATGGCAGCGGTCACATCTGTCCGCATAGGGACCAGCTCGGCTCGGTCCCGAGCACACTCCCTGCTGCCACTCCACGGACACAGACAGTGCCTCCATGGACCTTGCAACCCCGCCCCTGCAGCTGTACCGAGTCCTGCAGCAGGTGGGTGTGCGTGTCCAATGGGTACTGTGCCCCAATGGCATCGTGACCCCCAGGGTGTGGACGGTCCTGGTGCACAACACCCCTTGAGGGTGGGCGCTGTTCACCAGGACCAGGTATGGGTGGATCAAAGGGTGGGGGACATGTGCCACTGCTTGACACTGTACCCCCAGACCTGGTGTGCGACTGCTGCGCCCCTCAACTGCTGAGCCCCAGGTCACCTGTTCCACCTCCATGCTGACAACAGTGCCAGACACCTGCACAGCCACGGTGCTGCCCCACCGGTGCTGACAGGCACAGCCTGGGACTGTGCCAGCATGCTGGTACACAGGTGTGAACCAGGAAGGCCCAGGGCACATGCTGGCCTGCCATGTGTCCGTCATGGGACACACACCTATCACTGCCCATTGCAGGCCTGCAATCATCAATGGTGCAGTGCGTGCCACTGCCATAGGCACAGCATGCTGGCATGCCTGCATGCCAGACTGCTGAGACACAGGCTGTACCCCTGCACCGCATCACTGACACCGGAGTTGTTGGCCCAGCGTGCATGCTGCTGCAGTGCCTGCAGGCTGGTGGCGGAGGTGGATGGTCCCTCCTCCACGTCCAGCAGGTCTGCATCACTGTCTGGACCCACCACCACCACCGTCTCCTGAAGACAAACAGGATCTGTAACAGAAAGAGAGTACATGTGAGTGCATGTGGACAACAGCCCCCCCCAACAACACCACCATGTCATACCGTGCAGTGATGGGCTTCCACCTGTCTGGAATCCTCTGCCTGGTACGCCCGCAATGGCACTCGGCTGCATGGTTGCGACCAGTGTATCCTCTGTAGGGGTCAGCTGCAACACCACTGGTGGGCCCCCACCAGTGCCAGCACGTGCCGCCCTGAAGGCTGCCACCGTCTCCTTCAGCCTCCTGCGGTCAGTCCCCATCTTCTTCTTGCATTCCTGCATGGAGCGCTGGTGGCTTCCGTGCAGGTTGACGGCCCGAGCTACCCCCCTCCCATGCAGCTGCACATTCCTGAGGGGTGCCCCTCCATCCATTCAATAGTGGCTCATCCTCCAGGTAGGCCTGGAAGAGGGCCTCCGTCTCTGCCGCGGTGAAGTTCGGCCTCCTCCTACGCCCGCCGTCCACACCCTCAGCTTGGCTCTGGTCAGTCATGGTGATCTGCATGGGTGGAAGTGGACACCTGTCACTGTGCAGTCGACAGCATTTCCCCATGAGCATAGCTGCCAGCCCGGGGGGGGGCGGAAGCCCCGCACGTTTCCTCTCCGCATGGCAGATACTGATAGAAAGGGTGCCCTTTGTCCCTCTAAGTGCCCTTCATGCTCAGCCCCTCAGTCTTTATCATCCTCTGCCCATGAGCATTGTCCTGAGCATCACACAGCATGTAACTCACCTCTCACCTGCAGTAACCAAATCTGGCCAGCACAACCCACTGTCGATTTTATAGCGCAACACATGCAAATGAGGGTGGGCGCAACTATAATGACATGCTAATCGCGCCACTGCGCCTATGAATGGCTGATCGAATGATTTGCATATGTCGGCTGAATATCGCGTATTTGCACTTGCGTATCACGGAATGCAGCTGAGCCAATGGCGCAGGTTGTGGCTGCATGCTACACTGCATTGCGCATGCCCAGACAGCTTACGCATGCGTCTATCATGCTGCAGACCTGCTGAGCGTGATAGGCGATTCAGGCCATGGCCACCATTGTGCCAGTGGCACTACAGCACTGGGCACTATATGGCGCTGTGGCACTACTGCGCGATAGTCCACTGTGGCACTGGTGCACAGCTTGGCAGTCGCGCAGGATGCCTATATGTCCGATGGCACTGTGCGTAGCCTTGCGTCATTGCCGTGACCTTGTGTATGCCCTCTGACCCCAGTGCTGTTGGCATGCCATGTGTACATCCTTATTGCGCTGTCTGGTGACAGCGCCATGTGAAGTGACGGCGCTGTTCGAACATCACGATTGGACCCTGTGGTGGTCTATTGCGCAACAACTCCACGTCGGATTACGGCGCAGCGGGGCGCCATATTGCCTGCTGTAAAGTTGGTGCCATGGGTAGGAGGAGGGCGGTGTCCTGGAGCCAGATTGAAGTGGCCAACCTGGTGGCCCTAGTTGAGCCACACTATGATGGCCTGTATGGTGAGGCGCCCCTCACCAGTGCCAGGACTCATCTGTGGCAGCAAGTGGCCACTGACCTGGTGGAGGTCACTGGATGGGACCAGTCTGCTGAGCAGTGCCGGCACCGGTACAGTGACCTCCGCCGGAGGGAGCCAGAACTTTTGTCGTGGCTGCAGTCACGTGCCAGGCGGGCGTAGTGCCTAGGCCAGGTGAGTGTACCATCTATGCACCTATATTCTCTGTAGGGGTGTGTGTGTGCTTGGGTGGCTGTGCATAGGTGCTGGCTCAGACACGGTTGGCTGTGTCAGTGTGTGCAGCTGTGCGATGGATGGTTATGGCTGTGTGGGCAGGCACTCTCACTGGGGCAGGGGGCACTCTGCTTTTGAGTCACACTGATGTTTGTCTCAACATATGTCTCCCACAGGCCGGAATCTGAGGGACGGAGGCGGCGGTGGCGTGGGCGTGCCAGGGCCCCGGTGCCGGGGGGTGTTGTGCCCCAGCAGCAGCAGCAGCAGCAGCAGCAGAGCCAGCTACTGGAGGAGTGTGAGTATCATTACTTCATGGATGCTATTGCATGCTGGGGGGGGCAAGACCACCAGCCATGCACAACACAACCATGCAGGAAAGGGGAGGTCATAATTCCACTATACAAGACACTGGTGAGGCCCCACCTGGAGTACAGTGTACAGTTCTGGAGACCATACCTACGTATGGACATGGACTGGGTAGAGAGGGTTCAGAGGAGGGCAACACGGATGGTGCATGGATTGCATCACAAGTCCTATGAAGACAGGTTGGAGGAACTGAACATGTACTCCCTGGAGGAGAGGAGGGAGAGGGGTATACGATGGGGACATACAAGTATCTTACAGGGGGGAACAGAGTGCAGGAAAACACTATTTTTAAGCGTAAAAGATGTTCCAGGACTAGAGGGCATGGGATGAAGTTGGAGGGGGGACGATTCAGAGGGAACATGAGAAAGAATTTATTCACAGAACAGGTGGTGGACAAGTGGAACACCCTGCCAGAGGAAGTGGTGGGGGCTGACTTGGTCACAGGATTTAAGAATGTGCGGGATAGCCATAAAGAATTCTGGAGGTCAGGGTAAGGTGCAACAGACTTATAGGAAACACAGTGAACTTACAAGCTCAAATGGCCAGACTGGGTGGCACATAGGCCCTTATCTGCCGACACTGTCTATGTATCCATGTATGTATGCACAACACAGGTGACATGCATCACTGTGCAGTATCACAGCACGTCTGTGTATGCATCACTGGTGGTCCAGGCATGCACTGGGCACATAGCTGTGTAACTGGCATCGCACCACGTTGCCACATCACTTGCCAGCCTTGTTTGTGCTGTGATGGACATGGGCAGTGTGTGGTGCAGTGGTGCACATAGCTGGTGCCGCCTGTTTGTGATGGCCATGTGCATGTTCACTGTGGGTGGGTGCATGCCATCACAGGTGCGGGACATTGGGCTATATGGCTTGCAGGTTGGGTGGTGTTCAGGGTTGTGGTCAGTCACAGCCATTGACTGTGTTCCCATTTTCCTAGGCCTCGAAGTTCTCCGGAGGATAGATCGAGGCATTCGGGGCCTGACACAGGTGTCCCTTGAAACCCAGGCCATCCTGGAGTCCATTAGGCGACATGGCCTGCGGAGGAGGCGTCACAGGGGAGAGCAGAACCAGGCGCAGGATAACCAGCCAGCTGGGCCTTAGGACACAATACCTTTCCCACTTCTCCCATCCCTACCACCCTGCCTTCCCTCTCCAAGTTGTTCATCCCTACCCCTTGAACACCCCTACCTTGTACCCATCCCCCCCTTGTAAATAGTTGTTGTTTATTGTTGTATTTACTATTTGAAATTTTAAAAATACATTTATATTTTGATATGAATACTGTGTTGGTCTCTGATTTGCAGCTGGCTATGGGTGCTCAGTTGCAGTGATGTACATGCCATCTGGGGTGGTATGGTCCTGGGTATATGTGTGTGTGTGTGTGTGTGTGTGTGTGTGTGTGTGTGTGTGTGTGTGCGTGTGCTTGGGGAGGTATCTCCGGCATGGCAGTGACTTTCTGTTGGTCTTGCCGTCTGCTGCCACCCACTGCTGGGTGCACAGGGTGTGTCTGGCTTGTATGCTTCTGTGCTGCACAGGGCTGACGTGTGCTGGGGGGACTGCATGGTTTCCTGCAGTGCCAGTCACTGCACATGGGTGGTGTCTTGGGGTCACAGTGCAGGGTGTGCTGTGCATACGGGGGGCTGATGTGCACTGTGGTTGTCAACCCCCTGTGTGTGGCACTCTCCGCCTGCCAGTGGTTGTGCTGGGGTGTCAGGGCTCTGCTATGCTTTGTTGGCTTGTCCCCATGGGCACGTGGATCATCTGTCCCACCCCCAGTGATGCTGTGCTTGGGGTGTGCAGGTGTGGTGTGGGTTCTGCAGTGTGTTCCTGTGCCCATGTGTGGCATGGCTGGCGGTGGGCCCCAGCCTGCCTCCCTGGATGTGCAGTTCCATTGCTCTGGGGGGCTGTGCTTGCGCTATGGCAGCTCTGGAATGCTCAGCTGAGCTTCCCTGGTTGCGCCATGGCGCAACATTTTGGCTCAGCTTCTCCTTCCTGGTTTCGCGATGGCGCAGTATGTGCAATATTCAGATGTTGGTTGCTTGCGCAATTTGCTCTGCTCCATGTTTGAATATCGCACCTGTTGCGCATTTGCGCAACTGGTTTGTGCTTGCTCCTGCTGTTGCGCTACTTTTGAGCGCAGTTTGAATATCTGGGCCTAATTATATAACAACACAGAACATGTGTTTGTCATTGTGATAAATTGACACTATACCACATTATAAATATTACAACAAGAAAAGACAGGCCTTGTTTTGTTGTGTAACAATAAAATCAGATGTCAATTCAATCACATTGCTAACATCTTCATGTTTTTGACATTTCAAACTATAACAACAAATATCAACAATGTAGGTCACAGCTACCGATACACGGCCATGAGAAACCACATCCATTTTTTCAAATAGTAGAGGTAGCACATTTTGAACAGTTTCTAACACATCATAGTTTATTCACGTGGTCATGTTCATTACTTCACACCAGCATAAATCCTTTTTAATGTCACTCATCAAAATCTGTATAAACTGAAGATTTTCACAGTTTATGGGGTTACATAGAGTTTGAGCAGCATGGTCCAGAATTTGCATGGTTATCAAAATCTGTAAAATTTTCTATTTTCTGCTTTCCAAAGATTCTTTGGTGTTTTCCCCACATGTTATCTACCTGAACAGCTCTCATCATGCAGCACCGTGTTCCTTATCAGAACTCCCAATATCATACAAGTACATGTAATATGGCACTGGACTTCCTTTTTGTAGTGGTCTTTTAAAATGTTTTTTATGACTTCCTGATGAAACTACTTCTTCAACAGTGTTCCACAGTGTTATACTCAATTGTTCATACAGTTTGTCAAGCCCCTTAGCAGTACATGATAACTCTTTAAATTCTGACAAAATGTCATTTATTGCTTGTATTGTATCAAAATAGGATGCTGTGCACCCAAGTTTCCATGCTGTCAATTCAACTAGTAGCTGGATCTGTTTTAGGAGCAATCTCTCACAGACTTCAGGAAAAACATACTCCCACTACCCCTCCTCTGGTTCACATATACAGCTATGTCTTATTCTCGAGGGGTGGTCAATGGTACAACCCTCAAAGTTTATCAAGTCCTGAGCCATCAAGACTTGCAGTAGCCATATTAGAATACCCTTTGTCAAGTCCAACATTATTGTCTTTTCAGGTGGCACTTGAATTGCTGTCATGGCCACATCAGACTTTTTATAAGGGCATTTCTCAATGGACAGTTCATTTGGTTCCTCCCGCTCTTCATCCATATTAACACATTCGTGATTACCATGTAAACCAAGTCTAATGAATGGTTCAATAAATTCAGACATACCAGAATCCATCAATTTGCTTCCCTCAGGTGTAGCACTAGCAGACCTGT
The DNA here is from genome assembly GCA_016271365.2 of Neoceratodus forsteri. Lineage (NCBI taxonomy): Eukaryota > Metazoa > Chordata > Ceratodontiformes > Ceratodontidae > Neoceratodus > Neoceratodus forsteri. The sequence continues at coordinate 1,046,612,653 of CM057449.1, forward strand.
AGAACAAAATTGCTAGGTTCGTCCATTTTGCTGCTTCCCTCATGCAATCTACAGACACAGAAGCAGAGCATAAACCAGATAGACTATGGATGCACAGTAGTGCATGGTTTTATCAGCATCAAATTTTCTTTTATCCCCTCTGACATGACCTGGGCAAGCCCAAACAAGCCAACTCCCCCCCCCCACGTAGCAACATCACAATCTGGAACCAGGAGGGGGTGGGAGGGCACGTCATATCTGGTGCACAGAGAAGTGGATGGGGTAGGAACCTTATGGCATTTCCGGTACACATGGAAGCAGAAGAGGTGGGAACACTAAGCCATTTCTGGCAATCAATGTTACGTTATTTCTGGCAATCAAATTTTGACAGTTAGTATACACAGGTACTACTCTTATTCAACAGCTCACTAAAAACAGGCATGGTTCCAGAGAACTGGACAAGAGCTGATGTGGTTTCTGCATAAGAGTGGTAGCAGAAAGGAGGCTAGCAACCATGGTACCGGGTCATTATGTCACGGACTAAACCACACATGAAGACCACGTGGTTTATAGCACATAGTGCTTCAGAGTGACAGGGATATATGAGCGCTATGCAAGTATCGCTACCCCGTCACTCTGCACAGGAAGAGGAAGTGGATATAACCACTGCCAGTTGGGTGCTCAATCAAGCCACTCCTGTGGTGGAGTAGCAAGAGCACCCGACCCAGCAGTGGAAAGGGGAGGGCCAGGGTTTGATTCCCTGCTAGGGAACCTTTTTACTTTTTTTTTGTTTTTGCGATGAGGACAAGTGTTGATCTGGATATTCTTTTTGCCCCTGTGTCCACACACCCTTGGAGCCAATTATAATAACTCCAGGGAGTGTGGGGGCAAAGACCCCTATGTGGGAGGTGCAGGGACAAAGCCCCCCATAAAAACAAAGAGACCGTTCAGGTGTGGACCATTTCTGTTGCGACAGCATTAGGTGCCACTGCTCTGTTGCTACATGCTGTTTTCCATGAGTGGGTCTGACATACGTAGTTTCGTCTGCAACATAATGACCCCATGCTGCAACTATATGTAGGTCATTCTTACTTCAGTGGTGAGAAAATTAATGGAAACCTTGCTAAAGGAAAGCCTAATAGAGTATCTTGAAACCAGTGAGCTGCAAGACCACCAGCAGTGCGGATTTATGTGGTGGAGGTCATGCCAAATAACTCTGATGGAGTTATTTGACTGGGTGACCAGCGAAACAAATTGGATGAGGGCAGTGGACATGGCCTCTATGGACTTCAGCAAGGCCTTTGACACTGTGCCTTGCATGAGGTTGTTAACAGAACTGATCACGCTAGAGGTAGGATCCAAAGTGGTAAACTTGGTTAGAAACTGATTAACAGATAGGAAACAGAGGGTGTTGGTAAATGGGACTGATTCGAATGATGGAAGCGTGAACAGCAAGGTGGCACAGGGCTCAGTACTGGAGCTGGTCCCCTTTAATGTCTTCAGAAGTGACACTGCTGTGGAACTGGAAGGAACAATATGCCTTTTTGCAGATTATACCAAAATCTGCAGTAGGGTGGACACTCAAGAAGGGGTGGAAAGGAATGTGTAGGGACCTTGGGAAACTCAAGGAGTGGTCAAGTGCATGGCAGCTGCGGTTCAATACCAAAAAGTGCAAAATCATGCATCTAGGGCATAGGAACTCAGGCACTGAGTATAAGATGGGGGGAGGGTTACTGGCAGTCAGTAATCAGGAAAGGGACCTGGGGTTATCATATCTGATTACCTCAAAGCAGCAGTGCAGTATGACTAAGTAGTGGGTAGAGCTAGTGGGATGTTATGGGTGCAGTGGGAGGGATATGTCCAGAAGATGGTGGAAGGTGGTATTGTCACTGTGTCACTCACTGGGAGACCTTACCTCAGAAAGGACATAAACAAGGTCAAGGAAGTCCAGAGGTGTGCAACTGAAATAGTGCAGGGGTTGCATGAGAAGCCCTAGAGGAGAGACTGAGGGATCTCAGCGTGTACACTCCGGAAGAGAAAAGAGTGAGAGGTGACATGACAGAGACCTACAAGTACCTCACAAGGGTGAACAGGATGCAGAAAGGTAGTCTTTTTTATATGAGAAGGATCAACAGGACCAGAGGCATGCAATGAAGCTGGATGGGGTAGTTTAAGAGAGATGTGAGAAAATATTTCTTCACTGAAAGGGTAGTAGATGCCTAGAACAGACTGCCAGCAAAAATGGTGGAGGCAGAAACAGTGGAAGGTGTTAAGCATGCATGGGGTAGACATAGAAGTGAATTAGGAAACAGGCAGGGGGGAGGGAGGGCCTCCAGAGACCAGTTAGGGACTATGGAGATATACTAGGCAGGAAACATCTGGGCAGACTGGGTGGGTCAAGTGGTCCTTTTCTGTCTACAAATTTGATGTTTGTATTTCTCTTGAGCTTCACTTTTGAGGTTTATCTAGCATCCCACACCTTGAGATGTGTTTTCTGGTTGCACACACCTACCCATGTATATTCTCTCTATTATACTAGTAAAATAGGACTAGTATATTAGGGTTGAGTTAATTTTTGTTTCAAAACCCCTGTTTGTGAAAACTTATAATCTGGTTATTTTAGAACCTAGGGTTTTGAAATTAGCATACAGCCTCATAATCCTAGACCCTAAGTTCTTGCCAATTTGCAAAACAGTCAGTTCAGTAATGTATAACATATAATTGTACCATTTATTGAAACTATCCCCGTTTTTTCCAATTGGATGACAAAAAGCACACAGATTTAAAACCTGAAACTTTCAGGTTCATGAGATATTGGTCACAAAAGAGTGTTTTATTTGTTTTCTATGATAAAATGCCAAATTTAAAAGTTATAAGTCTTTAGATTGCCTCATGGTCGGTGGACGGTGGGGCCATCTGTGTTGTCTGGGAGCTCTGGGGCCTGTGTGGGTCCCCCCCTTTTCCCCTAGCTTGGAAGACTTTTTGGATCTATTTATTATATTAGCCACCATTGTGCTGTGTCGGTCTGTTTCTTGCCTCCCTGCCTGGAACTTGAAGGGTGAAGAAAATTTGTTTTGCCTGGATTTCAGCCAGCTAATCCTTGCCTTGGGAAGTGCGAACTATGGTTTGGCCTGTCGCATGAGATCCTCCCCCTGCGTCTTTACTGGTGTTTAAACTGCTTTATGGGACCGGTATTAACACTGTCTCAATGGCTGAGAGGGACCTGGGGGTGGTGGTGGATGTCAAGATGAACAACTCTGAGACTTGTAGGAGGGCAGCAGCCAAGGCCAACAGGATGCTGGGATGCATCACTAGGGGGATCACCTCCAGAAGGAGGGAAGTGATACTCTCCCTGTATAACTGCTTGGTGAGGCCGCACCTGGGTACTCGTGCAGTTTTGAGGCCGCACTTAAAGAGGGATATTAACCCCTGGAGAGGGTCCAGAGGAGGGCAACCAAAATGATTTGGGGCTTGGGGACAGGACCTGAGGAGAGAGGCTTGAAGAGCTAAATATGTACACTTTGGAAGAGAGAAGGACCGGGGGACATGATAGAGGCTCTTCAGGTACATGAAGAGGTAAATAGGGAGGAACAGTGAGGGTGCTCAAGGAAGGAGGAGGCCACTAGAGGGCATGGGTGGAAGCTGGAGGGGAAGATTCAGGGGAGAAAGGAGGAGGTGCTACTTCACTGAGAGGGTGGTAGAGCCATGGAATGCACTACCTAGGGGCTGGGGAGGCAGAGACAGTGGAGGGTTCAAGAGGGGTTGGGACAGGTACAGGGGAAGGGTTCAGGAAGCAAAATCCAATGCAGCAAGAATATCCGGAACTGGGAAGGGAGAAGCCAGAGAAGGCGAGGGGGACAGCAAGGTCAGCACCCAGGGTGGGGGCTGATCAAGCGAGCAGACACGAAAGACCATTAGGCCTATTCTGCTGGCATTTTAGTATGTTAGTATGTTTGTGGAGGGAGGTTGTGAAAGAACCTCTCAGACACAGACTTTTATTTGATTTTACTTTTGTCTTCTAACTTTTTGGACATATTTTTCATTGACAGGGAGTGATAGTCCTAGTTTTGTCAACTTTTCCTGGTTTTATTCAAGATGAGATGCTATGAGAGAACCTCCCAGACATCAACTTTTATGGATTTGGCCTAATTGTGAACTGTGGCCTTATTTTCACCATTGATTGGGGGTGAGAGCCCCAGTCAGTTTCTATAACTGATCTTTCTGGTTAGTTGCTAACTAATTGGGATTTCTAATTGAGAACAGTGAGAGTGCTCTGATTTCTTCCACTCCCAGGCTGTGAGAGGGCCAGGGGGGTACTTATAATTCTTCTGCATGGCCAGTGAGAGGGGGGACTGCAGGAGATTTTATTCTGACCTGGTTTTATTTACTGTTATTATTTTTCTTTTATGTCTTTCATGAGCTAAATCCTAGACTGAAGTTTTCATGTAGTGTTGGGAAAGGTTTTATTTTTTCTTTTGGGTGGTATTTTATTTATTTACTTTTATTTGTTCAGGTGGGGTAATTTTATCATTGTCTGTTTGGGGATTTCCCTTGGGGTTAGTTGCCTCAGTGTTGTGTTTTCTGGGTTTGGTTAGCCTGTAGGATGTGTAGGCCTCCCCCACCTCCCGGTCGTACACTATCTGTCCTCTGCCCTCCACTCCCTCTGCCCATTCCCCCCTAATTAATGTTGTCAACTTACCAGTGCTGTCGAGTGCTGGGTATTGTCCGTAGGAGGAGGGGTGGGGGTAGGGGGTGCGGACATCAGAGGACGAATGAACAGGTCTCTCACATCGCGGTAGTTAGGTCTAGAAGATGTCCTGGGGTGAAACGGAGTTTGGAGCATGGTGCTCCATGTTTAGTTCCCATACCCAAGGACACTACCCTTTCTGGTGGGCAAGTAGCCGGGATGGCCCTTGAAGCCCATCCAACTCGAACGGTGTTACGCAATGCCAGATCTGTTAAGAATAAGATGGCAATTATTGCAGATCTTATTGGAACAACTGATCTGGAATGCATCACTGAGACCTGGCTGGATGAAAATTCTGGCCCCATATTGGAAGCTGCAATTCCATCTGGGTACTCGGCGATACACCGCTCGAGATTGGACCACGGGGGTGGGGTGGGGTGGCGGTCTGTTTTAATAATAACATAATAATAATAAAACTTTATTTATTAAGCACCTTTCAAGTGTCAAGGCGCTGTACAAAATAAGTATAACGCAAGCCATGTATAAAAACAGATCACAACTACCTGAAATATTAACAATATAAAACAGCAGAAATATATAAAATCAGAGTGGGGAGGTCACGTGATGGCAGCCCAGAGGAAAGCAGCTTCTCGTCCAGCTCTGCTCCCAACCCAGTTTACAACCTTCGATTTAAGTCTTTTTTAATTATTTTGTCTCAAATCTACTGGTTCACGACATCAAGGAAGCTTTTATTTGGTTCTAGATCACCGAAATGGAGGCATTTGTCAAGAAACAGTCTGCCAAACACACTCCGCCTCCGTCGCCAGAAAAAGAACAGGCCGCAAAGCGCCCTCGGCAGGGAACCTCTAAGCTAGCTACAGAGTCTTCTGCCCTCACGGTGGAATGTTTTCCAGAAATAATTGCTCCACTACAAAACTCGATCGAAGAGATTTCCACCAAAATCCGGAGCTTTAGATTGGCGCTAGATTCCTTATCTATCAAAGTCGGAGACAACAAAGTTAGAATTAAGTCAACTGAGGCCAGGCTAGACAAACATGAAACAGAGCAAGTTTCCACGAACAAAAGAATCAAAATGTTAGAGGACAAAATCGAAGACCTAGAAGGGAGCAGCAGAAGAAGCAACTTAATCATTTTTGGTATCCCTGAGAAGGAGGAAGGGTCATCGCCAATCCTATTCACTCAAAAGCTTCTTGAAAAAATAGCGGGTCCTTCCCCGAATGGTTCGTGTTACATAGTGGAACAGGCACACAGATTTCTTCATCCTCACCCTCCTGCTGGCGCTCAACCTAGACCATTCATCTGTAAGCTACTGAATTACTTGGATAAACAACATGTTTTAAATAAAGTAAAATCCTTACAAGCAGTTTCCTGGGAAGGCAAGCCGATTAGAATAGCACACGATCTACCACACTCAGTGCGTCTAAAGCATCAAGAATTACATCCTATAGTCTCGAAACTAATCGCAGCAGGAATCCAGTACCGGGTAAAATACCCAGCTGTGTTGCAAGTCAAAATAAAGGATCATTGGCAGTCCTACGAATCCGTCGAAATGGCTCGTCAACAGCCTAAAGAATCCTTGCCAGACCTTTTTAGATAGAGGTGCATGGTTTCCACAATACCACCATGCTGACACAGAAGAGCCTTTGAAATATTTTGATTCAGAAGTACCAGATGCTCACTGGATAACCTTCACCAATGTGAACAATGGTTGGCAGCAAAAGATTTGTCCTAGTGGGAAAAAACGGCTGCTCGACTGGAAATCTTCCTAGGCTCCCTCTCAGGGCAAAGAGAAATATATTGTACCTCTGATTTGACTGTAACTCCCAAAGAATTTGGCATAGTCAGCCTGGCAATGTCTCGCACAACTGCCTGAATAGTATAGCAACAAAGCAAGACGGGTTAGCCTAGCTAATCTATAACACCAATTTTTGTCATAAGATACAGCTCCAGTCTTACTAGATTGGATAATAGTGGGAAGTTTATATGCCCTACTACAATGGCATAGATATTCCCCACCTAAATTGAGTCTATAAAAAGAAAAAAAGAAAAAGAAAGGGGAAGGAAGAAAAAAGAAAAAAAAAAACAGCTGTTAACAAGTGGCGGGCTTCGAACTTAAAATGACAGTTTGAGAATCCTCTTAAACAGAACTACGGCTTTTCCAGGATAACTCCAACGGGTTTGAACTTCAGCCTATGTAGTGTCTGGGACTATTGAGTGAGATAGAATAATATACAGCAATAAAGTTCGCCACAGACTGGTAAAAGGCTAAAGGCTTTAAGTCACGAGCTGAGTTATCGTATTATTAAGCTCGCTAGCAACAACGGTATCCACAGCGAAGATTTGTTTTCAAATTGAAATTAAAAACCCCCCTGGCAATAGGGCAAACCTCGATCTTCATTGATAATACTGTTTAATTCTGCACTGGTGTTTAAGATCAAGAGGATATTCTTGATAGAGGCGCAACGACTTTCGAACGAGGTGTTGAGTGTGGCGCAACGCTTCATAAACAAGTGGATCTGTAATAGAAATAAATGGCTATCTGATGTATGCATGCTCCAGACATAAGAATATGAGTAATGGCCCAGAAAAGGAGTCACTTAGGGGAAAATTGTGATTTAGTGCTTCCTTGACTGCTGTTTCTCCTAATGAGCAGTAATAGCAATCTGGTATTGGTAAGGTGATAATAGAGCAGTGTGGCGCCTGCCTATTTTTTTGATCTCCAAAATAATGAGGGTCTCAGAAATAGAATTAACTAATGATGGTTAAAAAGGAAAATTTGGGAGTGTGACTGTAGCCTATCTACCGGAGTCCATCTGCTACAGAATAAGCCAGGCTTTGAAGATATTGTCCTGCAACACGTCTCGACTGTGTTGAATAGCCCCCTAAAATACAGAGCAGATGCAGGGTTTCACATCGCAGCAAAGGGAAATTTTACAGAGATGACCACTTAACTTCTGTACATGAGATACCCAGGTGAAGAGCATTCATCTCAGTCAACACCGTCATCGTCCCAGTTCATGCTCCTCGGTGCGTATTGTTTGCTGCTGTTGTTGACGTCAATGCCCGATTAAAGTTGTTTCATTTTGCGAAGACCATCACCCAACACCAAGTTGTCTGAGTTATAAGCCAAAGTCAGTCAATAAGCATCAAGAAAACAAAGTCTCCTCCTCAGGCTAAGGACAAATAATAATGAACTCAAGGGACCAGTACATCACCGCCTGCTATTGTTAACAACTTTGAGACAGTGCCTATATTAAGAAACAAGTCTTTTTTCAGAAGTGTACAACTCCCATCCAAATGCATCTGAATAGAACAAAACTCTTTTAAATAATTACTGTTTGATAAGTCTGTCTCTGTACCTTGACTAAGTCACAGTGGGGTGGGCAGGCAGAACTTGCCGACGATCAGAGACAAAAGCAGGATAGGACAACATGTCCACTGAAAAGTAGAGTTTGCTTAGTTTCATCTGGGCTGCAGAATTACACACAGGGAGCTTATTGTCGGGAGTGGGTAATTAGGGGAGCGGAATGTCTCGGGGATGAATCGTAGAGAGGGAGACATCGGGGAGGGTAGTGTTGGGAGCGTTTGTCGTGCTCCTGCATCTAAGAAACCGACCTCCTCGAGAAGATGTAGAACGATTGCTTCTAGACTGATACAAAAGACTGAGAAAAGGTCAACACGGTGGGCTACTATATTCTAGTAACCAGTTAGAGCATATTAGCTTTACATGTTACAAACACTGGTATTGTGTTTTGAGTAGGGTCGCAGTTCTTGGCAATATCCACTAGAAGGGGACAAAGACCAACAAACTAGTTTCATAGACTGAAATTGTAATATAAATACTGTCATTAGATGTAAGGGGAAGAAAAAGCTGTACAATCTCATTAGTTAACTGGTGGATTCCAGTTAAAGGAAAGGAGCCTTGACTGAAAAGGGTAATAAATGTTGTTTGGAATCAACAAGAGTGTTTTTTTTTTTTTCATTATGTCAAGTTTCATGTCAATTCACTCGAGGGGTAAGAGCATAAGAGGTTAATGTACATTAAATAGTGGGTTTGGGACAGGGGTGGCGGGTGGACTTTCTGCTGGGTTGATAAGAGTCACATGACAGTTTGGTGTAGCAGAGCGGTTACTAGAACTGGGGGGGGGATATTGGGTTTTGTGGGATTACTTGAGTTCTTGGGGAACAAAGGGTGGAGGGGCCAGCATCTACTTATCCTTCATGAGTAAGGGAAGAGCCATGAGCACAGATATGATAGGTGTAGACTTACCGACAAACCTGTATGAAACCTTTTTATCAGTCATAAATTATGGTGCCAGGTCATTATAACATGGTAAGCTGGAACGTTAAAGGGGCTCAAGATAGATGCAAAAGGCAGGTTATATTAAGACATCTCTCAAATCTCAATTGTGATGTGGCATGTTTGCAAGAGACCCATCTCAAAAGGGAACATGTTCATTTATTCAAGAAATATTGGGTTGGTCAGGTATTTAGTGCAGGGGTATCTTCCAATAAAGGCGGAGTCATTATTCTAGTTAATAAAAGACTTCACTTCCAAATGGAAAAAGAAATATGGGACTCGCAGGGGCGATTTATCTTCTTGTTCAGAGAGTTAATGACACAGCAGGTTGTTATAGGGTCAGTTTACAGTCCTAACATAGACTCCCCACAATTTTTTTACACTCCTTTTGGACAAACTAAATTCTCAGCTTTTTGAGATTATTCTACTTGGGGATTGGAATATCACCCCACAGTTACAGGGAGATAGGTCAGATAGCAAAAGAACAGGGCTATCCCCGGCTCAAAGAGCTCTGAGAGAAATTATGGGAGGGTTAGATCTCATAGATATTTGGAGACTTAATAATCCTGGGTAACACAATATACCTTTTTTTCAATGCCGCACAAAACCTGCTCTAGAATTGATTACTGGTTGGTAAGTAGTAAATTGCTTCCCTCTGTCATTGAAGAAAGGATTCATACTAGGGTCATTTCAGACCACTCTCCAGTATCATTTAAATATGAACCAAATCCGGGGTTTAAGAGAGACTTTATGTGGAGATTTAATAACCAACTCCGACAGGATTCCTATACACACGAACACCTCAGGAATTTCATTGTTTGTTTTTTAGAGCAAAATACTGGTTCAGTTTCAAAGGTTGATATTGCATGGGCAACATTAAAGTGTGCTATAAGAGGGGAATGTATTAGAATTGCATCTACAAGAGCTAAAAAAGATAGAATACGTCTAGATGAGATCACTAATGCCATTAGAAAATTAGAATGTACTATTAATAAGAACTCAACTGAAGCAGAATGGATTAAATTACATCAATTGCATGCCCAATACTCCTCCATTATGTTGCAGAAAGCAGAGTTAGCTCTTCGAAGAACTAAGATTAAATATCTTGAATCCAGGGATAGGGCTGGGAAACTCCTTGCATTAAGGATCAAGCAATTAGATTCAAATAGGCATGTGGTAGCTTTGCAGTCTAATGAAGGAGATATCACCATCAAAGACCCAAAGAAAATTGCTTCTGTGTTTAAAGACTATTTCTGTGGAATCTATTCTATTCCTACAGAAAGTAGAGTGAGGGTAGATGAAATTAATAACTTCCTAAACTCCGTACCTTTAACGAGATTGGATCCTAAAGACGTAGCAGTGTTAGGATTACCCATTCAATCATGGCAAGTGAAGCAGACAATAACACAGCTTGCCTCGGATAAATCACCAGGACCGGATGGTCTCACTACTAATGTGTACAAGGCATTTATAGACGAAATGTCCCCGGTTTTGACTAAGGTATTTAATTATTGGTACTGCGAGGGATATTCTGAAGACAGTTTCCTGGAGGCCCTCATAATTCTTATTCTAAAACCAGGTCATGACCACATTCTCCTGGGGAACTATAGACCGATATCCTTGTTAAATGTAGATCTTAAAATACTGGCTAAAGTTTTAGCTTGTCGAATTAGTCCTTTTATGGCTAGAATGGTCAGTGATGTGCAGGTTGGATTTATGAGCAATAGAGCATCAAGTGATCATATACGTAAACTTCACTACCTAATCGTACAAGCACGTGAAATGCAGACCCCAGCAGCCCTGTTGGCGTTAGATGCAGAAAAGGCATTTGACAGAGTTTACTGGGATTTCTTATTTGCTGTCCTGTCAAAATTGGGATTACCTTACAGCTTTATAAATTGGATTAGTTTGTTATATAGATCTCCCAAAGCATGGGTATGGTGCAACGGAATTTTGTCGGACCCCTCCTCTCTGTTATGTGGCACAAGACAAGGCTGCCCTCTTTCCCCACTTTTATTTAACTTATACTTTGAGCCATTGATTCAAAGATTGCTCATGATGCAGGGAATTAAGGGGATACAAATAGGGAATAGTAGGTATTTGATATCTGCATATGCAGACGATCTGCTTCTTCATATGGAAGATCCAGATATTAGTATCCCAATAATTCTACAGGAAATAGCACAATTTTCAAAAGTCTCGAATTATAAGCAACATTTCAAAATCGAAGCTTTTTCCACTTAATTCAGATGTCTCCCAAGCATGGCTAAGGACTCTGGTTTAGCTGGGAGCAAAGTGTTACTAAACTTAAGTATTAAGATTACACGGGATATAGCTACAATGATAAATGAAAACCTGAATAACCAACTCAAAATAGTTAAGCAAGATTTAGCTAGATGGAATTCACTACCTTTATCACTGTGGGCTAGAGTTGAAGTAATAAAAATGAATATACTGCCAAGGATCTTTTACCCCCTGAAAATGCTGTGTCCCTATCTGTCCAAAGCATGGTTTGGGTCGCTACAGACGATCCTTAATGACTTTATTTGGAAAGGGAAAGCAGTAAGACGTTCATATAAGAAACTCACCGCGGGGTTGGAGGACATGTTCAGACCCGAGGTCTGTCTGATAGGGGAAATGACTGCTTTCCCGGTCAGAGCTAGGAAGTATCACATGACCTTGATCTCAGTCATAGTTAAGAAATTGGTTCTTCGCCATTGGAAAGACAAAGTGCGAATTTCTTACTCTGAATGGCTGGCAGAGCTCCTTGCTTTTCTAAGGGTTGAGAGAATGATTGCTATCCTGCATAATCAGTTACCCTTTTTGACAAGATTTGGGCCCTGTTCTATTCTTACTTCTCCGTTGACCTTAGAGCGCACCCTGTTTCGGTGATAAAGGATTTGTGCCTCGTGGGGGAGGGTATAGAGGACAGTGTGGGGGGTAGGGATGGGGGGTCTAGGGGTTTATAGTTTGGTAAGTGTTAGGGGGGGTTAGCAGAGAAAAGTTTCACTTTGATTGTAATGTCTTAACCACAATTTGTCTTTATACTTGGCAATGCTTTGTATGTGTTGTTGTATCTCTGCTTAAAATAAAGAAAATGTTAATGGGAAAAAAATAAGAAACTCACCGCATTAAAGAAGATAGGGGGCCTGCTGCTCCCCTCCTTTCTAAAATACTATATGGCATCACATATTAGTAAACTAGTCCATTGGACTTGGCCAACCTGCAAGGTAGACTCCAGTCAATACGTCCCACCGTGGACTCATATTGAAAGAGATTTGGTCAATAACTGTGCACTTGCACTAAATTCAATTACTTTTATGCCCTTTAGACTTTTACCTACATCACTTAAAAACATGTCTATTGGATGGTCAATAAGAGTTTTGCACCAGGTTCAGAAATTATTAAAAGTAAAATGGCAGAATTCACCTGACCAATCCATCCTATACAATAAGAATTTTCTCATACAGGGTGTCCCAATTCCCTCCAGCTTCCTAGCTTCATTAGCTAGTTTGAAATTGGATGACTTAGCCCCTCAAGGGAAAGTATTGAAGTATGAACATGCTTGTGTTTTGATTCCAGAACTAAAAGGGAAAATTTTCAAGTATTTCCAGATTAGAGATTCAATTAAAACCCACCTGAGAGATATGGACATACCTAGTGAAGGAGACTATGGTTTGACTTCTTTACTAAAGATAGCTGAACAGAAGCATCCGGTGTCCAAACTATATCGGGAGATCCAGATCAGAGACAAAGGGATCTCCTCCAAGATTGGTGAGTACTGGAGACAGAGATTAGGGCTTGGTGAAGAGGGGGTTTGGGAGCAGATATGGGAGAACAACAGTAAGTACATTAAACAAGATAGATACAAACTGCAGCAATTCAATATAATCCATAACTTGTATTACACCCCTGCTAAATTACATAAAATGGGCAAATCTATATCGTTCAAATGCAGTAGATGCGAGACCGGTGAGGCTGACCTGTATCACGTTTTATGGTCATTTCTCAAGATTCTCCCTTTCTGGAGCTCAATCCATACTTCACTGCAGACAGCATTAGGACTAGAGGCCTTTTTTACACCGGAAATTTGTCTACTCAACGTCTTCCCTAGAGAGATGGGTAAACAGAGGAAAGCGTTCATGGCCATTGTTTCTGCAGCTGCGAAAGCAGTTATCCTTAGGCATTGGAAAGAGGCAAGCACGCCATCAGTACTCGAGTGGCATAGAGAGATTATGATGGCATTACAGATAGAGTGACATATAGCAAGAATGAATAATAAACTGCAATCCTATAATACTAAATGGGGACCGCTGAATGCGATACTGGCTGCTTGGAAATTTTAGACTCTACTAGGCATTGTAGTCTTATCCTTAATTGGTTACGATGTTTTTTGAGCCCCTACTCAAAAGATTCATCTGGCTCTCTGATTCAGTCGATGCGGGGGAGGGTAGGGGGGTTTAATTAAGTTTTAGGGGTCGATAAACAGGCTTTGTTATTTGAAGTTAAAAAAAAAAAAAGACTTTCTTGAAACTGTTGAACTTCACTGTTATTATACCAAGCTTTGTCTAAAACAATATGGTTGTTCTGTATGTACTGGCTGACGAGGCCATACCTTCGCTGTAAAGTCAAAAAAATATATTAAATTAAAAAAAAAAAAATCAGAGTAACAGCTCTCTCAAGTCATGTAAGCTTGAGTCCAAAGATGGGTTTTAAGTTTGCACTTGAAAATCTCCACGGTCGTGCATTCCCTAAGCTGACGAGGCAGAGAATTCCAGAGGGTTGGGGCAACAAACATAAAGGCCTGAGCCCTGGGCAATTTTAAAATAACCCTCGGAACTTCTAGCAACCCCTCATCAGCCGAACGGAGCTGTCAGACAGGGATATAGGGAATCAGAAGCTCTTTCAAGTAGTCAGGGCCAAGGCCATGCAGGGCTTTGAAGGTCAAAACATAGAAACATAGACTTTGACGGCAGATAAGGACTGCCTGGCCCACCTAGTCTGACCGTTTCCCTACCTAGAGGATAAGCTGCAGATCTTATTTAACCAATAGCCTATTTCTTCCTACCCCCCACAAAAATTGCCTTATGTCTGTCCCATGCATTCTTGAATTCTCCCACAGTTTTAGACCCCACAGCCTCCTCAGGAAGGCTGTACCATGCATCCACCACCATCTCTGTGAATAAATACTTCCTCACATTGCCCCTGAGCCATCCTCCTCTATCTTCAAATTGTGTCCCCTTGTTCTTGCAAATCTCTTTTTCTGAAAGATGCTACCCTCTTGGACTTTGTTGATTCCACTGAGGTACTTAAACGTTTCTATCATGTCCCCCCCCCTCCCTCCTTTCCTCAAGGGTATACATATTAAGCTCCTTTAGTCTCTCCTCCTCGTATGGCTTCTCTTGCAGACCCTACACCATTTTAGTTGTCCTCCTCTGAACTGCCTCCATCCTGTCTACGTTCTTGCGAAGATTGGGTCTCCAGAACTGGATGCAGTACTCCAGATGGGGTCTCACCAACTGTCTGTACAGGGGGATAACAACTTCCATTTTCTGCTGGTGATACCTCTCCCTATACATCCCAGTATCCCTCCAGCCCTCCCTACTGCCTTCTCACATTGTTTGCCAACCTTAAGGTCATCTGATATGATTACCCCCAGGTCTCTTTCCATTTTTGTTGTTGTTACTACCTCCCCCCCCATTGTGTAATCTTCCCCTGGGTTTTTGTTTCCCAGGTGCATTACTTTGCACTTCTTTGCATTGGATCCAAGCTGCCATACTTCCGGCCATTACTCCAACCTTGCCAAGTCCCTTCTCATCCTTTCCACACCTCCTTGTGGATCAACCCTGTTGCAGATCTTTGTGTCATCTGCAAAGAGGCATACTTTTCCTTCCAGTCCCTCTGCAATGTCACTTATAAAGACATTAAAAAGGACTGGACCCCGTACTGAACCCTGCGGTACCCCACTAGTAACCCCTCTTTCTTCAGAGTGCACTCCATTTACAATTACCTTCTGTGTCCTGTAGTTCAGCCAATGTTTTACCCAGGCTACCACCCTGGGACCCACTCCCAGGCTGGTTAATTTGACTACTAATCTTTTGTGTGGGACTGTGTCAAATGCCTTGCTAAAGTCTAGGTAGGCCATGTACGCAGCCCCTCCCTGGTCTACTACTGTGGTCACCTAGTCAAAGAATCAATTAGATTTGTCTG
Organism: Neoceratodus forsteri; assembly: GCA_016271365.2. Classification (NCBI taxonomy): domain Eukaryota; kingdom Metazoa; phylum Chordata; order Ceratodontiformes; family Ceratodontidae; genus Neoceratodus; species Neoceratodus forsteri. Next base: position 1,046,627,850 of record CM057449.1, read on the forward strand.
ATATAACCTTCAAATTGTTAACCCATACTGCCTTGGATCCTGTGCCCCACTTGCCTCTAGGTACTCAACAATTCTTTCCTTCAGAAGTGGTGCCATCCCTTTCACTACCACAGAGGTCAAACTGACAGGTCTGTAGTTTCCTGCCTCTGTCTTGGTCCCACTTTTATGAAGGGGAATCACATCCGCCTTCTTCCAGTCCTCAGGTACCACACCATCCTCCAATGATTTGTTAAAAAGGGTAGTCAATGGTCTCACTAGTTCTCTGCTTAATTCTTTTAGAATTCTGGGGTGAATTCCATCAGGCCCCATTGCTTTGTCCACCTTCAGTTTTAGGAGATCTTTCAGAACTCTTTCTTCTGTGAAAGGACTGGGATCGACCCCCATCTCCAGAGTGCTTCTGTTAATTGGATTAGACACCTCCTCCACTTCCTCTTTTGTGAATACTGAACAGAAGTATTCATTCCGTACCCCTGCTTTTTCACTGTCACTCTCTGCCCACCCACCATTCATTCTAGTCAGCCTCACTATCCCTCTCTTTGTCTTTCTATGCTCCCTGATATACCTATAAAAGGTTTTATCCCCCTTCTTAACCAGTTAGCTATCTTTTCCTCAGTTAGGGCCTTTGTTATTCTGACTACCCTCCCTGCTTCCTTCTGCCTTAACTGGTAGTTCTCTATCCTGCTCCTTCTGTGTTTTCTTATACTTCCTAAATGCTATCTTTTTCTCCCTAACCTTCACCTCCACCTCTTTTGAGAACCATAGCGGCTTTTTCTTTCATTTTGATTTGTTTATTTGCTTCACACAAAGGCTTGTGCCTCTGTGATGGCAGTTTTGATATTTCCCATTGTTGCTCCATCCTCCTTCTAGCCTGTTTGCTAGTGCTTTTCTAAGGCACTCTCCCATCTTGCCAAAGTCAGCCCTCCTGAAGTCCAGAACCCTCACTTTTGTATGGCTTGACTCTGTAACTGGGTTTATCATGAACCACACTGTTTGGTGGCACTTGTTCCCAAATGGCTACCCACTTCCAGATCTGAGATCCTCTCACTGTCCCCATTTGAGAGTACGAGGTCTAAGATAGCTCCCTCATGAGTAGGTTCCAAAACTAGCTGTCTGAGGCATGCCACCTAAAGGGCATCAAGAATGGCCCTACTTTTGGATGTGGCTGCCACAAAGGTGCTCCAGTTAACATCTGGCATATTAAGGTCCCCATCAAAAGACCTACTTTAAAGGTGATCCGCCACTGTATAGGCAGCCAGTGCAGATCATGCAGGACAGGGGTAATATCCATCCTTCTCAATGCCCCTGTCAGCAACCTAGCAGCAGCATTCTGCACTAGCTGCAAGCGGCTGATATCAACCCCAGAATGCCCCAAGTAAAGGGAGTTGCAGTAGTCAAGGTGAGAGGTCACAAAGGTGTGGACCAACACAGATAACTCACAGGATGGAACCAAGTGCTTCACCCTGGCAGTATTCCTAAGATGGTAAAATGCAGACTTTATGACTGCTGACACCTGATGGCGAAGGATCAGCCCATCGTCAAGTACAATTCCCAGGTTGCGCACTTGTTCAGAGGTAAGGAGCTGATCTCACCCCAGGAATAAACCAGAAGGCAGATCAGACCTCAACCCCTCGATCCTGTGACCCGGGTCCACCACCATAACCTCAGTCTTTCTGGAGTTCAACTTCAACCAGCGTGAATTCATCCAGTCATGGATTTCAGTGAGGCAGTTATTAATTACTGAGAGAGCACTATCCTGGTCAGGTGAAAAAGACAGGTAGAGCTGGGTATCATCAGCATAACAGTGAAACCTCAGCCCATACTGTCTTACAATGTCTCCAAGGGGCAGCGTATACACTGTAAACAACATGGGGGAGAGCATCGAGCCCTGGGGAACCCCACACTGCAGAGAGACAGGGTCAGAGGAAAAAATCCCCGACACCACTCTCTATGTTCTCCCAGATAAAAAAGAAAAAAAACATCTGAGCACTGTGCCAGCCAGTCCTCAGATGGTTCTCAGGCGTTCGAGCAAAACCCCATGGTCTACAGTGTCAAAAGCTGAAGAAAGATCAAGGAGAACCAAGATAGAATGGTGTCTCTGATCTCTCGCCATCAGGAGATCATTGAGCACCCGAACCAGAGCAGTCTCAGTACTATGCATCTTATGAAAACCAGATTGGAGAGGTTCATAGATATTATGGATGGTCAGGTGGTCCTCCAGCTGGATTGCTACTACCTTCTCAATAACCTTCCTATAAAGGGAAGGTTAGAGATAGGTCTGTAGTTGGCAAAAACTTCTGGGTCCAAGGAAGCTTTCTTCAAAAGGGGAGTAACTGCCGCTTCTTTCAAGGAGTGAGGAAACTCACCCAGTTCTAAAGAGCACCAGATTATTTGAGCCAGAAATGGGCCCATGATCTCAACACACCCCAAAATCAGGGAGGTTGGACCTGGATCTAAACTACAGTATGTTGGGTGCATCCCCTGGACAATCTGCATAATATCCTCGAGCTTTGGCTGGTCAAAGGAACTCCAGGAAGCCTGGGATACCGTGACCGAGCGCCGACCAACAGCATCCCCCATAGAATGTGTCTGTCGGATCACTGATCTCATGTCGGCCACCTTATTCGCAAAGAATTGAGCGATCTCATCACACTTCTCTTGTGAAAAGGCTCTACCAAGACCAAGTTGGGCCTCACAAGTGTACCAGTTGAAGAGGCCAAATCCTTTGAGTGTACCATGGTGGCAGGTGTAGGTTGTAGGATAGCTCTTGTCTACCATCCACCCAGGGACAAGAAGTGATTCCTGCAGGAAGCAGCGGACTTCATTGTCGACATGGCACTGGAGTTGCCCAGACTGATGGTTCTGGGTAACTTTAATGTCTGGGTCAATGATAAACTCTCACAGTTTGGACAGCACTTCCTCCAGCTGATGACATCACTGGGTCTTACACAGATTGTTACCTCTGCCACCCATCAATTGGTTTTCCTCCTGGGGATTGAGGTCTCTGATTTGGGGGTGGAACCTGTTGGTTGGTCTGATCATTGCACCATAAGGTTCAACTTTTGTGCCCCCTTCATAGGCCTGCCCCTGTGGAGATGGTCAGTTACTGCCCTTTATGGGAGGTAAGCCCTGAAGGTCTTATGGCAGTGATTGACCTCTCGGAGTTTCCCTTGGCCAGCATGAGTCCAGAGACCTTAGTCTTGGCCTATAATAAGGCCATCTCCATGGCTCAAGACTCGATTTCTCCTGTCTGTGTTCATCCTCTCTCCCTTCGCCCTCGGGATCCTTGGTTTGATGGGTCACTGAGAGAGTTGCGGTGACTAGGACATTGGTTAGAGCGAAGCTGGTTGAAATCCACCCTGGAGGTCACCCACCTAAGAATGGTAGTGCATTATCAGGCCTACCAATCAGCGATCTCCCATAAGAAGGCAGAATTCCTGCTCGGGGAGACTGCTGTCACTCAGAATTGACCAACTCAGCTCTTCTGCACAGTGGACAGGTTGTGCAACCCAACCTGTCTGCAGTTCCAAAGACCTTATTCGCAAGTGGAGTGCGATGAGTTTGCTTGTTTCTTTGCAAATAAGGTTGCCGACATCAGGTTGGAGATCCTCCTGACTCGCCTTGTGGGAGATGCTGGTGATCAGTGCTTGGTCACTTCACCTCATGCTTCCTGGAGTTCCTTTGACTTGCCGGAGTTCGCAGATGTCATGCAGATTGTCCAGAGTATGTGATATATGTGCTGTAGTTTGGATCTGGGCCCAACCTCCCTGATTATGGGATGCTGTGATATTATTGGCCCGATCCTGTTACAGATAGTCTGGTGCTCCCTTGATTCGGGTGAGTTCCCAAGCTCCCTGAAGAAGGAAGTGGTAACACCCCTCCTGAAGAAAGCTTCTTTGAACCCGGATTCTCTGGCCAACTACAGACCAATCTCAAACCTCCCCTTTATAGGGAAGGTTATTGAGAAAGTAGTGGTGGTACAATTGGAAAACCACTTGACCATCCATAACATCTACGAACCTCTCCAGTCCGGTTTGCAAAAGAGGCATAGTACCGAGACCACGCTGGTTCAGGTGCTCAATGATCTCCTGATGGCGAGAGATCGGAGACGCCGTTCCATTCTAGTGCTTCTTGATCTCTCTTCAGCTTTTGACACTGTCAACCATGGGGTATTGCTTGGGTGTTTGAGGTCCATCTGTGGCTTGACATGTAAGGTTCTCAGCCAGTTTACAGCTTTCCTTATTGGCAGAACTCAGAGAGTGGTGTCTGGGATTTTTTTCCTCGGACCCATTCTCTCTGTCATGTTGGGTCCCTCAGGGCTCAGTGCTGTCCCCCATGTTGTTTGCAGTGCACATGCTGCCCCTCAGAGACACTGTAAGATGGTATGGGCTGATGTTTCACTGCTATGCTGATGATACCCAGCTCTACTTGTCTTTTGTACTTGACCAGGATAGTGCACTCATGGTATTTAACAACTGCCTTGCTGAAATCCAGGACTGGATGAATTTGAGCTGCCTAAAGTTGAACGTGGGAAAGACTGAGGTGATGGTTGTGGCCCCGGATCACCAGATGGGGGGGTTGAGGACTGGTCAACCCTCTGGAATTTATCTAGGGGGCTCCCAGATCCTTACCTCTGAACAGGTGCAGGACCTGGGGGTGGTGCTTGATGATGGGCTGACTTTATGATCCCAGGTGTCGGCAGTCATCAAGTCATTCTTTTACCATATTAGGAACATTGCCAGGATCAAGCATCTTGTTCCCTCCGGTGATCTACCTACATTGGTCCATGCCTTTGTGACCTTGCGCCTTGATTACTGCAATTCCCTATACTTAGGACTTCCTGGGGTTGAGATCCATCGCCAGCAGCTAGTGTAGAACGCTGCAGCAAGATTGTTGATGGGAACTTCTCGAAGCTCTCATATCACCCTTTTGCTGCGCACTCTGCACTGGCTGCTGATTCAGTGGCATATCACCTTAAAGTTGGTTTATTGACTTACAAAGCCCTACATGGACTCGGCCCCGACTACTTGAAAGAGCTTCTTGTTCCCTATCACCCCGAGTGACAGCTCTGTTCAGTCAATGAGGAGTTGCTGGAGATTCTGAGGGTGTCTTTGAAGTTTTCTGGGGCCCATGCATTTATGTACGTGGCCCCTACCCTCTGGAATTCTCTACCCCATCGGCTGGGGGAGTGCTCAACAGTGGAAGGCTTTAAACAGGTGTTAAAGACTTTTTTTTATGGTGCCAGGCCTTTGATGGCACTGAATAATGAACCTCATTAGACTTTTGTTACTGTTCTGGACCGTATTTATTGATTTTACTACTGTTGTTTTAACCTTTTGTAAAGCGCCTTGGTACTTTGAAAGGCGCTTATGCAATATAAAGATTATTGTTATTTATTAAAAAAAACACTGAAGCCCACATAAAGGTAAACAAATAAAAAATGCTGGAAAAAAATTAAGAATGTGATGGTTTTGTTTTTAATTGTGATTAATTTCCAAGCCAATCATAAATGAAAACACAAAAGCTCTTATGTTATGCCTGATTAGGAGTTACCATGAAGTGGTAGGCAAGGTTATCCATATTTCCCATAAAATATGGAAACAAAATGCTAATGTTTTACTAAGCTGACAACATGAATGGTGTGAAATGTCTTCACTTAACTGTCACCCAGGTTCAGGATATGTGGGAAACTCTTTGCAGAATGTTCACATTTCAGAAATATTTTCGGCACTGTTAATTTTTGTTTTCAAAGTGGGCAGAATATAAAAAACATGAGAAATGCAGAAAATCAGCAGAAAAAAATGTTCTGTATTTCATGAACTTTGGAAATAAATACCACATAATGAGTAAACAATCCTAAATGAAGGATTTGTTTTATCTCATATTCAAACAAATGTGGTAGCAGTGCCAGGCTGGAAGTGTAACCTAGATGTCAGAGCAACGAGCTATAAATAATGTTCGTACATCCAGTAGACCTTGGTTCACAAGTCCTACAACCACTTCTTGCATCTGAGTGACCCCGATGAGTCACTTTACCTCCCTGTGCACCGATCATGAACCAGGAAATGAGCTTTGTTCACCCTAACTTTCCTTTCTGGCATACTGTAACTTTCCTTTCTGGCACAGTGTAACTTTCTAGGTGGAAAAATAAAATGAGAAAATTTCATAGAAGTTTTTAATACAATTATGTGGTATTTTCACAGTGCAGAATAAAAAAAAAATCTGAAAATTGTGCATGTGAAAAAGAATTCCTGACATCTTGACTAAGAATTATAAAAAATGGAAATGAAGAAATGTTCTATAACAATTCCAGGCCCTATTTCAGCAGTATGTAATGGGGGGGGGGGGCAGTGGATTTTGATTGTAAGTTTATATGACCACCCATCAGCAGCACCCTCTGTAATGTAAACAATTAAAATCGATTGAGTTATCCTGGATTTTATTTATTTAGTTAACTGAATTTCTTGGCACACCAGGATGTCAACATTTAGGCATTACATCCATTTTTAAGAGGGCTGTGGGGGATAGTTACAGCAACAGAGTAGTACTAACAAGAGTGGGCTGGGCACAAATGAAATACATGCCAATATACACAAATTAATTTATGTATAAATAAATCATTTGCAGGTGATAGTGATGTATGTACATAATTACAAGGATCTGAAGAAAATGGAATCCATTCAGTCAAGAGGATGAGAATGCATGATGTACAGTACTTAAAGGCAAATTTGGTAGGACACATTTGCACCAAAGAAACCTGAGCACTCAAGTTGCTGTGGTGTACATGCAGCTCGTATCGACACTTACCTAACTGTGGTAAGTTGATCCCTTGTCCTATCAGCAGGCTACAGCAAAGTCAAGGATGCATTTTGCAGTGAATGACGTAAACTGCTATGTGGACAGGCAGCACCGCTCAGTTCAATCCTTGATGCATGCTCCTATTATCCTTTACTGTCCTCCCATAATGCCCAGTGCAGTAAAAATGAAATTCAGTAGTGTGGCTAACCAGATGACTTCACAGAAGTAGTTTTAATAAAGAAGATGGCAGAAATGGTGTGAGGTCAATGTGTTTTTTCAACTCCTTTCCTTTCTGTTCAGTTTTTCTGTTAGTTTTTTCTCACCCTCCACAGCAACAAGTGCAGCTGCTTGTGACTGCTTCCAGCTCTGCACATCAACAGGCACACCACTGCTGACATCACCAAACACCTGTATGGCCACCAGACTTATGGCACCTCTCAAGCGTAGCATCATCAGCATTGAAAGGGGTTTTGTAAACATGACTCAGATGCAGCATGGCTCAGATGCAGCACAGGAGGTGAAGGCAGGACCAAAATGGACCACTGGAAAGATCGGTGCGACTGTGAAAATGCAGCCCAAGGGTAGTTGAAGAGGAAGGGTGAGGGGAGTTAAGTGAGTCAGAAAATGCAGGGGAGTGGAGCTGCTTGTGGGTGTCACACTGTTTTGGTGACAGGAGAAATAAGTGCTGAGAAGGTTTTATGTTGCCTGCTTCAAGGTATGGACTGTGGAGGATGCCTTAATAGTCTCTGGTGAAGAATTCCAGGTTACTAGGACCACAACAGCAAAACCTTTTTGACTGAGCAACTTATATACTCTTGGAACATGGAGGCCGGACTTGGATTGAAATCTTAGCAAGTAGGATTGTTCTTCAGGCTTTATTAAGAGGTTGTGCAGATAACATGGAGCATTCCCTTGCAAGCATTTGAAAATAAAGTTGGACCATGTAAGACTGTGCCTTTTATCAAGAGGGAAGAGACCAAGTTTCTTATAAAGATTGTAGTGATGTGTACCTCTGTCACAGCCTTGGGTGACTCTGCAAAGACTGGGGAAAGCTATAGTAACTTTGTGTAGCAAGATGTTGGGGATAGATCTGTATATTCTGTTATAAAATGGGTAAGAAACAGCCTGCATCCTGACTGGCTAACAGGTACCACTTGCCATGTCCTTATCAGCTTATATACATGGCAACTGGTACTTGTTATGCCAAACAGGATGCAGTGCAGTCAGAAATCCGTGTCTGGCAGTTTTGAAAAAAACATTTCTGGCGGGCTCTCCTGCTGACCGCTCTCCTCACTTATGGGTTTACTGAGACACAACCATTCTCCCTACTTGCACATTCACTCCCCACCCCCAAGTGCAAAACTTCATTTTCGGATCCAGTTCCATTTAACAACATTTATTTTTGCTTACCTTCATGTGCCGAGCTGCTCACGCATGGCTCTTCCGCGGACTCTTGCTCATACGATGACAGCATGCAGCTTCCCAGATCCCACACCACTCCTCTAATGTTTATTTCCCAGCAATATAGTAAACTTTAATTTTTTTTTAAGTAAACAACCAACCATTGTGAGGTATTGTGAATGCGGTGCCGAGAGGACTGCTTACAACACAATCCAGAACCTTTATGGAAAAAAAGTTGGTGACTGACATGCTCACTCCCAAATGAAGCTGCCCTCTTGCTCCGAAAGCCCACTTGCTGTTAATGGATGCTCACAGCTGCCTACTTCCTCCATGCATTCCTCAGCACTCACTCACCCCTGGCAGTGCTCTCTACTGTAAATTCCCTGCACATACCCACTATCCTCACTAGCAGCTTCCCACTGTTACATGAGCTGCAAACATTCTTTGTATCTGGCAATCTCCAAAGCAGCTGCAAATGTACAGTAAATGATCACTCTCGCAAATTGACTCGATCCCTGTCAAACAATGACTGGCAAAGGAAAAATTACAAAAAAACACAATACACTGCTTAAAATAGTATATGACTGTTTAGGTGTGTGTGTGTGGGGGGGGGGCAATATTTTGTGGGAAAAGCCCTTTACTGGCCAGCTACACAATGTCAAATACAGGACTCGACACTAAACAGAGGGACTATTTTTCCATATTACCATTATTAAAAAGCTCTTTTTCCTAAACAAAATGTTTATATATTTTTTCTTTCTCATTTTTTAATATTTACTTGGGGAACCCATTTTATAAGTGCAATAACACACTCCAAGGTGTGGGTTATCGCCTAATAAGAGCATGCCCAGGTGCATAAGGCACTCAGCGCAAGTGCCTCATGCCCTAGTACACCCCTGGGCATGCTCTTATCAGGCGATAACCCAGACCTCATCATGTGTTATTGCTTGCTTACCACACTCCAGGGCTGGTAGCAATTATTGCCATAACAGTAGCCTTCTTGTGCTTGAGGAGAGTTGATTTCTGATGTGGTACAGTGCACCAAGCTTCTGATAATCCTGGTGATATGATCTGCAAAGCTTAATTTAGGGTGGTGCCACATCCCAAGATATTTAAAGGTTGAAACATTTTCAAGTGAGGCCCATGCAGAGTGTTATGTTTATAAGAATTCCTATTAGACCTGGGGATGAGGAACCTGTTTCTGACATATGAGTGTAGGCTCTGCCCCAACTCAGATATAGCGGTAAGCAGTGTGGCCAGGTAAAAGAGAAGTCTGTTATGCTAGTATTTAACCAAAACAGTCTGAGATGCTGTGGGCACCTGTAATTGAGCAAGGGCCAATGCAGCTGGACATACAAGGCAGAGTATTTGGTAGAAAAGGGGCAACAAAGAATAGAGTGGTGGAAGGAGTTGTACAGTGCATTTAGCTTAGAAAGGTGATGAGGCACAGATAATGTCCTCATAATCTATAATGGGGAAGTCTGTTTGCTCTGCAAATCATTTTCTCATCTGCAGTGAGAGGCAAACGGTTACCCTATCAGGTGTTTTTAAAGATTTGGAGACCAGGGACTGCATATGTAATGAGAAATCCAGGGACTGGTCAAGAACAAAATCAAGATATTTAAATGCTGAAACAGTAGTAAGGGAGTTCACACCCACAAATTTGAGTTTAAGTATAATGTCCTTCAATCCACATTAGAGAGATCAAATAGGAAACCAGCTATACTGAAATTCCTGAAAGAACAAGCAAGACTGAGCTTGGCGGGGGTGCTTAGGTGTTGTGATCTTACAGATGCAAAAAGTTATAAATGGTTGCTGAGAACATGCAGTAGTGTGATCTTACAGATGCAAAAAGTTATAAATGGTTGCTGAGAACATGCAGTAGTGTATCAGCAAAGACAATACAATGCGGGTAGAATAAGAGAATCCAGTCAATAAGAGTATGGCTCCTTGACTGGCTATTGTCATGGAGGTTGTGAGCATTTGGGGCAGATTGAGGGCTTTTACTGTAGAATGGAGAGAGGAAGCTTTAGGGCATAACCAATCCAGATTAAAAGGTATGTTTACACTACCACAAAAGAACTAATGCAGTTTGTACTGCTGCACTACCGCTCCCCCTGCTGCAGTCTCGAGTCATCTAAACTAAGATTCTCACATTTTAACATGCTGGTCTAATAAACATAACCAGAGAGTATGTATCAATAAAACTGTCAGAGCGTTTACTGGGGAAGCAATAAATCTCAGTAAAGATCAAACAAACTGTTTAATCAAACAAAAGGAATAGAGTGGGGACAGGTGATTATTCCACTAAGTAGTTCATGGAATTTAGGAACTGTACCCTGGACGGAGAGAGTGAAATTTAATGAGGATGAGTCATAAAGGGCAACTCCTCCACCACATCTGCCTTTGTCCTGTCTATAGACAGTATATCCAGGATGGGCAATATAATTTCATGTGATCTTGGCTGTTAGCCATGTTTCAGAAAATAATAATACATCTGAGGAAGACTGAGTAAACCAAACCCTGATCTGGTCAACTTAAAGGACTAGGCTATGAATATTAACATGATAGATGTGAAGATCTTTGGGTAATGTAACAAGAGTGGTCGTAATGTTAGTAGACTGCAAGGGGGCAGGGTTAAGCTCTATATTAGGACTAAGTTGCAATAACAGAAGAATTAGCATTCTGAACAAGTAAATAAAAGTCCAAAATATATTGTTTTTTTGGGGCAAGTCATGTTAAAGTAGCGGTTCTGGAAAGGTGGGTTTTTTTAACATAAGGATGAAAGAAGAACCGAGATAGCTGGCAGTCCAGGATGAATATTTGAGTAACAGGTGAGATAGTGTTATGAATAAGATGGAGAGGAGTGACAAGAGGAAGAGTAAGTGGAGTTAGGTGAAGAGAAGGTGGATGATAGCAGAATTATGGGACTTAGCGGCATGGTGAATGAAGCACAGATGCTTCCAAAAATGGCTCTAGATGACCAAATATTAAACTCTGAGTCAGCAAGGCAGTTTATTATTATGCCATATTAAGAAATTAGCCACAGTCAATAAATAGCCTGTGCAATGGCCAAATTACTTTAATCTAGCAGAGCAGGGAATACCTAGCTGAAAACCTATTTAGACTATCAGTAGACAGAACAACAATTAGTTGTGACTGGCAATACAGAATATAACTTGAACTAGTAAGATTTTTTCATGAAGGTTTCATTCCTGATGTGTTTCTTGTGGTGAAGATCCTCAGTGCACCTCATTCAGGGACCTGACCATTCATGTTATTAGAACGCAAATGTTTTTTCAGCAGCATGTGGTTCAATCAGGATAGCAGCAACTGCAGTTAAAGAGGAGACTGTTGCGGGTTCTAATGAGCAGCTAATGTAGCAGACATCTCTCCATGTCTCCACAAGGTATTACAATCACAGATTAAAGTAGTTTTTTTCACAATAATTTCTCATATATAGTTTATAAAAAGTAAAGGGAAGGTGCTATAGAGGAGTATTTGGTGGCAAATCCCGGGAAAAGCTCCAGGAGTGTGGCAAAATCAGTCAAGGAAACCAGAGCACCTGTAGTGCAGGAAGGCCCAAGAACTATAACACTCTCAGCCAGGGAGCATGAAATGCTAGGCTGCATAATCAAGGAGCAGGTCCTCATGGAGCTAAACCCCAAACTGGATGACATGACCAATAAAATAACTGAAATGACAGAGTAATTGTCCAGTCAGCCATTCAGGATCACAGTGACTGAGAAGCTGTTGTCCATAATTGAAGATCATATGGATCTGGTCCCAAAAAATGTAACCCAACTGAAGCAAGAGCTGGAGGAGTTGCAAGAGCAGCTCGATTACCAACAGAATTATCAAAGGAAGAACAACCTCTGAATTAGAGGATTGCCTGAAGGTAAAGAAGGACACTTCGCTGAAGAGTTCTGCTCAAAAGTACTGCTGGAGTTGCTGGGCCTTCACCCCAAAGGGGGAAGATTCAAAATTGAATGGTCCCAAAGAGCTCTGGCACCACGGCTGCCAGCTGGCGATCTGATGAGATGCATGATCTTCTGGATGCATAATTTTGGAGATAGGCAAGTGATCTAATTTGCCTTCAAACAGAAATGGGAGGTCATATTCAAAGGGGAAAGATTGATCCTCCACCAGGATTTTTCCCAGCAGCTGTAACGGCGATGGAGGTTGTTCAATCCAGTCCTGGATGAGCTGCGGGCCAAGAAGGTAGATTTTCAGTTTCTCTACCCCACTGTGGTCAAAATCAGAAGAGAAGGGGCCACCTACACGTTCCATGATTTGGAAAGGGCAAAACAACACTTACAGGTGCTGGAAGATGTCGATAAGTGGGCTGCAGCCAACAGAAGAAACTAAGTGTTGTGAAACAATTTTAAACTTGCTGGATTCTGAAAATTACTGTGCAATGGTGAGATGAGATGGGGACTCTGTACTTTAGCAGCTACCTGACTGGATAGGCCACTTCTCCTTTGGATTAATTTTCAGATTGGATGGAGGTTTGCCTGGGTGGGGGGAGCTGGGGCCAGGGACTAAAGACTGGTATGGGAAAATGGCCCTGCACCCTCCAGATGAGTAGGTTGAACAGGATGGATGTTTCAAAGGGTTGAAACCTGGAAATGTAGCCCAGACATATTGCAAGGAAGAGATGCAGTAGTTTAGAGGAACCGCATGGCTGATATGATGCAGTCTGAGAGGGATAAAGAAAATGAGAAGATATATAGGTGGAATGGTGACCTATATTAAAACAGATGAGATGATGAGTATTGTAGAACAAGAGGTTAATCAAAATGATATCTTGATAAAAGTCCGAATAGAAAGTAAGCCATTGATCTTGGCAAATATTTATAATCCACCAGTAAGATCACCACTGTATGATAAAGCATTAACTAGTAAAATTATACAAGATGCTAAAAAATATATGGACAAAAGTGAACCAACAGAAATCTTAATAATGGGGGATTTGAATATAAGATATGGAAAAAAGATAATTTGGAAGTAAATGACTCAGTATGTCAGGCCTTAAGGATACCAAAAAGAAGCTCTAAGGATAAAAAAAAAAGAGACACCCACAAACAACTGGAACATTTAGTAGAGACATTACAATTAATTATACTTAATGGGAGGTTGCCATCAGATACAGTAGTATGGGAAATATGACTTGTACAAGTGCAAAGGGAGCAACAATAATTGATTATGAACTGACTTCAGTATTTGATTATCATAATTATAGTGATATGAAAATATTGAATAGGACAGAAAGTGATCACTGCCCCCTAGTAGTCTAGAAAAGGAAATCAACTAGGATTATCCCAGTAAGAGAAGATAATATAGAAATTATGAATAAAAGAATTAGATGGGATTCAGAAAAAACTAATAAAAATAGGAAACTGAGTGGCCAAATTGTTCAAATTTTGTATATTAATATCCAGAATATGGGGGATCCAGAGGTGATATATAAGGAAATTATGGATATATTTCAACTAGTAGTTAAGGAACAAACAAAGGAGAAACATACACTATCAGGGCTGATTTTATAAAAATTGTAGATCCAAAAAGAGGAAGCTTGCTAAATTAGTTAGGAAAACAAAAAAACATTCAAATAAAAAGAATATTAAAGAACTGAATTTGGCTAGGAAAAATTATAATCAACATGTAAATTTACATAGACTACAACATCAAGGAGAACTATGGGATATAATGAATAAAGCTATAGAGGAAAGGGATTATAGAAAATTCTCATCCCTTGTAGCCAGAGGAACTTGTAATTACAAATTTCAGATTGATACATATATGGAACCATCGACTTTGGAAAAATACTTTTAAGGGATTTTCAAAATAAAAATACAGCTAAAGAAGAAGAATTAGGTGAGTTAAATGAGGATTTCAGATGGTTTATAACATCTGAGGTGACAGAAGTGATAGAATCATTTAATAATAACAAAACACCAAGGCCAGACAGTATTTCAATTGATTTTTATAAACTTAATATGGACTGGTGGTCAACTACCCTTGCTGACTTTTATAATAAAGCATCAATGCGTGCCTTTGGTCCTGGATCTTAGCATGGAAGCTTTATAATCCCAATCTACAAAAAGGGGTCTAGGATAGATCCGACTAATTATAGACCAATTAGGCTTCTAGATGTGCTGGCAAAAAATTGTGCCAAAATCTCATTAAATAGACTATTAATTATACTGAATTAACAGGAGATAATATCAGAATTTCAAGCAGGTTTCAAAAAAGGGTACTGGTACAAGGAAACAGGTTTTCATTGTTTCCCATATAATAGAAAAATAAAAAAAACTGTATGAAACGTAACATGGGGGGAAGTGCAGACAGGGGGAGGTAAGGGTCGGAACAGTAAATATTAAATGAGAAAGAGATACAAGGATTACAAATTGACATAGTGTCTAATCTCTCTCTCTCTCCATATCCCAGTCTGGTGCAGGGGAGCTTGGAGAGAGGTATCACAGAGAAGCGTGGGGGAGAACATGCCTTGAGGGGGTAAGAAGGCAGATACTAGAATGTGAAATGGTTAAGTAAGTAATAATATCTGATAGGGTGGGTGGTATTGGGCAATAACGGACCACCCAGGGGTATACTGAGGCCCGGCACCACAGACGGAGGGTCTTATAGCCCCTGGAAGGTCTGGTATTGCCCAATACCACCCACCCTGAAGGGTATTATTGCACTTAGAAAATGGGCAACTGTTATCTATATGTTTGGAAAGAAATATCTATTTAAATGTTAAACACTTAGTTGTTTGAGATTTTTTATAATAAAATAGTTCCTCCAACTGCATTTGAATGCTGTTTTTTTTCTTAAATCTAGGGACTTTTGTGCTACTGATGCCTCCATAGTTTTAACTTCTTAAGCTGGTTGTCATGGTTACCTGTATCCCCCCAACACACACACACGCACACACACACACACACACACACACACACACACACACACACACTGGGCTTAAATTTTAAACACACACACACACACACACACACACTGGGCTTAAATTTTAAAGTTTTCTTTATTTGTTTTCCTCATTTCCCTCTTCATGTTGCTGCCCTGTGAAGTGAGATGTCATCCCCCCACCTTACAGTCACGGTCCTTGCAGCAGGGTGGCACCAGTAAGTTGATGATCACCCCCCCACCTCGCTAATATGGCTATATTTCAGGGGTATTGCTTTTATTAGTATATGTTGGATCTCCAGTGTCACCATGGAAGCTTGGCATTGAAGGCAGAGGCTGACCCTCAGTGAAGCTCTGTCAGGAGGCGAGACAGGGGAGAAACTTTATGCAAACCCCCGATCGTGCTGATGGCTTTTGTTGCTGTTCGAATAGAGGTCTGCATAGAGCTGCAGGCATTGTAAGTAATATGGAAAAGCCAGTCTAATGGCTTTAACAATCAGTAAGCTCTTTTTTATAAAAAAAAATAAATAAAACAGTATACTGCCTGGCATTTGAGATGTTCGGCAAATGGGGACTGTTGGTGCAGTATGGGACTGCTGTGAAGCCAATCTCAAGCACAGCTTTCACTCTACTACTTAAAAGAGGAAAAAAAGAGAAACAAAAATGATGCGAGGCTTCTCTGTTTTATGTGTGCTGGATTGCACACTGTGTGTTTATGGTGGGGCTGAGTTGGAGTTCCGTTTCACTTAACGGGAGGGGAAAAATAGCAGTTACTCACTTTTGAAATTTGGGGTGCCCAATGATACACTAAGTAATGGGGCACCCCGAATAGGCACTTGTTTTGAACTGGTCTCTGTTGTAAAATACCCACCTGCTAAAATCGGAGTCCTAGCCAATCAGAAAGCTAGGATTCTCTAGTCCATTTTCTAATGGTTATTTGATGTTGGAGACCCTGCCTGTTGTGGGCTCAAGGTTTGGGGTGTGGAAATGTAAGTTCACTGCAGGGCCTCAATGTGGGGGGGCGGGGTTACTCTTTTTTGTGCAAATGGTAAAGTATATGTATGTGGATTTCGAAATGTTGAAAAGGTGGGAATCTCACATAGGGCAAGGGTAGAGCCTGGGAAGAATGAAGAGGTATAGCATTGGGCGTCTTGTTGGTGAATATGGATACTGAAACAGTAATTGCATCCTGGAATATAAGGGGCTTTGCTAACCCTATAAAGAGGAAAAAGGTCCTCCTGGCACTAAAGAAGCACCATGTTCAAATTGCCCTGCTACAGGAAACGCACCATAATGCGGAAGAACATAAGAAACTGGTGGAAGGGTCGGTGGGTAATTGTTGGGCTGCCTCCTACAGCTCACATAAAAGGGAAGTGGAGATATTGCTCCACAAAAACCTCCCATTTACTGTAGAAAGAAGTGTGTTGGACCCAATGAGGGTTGGTATATTTTAGTGCGGGGCACCATGGTGGGGGACAGCAGGTCACATAAGTTAGCATGTATGCCCCCTCTACTTTTGATATGGACTTTTATAAGAGCTTGCTGAATGTCTTGTTCAGAGAGCAATTCCCCAATCTATATATGGGAGGGGACTTTAATTGTATGATGGAGCCCAACCTGGATCACTCTGTGGGGATGGGCAGACATGTAGGAGGGGTATATCAATGGAGGCAGGGAGTGGTAGTTCTTGATTTGGTAAACACATGGAGGGCGGCAAACCCATGGGCTAAATAATACACTTTTTTTTCAAACCCCCATGGCAATTGGTCAAGGCTGGACTACATTTATTGTACAAGAGGCAGGTAAGGAGGAATTCAAGATATATCCAACAACCCCACACGTATTTCTTGTCGATTCAGGGTCGGTACATTCAGGACTGGGTACACAGAGAGGGTGAGGTGAGTTGTGTGGAACTGGAAGTGGGGAGGCCCCTGGAAGGCTATCAGTGTATTTTGACCTGGGGGGGTAAGAGGGCATACAATCATTTGCAGAACAGGAACCCACTGGTGGAGAGAGCATGGGATGCCTGGGAATAGATGAAAAAAAGGAGAAGGGCGGAAAAGGAAATTACATGGTTAGCACCAGTAGTGGGGAACCAGGGCCCCGTCAGGACACGCCCAGTCAGTAGGGCGCCAAGTCTCAATTTCATCATTCCCTCTTTCTGTGGGGGGCTGTGCCCTTCACACCCCCATGTGGGGGCTTCACCCCCTTTTCTAAATATTCTAACTCTGGGGGGTGGACCTCAGGGATGGGATGGCGAATTTCCCCTTGTGGCACCATAATGATGGGCAGATTCTGATGGATGCCCTGATGGCCAGAAGGGGGGGGGTCATGTCCTGGGAGGAGGGTGGAGTGCATAGCCTTAGAGATCTGTACACAAGGAAGGGGATTAAAATGCTGGAGGAACTCAAAGAGGGGATAGGGCTGGGAGGTATATCCCAGAGTTGTCAGGATCTTGTTGACACTGGCTAGACAATGTATTCCAAATATTTGGTTCTCCCATGCTCAATCCATGGCAAATCAGTGAAAGGCCCTCATGGTGCAGAATCTGGCCCTAGAGTGGTTAACACACCTACTGCAAGGGCGAGATGAGTTGTTCCTAAACAGTTGCGGCAAATATATAGACTCACTGCCCCCAGCAGAGGCAACACTGTCAATGCAAGGTGTGGTGTGATGACATAAATACCATATTTTTGCAGGTAAATTGGAAGGTGCACCAACCAAGGAAGGAATCAAGGAGTCAAAGTCCAGATAACTCCCAGCCTACACAAATGAGATATCCACACCAGGGTAAAAAGGTTAAGGAATTACCATTAGGGAAGGTACCTATATAGGCCAAATGCCAGATGTAAGAAACGCTAAATGAATTATCTCAAGATATGCTAAAATCTAGCGGATTTGTTTATACAATATGAACTAACTTTACCAATATGTGTTGTCTTGAATTTTTGTTATTTTTGAATCTCTCCTTTCAAGTCTTTGTTAAATGGTCAAAAAAGGGGGCAGGAGTAGGCTGTGCTGTAATCATTGTTAATGGTGGCAATCGGAGCAACAGCAAATAAGGGGAAGCAGTTATGTTTTTTGTACTCTTGTTCTAAAAGGTGTTGTGTATGTGCATTTATGGTGATCTATTGTCTGTTTTTGTGTATGGAAAATAATAAAATGACAAATGCAAAAAAAGGGGAGACTGGGCCGGTGAGACACTGGAAATCTTTCTGCAGAATATTTAAATGAGAAACTTATTGTGATAACATTCACTTATTTGATACAAGTTTGGCAAACTTGGGATTTCACTAAGCAGGTTTTTTCCGAAGAGATGAACCTGGGCTTTTTCATATTAACTCAAAAAGGGACGATATCAAATGTTGATGGCATGATAACTGTGACACATAATACAACAGTTATCATGAATACGGCAGTATTATGAAAGTAGACATATTTTGTACAAAACAAATGTCTTCTTAAACTCTTGTGTCATGAAGAGTTAGTGTAGAAGGGACAATTCATAAAGACACCCCAAAAATTAGTTGAAAGGCCTGAAAGCCAATGTTATACCATGAACCAAGATTATCATGGTACTGGATATTTGCCACGGCATCAGTACTTTGTCTTCCAATACCGCATTTTATCGTGAAACCTTGATTCCATGACATCCCCAGTGTCAAAGCTGTGAGGGGCTTCTAACTGGTTTATATGTAATGAAAACAAAAATCCATTTATACGTTGAACTAAGTTGATATTTCATTTAAAATTATTTGTCTGAAATTAAATAAGTGGAATTCATAAAAAAATCTTATCTCTGGAGTTTATGATAGATTTGGAAATTCACTGTAAGGGTACTTTACAGGGGAACAGTCAGAACTAACAACATCACACCCAAGTGTGGGGGCTGGTCCCAATTTGCAGTTTGTGTGCTGCAAAACATGTTTGTACTTACTGCTTATTCAGTATATTACATTTATCTGACTGATCCCGCTGACTCCACACCTAACGTTTGGAGTAACTAGAAAACCCAGAATCCATGCGGCTTACAGCAGATCTGAGCTATAGGAGATTCAGTGCAGTGAATATTAGAGTTTTTATAAGCTCAGATCTTTTGTTTGCTGGTGTGATGTCATTGTCCTCCCAGGGCTAAGTACAGTAACATAGGACCATAAGTGCCAGAAGAACAGTGGGACTGACAAACATCTGATAGGAGCTTATAAAAGCTCTACCATGCACTGCAGGATCAGACAAAGACAAACTGAAGGATATTCTATTTGAATGTGTCAGCTAGTAACCGGATACCATGGGACCAGGAAGGAAACATCATTAAGTGAAAAAGAAAAGACATTCAGAAGCTGGACACACTGCAAGAAGGGTTAGATCTAGGTCGGTTTGATAAATTCCAGTTCATAGGGTGTGATCTGTATCACTGACACACAAAACTAGGACACCAATAAATTACTGTAGAGTCAAAATCATAATAAAATGATCCTGTCAAATTTTCCTGTAGTGGATCTCAAATGGATAAGTTTAATCTCTAGATACCGGAGGAGCCCATCAGTCCACAAACAGGGCAGTAACTGCACTAGCCAAGCACTTCTGTTTACAGGGTCTGTTTAAAAGAAATTGTGGAAGCTGACTGCCTGACATTGATGTTGTGCAGTGCAGGAGAGGGAGGGGACAGGATGCAGCAACTGTGATGAACTATGGACCAGCATTAAACTATCCCAGCATAGCATAGCTGTAGCTGTGCTAGTTGTGCTACTTAGGGTTAGTTGGTATGGTTGTGATTTTTTTTATGTATTTAAGTTTGGGGGGCTTTGCCCCTCACACCCCTAGTTTAAATTAAAATAGCATGGGGACAGGGCCTCTCAACTTAAACAAATTGATAGTAACAGTCACAATGATACCCTAATCCCAAATAGCGCAACTAGTGTGGCGTACTTGCTACAGCAGTGATGGTCGTCTGTAGTCCTCCAACAATGCTGTGGATGTTGCTCCCAGTTCAGTTGCACAGGGAGATTGAGATAGCACAGAGATATATTAAACATAAATTAAGCACAAGGTGTCAATGTAACTTGTTCAGATCACATAGTGAGAAAGTAGCAGCTGTGGGATTCAAACCCAGGTCTCTAGATTTATAGTTCAGAGCCCTTAACCACTTAACCAAACTGCATGAGGATGGGGTGCTGTTTTTGACCAATTTAAAAATTATGCAAAGACCAAAACTCTGAAACTGAGTATAGGACTGCCTTTCTTTCTCCTGCTCCAACTCCAGCATACCTTCTTAAGTCTTAGAAATATAGAAACATAGAAGGTGATGGCAGAAGGAGACCATTTGGTCTATCTAGTCTGCCCTTGATTTCTACCCCCCTATTCACCTTGCATGTGAGGGCTCCCTTGTAAGTGTCCCATGCTGTCTTGAATTCCCCATTGTTTTTGACCCCACCACCCCCGGGGCAGGCTACTCCAGGTATCCACCACTCTCTCTGTGAAGAACTTTCTTGTATTGGTGTTGAATCTCCCACCTTTTAGCCTCAGGTTACTTCCCCTAGTTTTACTCCTCTCCTGAAGTGAAAGAGGTCCTGTGTTGGTACTTTATTTATGCCCTTCGTATATCTGAAGGTTTCTATCATGTCTCCCCTCTCTCTCCTCTGCTCTAGGGAGTACATGTTCAGTTCCCTCAATCTTTCCTGGTAAGACAGTTGTTGCAATCCCTAAACCATTTTAGTTGCCTTTCGTTGTACTGTTTCTAGATGGTCAATGTCTTTTTTTGACGTGTGGCCTCCAAAACTGGACACAATACTCCAGGTGTGGCCTGACCAGAGCTCTGTACAATGGCATAACCACCTCTCTCATCCTACTTGTGATTCCCCTTCCTATATATCCCAGCATACCTTAGGTCTTTAACGCCACCTTTTCACATTGTTTATCCTTTTTTAAGTCTTCTGAAATCATGATTCCTAGCTCACACTCTTGGTCTGAGGTAGTAAGTTTTACCCCACCCAAGTAATATGCCACCCTTGCGTTTCCTCTTCCCATGTGCAAGACCTTGCATTTTTTGGCCTTAAATCTCAGTTCAATGTGCTTACGCAACTGAATGAGATAATATGAGATGATGCCTGTGTAACTTGATTTGCTTTGTGGCTTTCTGCTTCTCTATTCATGGGATATACCACCCTGTAGGGGTACGATGCAAGGAACCCTAGAGGAGGGTTCCCCCCCCACAGGTGCCGGGAAAGAATGAGTCAGCTAAAGGTAGGTTAGGAAGAAGCCCATGGGAAAGAGAGACGAGCCACTGGAGGAGAAGGGGAGGATGGTGGGCAACAAAAAAGAATCCTGGCAAGCCCAGGATGTTTGTGATGCTTTAAGCTTGATGGGGGGAGTGACGTTTATTGCTCCACCCATAGAACCACGGGCTTAAAGTCCTCCCATTCGATGTGCTTATGCAACTGAATGAGATAATATGAGATGATGCTTGTGTAACTTGATTTGCTTTGTGGCTTTTCACCTCTCTATCCATGGGATATACCATCCTGTAGGGGTATGACACAAGGAACCCTAGAGGAGGGCCCCCCACAGGTGCTGGGAATGAATGAGTCAGCTAAAGATAGGTTAGGAAGAAGCCCAAAAAGAATACCCAAAGATGTCAAGCGTTGAAGAGGTGAGGATGATGAATGAATTCTGTGAGAAGATGCGCTAACTTCCTGAGGAGAGAGGGGAAAGGCGGGCCACCATCTGCCTCCATCCAACAGCGGAACCTAATTAACTAACGGGAAGAAAGCACTAACTCTAATATTATGACCATTGGCATAGAGGAGAGGAAAACCCCCCTTTGAGGAGGAAACCTCTAGGGATCCAAGGCCTAGATCACCTTCCCTCCAGGCTGATGGTGTTTGATTTGAGGATGTATATCTTTAAAAGAAAGAGTTTAGTAACTAGAGGGATATGAGTAGGGAGGATGATGGTGGAATAGAGAAGATCCCAAAAAGAAAGCACAGATTGAAGATGGAACATGAGGCTGCATGCAGATCGAATACGAACATGAGGCAAAATGAATACTGATGGTGATGATCACTGCAGGAGGTCGGCAGGTCGATGAGAAAGCATAAGATCCGATAATAGGTATGATCGATTAAGTGAGGCGAGGAAGTAGACATTGAGGTTGATAAGGCATGATTATGTGATGTGAACAATTAGATTCTGTTGTTGTCAATGAGTAGCATCAGAGTCATTGATGGAATGCTCACGGGAACGATGAAACTAGATGAACCTTGCTGGACCCAAGGAGGGTATGCTCAAGTAGTCGATAAGGGATAGTAGATCAGGGAGCAAGGATGTGAGGGAGAAAATCCATGTATGAGTCAGAGCAGAGCAGCAAGGGGTATTCTGATGTGCTCATGAGGATATTCCAGATGTGCTGATGGGACGAATAATACTGCAGACTGGCTTGATGGAGCGATGTACTTCATTGAGCGATGCAAGTGAGCAGGCACTGAGGTTGAAGAGACATGATTGATTAAGCGATGTAAATGATTAGACCCTGAACGATTAGACCATGAGGTTGTAGTCGATGAGGAAGTATGGAATTGAATGATAGGAATGTTAGAGTAAGTGATGCAAATAGATAAGCTTTGAGGTAATACTGAGTGAATGATGACTGGATTTATGAACTCGATATGACTGGAGTTATAAACTCTACACATACGGCAGGATGGCCGTGGTTGATAGGTATTATAGGAGTTATGTTAGGTATGCCCAAAAAGAAATATCGACATTAGGCCATGAAGTGACTGAAATTAGAAGAGCTGGCATGGAAGCAGAAGAATAGGAGATGGGAGGGAACAGATAAACAAACTGAACAAAGGTATTGTGCACCATGGAGCGACCCGAACCTTGCTACTCCTTGAAAGGATGCAGACTCCGAGGCCAAGAAGGCGTGACAAGAACCAAATGGTATGCGAATCAGAAGGGAAGCACAGGACGGCGATCACGGGGAGACAAGCCATATGATGAACGATGAAGAAGGAAGCCATGAGTGGAAAGAATCTACTAAGGACAGAACTAGAAGAAGCAATAGGCTGAGGAAAGCAACAGGAATGGATGAGGAATGAGAAGGAAGTGAAGCCATGAAAACAGGTACAGGAATTGAGGTGAGAAAGGACGAAGGACGAGAGGGAGGTAAATAGGGAAGCATAGGACCCAGCCAGTATGGGAGGAGAACTGCATTGGGTAGAGCCGGAGTAGGCAGTGTAAAATCCATAAGAGATAAGGCCAGACGGAGCAAGGGACTAGTGCAAACATGGCAGCGAACCATGCCAAGGCATACTGAGAGAGGAATCGAATGAGAGGATCAGGTCCAGGCCAAGTATCACGGAGCTGAGGGGCAAATAATTTGAAGACTCTCAGATGAGGGAATCAATGACAGTTGACACAGAGAAAGTAGATTCTGTGAAGGAGGAAGGCTTCGCACGGGGGCAGGAGGGCGAGCCGAATGAGGTGGCACTGAGGGCTGGTCTGATGGAGGCAGCCATGGATGGCCCAAGAGTATGAATGGCAGGGAAAACAAATAGAGAAACTGTGGCATGTGGAGAGAGAAGCCTTGACAGGCTGGAATCCGGGACAGCAGAGTTTGGTGAGAGTGCCAAGGAGAGGGAGAAGCACGAGGGTATGCAGAAGCAGGAGTGGTCGATGGGGAAAATTGAGGGAGGAAAGAACAAAGTTCAGAGGCAAGTGAGGTAGATCAGCACGGGACAACCTAGCCGAAGTGTTGCTTAGAGAACAAGAGCCTTACAAAATACTGGATGCAGACGAAGTAGAGAGCTCAATAAAGAGAAGGGTGAAGAGAAACATGATCAAAAAGGTCTGAAAACTGCAAGGAATAGACAGGGTGAAGCATACATGCCGGTTGAAGCTGGAGAATGCAAGCAGAACTACAGGGCAGATCCTCAAGGTGGGAAGGAGAGGAAGAGAGAAGGTGAAATATCGGAAGCACCAATGGATGCAGAGGGCAACGAACAGCAGGTGGAGGAGCCCACTAGGTGAGATACTGGAAACTAGCAAGGGCGAGACTGTCAGCGAAGACTTAGACTGATTCCCAAGGGGCACTAGCACGGAGGACAACACAGAAGGATGCAGCTGGTAGCAATAAACAGATAAACCGAGTAAGGAAGGCTGGGGGAATACTGGGATGCATAGAGAGAGGCATCAATAGTAGAAAACAGGAAGTTGTTATCCCTCTGTACAGACAGTTGGTGAGACCTCATCTGGAGTACTGTGTGCAGTTCTGGAGACCCCATCTCCGCAAAGACATAGACAGAGTGGAGGCTGTCCAGAGGAGGGCAACCAAAATGGCGCAGGGTCTGCACCAGAAGACATACGAAGAAAGACTAAAGGAGTTTAATATGTATACCCTTGAGGAAAGGAGGGAGAGAGGGGGCATGATAGAAACTTTCAAGTACCTCAAAGGAATCAACAAAGTCCAAGAGGGTGGCATCTTTCAGAAAAAGAGATGTGCAAGAACAAGTGGGCACAATTTGAAGATAGAGGGGGGACGGCTCAGTGGTGATGTGAGGAAGTATTTTTTCACAGAGAGGGTTGTGAATGCATGGAACAGCCTCCCTGAGGAGGTCGTGGAGTCAAGAACAGTGGGGGAATTCAAGAATGCATGGGACAGACATAAGAGCGGTCTAGTGGGAGTAGGGGCCGAGAAAGTGGCTGTTGGTTAGTTAGGATCTGCAGTTTATCTGTTAGGTAGGAAAATGGGCAGTCTAGGTGGGCCAAGCGGTCCTTATTTGCCGTCAAATTCTATGTTTCTATGTAACCTAAGTAAGAATGAGCAAATGAGGGGAGGTAGACAGGAATGAGTCAATGAAAATGATGAGTGGTGCAGGAGGGCAGTGGTTCAAAAGAGTCGAGCGGGAAAAGGGAGACTGCAAATGAACATGAACGATGTTGGAGAGCTGTCAGCTGGCCCATAGCAAACAGCTACAGATGAGAAGGCAAGGCCCGGAGCAGAGATAGAGCCTAATCGAGGTGACTAAGGAAGAGGAAGACGTACTATGAGGAGCACTGCAGGAACATATCAGGTAGATTAGGGAGCATGGGACCTAATGGGAGGTGGCCCAAAGAAATAACGAATGCAGGCCAGATTGAGACAGACGAGGCATACTGAATGAGCATGGGAAAAGATGTGCAGATCGATGGAAGGTAGCAGAGACCAGCCCATCCGTGACTGGAAATGGAATCGATTGAAAGAAGCATGGAAATGAGGCAGCATAGGAGCGATGATAGGCATGGCAAAAAAAAAAATAATCGAATGTAGGCTATGATGGGAAGCAGACTCCAATTGAGAGGTCGATGAAGTACCACAGGATGCAATAGTGATGCAAGCAATGAGGCTCCTCCAAAGGCGGAAAACAGAACAGCCAAGAAGGCGATTCCAGAACCAGAGGGTAGGCGAACGAGAGGGGAAGGACGAAGGGTAGCATAGGACCCAGCCGATATGGGAGGAGAATGGCAGGAAGGTGATCAGAATGAGGTGGCATCAGGAATAGAATGAGAACAGTAATAGGGCAAGTAGGAGTAGGCCGGACAGAGTCCACCAGAGCCGGAGGCCATGAAGGCTGGCAAGCAGGCCAGACTGATGCAGCTTATACATGTTAGGAGAGGGGAACCTCAAGAGAAACGCACGGGTGGAGCAGAGGAGTAGGCAGGCGAGATGGATGAGGGGGCACAGTAGCAGAAGAACCTCGATCAGCAGTAGGGAGCAGAGGAGAGGGACACTCAGCGAGGTAAGGAAATGGAAGAACAAGGAGGACAGCATGGTGCTGAGGATGACGAAAGTAGGAAGGAAAGGAATAGGTGCAGAGGAAAAGACAAAGACTGAGCGTTAGACACCTATCTTCGGGAGTCTCATCTCCCTTCTCTTTCCGATTCACAGAGGAAATTTTTGTCCTCCCCCATATCTCTAGAGGAAATAACTAAGGTTATCAGGGCTTTGCCTTTGGATAGAGTTCCGGGGCCGGATGGATTCTCCTCTTTATTTTATAAGGTATTCCTAGAACAATTAGCACCGGTATTACACCGGGTGTTCCTCTATATCCTTTCCGGGGTAGTGGTGGACTCTCATATGTTTGAAGCTTTGATAGTTCTCCTCCCTAAGCCTGACAAAGATCCTGAGTTAGTACAGAGTTATAGGCCCATATCTTTTTTAAATCAAGATATCAAAATTCTATCAAAGATATTGGTGGATAGGATTACTTTAGTACTCCCGGACTTGGTTGGCATGTCTCAGGTGGGGTTCATGAAGGGGCGATCATCGTCGGACCATCTACGTACTCTTTCGCATGTCTTCTCGGAGACCAGGGACACCTATTTTCCAGCTGTTCTGGTGTCCCTGGACGCTGAGAAGGCATTCAATCATGTGAATTGGAATTTTTTTTTTCAGACACTTAAGGCATTTGCTTCCCCCCCCATATTCATAAACTGGTTACGGGCCCTTTATCAGACTCCTTCAGCCAGGATTTCAGGCAATGGGGCATTCTCAAAGCCTTTCCGTTTACATTTGGGGACAAGGCAGGGTTGTCCCCTTTCCCCCTTGTTATTTAGTTTATATCTGGAACCACTAATTAGAAATATTTTAGATAACCCGGAAATACAAGGGATACCGATATGTAACAGTGTAGTGAAGATTATGACATATGCTGATGACCTTCTTCTTCATTTGTCCCACCATGTTACGTCTATCCTGGCCATGTTAACAGAGATTCCGAAATTTAGTTCCTTTTCGAATTATAAACTGAACTCCAATAAATCATCCATTTTTCCCCTTAACCATAAAGTTTTTAAACATGAGCTTACCCCTTTTGGGGTGTCTTGGTCACCTGGATCCCTTAAATATTTGGATATTAGACTTACCCGTAATCCATCTATGTGGTTCAAAGAAAACCTGGACCCTCTTTTCCAAGTGATCACTCAAGATCTTGAAAGATGGCCGAAGCTCCCTATTTCATTATGGGTCCGGATCAATATAATTAAAATGAACATATTTCCTCGTCTCTTTTATCCTTTATCTCACTTCAATTCGTTTATTCCACTATCCTGGTTTCAGAAAGTGCACAGGCATTTCTCCAAGTTTATCTGGTCCAGCAAATGCTCCAGATTGGCATATGACAAATTGGCTGCCCCAAAATTGGACAGAGGGTTGCGTATTCCTCATCTGGCTATTTACTATTGGGTTAGCCATCTATCAAAATGCCTCAGGTGGGTGCACCCGGGGCCAGACGACTCGAGGCCAGTCTGGCTTAATATTGAGCTAGATTGTATCCAGTCTATGAATATGGACCCCCAAACTCTGTTCTACATCAAGTTCTCCTCTTTGCAAGAAACCCACAAATGTGTGGCCCTTATGATCTCCTTAAAAGTACACGCACAACTGTGTTCCTTTTTGCGTTACAATTCACACCTAGATCTGTCCCAATCTATATGGAACTCTCTGTCCTTTACTATAAATAAGCAGCGGATCCCTCCCACGTGGCTGCCCCAATTAGGGGAAGGAATAGTATCTACCTTTATTGATGATGAGAGTACATGGCTCCAGGTAACTAACATTATCCTAAAATTTAATATTCCAGTGGTCCTTTATTTCAAGGTCCTACAGCTAAGGCATCTCCTTACAACCTCACTGCGTAGTACACCTCCCAGTCCTCCGGTATTTTTCTTTCATAACTGAGCTTTCCTCCCTATTAGGACCCTCCAGGGTAGTTTCAAAGATATATCAAACCCTGTTTCAGTGGCAGTATGGTGGCACATCCGGTCCATTGAACTTTTGGGCTTCTACCTTCCCCCAGCATAACTTGGATTGGTCTGCATTATGGTGATATTGTCATACGTATGTGTCGCAAGACAGACTATGTTTCATGCAATATCACATCTTGCATAACTTGTACTACACTCCAGTCAAGTTAGCGAAATGGGAGCTTCTTGAATCTGGGTGGTGTACCTGATGTTCTCAGGAAGAAGGAACGCTTCTACATATATTTTGGTCATGTCCCAAAATAATCCCATTATGGAATTCAATTAAAGCTGAGTTGGACCCCTTATTAGGTTTTCAAGATAGCTTCACCCCGGAAATTTGCCTGTTGGGAGATTTGTCCCTTATAGATACTAAAGTTCAGAGGTTTCACATGGCTATGATAACATTATCTGTTAAAAAAATTATACTTAAGCATTGGAAAGATGATATCATTCCATCCTATCAAGAATGGATTCGTGAGATCCTTGCTAATCTCCGTACTGAAAAAGCTATAGTGAATCTCTATAACAGGCAATGGGCTTACAAGCATATCTGGGATCCCTTTCACACTCTAATCACTGTTGGTATGAATAAGAATGATGCAGATAATCGTGTGTCTTAGACCAACCATAGCACATGTAGTAAGGCATTATAATACTTCAGGATGCTGCTGTGCGGGGGGTGGGAGGGGCAGAAGATATCGTGTATGTTTCCTTTGATGTGAAATTTTCTCATGTCTGCCTCCTGTATTGTGGAAAATTTGTTAATAAAGTTTGAATTGAAAAAAAAAAAGACAAAGACTGTAGGGAGGGCAGGCAAATCCAGGACAGGTGCAGGTTTGACTGGAGGGAATCCTTGACGGTTAGCAAAAGAAATATCGATAGCAGGCTAGACGGAGCAAGGGAAAAGAGCTGACTTGGCAACGAACCACGCCAAGACAGACAGAGAGGAGTAAAACAGGAACGGATGAAATACAATGACGGTTGGAAACCATGGAGGCTGGTATGGAAAAGTGATGCAGGAAAGGACGGAGGACGGTAATAAGGTCAAGGGAAAATCAGCCAAAAAGAAACAGTGAATGCAAGCCACAATGGGAAGTAGACCCTGACGCCGAAATGAATGAGTCAGCACAGGGAAGGCCAGCCAGGGACAAAGGAGTCGAGGTGCCATCTAGTGGCGAAGAGAGGGATTGCAGCATAAGCTGTGAATAAACAAAAGCACGCAAAGGGGTATGAAGAGAGAGTGCAAAGCCGCCAGAAAGTGTAGCACAGACTCCAAATTTTTTTTTTCTTTTTTTTATTGTCACTAGAACCAGAAAGCAAGTGAAGGGGGGAAGTAAGAGGCAGCCTTGACGAGGAAGGGAGACCATGTTGTGTGGAGAGACAGAGCCCCTACTTAGGGAGAGAAGAGTCACATGGTAGAAACCATGAAAAAGCAAGGCATGCTCAATTCCAAGGGAAAGTAATTGTTCTTGACTCAGGCAACCTTAAAATCGCCAACTGGCTAAAAACAACATTCCAGGCAATCAGCGATAGAGACTTGGAGAAACTCCCAATTACATGCCACAGATTGCTGCGCTAAAGAATAAAGTTAGGCAGAGAGCAGAACTTCCTGGGAAAAATTCCCACAGTGGCAGATGCCCCAGTTATGAGCAAGTCAGAATGCACTACTACGAAGACCCCCAACCCAGAAAAGAACATTAAGGCTTACCGGAATGGAACTGGAAACTGACCAAGCAACCGCAACCCAGAAACAGCAAATGCAGCGGCCACGAGAGAAGACTTCTGAAAACAGGGCATTATGGAGCTCAGCTCATCAGTGAAATAATCCACACATGCAATGCAGACCTTGAGTCAGCAAACCCACGTACCAATGCCGACAGTAGACAGAAGGGTTGAGGCAGCAGCAGAGGGTGGAGGGCAACGAGACGAGCAGAAGATGCATAGGAAGGCGGCAAACAAAACAACTGCTATGGATGGAAGGAGCCCAGGACAGAGCAGATGCAGCGGAGTGAAAGGACGAGCCGAGAAAAAGCAAGGTCCAGAGAGAATGGGGGGCCAGTGAGGAGAGGGAAATGAGCGCTCAAAAGCACTGATAGAGAAGGGGGAAAAGTAGCCCTCAAAAGCACCGACAGATAAAGGGCCAACAGAGGAAGCAGGAAGGGAGAGAAGGCATGGTGAAAGGAGCTGAGGAATGTGATGAGGAACAAATGAAGGGACAAACAAGCTAAAGAAGGCAGAGATGACCAAAGGCAACCGGAGGCGGCTGCAGAGAAGTCTAGAGAGGAGATGGAGGAGAGCAGCACCTCCAGCAGCGAAAAAGAATCCTGGCAAGACCAGGATGTTTGTGACACTTTAAGCTCAATGGGGGAGTGATGTTTGTTGCTCTGCCCATCGAACCACAGGCTTAATGCCCTCCCATTGCCATGCTCTAGACCACTCCTCGAGCTTTATTAGGTCTGACTCCATCTTGCTTACTCCATCGGTGGAGTCCACCCTGTTACAGGTCTTGGTGTTATCAGCGAATAGACTTACCTTCCCCTTAAGCTTGTCTGCAATGTCAGCTATGAATATATTGAAATGTTGAGGCCCCAGTACCGAACCCTGGGGCACACCACTAGTTACCTTACCCTCCAATGATACTGCACCATTTACCTGGACCCTCTGTGTTCTGGCCTGCAGCCAACTTTGTCCCAATTTTACCACCTCCTGACCCACCCCTGAGTAGACTAACTTCTTTACTAGCCTTTTGTGTGGAACTGAGTTGAAGGCATTGCTAAAGTCCAGGTAGACTACATCTACTGCTCCTCCGTCATCCACAACCCAGTCAAAAAATTCAACCGGATTTGTTTGGCATGACCTTCCCAATGTGAAACTGTGTTGTTTTGGGTCCAACAGCCCATTTGTCTTGAGGAATGCTATTATTCTTTCTTTGAGCAGTGACTCCATCATTTTTCCCTGGCACCTATGACCTGCGACTTGCGGGAGGCGTAGGCATGCACCATGGGCATGACTCATGTGTTCTGCATGCCGCAAGTCACGGCCCACTGCAGACTGCCCCCCAGAGTCCACCCTGCCCCAGAACACCATGGCAAGCACCAGTGGACATGGGGGGGCTGGACAGGTGGCACAGGAGTCTGGGGAGGGCACATTGGAAGATGGACCCCCAGGGGTCCCTGACATTCAGGGGTTGGGGGGCATGGATGTGTTTGTGGGGACATGGGGAGCACAGTAGGACCTTTGCTGCAGTGCTACAGAGTGGGCATCTGTCAGATGGCACTGACAGATGCCCCTTAGAGCATTTCTGAGATGTTCTAACTTCACTGCACCATTGCGTCTCCTAGAATAGTGTAAGTGGGTTACGGCAGCTGTTCGTTTGGAATAGGGCGCAGTTGCTGCCATAACCCACCCTTGCACCATGTCATTGTGGGTTGTGGCATAGTGGGTAGCGAATCCCACATTTGTCGTAACCTGCAGAGGGTATGGCAGCAAGGTGCCTTTCGGAATTGCATCCGGCGTAACGCATGGCGCAGGTTGCGAGTTATGCCATGAGGTTTGGTGTAACTCAACTTGCGCCAGTGTAAGCCATCCTGGAATTGGGCCCCCAGTCTCTGTCATCCTTGGTTTTCTGGTATATGTCATATGTCTTCTTTTTTTCTTTGACTATGGTAGCCACCTCCTTGAAGAACTAGAGTGGATTTCTTCTTCTTTTCGTCTTGCTGATCCTCCTGGTGCATTGGTCCATGACTATTTTGATTGCTGTCTTTATTCTTTTGCACAAGGCCTCTACTTCCCCTTCTAGCTCTTCACATAAGTATTCTTTTAGGCTGGGTCTCATCTTTTGGAAGTCTGCCTTCTTGAAATCCAGGATCTTAATTTTGAAGTGACAGGAGTCTTTTACTAGGTTTACTTGAAAACTAACCATACGGTGATCGCTGTTTCCCAAATTACTTCCTACATTGATTTCCTGAACCCTCTCACTGTTTGTGAGAATTAGATCAAGAAAAGCATCTCCCCTTATTGGGGCTTTGACAAGCTGCCCCAGACCAGCACTCTGTACGGCCAACAAGAAGTCCCTACCTTTTGTTTTAGCTGCTGTTTGCATGCTCCAGTTCATGTCTGGAAGGTTAAAATCCCCCATCAGTATTATCTCGCTTCTATCTGTCATGTTGTCTATTTCCTCTATTAGTTCTTTGTCCTCATGTTCCTCTTGATTGGGGGGTCTTTACGTGATGTGAATTTTGATGGATATTCCTTTACCCACATCTGCTGTTAGCCATAGTGACCCTGAGAGCAACTGCAACTCTGTGGCTTTTATTTCTTCCCATATATAGATAGCTATTCCCCCCCTTTTTTTTCTGTTTCTGTCCTTTCTAAACAGGTTAAACCCTAGTATAGTCATGTCCCAGTCATGGTTTTCTGTGAACCAGGTTTCTGTGACAGCCATCCAATCCAACTTTTCCACTTCTATGACAGCTATGATATCTGGAAAGTGTTTTGCCAGGCTGCTGGCTTTTGTAACCATTGCCCTCCAGGAGTGTGCTCACTCTTCTGTGTGAGGGTGCTTCCCATTCCTGGACTGGCCTGATTTGGTGTTATTGCCTGAGAGATGTTGTGGAGTGTTGGAATTTTGGAGCGTGGTGACTGGTTTACCAGCGTTCCGGATGTGTGTTATACCCTTTATTATTCCTGTGTTTCCTACTATCAGCATCACTAAGGAAGAAGGCATCAGGACCCCTCAAACAGTTCCATCTCTGGATGCAGATGACTGAAGCTTAGACTCAGATAAGTGGAATGTTGATTTTCTAAAGGGGCCCATACAGAGAGGGGTTCTTGGGGCAAGGGTATAGTGTAAGCTGGGGACTGTTCCTGGGCTTAGGGGTATAGATCCCGGGGGCAATCCTCTAAGGCCAATACCTTACCACTAGTCATGGGGACCCTCTCTGATCATCAGAGTTGGCCGAGGCACAACAGGGGCAAGGCCCCTCTCACTGACAGGCCTACGCTGAAGACAGGATTTCATGGTCTAATTTAAAATGTATGCATCTGAAAATGAAACAGCTTTATGGGAACGGCCGCTCCCAGTGTTACAGGTTCTTGCATGATTTGCCCATTGGCATAAAGTTTTAAGTTGTTGGGGATGAGAGAGGAACACCTCGGCTGATGGCTGATATACTAACAATAGGCACAGATGATTAAAGGCCAAAACTGGCCCACAAAAGCAGGGTAATCACAGGTGGCCCCTAGGACACACCGGGAAGCTGTTATCTACCCATGGGTCAACCAGAGGTCCAAAATACAGGTTTGAATACTCTCTTTCATCACCCTAGGACATATCAGATCCTGGAGAGAGTGCCTGACCATCGCACTGCCAACCCCCCCTCCAGCTGACGCCAGGGAAACATACATAGGGCGGAGTCTATCCTGCTTGAAAGGCAAGTGCACACACGTCCTGGTTAGCCAACACTGGGACCATCTATGGTTCCTTAATCCAGATAAGGGTCACCCCCTCTCCGTAATCAAGTCTAGGACTGTCAGCCCAGGTGGAAGGACTGGTCAACCTATACCTTGAGGGGTATATACCAGGGGTCTCTCAGGGATGCTGCGAGTACTCACCACAATCCTAGCAGACAGGCAAGCCTATAATGCAGCACGCAACCAGTGCACCTGGGCCATAAGACAAGCCAAAGCTAACTACTATCAAACCGCCTTAACCTCTTCCTGGAGCTCTGCCCGAGCCTTCTGGGATAACATAATGGAGTTAAACGGGAAGACCTGCTCCCCTTCTCCCTCACAGATGGTTATTAATGGCACAATTAATACTGACCTATCTCGTGTTGCTGACTGCCTCAACACAACTTTCTCTGACCTAAGTGCAGTCCTTCCTGCTCACTTGTTTGACCCCATCCCTATAACCAACCACCCAGCTGTTTCTCGTCCCCTTTCTTCAGGGCTATCTCCCCATGATGCTAAACCACCCTCCTAAAAGCCCCTCACCTCCCACAACCCGAGCTGTGACCCCCTTGACTCCAGGATACTCCACCTGACACTGGATGTCATGCTAGCCCCCCTTACTGACCTACTTAATCGATCCCTGTGCCTCGGCCAATTCCCAAGTGCAAGGAAACAGGCTGAAATCACCACTATCCATAAAAACGGAGACCGCACAGTACCAAACAACTACAGACCTATCTTCATCCTTCCCCCTCTCAAAGACTCTGGAGAAAATAGTATCCACGCAACTCGTGGATTATCTATCCAACTACAACATACTGTGCCCAGAACAGCATGGCTTCCACCCTGGTCACAGCACCACCACAGCCCTACTGGAGTTTTCCCACCAAATACACTCTGCACTTGACGCAGGGGAGATTGCTGGGGCAGTGTTCATTGACCTATCCAAGGCCTTCGACACTGTGAGTCACCCATTAATGCTTGACACCCTCCGTCAGCTGGGTCTCTCATCTGGCCCTCTGGCCTGGTTCTCCAGCTACCTCTGGGATAGATCCCAATGGGTCAAATTAAATGGAATCCTATCTACTGCACTGCCTGTATGCTCCAGGGTCCCACAAGGCTCCATCCTGGGCCCTACATTATTCAGTCTCTTTTTAAACACCCTTCCCAGCTCCTGTACAGACAAACTGCTTCTTTATGCAGACGACGAAGTCCTAGTCGCCTCACACCCCGACCCACTCACCCTCCAGAGCTCTCTGCAACTCTCCTTCAGCCAAGCTGAAAAATGGTTCCTCGACCATCACCTGGTTCTGAACCTCAAAAAGACAAAATCTATGATCTTTGCACGCAGACAGAGCAACTCCAAAAATGCTCCCCTTTGCATCATTCCCAGCACCCTCCACCCCCTTGAGCAGGTATCAACATACAAATACCTGGGCATCACCTTCGACTCGGCTTTCTCCTACCATGCCCATGTCAGTGCTTTGTCCTC
This sequence comes from Neoceratodus forsteri, assembly GCA_016271365.2. Taxonomy (NCBI): domain Eukaryota; kingdom Metazoa; phylum Chordata; order Ceratodontiformes; family Ceratodontidae; genus Neoceratodus; species Neoceratodus forsteri. Next base: position 1,046,662,693 of record CM057449.1, read on the forward strand.
TGCCATGAATGCCCGGATTGGACTCCTCTACCGTCACAAAGACTGCCTCCCCGAGTTCGCCCTATGGCTGGCTATCACTTCCTCCATCCTGTCTTTGGTTGACTACGGACTCCCCATCTATGCAGCCGCTGACCCCACTGCCCTCACCAAAGTACAGACCTCTATCAACAAAGCCTGCAGGCTCCTGACCAGTGCCCCCAGCAGAACTCACACATGCCAGCTCTACTCCATCTCAAACATACTCAATCTTAAAGAATGCCTGCAATATCACACCTGTATACTGGCTAAAAAGGCTCTACTTGGGTTATGCCCCCCAGGAGTCACCACACCGCTTCTACGGGCCTCCCACTCGGTCGCCACCTGTAATACTACCAAAGCCACCTTCCAGGTGCCTAGAGCCAGGACCTCACTTGCCCAAAGGTCCTTTCACCACAGAGCACCATCCTGGTATAACTCCCTCCCCACGCACATCACAAACATCTCCAAAATTGGCCCCTTCAAAACCGCCCCACGCAAACACCTCACTAGCACTCAGAGCTGTATATGCCTATCATAGGGCTATCCGAGAGCGCCTTTCAAACCCAACCTGTCCCTATAGTATTACGTATGCACTAGTTTTCTCGATTAGCCTTTTTTCAGTCTGTACTCCACATACTGTTTCTTGTGTGACCCACTGCGACCCCAAATGATTTATTTTTTCGTGAGCTCTTCTGCAACTTGCCTATTTTTACTTGCTCTTTGAAATGCCTGTTATGTATGCTGTTTGTGTCTCACCTGTGGTGTTCTCCACTGTCTTGCTTCACAAATATATTGTCTCCCCTCCCTGCGATGAGGTGCCTTTGTAAATGAGTCTTTGACTCAAAGGTTTGTAAATCCGATATATGAATTAAATAAATAAATCAATAAATAATTCCTCACTAAAGGTTCTGAAGGTCTTAAAGCGAGCACCTTCAAACAGACTGTTTTAAGTTACCCGTGCTCTGGATGGCCCAAATGTAGGCTGCCCACCCACTACAGGGGTCTAGTCCCTATGAAAAGACAGTGGCTAAAGACCCAGAAAGGGACAGCTTATCCCACCATACACAGACCCACTCTCTTCAAACAGAGCAAAGTTAGTACAGTGGCCACCCCCAAAGAGGCCAGGCTGGCCACTGAGTGAGTTTACTAGCTGGCCATTAGCCTTACAGTCTCCTTAATCTGACCTTTAACCAGGTCCATTGTACATAGTTTGTTGTTGTTATACAGTTATGATAGGCTGTTTATAGAGCAGATGCTAACTATAAGTGTAAAGAAGGCAGACAGTCGAAATAACAGGAATTCTGATGGTAAAATAAAGGACAAGGAGACACAGGTAGATTGCAAAGGTTTTAGTCTGAAAGTTATGAAACCTACTGGGTCTACCCTGAGGACAAGTGATGGCCTCAGCTACTACTTTTTGTACCAAAAGCCTGAAACAGGCATTATTCTCCCCATTGTGACCATGGATGACATACAGTGTCTTGCATGGAACATCAGTGTTATGTATACTGTTGTACTATCTAATTGCTCCCTCTCCCCTTCCCCCAGGACGTACCGTGAGACGAGCATCTTGTTGCTCAGTGTAATTCTCCTGGTGAAACTTTTCAATAAATAAATAAATAAATCAGGGGGGTTGATGCCCCAGTCAAAAGGAAAAAAGTCCTTGCTCACCTAAAAAAGTTGAGGACTAAAGTGGCTTTTCTTCAGGAGACCAAACTGCTACACAAAGATCACGCACTCTTGGTCAAAGATTGGGTAGGGCAGTAGGTCCATGCCAGTGCCCTGACATGACAATGAGGTGTGGTTATCCTTCTACACAGATCCCTTAACTGGACAATAACAAAATCCACTGCAGACCCAGATGGACGCTGGGTGATAGCCAATATCACCACCCTAACAGGACCACTGACCCTATGTAATGTATATGACCCTAATCAGGATGACCCCAGCTTTTATCATGCCCTGGCCAGCTCTCTGAATGCACTCATTCCTCAAAATACCCCAATTCTTATTTGGAGGGGACTTTAACCTCACTCTTGTGCCCCTTGTAGATAGGAGTACAACCAGGAAGGAGGCACATACGAGAGCGAACAAGGCCCTACTCCAGCTCATGAGCGAGTTAGGGCTCTCGAACAGTTGTAAGCTGTTTTATTCCCAAGCGAGGAACTACACTTTCCACTGTGCTATGCACACCTCCTACAGTAGGCTGGACTTCTGGCTCTCGTTCCCCTCACTGACTCAGAATATTTTAGATGTGGTCATCCTGCCCATGGTGCTCTCTGACCACGCACCAGTACAATTGCAATTCTCTTCGTGCCCGCCCACCCCACTCCTCCAAATCCTGGAAGCTAGACCCACTGCTCCTGAGGGACCCGGAATTCACCCAATGGGTGCAGAAAGATGCCACCCACTTCCTTCAGAGCAACCCCATAGCAGACACAAGCCCAGGGAACACATGGGAGGCTTTCAATGCCTCCATGAGAGGCATCATTACAAGTTTCACTGTAGCACGGCTGAAGGAAAGGGAACAACGACTAGCAACATTGGAGGATAGACTCAAAAATGTAGAGGCGGCACACAAAGCACTCACCCACCCTTCCCTGCACACACCCTTAGGGAAAGAAATACTAGGGATGAGACTTGAAATCAATCAACCCCATTGAGTAGGAAGGTAGAAACTGCCATCCTAAGACTGCGGCATAGGTATTGGGAGGGCGGGGATAAAGGGGGGAAATTACTGGCTTACCAGCTAAGGAAACAAATGGTAGACAGGCAGATAGCAGCACTAGAGGGGCTGGATGGCCAAGTGAAAAATAGCCCCCAGGACATTAATGGCATTATGGCCATCTTTTTTGCCAAACTATACTCCTCAACTCATGGAGACCCACCACACGGCACCCAGCAGTTCCTAGAACAGCTCACCCCATAAAACTCTCCCAACTTCAAGCAGAGTCACTTGAGACCCCCATTACAGTGGAGGTCAGGGGAGCAATCCTTGGCCTTCATCCTGGCAAGTCCTCAGAAGGGGACAGCTACCCCATAGAGTTTTACCAGCGAGCTGCCACCCAAATAACTCCATTACTTACAAGGGTATATCAGGATGCAGAGTCCCTCGATTGTGATTACAGTGATCCCTAAGAAATGTAAGGACCCAGCCAAAGCTGCAAACTATGGCATACTGATGAGTCCTGGTAGGACGAAACACGTGTCTATGTTTTCTGTTAGCACCCTTTGCAAACTGTGTGAGAGGCCTTTCAACACCATGCATTTCTGCTTAAAGTTGAACCAGCGTATTATTCTGTGGTGATTTGCATATGCAACCCATGATGCTTTGCATTGTGGGGGCATGTGTGATTTTGTATTTCTTTGAAACTTGGCTTCCCGGCCAAATCCCCTTTGGGGTAACCATTACCTCAGTGCTTGCACACAAAGGTTCTTTGTCTTTTAAATTGTTTTTTGTTTTAATTGGGTTCACCACAACATAACCCAGAGAGACCATCTTAGGGTAGCTGGTTCATTCCACTGGGGTGTCAAACAGACGAGGCATACTGATGAGTCCTGGTAGGATGAAACACATGTCTATGTTTTCTGTTGGCACCCTTTGCAAACTGTGTGAGAGGCCTTTCAGCACCATGCTTTTCTGCTTAAAGTTGAAGCAGCTTATTATTCTGTCATAATTTGCATATCCAGCCCATAATGCTTTGTATTCTGGGGGCATGTGTGATTTTGTTTTTGTGCAAACTACAGACCCATTTCCCTCATCAATGTGGATAGCAAGATCTTTGCTAAAATCATGACCAATAGACTAAGCCCACTTTTGCCAGAGCTTATTCACCCCACACAGGTAGGCTTTATTCCAGAGAGGAACAGCTCAGACCATATTCGATCCCTTATAAACCTTATGTTTGCCATGAAAGACATCCCTACTCTGGCAGCAGCTATTGCTGTAGACTCTGAAAAGGATTTTGACTCACTGGTGTGGACTATCTCCACTTAGTGCTTTCCCGCCTAGGAAAAGGAGACAGATTTGGAGCCAGAATCCAGGCCAACAACCATTCCCCCTCAGCTATGGTCACCACAAACCACCTACTATCACCTTCTTTTACACTTGGCTGAGGAACTCAGCAAGGATGCCCACTGTCACCCCTTCTGTTTGTCCTGGCAATAGAATCCCTGGCAGGAGCAATTCGGCAGTGCCCAGACATTCAGGGCATTAAAATCGGGAACAAACGATACACAACCCTGATGTATGCTGATGACCTACTCATTCCACTGGCTTATGTGGCAGGGGCCCTACCACCATTGCTGAAGCTTCTGGACTCATTTGTAGCACCCTCCAGCCTTTGGCTAAATCAGATGAAGATGGAGATGATGGCCCTTAATCAAAGGTATACACAAAACCTAGCCTCAATGGAAGGACTGCTGTGGGCAACAGTTGGTATCACCTACCTGGGCATTATAATTATCCCCACCCAGACAACCTGTGGGATGCCAACCTCCAACCCCTCACACACAATCCATACAAACAGAACTCAACAGGTGGAAATGCCTATTACTCACTCTGGCTGGTAAAATAGCAACAATAAAAATGGTTTCTGCCCTCAAAAGTTTCTATCTCCTAGCCCATATCCCCACTCTGCTCCCCAAGAAATGGATTCAGACCATTAACAGGATAATAGGGGATTTTCTATAGGAAGGAAAAAGCCAAGGTTTGGCTGTAATCAATTGCATGCCCATTGGAGGGATGGAGGCTGGAATCAGCCCTGGATAGAGGGTTACAAAATAACATTCCAAACAGCACAGACAATTCTTTGGCTACGCCCCCTGACTACACACTCACCACAATGGGTAGATATGGAATGCACTCTTGGGGGTATGCTCACCCTCTGCCCTCCATTACAAAACAGGGGGCCCGTCCATAGCCCACCACCCTATGATTGACCCTTCAGTGAGGTACTAGAAGGCAACACACAAGAAACTTGGCCTTTCCCTGATCCCTCCCTCACGCACACCTATATGGGACAACCCCAACATTTTAATTGACAGAAAAACTTGCCATTGGCTCCACTGGGCATCAAAAGATATTCTATACATGCCAAACATCCTGGACTCCCTCATTTCCAAAGTAGCCACTTTCCAATCCCTTAAAGACAAATGGGGACAACAGCAACATGACTCTTGGCATTACCTCCAACTTAGGGATGCTGTAAAGCCACTCCTCACCGAACACAATAATCGTAGGCAATGAAGTGAAACCACAACTTGGCTGGCTATGACCAAGGGCCTTGCAGGGAAAATTTACTCCAGGCTAATGGTCACTCTTCCATCCCAGTCAAAAGACTCAAAAATCAGATGGGAAAAACTTCTAGGTACCTCAGTCTCAAAAGAATAGTGGGTCCAGGCATGGAAAGATTCTCATCACTGGCTAAGGGAGACCTGAAGCAGACTGATGCAGAATAAAATTCTGCATACCTGGTACAGAACACTCATAGTCCTCCACCTAGCTAAGCTAATAGATAATGATAGGTGCTGGAGATGCCAAGTTCAAGGGGGAGACCTGTATCACATATTGTGGGACTGTTCTAAAATTAGATCCCTATGGTGACAAGTGACTGATGTGGGATCCAGAGTCCTTGGGAAGACCATCCCTGTTTCTGCCACACTCCTCATCTTAGGCATCAGAGACACCACTCTGAAAATGACACCATAGAAACATAGAACATAGAATCTGATGGCAGATAAGGACTGCTTGGCTCACCTAAGTCTGCCTATTTCCCTACCTGATGGATAAGCTGCAGATTCTAGTTAACCCCACTAGAATTGCCTTATGTCTGTCCCATGCATTCTTGAATTCTCTCACTGTTCCTGACTCCACAACCTCCTCAGGAAGGCTGTTCCATGCATCTACAACCCTCTCTGTGAAAAAATAGTTTCTAACATTACCTCTGAGCCGTCCCCCCTTTATCTTCAAAATGTGCCCCCTTGTTCTTGCACATCTCTTTTTCTTTTTTTTTTCTATTTTATCTTTTTGTCCCCCGCTGTCTGCTGCCAATTGTCCACCTGGTCGCGGTGCCTCTGACTTCCACCCTCCGCCATGCTCCTCCCCTGAAACCCATGACTTACTGCTCAGAGGGTGGGGTCACGGCACTGGCCAGGTGCTGTGATCAATGGGACTATCTGGGGGAGCCAGTCGGAAGGATAATTGATGCCGAGGCAGGCTTCACAGAGGCGGCAGAATATGGGAATTTTTCCCCCCATTTTACTGAGGGTGGGGACGTGCAATGACATCTGGCGTCCACCACGCCCCCTTAGTTCTGTTGCACGCTGGTAGCTGCGGTGCCCCCGGCCTCTGCCAGGGGTCCGCTAAGCACTGGACGGATTCCGCATCCTCCATCCTGGAGAAGGAGAGCAGTTCATTGGAAGCTCCAACTTTCTCCCCCCACTGGCCCTCTAGTGATCCAAGTCCATTCCCAAACCCGGGTTGCCGGCATCACAAGCGGAAATCCAACCGCTGCACTGATGGGCCAGTGCACATCTCTTTTTCCAAAAGATGCTACCCTCTTGTACTTTGTAAATTCCCTTGAGATACTTGAACATTTCTATTATGTCCCCCCCTCTCCCTCCTTTCCTCAAGGGTATACATATTAAGGTGCTTTAGTCTCTCCTCGTATGTCTTCTGGTGCAGACCCTACACCATTTTGGTTGCCCCCCTCTGAACAGCCTCCACTCTGTCTTTGTCTTTGTGGAGATGGGGTCTCCAGAATTGCACGCAGTACTCCAGATGGGGTCTCACCAACTGTCTATACAGAGGGATAACAACTTCTTGTTTTCTACTGTTGATGCCTCTCTCCATGCATCCCAGTATCCCTCCAACCCTCCGAACTGCCTTCTCACATTGCTTGCCCAACTTTAGGTCATCTGCTATAATTAATCCTAGGTCTCTTTAGACTATTTTTGTTGTCATTATCTCACCCCCATTGTGTACTCTTCCCCTGGGTTTTTGTTTCCAAAATGCGTTACCTTGCACTTCTTTACATTGAATCTGAGCTGCCATATTTTTGACCATTCCTCCAACCTTGCCAAGTCCCTTTTCATCCTTTCCACCCCACCTTGTGTATCAACCCTGTTGCAGATCTTTGTGTTGTCTGCAAAGAGACATACTTTTCCTTCCAGGTGCTCTCCAGTGTCACTAAAAAAGACATTAAAGAGGACCGGTCCCAGTACCAAACCCTGCGGTACCCCACTAGTTACCCTTTTATCTTCACTGTGGACTCTGTTTACTATTACCCTTTGTATCCTGTTGTCCAGCCAGATTTTTTATCCGGGCTACCACCTTGGGACCCACTACCAGGCTGGCTAACTTGTATATTAATATTTTGAGTGAGACTGTGTCAAATGCCTTGCTAAAGTCTAGGTAGGCCATAACCACAGCCCCTTCCTGGTCTACTACTTTGGTCACCCAGTCAAAGAAATCTATTAGGTTCATCTGACATGACCTTCCTGCTGTGAAACCATGCTGCCTTGGGTCCTGTGCCCCACTGGCCTCTAGGTACTCAACAACGCTTTCCTTCATAAATGATTCCATCATTTTCCCTACCACTGAGGTCAAACTAACCAGTCTGTAGTTTTCTGCCTCTTCCCTGTTCCTACTTTTGTGAAGTGGAATCACATCCGCCCTCCTCCAGTCCTCAGGTACCACCCCATCCTCTCATGATTTGTTAAAGAGAGTAGTCAAGGCATTACCAGTTCTACCCTTAGTTCTTTCAGAATTCTGGGGTGAATCCCATCAGGCCCCATTGCTTTGTCCACCCTCAGTTTCAAGAGTTCTTATAACACCCTTTCTTCTGTGAATGGACTGGTATCAACCCCCCTATTCAGAGTGTTTCTCTTGTTTGGTTTAGGTACCTCCCCTTCCTCTTCTGTTGTGAATACTGAACAGAAATATTCGTTCAATATCCCTGCTTTTTCACTGTCACCCTCTGTCCACATTCCTTCCCCTTTATTAAGTCTCTGTATCCCTCCCTTGGTCTTTCTTCATTCCCTAATGTACCTATAAAAGGTTTTATCCCCCTTCTTAACAGACTTGGCTATCTTTTCCTCAGTTTGTGCCTTTGCTATTCTGACTGCCTTCCCTGCTTCCTTCTGCTTTAACTGATAAAGTTGTCTGTCCTGCTCCTTCTGTGTTTCCTTATATTTCCTGAATGCTGTCCTTTTCCTCCTTAACCTTCTCTTCCACCTCTATTGAGAACCATAGTGTTTTTTTCCTTTGTTTTGTTTTGTTGATCTGCTTCACACAAAGGCTTGTTGCCTCTGTGATGGCTGTTTTGATTATTCCCATTATTTCTCTACCCCTCCTTCTTGCCCATTTGCTAGTGCTTTTCTGAGGCACTCTCTCATTTTCCCAAAGTCACCCCTCCTAAAGTCCAATACTCTTGTTTTTGTTTGGCTTGACTACATGGCTATGTTTATTGGGAACCACACTATTTGGTGGTCACTTGTTCCAGGATGGCTAACCACTTCTAAATCTGAGATCCTTTCTCTGTCCCCATTTGAGAGTATCAGGTCTAAGATTGCTCCCTCCCGAGTGGGTTCCAACACTAGCTGTCTGAGGCATGCCCCCGTAGGCCATCAAGAATGACCCTGCTCTTGTGTGTGCCTGCAACAAAGGTACTCCAGTTAACATCTGGAATATTCAGGTCCCCCATCAACAATATCTCCCCTTTTTCTGCCATTCTAAGGATGCCTTGTATCATTTTCTTGTCCATTTCCTCCCACTGAGATGAGGGGTCTGTACACAACCCCTGTGCGGATTGTGGTGCTATTTCCTGTCTCCAGGGTGACCCATAGTGACTCATCATCTTCCTGTTTACTCTTTAGTTCTGTTGCTTTAATCCCTCCCTTATATAGAGAGCTACTCCTCCACCTCTTTTACCCACCTTGTCCCTCCTGTTGATTGTGTATCCTGGTATGTTGACATCCCAATCATGGTTATCTGTGTACCATGTTTCAGTGACTGCCACAATATCCAGGCATCCCTCTTCCATCAAGGCCACTAATTCAGGGAGCTTGTTAGACAGACTGCAGGAATTGGTACTCATCACACTTCATTTTTTGATGGCCTTACCCCTTTTAGCCCTATCCCTGTCCTTACTGCCTTTTTCTGCATTTACCCCTGTCCTGCTCCCTACTGACTTCTCTACCTTGGTGTTTACCTCTCTAACTACTGTGTTTTGTGGGGGGATGCTGGGATTTCCCTTCTCCTTTTTAGTGCCTCCCCCCTTGGCTAGTTTAAATGCTTGCCAATGAAGCATTTAAACCTGTCATCTAGGATCCTGGTTCCCCCCTGGCAGATGCAGACAATCATGCCAGTATGGGCCTGCATCCCTCCAGGTGGCTCCCCAGTCCCCAGTGAAGCCAAAACCCTGAGCTCCACACTAGTTTTTCAACCATTCATTGAATCCCATGGTGCGGCGTACCCTAGCATCGTCCTTGCCATAGACAGGCAGCAACTCCAAGAAGGTTACCGTACATGCTACTTGTCTAAGGCCCCTCCCCAACTCTACAAACTCCTCTTGCACTGTTCTGATCCCATTCATAGCCAGGTCATTTGTCCCTAGGTGGACAATGACATCCAGCTCCCTCCCTTGTGCAGCTGCTCCCACAATCCTGAGGATTCACTTCCTGTCCCTCTGAGCCATGGTGCCAGACTGGCACCTTACCTCCCTATCCCCTTCCTCCCCCACTTCTACCCCCTAATGACTAAGTCCCCCACCAGGAGCTGTTTCCTTCCCCTGTGGTGTCTCATGCCACCCCCTGTGGGTATCCTTTGTGGAGGTTCCCAGCATCCTCCTTGGTCTCCACTGCAGGTGCCTCCATAGGGGAACCACTCTTCACCAGAACAGCATATGAACTGTGGAGAGGTACAACTGGAGGGATGCAGCTCTGTTCCACAACCCTCTTCCTCCCTGAGCCCACCTTGGTCTAACCGCTCCTCTTTCTTGGCAATCTCTGAGGTGCAAAAAGGTCCAAATCTGGCATCCCCCATTTGGTGAACACTGTGTCTGCTACTGATTGTAGCAGAGACCACTAGTGAGTTAATGGTTTGGCACAGCTGAGAGGTCTGCAACCACATTCAGAGAACCTGGAACATGGACTGTCTGTAGACTGAGCTGATTATTCATCTCCCAGTCCCACACTCTAATGGCTTTCTGACATAGGAGGTAAGAGTGTGTGCCTCCCTGCTTGTTGACATAGAACACTACGAAGGTGTTGTCCATCTGATCTCGAAGGTGACTGGGAAGTAGGACTGGAATCTGTGCCTGTAGAGAGTACAAAATAGCCCATAACTCAAACATATTGATATGCAGGTTCTCCTCTAATGGGGACCACAGTCCCGGAGTCCTGTGGATCCCTAAATGAGCCCCCCATCCTGTCCTAGACTCATCCGTGCTGAGGGTCTGGGTAGGCGTGTCTGGCTGAAAGGGGAGGCCTCTGCAGAGATTCTGAGGGGACCCTCACCAGTGGAGTTCCTGATGAATTAGTTCTGTGATCCGGATAGGTAAATCCAAGTCATCCCTGGTTTAGCCCCACTGGATGCAAAGCATCCACTGAATGGTGCACATGCGCAGCCTTGCAAAAGGGACCAAAACTAAGGCATCCACCATGAGTCCCAGAAGCCGAAGGATGGATCTAGCTGGGACGACAGATGCTGAACAAGTTTGGATTGCTAGTGCCCTGAGGCGCTCTGCTCTGTCAGAAGGAAGGCCTTCCCCAAGGAGGTATCCAGTTGAGCTCCTATAAATTGAAAACATTGGGAAGGAAGGAGCTGTGACTTTTCTGGGTTCACTGTGATCCCCAGGTGCCGACAGAGGGAGACAGTGTCCAGGATGGTCTCCCAAAGACAAGACCTGGACGAGGTCAACAGAAGCCAATTGTCTAGATAGGGAAACAGGAAATGTCCGTTTCTGTACAGTGCCACTGTGACAATGGCATGGCATTTTATGAAGACCCTGGGGGAAGAGGAAAGACCGAAAGGGAGGACCCTGAATTAGTAGTACCGACCTTCAAACTTTAATCTCAGGAATCTCCGATGGTTTCTGCAGATGGGTATGTGCAGATATGCATCCTGCATGTCCAGGGAAGCCATCCAACCCCAACCGAAAGGAAGGGAAGGAGATTTGAAAGCGAGACCATTCAGAATCTCTGATAGGAGATCCACCAATTGAGGTCGTAGAGATCCAGGATGGGCCTTAAGTCCCCCGACTTCTTGGGAACCAGGAAGATGTGGGAGTAAAAACCAGAGCCTATCTCTGCCTCCAGAACACTTTCTATAGCATCCTTGGCCAGAAGACACTGAATCACCTGTCTGATGGGAGCTCTGTGGTTTCTCGGGTAGTGAGAGGGGGGCAGAGGTCTGTCCGGGGGCAGTAACTTGAACTCTATGGAGTGCCTGAACTCCACGAGATCAAGGACCCACTGGTCAGAGGTCACTTCTCTCCAAACTTGGGCATAAAAGGAAAAATTACCTCTCACCAGCTCTTCTGATAACAGGTCTGGGAGAGGAGGGTCGCTAGTCAGGTTGAAGGAGGGGGAGGGAGGGAGGGCGGCGGCAGGAGGTCTAGCCTGTCTAGAGGAGGTCGAGGCAGCACCTCTGGACCCACCTCTTCGACCAAAGCCTCCCTGCTGAGTGTGATACTGAACGAGGGGCTGCTGAGGCTGATGTCCCCCTCTGAATGTAAATGGCTGGTCCTGCTGGCAATACAAGCCAAGAGAGCCCTACTATGTAGTTGGCAGACTACAAAAATCCCAACCATGTGGGAGATTATGGCGACTCTCACAGCAACAGCAGAGCTGGACAGATTGTCACACTCCCAGGAAGACAGCATTACTAAATTCTACACCTGCTGGGGCCATACATGGCCTATACAAGCCCTTCAGCTGGCATAGGCTGAATGCACCCAGAAGCTGACCATCAATGGTCCACACACCCCATATGGTCAGCTCCAACTCACCAGAAGGTTGGCTCATTTGGTCTCCTTTTTATATGTATCCCACACAGGTATGGCTGCTCCTACAACCCCGTTAGGGATGTGCATATTCCTAGGTGCTTCTTACCCCCTCTATAAAAAAAGTTTGGCAAGATAATGCTCAAACTCAGAAGGTAGCTCTAACAAATGGTATTATTACTATAAATGTAAATAGTTCTAGTGTTCATAGAACAAGTGTTTCTTTGTGATGTGTTGTATGTTTCAGAGGTCTGAGTGATCACTGCAGCAGCTGATCTGGTGGCATCAGCTCCAGATCTCATAGGAAGCCATGATAGTATAAGATCACATTCACCTGTGACACACTGAAAATCCCCCCAACCCATAATAAAGATAAAGTAAATACCCTCTACAGGCAAATTCCAAACCCCTTGAGCTTAGGAAAGTACCTGATCAGCCAAGAAACTAGGTAACAAGGGAAACTCAGCTCATATACTGTAATACGATAGTAAACTGCTTATACTAGATATGCATCCTACTGTAATACATTATGTCATGGTCCTCTGTACAGATAAGCCTTGTGCCCACACCCAAGGCCAAATCTATGCTTGATATCAGCTCCTTATTCCTGAAACAACATGTCTGTATGTAGAGAACCAATAAAACTTTAAACTAAAAAATAATATGCTATATTCAGAGGAATAGTGCAGGGCACTATTCATCTGAATATAGGTCCATTTTTGCCTAGGGCTAAGCCACTTAACCCTGCTTGATAGTGCCCCCAAAACAGGACCCCCACAATGGCTAGTGCCAGGGCAAAAGTTGCAATATTCAGAGTCCCCATGCAAATGAGCCCATTGTGCATGCAAGGCACTAAGGGTCCATTTGCATACCCATTATGGGCTCATTTGCATGGAGAGGGAGGCCCTTAGCACTGCAAATAGCCCAGTGCAGGGAACTATCCATAGTGCTAGTGGCACCCCTCACCCCACAACCTTAGTTCCTATAGTAAAAATATGTCCCTGGTGTCTATTGGTGCCCCCACCTTTTGATCCCACTCCCGTTAGTGTAATTATAAGTCTTAGGGGTCCAGTGGTCCTTCCCCCCTCCAGGCACCTGTCGCTGTAATATTAACAAATGTCTCTGGTATCCAGTGGTCCCTTCTCCAACACCCATCCCTGTAATGTTAACATATGTCCTTGGTATCCAGTGGTCCCTCCTCTCTCCCAACACCCATCCCTGTAATATTAACATATGTCCCTGGTGTGCAGTAGTCCCTCCTCTCTCCCAACACCCATCCTTGTAATGTTAACAGATGTCCCTGCTATCCAGTGGTCCCTCCTCTCTCCCAACACCCACCCCTGTAATGTTAACATATGCCCCTGGTGTTCAGTGGTCCCTCCTCTCTCCCAACACCCATCCCTGTAATGTTAACATATGTCCCTAGTGTTCAGTGGTCCCTCTTCTCTCCCAAAACCCATCCCTGTAATGTTAACATATGTACCTGGTGTGCAGTGGTCCCTCCTCTCTCCCAACACCCATCCCTGTAATGTTAACATTTGTCCCTGGTATCCAGTGGTCCCTCCTCTCTCCCAAAACCCATCCCTGTAATGTTAACATATGTCCCTGGTATCCAGTGGTCCCTCCTCTCTCCCAAAACCCATCCCTGTAATGTTAACATATGTCCCAAGTGTTCAGTGGTCCTTCTCCCTCCTCTCTCTCAACACCCATCCCTGTAATGTTAGCATATGTCCCTGGTGTTCAGTGGTCCCTCCTCTCTCCCAACACCCATCCCTGTCATGTTAACATATGGCCCTGGTATTCAGTGGTCCCTCCTCTCACCCAACACCCATCCCTGTAATATTAACATATGTCCCTGGTATCCAGTGGTCCCTCCTCTCTCCCAACACCCATCCCTGTAATGTTTGCATATGTCCCTGGTGTTCAGTGGTCCCTCCTCCCTCCTGTCACCTGTCCCCATAATGTTAACATATGTCCCTGGTGTTCAGTGGTCCCTCCACTTTCCTGACTCCTGTCCCTTAATGCTACATTGATTTCCAGTGACCAGTGGTCTCTCCCCCACCCAATCCCCATCCCCATACATACATAAGCCTCCCACCCCTGTGTTACAACCCCCACAAGGCCACAGCTGGCCCACCAGAGCCGTGAACCTCCATTGTCAAGGAACCCACCTCAACAACAATGCCTCAGCCCTGTTTCCATTACATACTTGTGCTTGTAGCCCAAGCCAACCCTCCACTGGTGGTAGCAGTCCCCACCACCCACCCGCAGCACAGATGACCAACCCCCAGTCCCTCTTACCATAAGTTGGTGCTGCACTGAAATGATGGTGGGTGACACAGCCACTCCACTCACCTTATCGGCTACCAGACCAATTGGGTGCCAGTCAGTGTTTAATTGTACTACCTGCAATGAATTTGTCCAATTACTGCTTAGCATTGTGCTAGCTCCTTTGCATTTGTCTGTTTGCTCTTTATTAATAGCAGAGCTAAGGAAGGAATATGGTAATGCTATAAAGAAGCTACCTGTCTCACAACGTAGCAGAATGCTACCAGGAAATAGAGGAATTTTACATGTTAAATGGTGCAACTGCACAATTGCACAACTGAAATATGGCACAGGGACCAATACTTGCTGCCCTATATATTCTGATAGTGTTGAGCTCTGACCATATCCTGCATCAAATACCCCAGGATGTGAGCAGAGTGGTGACCCTCTGCAACATCAGAGCTTGTCAGAGCAACCCTCTGATATATTTGAGTACTGTATCATTTATTTGCAAGATCTTAAGCAATGAGGGAACTTATACAATATAGTGGTGTATACTGATGCCCACAAACACTGGACCCCCTCCCAATACCTCAGTCTCTAGTTAAGTTCCTTATGTGTATAAAGCTGCTGCTTGGAGGTGATATAGAAAAAAACTCTGGTCCCACCTACAGTATATCAGTACTCAGATTGCAACTTCCAACAGGTCCGAATGGGATACCACAAAAGTTCTAAAAATAATGCACATAAATACTAATAGCTTAAGGCCTAAAATGCATAAGCTGGAGGCCTGGGTGAGTCTATGTTCCCCAGATCTAATTGCAATCAGTGAAACGTTGCTCAAACCCCTTATACAAGACCATGAGGTTAACCTAAATGGCTATAGGTCTTTTATACAGAACAGGCTTAGAAAAAAAGGGGTGGTGTACTAATCTATGTAAAATCAGCCCTTAATATTTCACTTGTCACAACACCTGACCTCAGCCACTCTGACTGTGAAGCGGTATTTATAAGACTTCTACTGGGTGGGACTAAGCCGTTGATCATAGGGTCTGTGTACAACCCTCCCAAGACTGCCACTGAATCCTTAAAGGCCCTAATAGCTATACTACCTACTCTTCCCCAGGGTGAGAAGGTTATGTTGGAGGATTTCAACATACATTGGGGCCCCACACCAATGGTGAGCTTAAATCCTCCCTACTAGAGGCGGAACGTACCCAAATACCCAAAAACTGTGGCTTAATTATCTATGGCTCTGCCACTACCACCGCACTAAGGCACATCACAACCATCCTAAACAAGGCCTGTCGGCTGCTCACTGGAGCGCAAAGACATACTCATACTTGTGAGCTCTACACTGAAACAGGATGGTTGCAACTCTCAAATTGCATAAGGTACCTCACATGCTTGATGGCAAAAAATCCATCTTGGGCCGCACTCCGCCGTGTATCCAAGACCTACTTTGCCCGAATACCAGCATCCGTCCCACCAGAAGATCAGAACACCAGCCTCTCCAGGTTCCCAGATGCCGGACCACACAGGGCCAAAGATCTTTTGCCTATTGTGCCCTCAGCTGGTACAATGCCCTAAGCTCACTCATTACATCCTCCACGTCACTAGGAGCTTTCAAATCTATGCTTTACTCTCACCTCACAGCCTCTAGCTCCTGTGACTGCCTTGACTAATGATTCTTCCCTCATGGCTGTTTTTACTGTTTTTCATCCTCCTCCTGTGCTCCTTTCTTCGCAAAGGTATCTGAGTACCTCTAACTACTCTAAGTCTGCTCTCCTCCCCATATCTCCTCCTACCCTTCCTACCTTGACCATTCCTTCAATGTTTTAATTTTTTCCTGTGATGTACTGTATTATACTGGCTTATTGAAACCTTCATAATTTGCTGACCATTCTATGTAACATGTCTTGTTTGTTTGTACATTGATGACGTGGAACCTTTGTAAAAGAGCCATTGGCTCAAAGGTAATAATTCCTAGAACAATAAAAATAATACAAGAACTGACCAGACTAAATATGAAACCCAGTAACCACACCACATTGGACTGGATCTAAGTCACCAATCCTGACAGATTCAAATTGACTGGCACCTTTGCAGACTCATTGAGCAATCACTCCCCTATGTAGTGTATATGGAAAAATGACTTCCTTACCCCACCCCCTAGAATATTTTGGACCCGTGACTACTCTAAATTTGACCAGTGCTCCTTTCTCAAAAGCCTGGCAGAAGCCAACTGGTTGAAAATTAACCTAGCTCCAAACCTTGATGCAGCCCTAAAATACTTCATTAATAATTCCCTGTCGGCAGCCAATAAGCATGCTCCACTAAAGCAGCTCAGGGTCAAAGGACAAGAAACCAAGTGGATTTCCTGGGACCTAAGGAAACTCATGAGGGATAGTGATAGAGTGTGGGGTACATTCAGATCTTCAGGTCAATCCATAGACTGGCAGAAATTCAGGGAACTTAGAAATAAATGTAAAATTGAGTAAAGAAGGGCCAGAAAACAGCACTTTAGAGACATTCAGAAAAAGAATCTCTCTGACCCCAAAAAATTCTGGACACAAATTAACACTCTCATCAAGGACCATAACAAACAAGAAGGAGGTGACATAGTAGAAAATGATGTTTGTCACAAGAACCCTGTAGATGCCTCCAATGCAATAAATAACTTATTCACAGATCTTGATAAATTCAAGTCATACCATCCTGGGTCACCTCAACCACCCGAAGAAACTAGCAAAGATATTCATGACACCCCGGACTTTCATTTCAAATTAATCTCCAGAAAAGCAGTCCTAAAATTACTCAAGGGGATCAAAACCCATGGAACAGCTGAGTATGATAAACTTGAATCCAAGCTACTAAATATGGCAGCCCCAGTCATTGCCACCCCAGTCACATGGCTATTCAACCAATCCCTCCTTAAAGAAAAAGTTCCCTTGCTCTGGAAAGTGACCCTGGTCTCACCCATCCACAAAGGTGGGTCACAGGATCAGGTGGAAAACTGCCGCCCAATATCCCTCCTGTCCATACTAAGTAAAGTGTTGGAGAGGATTGTGTACAACCAGGTGGTGGACTACGTTGAGCATCACAAATTATTTACAACCCAGCAGCATGGTTTCAGAAAGAACCATGGAACAAATATTGCCCTAGTAAATCTCACCATGGATATACTCTTTGCTTTGGACAAGGGCATATGCACTGGTGTGGTCTTCATTGACTTCACCAAGGCATTTGACCTGATAGACCATCAATTGCTCCTTGCAAAGTTGAAACAGGTCAGCCTAGACAGCCTGGCCATACAATGGTTCACCAACTATCTCCAGGGAAGATCTCAACAAGTTAGATGGCAGGGCGCCACTTTGGATATTTGTCCGATACTGGAAGGGATCCCTCAGGGACCAATCCTGGGGCCTCTGCTATTTTCCTTATTTATAAATTATATGCTCACCTTGTATGCAGATGATGCTGTACTATACAGGTCCACTGATGACACCGGTGCCCTGAAAGAACTACTGTCAAAGGATCTCCTGTTGCTGGAAGGATGGCTGAATAATAATAAGCTGGTCATTAATGGCAGAAAAACTAAGGCTATATTATTTGGTCCAAAAAATCTGTGACCTGACAGGTCTAAAAGATTGGTACACTCTCTATCTACTGGATCAAGGGCAGATGTAGTTGAGGTCATAAAGCACCTAGGAATCACCATTGACCAGAACCTCACCTTCAAGGCCCACATTGACATGCTTACAGTACTAGGTCTATGAACCAGAAGCTCAGACTTCTATACCACCTAAGCCCCTATCTAACACAGGACACCCTACGCAAGGTTGTGGAAGGCACCCTTCTACCCAACCCTATTTTATGGTCCACCTGTACTGTTCTCTATTAAAAACATTGAGATGCAGATGCTCAGAACCCTTTACCATAGAATCGGTAGATTTGCAGCAGGGGCCCCATTCAGAGAACACCATTGTCTGGTCCTCTAAGCCCTATTCTGGCCCTCCCTGAAAGGCAGACTAAAATATCACTCTCTCTGCTTGGCATACAAGCTCATGCTGGCGAGTGCCCCCCCCCCAACTTTAGCTGAAGTGCTGACAATGAAAAAGAACAGTAGGACACTAAGGTCCTCTAGCAGACAGCTTCTTATGATACCTAAAGTGAAATCTGCCCAAAGGTCTCGGGCATTTTTGGCTTTCATTTCCCCCTTTTGGAACACACTCCCAACAAATCTCCAGGAGTGTAACTCACCAGAGGAACTTAAGGCCCACCTGCTGGAGCTTAACCAATTCACCTGTAATTGGTGATGTCTCAACTGTGTACTTCTTGATCCAATTAACTGTATCCAGTGAGTGGCTGTAACCATAAATGTACTTAAGTGTTATTAACAAAAGTTGTAAATTGTTGAGCATTGTAAAACAATGTACCTTAGCATGTGATTGTAAAATATTGTCTCTTAACATCTGTAAAAATCATACTCTTTATATGTTGCACTATCTGTAATCAATTCCGGGTCGCACCTGAAAAAGGGACCATTACTGGGCTGAGTGGGCCTACCCAGTTACCAAAACTAAATAAATAAATACAGTAAAAACTCTTAATAGCAAACCAGGGAAGGCGAAACCAGGGCTGCACATACAAATCAAAACACTCTGCATAACATGTTTTTGCACATTTTGACCATACCTCTCAACTGTACCACATTATGAGGAACATTCCTCATTTTGCTTCTCAAAAGCTCCCTGTTCCACATTGTGAGGACTTGTTCCACATTCAATGTTTTAAAGCAAAAATCCATAGTAAATGATGCAAAAAATATATTATTCAATTAATAAACTTTCTGAACATAAATGCAACATTTTAACAGTGTTTTGAGCTTCTTAGATAAAAATTTGATCAAGTGTTCCACATTTTGCCCATTTGTTCTACACTTTGACAAGCAATGTTCCACATTTGGGGGACAAAAGGCTGAGAGGTATGATTTTGACTGCAGTACTCTAACTGCTGTGCCTAAATGGTATTTGTTGTTCTCTCTGTGATTCTGCATTCATGCTTTTCTTACATTGTAATTGACATTGTTCACTGTCTAAGGCCTGCATTTGCACTCTCCCAGGACCTACCTGAAAATATGCATTCAGTTGTCTAGTGTACTTACCCAGTTAACAAAAACTAAATAAATAATCAAAAGGTTCTGGCTTACAATTTTATTTTCCTATCTGCACCACTGCTTCCAGTCCTGTGTAAAAGAAAGCACTTCATAATTTACACAGATAGTGTAAGCAACTTCAGCTGTGGTACGTGACTTTTCAGAAAAAAAAGTTAATAAATGTTTAAATTATCAGAGCCTGAACAAATGCCTGGAAGAATTCAGAAGAGCTGCATAATCAGATATCAAGTAACTGGAATCTGATTTACTGAGTCAAGCAGAATATTACTTGAAATGTAAAGCAGAATGCAGTCATAAAGCTAATAAGAAAATGTTGTTTCAAATTTGTGGAGGCAGTAAGTAATCTAGTTACATAGTGAGTGTGGTGTCTACAGACAATCTCACAGGCCCTGTTGTAGC
Source organism: Neoceratodus forsteri (assembly GCA_016271365.2). NCBI lineage: Eukaryota > Metazoa > Chordata > Ceratodontiformes > Ceratodontidae > Neoceratodus > Neoceratodus forsteri. The sequence goes on from CM057449.1 coordinate 1,046,682,562, forward strand.
GAATATACCACAGAGCCATTCTTTACTCATTTCCATGCAGTGAATCAATGATTTACAATAGGCTTGTTTTGTCATTGGAAATATAAATGTTGGCAACACTGTCAAATCTACTATTGTGTTGCTTTTGGAACAGGGTTTTTTTTTGGCCTAAGGTTAGAATATTTTATTTTTTGACAAGTCAAAAAGCATGAGATGCTCAACATAAGTGAGTTTTGAACCCTAAATCATGTTGATATTTTATTTGATTGCACTTATGGGCAGTACCACTGTTTTAATGTCAATTGCAATTCAAACTGCTGAACTGCATCCACAAGTAGATGTTGTACTGTTGACTCTTTCCCTCCCAGAAAGGGTAAGAATTCCCATTATTTTCCACTGTAGTCTGAGGATGCTGTTACCCTGCTTCCTGTCATCTGGGCAATTGTGGGTGATGTCAAATATTTTTTTCTTGATTATTCATTTTGATTTTTTAACATAAAAAGAGCACTGACAAACAGGATAGAATGCACTTCTCAGCAATGTACAGAAGCACTACACCCTCACATATTGTAAATGTTCTGTTTCCTTGAAAAAACCCCCATGTGCATTTAGGGGTTAATAGCATGGCCCATCCCCTTGGTAGTGTGACAGAATAGGTTGCCTGTTGGTAACAAAATAAGGTGGAGTAATTTTCTGGGAGTTCAGTTCAGTCAGTCCAGCAGCTATATAGGGTGTAAGCCCGTACAACCTCTAGTGACCCAGGACCTGGTTTCACTAGAGTCAGAAACTGAATCCAAGCAGCTCTGGGTGAAGCAGTTGCAACAGTAGCAGCAGTTATAACAGCAGCAGTAGCAGTAGTAGTAGCAGCAGCAGCAGTAGTAGTAGCAGCAGCAGCAGTAGTATCAGTAGTAGCAGCAGTAGCAGTAGTAGCAGCAGCAGTAGTAGCAGCAGCAGCAATAGTAACAGTAGTAGTAGCAGCAGTAGTAGTAACAGCAGCAGCAGCAACAGCAGCAGCAGCAGTAGTAGTAGCAGCAGCGGAAGCAGCCGTAGTAGTAGTAGTAGCAGCAATAGCAGCAGCAGCAGCAGTAGTAGCAGCAGCAGTAGTAGTAGTAGCAGTAGCAGCAGCAGCAGTAGCAGTAGCAGCAGCAGTAGTAGTAGCAGCAGCAATAGCAGCAGTAGTAGCAGCAGTAGTAGTAGCAGCAGCAATAGCAGCAGTAGTAGCAGCAGCAGTAGTAGTAGTAGCAGCAGTAGCAGCAGTAGTAGTAGCAGCAGCAGTAGCAGTAGCAGTTTTTAATTATAGTGTAGTCTTCCAAAGGCTCAGAGCACTCAAATAGTACACATTAATAACAGTAAGCACATATACAAATGCAGAAGAGGGACATAGAAACATAGAATTTGACAGCAGATAAGGACCGCTTGGCCCACCCAGTCTGCCCATTTCCCTACCTGACGGATAAGCTGCAGATTCTAGTTAATCAACAGCTTACTTCCTCCTGCCCCCCACTAGAATTGCCTTATGCCTGTCCCATGCATTCTTGAATTCTCCCACTGTTCCTGACTCCACAACCTCCTCAGGAAGGCTGTTTCATGCATCCACAACTCTCTCTGTGAAAAACTACTTTCTAACATTACCTCTAAGCCGTCCCCCCTCTATCTTCAAATTGTGCCCCCTTGTTCTTGCACATCTCTTCTTCTGAATGATACTACCCTCTGGTACCTTGTTAATTCCCTTGAGATACTTGCTGACACAGAAAAAAGTAAAAATTGCAAATGGAATACAACATTCAATCAATAACCCTATAAGATGTAATCTGAAGATGTTTCTTAAGCTTTGCTTTAGAGGAAATCACTGAGGTGGTGGTGTGGATTTCTTTCAGTAATGGTTTTCACAGGCCAAAAGCTGCAAAAACAAAGGCCCTATCCCCTACCAACTTCAGGCAGGAGGAAGGGATCCTAACCCGTCCTTGCTCTGAGGACCTTGTTACCATCCAGAGCTGAGGGGTGTCAAAAACACATGGAGGTAATGGGGTGCCAGTTCATTTAGGGCTTTATAGATCAACAAAAGAACCTTGAAGACAGCATGATGCCTAACTGGCAGCCAGCCCAGACTCCATAGAGAAGGATTTATGTGTCTGAACCTCTGAGTGGAAGGAGGAAACTATAGACCTGTATCATCTTGGGAAGAAAGAATTGGGTCACCTAGCTATGTACCTTGGTCCAACGATGTATGGAATCATCATAATGCATCCAGTACTACAATTAGGTAAGCTGAGAGACTCCAGTGAAAATAGCGTACTATGTGAAGTGTGGGTCCCCATGCAGGGTCCCAAAGAAGGGAATGGAAGTAATGTAATCCTTGAAGGCAGCAAGCAATGTAATAATAGATGGCAGCACTGCAGTGAGCCACTCACATTAGGTCAGTCCCCAGTCAGTGGGTCCCTTCCAAGTGGAAGCCTATAAGAACTGTGTCAGGGCAGTCCTGCAGTGTGCTATTTATGAAATTACTGTAACTGCAGCTGGCAAAATATGTTACTTATCCAAGTGACAGTGAGATACTGATTGACCGTAACAGTAAAAGAAGTGCTTGTGAATTAACTGAGCTCCACCTCCAGGGTCCTGTAGCATCCAAAGTTCTGAGGTGGATCAGCTGCATCTGCCTGGGATAAGTGAGGGAGTCCATCATGTGTTCCATAAACTCCTGCTGCTTCTCTGGAGATGCTGGTGTGGACAATGACTTTGTTGAATTAGGTTTTAAAGTGTTCAAGTTGTCTTTGGTTTCACCAGAGACAATGTGCAAACCCTGGCCTCCCTCACCCAAGCAGAGGCAGGCATAACTGGCGGTGAGAGGTGTAGGTTCAGAAGAAACCCCCTGAACTACTGGAGGTGGAGAATATGGTGGCCAACACCATAAGCCAGCAGGCAATCAGTGAACAGGAGGAGGGGCTCAACACACACTTGAGTGTGAGTACTGGTATGGTGCCACACTGTGGTCATTCCAGCAATATAAACAGTGTTAATAACATGCACATGCTCCACAGATGTATGCCAGCGAACACTGTCCAAGGAGCAGGATGGGGACACGGGGGATGAAAGGACACAGGACCTTGTAGGGATGCCAGAGCCACTGGGCAACACACAGTTCTGTGTAATTGGATAACCACACTCTTGTGAAAGCCCAGGGGGGTGCTACTGCAGGGGTTGGCTACCCCAAATAATTCAACAATGCTAATCTAATTCAGCTACACTCCCAGAGGAATCATCAGCACACATTCACATTTACTGCCAGTGATTTATTGCATAAAAGTAGACAGCACTGCAAAAGTGCAGTAGAAACAGTCCAGCAAAAGGGAGCATACTGTATATTTAATCAATGATGAAAGTTCCACAATCACCCAAAATAGAGCAATTACTCCAGCACTTCACTTAGAGGCTTCATCAGGGGGGCGGAGACAATACAGACTGTCAGGTAATTTATAGTCCCAACCTGATTATGTTTATATCTGTGTCCACCATGTGATTTACATTTAAACTTGAAAAAATACAAAACTGACAGTTCCTCATACAGATCACCTATCAATTCATTCTTTTTATAAAAGCTACGTAGCAAGTCAAATAGATCATAAATGACACCTGTGAAAAAAGGTTTACACTTTTCAGTCTCTTGTTGAATGAATAGATGGTGTAAATTTCATCAGCCTTCACTATACCCTTTCCCATAATCACCCTCAAAACACTGCATGCCAGAGACATCCTAGGGATCTACAGGAGGGGGCTGGGGCAAGTGATGGTTCAGCATCATGTTTGTTAAGGCGTCTAAAAGACACAGATAAAAAGGGAATATTAAGGAACTGAACATGCCAACAACAGTAGCACTCAGTAAGATAGTGGGTTCTAATACTCAATGTCATAATAAACAGTCAGGGTGCTCCTGTTAGTTCCTGCCTGAATTCAAAAGTATACATCATGAGTGGGGGTGAGGAAGGTGTTTGGGTTTTTATAAATAAATGTTTAAAAATGTCCTTAGTAATCTGCAAGTCTGGGGAGGTACCCAAGTAGAAAGACCTAAAAAAAGAAAGACTAGAGGATCATCTTTCCTTCAAAAAAGGCCTTAAATCCCCAAATTTGTTTAAACCCTTGGGACTGACTGTCTGCAGTCTAGAAGTCCAGTAATTCTCCCTCCTTGGTAGCAAGGCATGTATGTTCCTTCCCCTTCTGGGGCTTTTACTGTCTCAAGGTCCATAAACTGCTTGCCAAAGAAAAATGTATAAGTTTGACATCAGGAGCGGAGACTTCTACTTTATCAAGCAATCAGGTAGGTGCTAGTAAATCAATTTTTGGAAATCTGAGAAACTGTTAATTCAGGAACAGAACGTTAGCTGTAATATGATCACACTCGAGACATATATTAAAAATGTCAAGTATCAGCTCTGGCCCATTGGCACAGAGGCATGGCTGTCATCTGTGATGCTGACGACCTGGGTTCGGAAACGAATCCAAGAGTTGGAGGGCCAGCCAGGGGGAGTAGGATACAGTGTCTGCTGGACTGCTCTCCTACACTGGAGGGAGGTGGGGTTGAGTGTCTGACACAATGTGGACCCCTAGCAGAGGCCAGGGATACCGCACTGATCGGCACCAGCACATACGGGGGTGGGGCAGAAAGGGGCCATCATTGCACGTCCCCGCCCCCAAAGGAATCACAGCACCAAAAAGAAAATGCCAGGCCCCCGCTAATGAGCCAGGTCCGGCACCTCCCCTCTGGCCACCTAAGTCCTCTGCTGGTGGCCCCACTCAGAGGGGGCAAGCCCTGAGTATGAGAAGAGTAGGTTGCTGGAGTCTGGTGAGCCTGTTCATGGGGCTAAGGGATGCCCGGCAACAAGAATAAATAAATAAAAAAAAAAGAAAAGGGTCAAGTACTGAGGGGGGCTCTGAGTTACCAAAGTACCCTCAAGTGAAACTGACAATTATAAGAATGAATTGATCTATTTTATTTATTTATCAGATCATCAGTTTACAGACCTTTGAGTCAAAGACTCATTTACAAAGGCACCTTGTCAAGAGAGCAATAAATCACAGCAAACAAAACAGTACAGTACATAACGCTTAGATTAAAAAAGCAACCAGTGTTACAGGAATTCACTGGTGGTACAAGTTTGGTAATAGGTAGATCACAGTAGTCATAATATAGGTACATGAGTACCATGTCAGGTAGCAAACAGAGATATTTTATTACATTAGTCAGCAGATGTTGCCTGAGACCCCAGGAAAATACAGCAAAAGTAGACAGGGCAAACCCAGCTTAGGGGTGAGGGTAAGGGGCAGGTGGGGGATTATGTGCAGTTGCAGCAGTGAGTGCTTGTCAGATGGCCTCTGAGGGAGACCTTGAAAGGACCAAGCTTAGTGGAGTCAGTTATCTTGTCTGGGAGGGAACTGAACCAGGAGGGAGTCTGATAGCAAAAGGATCTGTGGGCCATAGACGTCCGTACCCTGGGGACAATAAGGGAGGTTTTGACAGTGCTGCGGGTGGAGACTGACGGGGAGGAATGCTGCAGGGAGGTGGCGACCCCAGGGGAGGAGAGCCTTAGCAGGGTCTTTTTTACAAGAAGGCAGGTTTGGAAGCAGAATCTTTCACCAAAGTTGAGCAAGTTGGTGGTAGAGTACAGCAGGCACATATGGGTGTGCCCAGGGGCTCCCAGCATTAGCCTGCATGCCTTGTTTACAGAGAGCTGGATTCTTGCAAATGCAGTGTTGTCAGCTGCAGCATAGATGGACAGCCCATAGTCGATTAGCGACTGGACAGAGGAGGTGATTGCCAATCTAAGGGCCTCTTGTGGCAGGCAGTCCCTATGGTGGTATAACAGTCCAATCCTGACATTGGTGGCAGCAGAAAGGACATTGATATGGGAATGGAAGGAGAGTGCCGAATCAAAGGTAATGCCCAGATACTTGTTGGAGGAAACCTGCTCAATGAGGTTTAATGTGCTAGGCAGTATCATGAGACGGGTGCCACTGGCTTTACTTTGGTGATGCGAGAAGAGCATAGCTTTGGTCTTTTTTAGGTTCAGAACTAGCCTTTGTGATGTGAACCAATGCTCAGCTTTATCAAAAGTTTGTTGGAGGGTGGCCTGGAGTGTGTTGGGGTTGGGGTCAGAGGCGAAGAGCACAGCATCCTCCGCATAGAGGAGGATCTTACTTGGGCAGGCCGAAGGGAGGGAGTTGAGGTAGAGACTGAAGAGGAGAGGGCCAAAAATGGAGCCCTGGGGAACCCCAGAGTGGACAGGTCGTGTGTCAGATAGGGTGCTATTCATTTTTACACACTGAGTTCTGGCAGAGAGGTAGCTGGTGAACCATGCAAGGGGGCTGGGAAGAAACCAAGGCATCTGAAGGAGTCAAGCAGGTAGGTAATATGCATTAAAAGCTTTGTCAGTATTGTATTTTTTCAAGTTTAAATGTAAATCACGTGGTGGACACTGACATGGGCTGGGTCTATAAATTACCTGTCAGTCTGTATGGTCTCCACCCCCTGACAAAGTCTCTAAGGTAAAGCACTGGGGTAATTGCTCCATTTCAGAAGATTGTAGCACTTTCAGCATTAATTAAATGTATGCTGTCTTTCGCTGGACTATTTCTACTGCATTTTTGCATTGCTGTCTTTTTTTGCGCAATAAATCACCGGCAGCAAATCTGAATGTGTGCTGGCTATCCGTTTCCTCTACTGGGAGTTCAACTGAATTAACTGAGCACTGGGCAACACACACACTGCCATAGGCAGTGACTGATGGATGAACATGATGCTGTATCCTATCCATCGCTCACACTCACAGGTGCCACACCCACCATGTCACAGGACACCCAGGACACCACAAACCTTGGTGTAGATGACAGTTTGAATGCCAGCAACTTCACTGACACATCACAGAGTACACACCTCGTGGACATGACCCAGAACATAAAGGGCCTCCCACCCAGCCACCTCCAAAGGACAGCTACACACCACACCTCGCAGTCACCACAAGGCACAGGCATGCAGGGGACACTCACACTCACACCTACCAGGCTGTGGATAATGTACACCACCACATGGGACCAGGCACAGAGCATGGACCATAGTGTGTACACACAGGGCACTGCATGAGGTGCAGAAGATCTGCAATGGTCGCCAGATACAGACAGTGACCCCCTGGAGGAGCCCTTGGGGGCTAATCCACCTGCATGCCATACCAAGTGACTGACCCTGTTCGGCATGTATGCCAAGCTGCATTGCTTGAAGTACAAGTGCATCCACCAGATCAAGACCAGTTATGAACATTTGCAGCACCTCATGCACAGTGTTGGCGTGCTGTAGACAAAGACTGTGAGCATGTGGTAGGAGATAGTGGCCATCATGAGGTCCATGGATGGGGGCTTTGCACACCTGCTGGATGTCTGAGGTCAAGGCTTCACCACCTGATACAGGCAGTGCAGGTAAAGCATGGGCTATAGGCAAGATGGCTGCAGCCATTCCCCCCGCCAAGCCTGGTTTCCATGGAACAGGAGGCCCATGAGAGGGGGGTGAGTTGGAGCAGCATCAGGACACTAACCCCCCACCCCAGGGTGACAAAAGGGCATGGTTGGTCGAGGGCCACTGGGCAGAAATCACCAAAGACACAGGGGGGCAGACAACACAGTGCACACCTTTGTAAGGCACCACCATGGGAATGAGCACCACAGTACCATTGCACATTGACAGTGGGAGGACATGCCAGAATCAGACTACAAAGTTAATAGATTTTCGTCATGTCAGCAGAACCCTGTGATTGTGATGTGGGAGAGGGGGGTGTGGAGGGTGGGAGTAATGTTACTTACTAGTAACTACTACCAGCAGTGTGGGTGCTAAGGGTAGGGAAAGGGGGATTATTGATTTAATGCAGGGGAAGGGGGACACAAGGGGGAAGACATGAGACCCTGCCAGCTCATGGGGCCTTTTTTCAATGTTGGAACTAGATGGAGGAGTTACATAGAAAGTGCTGGAAGATAAAGGCTTTGCAGCCCATCTAGTCTGACCAAGCCTGCCCCTCTCAGTCCTCATTTCTTCTCTTCCCTCCCCCAATGGCCTCGTATGCACTTTTCAGATGTGTCTGTCCCATAATTACAGAATGTTACAAAATGGTACAAATGGGGAATTCAGAATCTCTGAATTTTCTAGTCTTAGTCAGTTTTTGAAGTATGAACAAAATTGGAATTAAGCTGGACACTAAATCCAAAATTCCTGTTTGATGCACAATGGAAGGGAATCGGCCAATTCTGAACATCCCTAGTGTAGTGTTCCTTTAGCAAGATTTACTAGTGAGGGTCTAACTGTAAATGGATACTGCATTAAACAGCAATGACTAAGCTGAAAAAAACATTTGGTACCATCATAACATTAATAGTCTTATGTCCAGCAAATGAACCACTACCTGCCAGAGTGTGCTGGTGAGAAATGTCCATGCTTGTTACCACGCACATTCCACCTTTCCCTGGAGATGCACTTCTGGCTTAGGCCTGCCCCATTCTTGGAATTATCCAGCGAATAGTAACCGCCCCTAAAACGCTGAAGTGGAATTGCAGTACCATCCAGGAAGGGCTTCAGATCAGGGGAGTTCAACATCCTGATTTTCCATCCCAAGGTTTCTTGGAATTTGTCTGCTTGGCCCATCCTCAAAAAGTGAATCTGTTCTAAGGGGAGTGGAGAGACTAGTGATGTCTGCCACATTACCCTACTGGGTGGATCTGGGCACTGCCACCTATAGCTATACAGGCTAACTGGTTCCCCAGCAACTGGGGAACTTTAACCAAGGTAATCAATGGGGAACTCAGAGTTAGGGGGTCAAGTCAAGGAAAAAATGAAACTTTGTGTCCTGCCTCAGTGGAAAATGTAACTTTCTGGGTTTTTTTTAGCTTCTTACCTTGCATGTGAGATGTGACTATAACCTGTGTCTCGCTGCTCAGTGAGCTATGGTATCAATATGTACACTGTATTCTTTTTGTTTACAAATAATGACAACTGACAAAAAATATATAAATATAAGCTAAATTGTGTTCAAAGGGACATTGTCAACCATATTTGCAACATATTATTTTGAGCTGAAAACCCACGTTATGATTGTTTATCTTCTGAAAAATTAATTGATGTTGCTTTTTGTTTTATCTGCTTCCTTTCTAAGTAGAACTAAAATACATGTTTTTTTTTTTTAAATCTCTTTGTCGCCCTTGGAGCCGGAACTCTCTCAGACCTCTCCACTGGCCAGTGTCTCTCTACTGCCCACTGTGAGCCCCGCCATCCTCAAGGACATTACTTTCTCCCCGAATCCCCAGAAGGACATAGGGCCCAAGGAGATCGAAGGGGCGGTGAAAGGGCTCCAGTGCTGGGTGTGTGACAGAACGGCTCTGGGAGGGCCATTGCCTATCCGGACCAGAGGGGTTTTTCCATGTTTACGCTCCCGACGTGGAACATGCAATGCCGCCCAGCCTGAGACATGGGTGCTCCCACCCACATCCGGAAGGCAGCCGCCTGATGTCTACCCCTTGCTAGTGAGCCCATGTGTGCAGCAGTGCCTCTGGTCTCCACTGGGTTCCGCTGCTGCACCAGGTTACCCCTGGATCCCTCCCCGAGAGAGGAGAGCAGTCCTGCAGATGCTCGATCCTCTCTCTCCCCTGCCAACCCCCGGTGGTCCAGGCTCATTCCCGAATCCGGGTTGCCAGCATAGCACGAGGTGTGGCGTCCAGCGCCTCAACCCTCAGCACCACCGGGCTGGCTCTAAAATACATGTTAAAGGTGTAATTATACCCAAACATCTTTTTTTTCAAATCTTTAATTTTCTACTCTTGTATACTTCCTGGACATTAGGAATACCCCCAAAACAGTGCAGTAACTCATTTATTTATTTAGTTTTTGTTAACCGAGTAGGTACACTAGACAGCATAGCTGCCTATTTTCATTTACAACTCAGGAGATTACAACAAAGGGTAGGTAGACAATAGTAGATACAAGAAAACATCATGGGAACAAGTAGAAGTTAAACATAGTGCACTCATACAACATTTTCAGCAATGACAGTACATTTACAGAAATCTATATGTAGTGATAAAATAGAAATATAAGTGCAAATAACTAACAGTCATAAGTCATACAACTAGTGACTAAGTGCTAGAAGAGAGGAAATAACAAGATTTCCAGGGAGGTTTGAGAGTAGTAGAGGTTGGAGCTGGTAAGCAACTAGGAGGAACCAGTACAGGAGTGGGTGGATAGAGGATAGGAGCAGGGTTCAGAGCTTAGAAGAGCCATACGAAGCTCCTGTTTGAAGCTGTGTGGAGAAGGAGAGATTCTTAGACTCAGTGGAAGGGAGTTCTATAGTTTAGGGGCCCAGCTAAAGAAAGCATTCTCCCACATTTTGGTTTTACATCTTGGTTGGACAAGAAGGAATTTGTCAGCTGATCTCAGTGGGTAGGCAGAGGTCACAGGTCTTCGCAGTAGAGCCAGTTTGTCAGGTATCTGGGAGAAGATTATATTCTTTATAAAACAGTCGGAAGTAAACTATCAGAAGGCTGAGGGGGTAAACCATCCCAGACTGGAGTATAGTGTGCATTGGTGAGTAACTTTGGGCAAAGACAAAGCAAAATGGCAAATGCTGTTGTAGCAGACATCCCACTTTCAGAGAAGCCCTCCAGTAGTTGCCAGAAAGCCTATTAACCCATACGCCAATGTGGGTCTCAGGATCTCCTGTGCAATGGCCATCCTCGCTGTGGATGTTAGGCTATGTCTCACCTTACATACCAGTCCAAGTTGAACATTGACAGATTTAATGACTGAGGCTAGGTGCAGGTCAAAATCCAAGGCAGGATCAAGGGTTACTCCTAGGTATTTAAAAGAGGTAACTATGTTAAGGGAAGAGCTATCAAGCGCTCTGATACTTAATGGGTGGGTGCAGGACCGAATTATTGAACCTGACCCAAAGACCATAGTCACCATTTTATTTTTATTTATGACAAGGTCATGATGCAATAGTCTCCTCCCACTGCTTTGTGACTCTGCCGGGGTGTTCCCAACTCGATGAAAGATGCAGTGGGTGTTGATCAAAAAATGTAGATAAACATGTTTTTGGAACTCCAGTATGGTGGGTAGTCTGTTTTTCACTTTTTAAATGAAAAAAGGAATCAGAATCAAACTACCAGCTACTTCATCAATCTCTACAGAATGTGACCAATCATTTAATGTGTTTTTTAACCTAAAGACACTTTGAGGCCTAAAAGGGTTGACAGTGTCCCTTTAAATATTACATTTTTCAAAGTTTTATCAGTACTGAGAAACTCACTTTAAGAATAAGGCTATTCTTTGCCACTGCAAAAACAAAGGCCAGGCTCATTCAGTGAGGAGGCTATGCAGGGTCCTCCCCATTGTGGTCACCCAGCAGACTACCTTGTGGTAAGGGCAATCAGTTTCACAAGCCAGAGGGAAAGCCACTGTCCACACCGTGTGAAGTGGTGTGCAAAGTTAGAAAAATTTACTCTGTGAATTCACTGCAATTTACAAAGTTAATCTACGTTGCAAAGTACCAATTTGCAGTATAGGGATAACTTCATGAATTGTAAATTTAAAAACTTCACCAGTGAAGCGGGGCCCATATGAGACAATCTGCATACTATGGGACTCACAGGAGACATTCTACCTACTATGGGACTCACAGGAGACATTCTACGTACTACGGGACTCACAGGAGACATTCTACCTACTATGGGACTCATAGGAGACATTCCACCTACTATGGGACTCACAGGAGACATTCTACTATGGGACTGGACATCACACAGTACTGAAAGGAGTTGCATGCCATGAAGATTCTGTGTTCAGTGCAGTCTTTTAAAGAGAGAGCAGGAGAGAAGTCTGTCCCTTCTTGTCTGAACAAAAGAATTATTTAACATCCATGTAAAAACAGAGCTTTTTAAAATCAAATCACTCAAAAATTGTTCTACAGGGCCTTGTGCTGCTACATTTATTTTATTTATTTATTTATTTATTTATTTATTTATTAATAGGATTACAATACCTTTGAACCAGAGGTTCTTTTACAAAGGTTCCACATCAAGATTTGTGTTGTTTGTGTCTGTTTTTTTGCTGATTCGTTTTGCTTTGCGTGTAGTGAAGTACTGCTGTTGGGGAGGGGAGGTATTTCCGTTAGCAAGGCAGCCCAGAAAGATAAGGACTTGGAGCCTTTTTGACTGAGAGCACTAGTTTTTGGATTACACTGCTTATCCCTAGGATGAGATGTTGTCTGCTGCTATCAGTTGGTTGTACTGCAGGCTTTCTTTACTTTTTTTCCTCACATCAGTATTCTAAATCTAAATATAAAAGAATGACTGGAAAGAGATGCTCTACTAAAGGTTGAGGTGCCAAGAACGTGACAATGTAGTACAGAAGTTCTATGGGGCAAAGGGTGTTTCGGCTAAAAATTACACCTGCAACAGCATCTTCTATGAGCTGTGGGGCAGGTAAAGGTAAAAAAGGACTAGTTGGCAGCAGTGGTGGTGGCATTAGTGTGTCCATTTTTTTCTCTGCCACATTTGTGCCATCCATGTCAGTGGGGGATGGGGAGGCGGCGACAACAGGAGCAGCACAAGAGGTATCAAAATCTCTGGCTCAGACACAGTGGCTGAGAAGGAGGTTGTTGGTGTCTCCATTATTCCTGATGGTGGTGGCACCGAGCCTGATCACGATGATAGTTTCCCACCCCAAATGAGAGTGCAATACTTGAGAATGAGTCAGAGCCTGAGGAGGGAGATCTGACTGCTGCATAGTCAGAAATGACTAAACTGAAAAATGTGTCTTAGACTCTGGATAATGAAAGGAAGGGGAGAGCCGGGAGAAAGTGAAGATGATGAGGACAGATCTCAGGAGGATAAGGATAATAGCAGCTGTGGGGATGATGTGTGGATCCCCAATGGAGTCAGAAAAGAAAAAAAGGAAGGGTGGTGCTGCTGAAGATGTGGGACTTTGCCCACAACTATCTCATACAACTATCAAAGTCCACCCCATGCTACATCACCTGTTCTTCTTAATGATGAGCCCATAGCAGCATGTCAATCACCCAGTGTCGAAGTTCATAAAGCATCCCTAAAAAGGTATACTGTTGTTTCCGCGACACCCTGACAGCAAAACTATTAGAGTGATACAACCTGTTCGACATCCATAGTGTCGAACGGGTTGTTGGAACACTGTACAGATACAGTGACTCCTGTAGTTGGCCACTTTCCCCAGTAATTGACCCCCCCACAGAGTGTATAATCTATAAGTCCTGGGGGTGCTGGGGCAGAGCCCTCTGTGTCGGGGTGCGGGGGCAAAGCTCCCTGCAAACAGTCGAAATTTACCCTGGTGCATGGGGTGCCCCCACGGTTGGTACACACATTTGCCAGGCAACATAATTGCCATTGACAAATTTGTGTTGCTGTAGTGTCCATCAACAGCTTTGTTGTCGTCGATACTTGGTGGAACCCAAAAAACTCCATCCACTTCCACTTCTTCCTCTCCTTTGTCCTACTCACACTGCCATGTAAAATCAAGGGATACCAAACTCCTAGTATGGGATTTTTATATACTGGACCCCCGTTGATGAAACAATTATTATCTGTCTGCTATGTCAAGTGAAGTTAGTAGGGGAAAAAAGACAGCCACTTAGGCACTGGTGGGTAACACACACCTGAAGTCCAGGCATCTGTTACGCTGGGCTCAACACAGCTAGTGCAGAGGGCTCCCTTACCATTTTCATCATCATCATTTGCCATGGCATCCAGAAGAGACAGGGAAACAGTCCAGGTGGAGGAAGGGTTAAGTGAGGAGGACTATGACAGAGATGAGGAGGAGAATGTGGGACTGCCTAGCAGTGACCATAGCAGCAGTAGTGAGTTGAGTAGTACCACCGAGAGGCACCAAACTACAGTAATCCCATTGCAGACAACACCCCAATTCACTGACTTCATTCAAGCAGCACCTGTGAATCTGCAGGAGTCAAATACCACTCTGCCAACCATGCCACCATGACAAGTCCAGCTGGGACAAAGCCCCTATCCAGGTAAAAGTCATATACAGACCCCCATCCCAGGAGACAGACATAGACAAGGAGCTCTTGGAAACCATCTCGATTATGGCAGACAGCAGGCGAGTTGTTGCTTGTGAGGGACTTCAATCTACCAGATGTGGATTGGTCCTCATACACAGCATCCTCAGACTGGAGCAAAGAGTTCCTTTTTGCACTAAGGGGAGCAGGTTTGCGTCAACTGGTGAACTCACCCACCAGAGACAAAGCAGTATTGGATCTAGTGCTGACAAACAGCACAATGATCCCAGAAGCAGAGGTGGGAGTCAACATAGGGACCAGCGATCACAGTTCAGTCTGGTTTACTGTGAACAATGTGGGGGAAAATAGTCACACCAAAATCAAGGCACTAGATTTCAGAAAAGCCAACTTCCCTAAAATGAGAACTATGATTGCATTCATGCTAGAGGGAGGAATCACAGGAGATGTAGAGGACTGCTGGAATACTCTGAAGGCTGTTCTGCATACAGTAACAACTGTATGCACTAAGCAGATCAGCAAGTTCAAAAGAAGGAAAAGACCTCTCTGGTTCTCTCACAAAGTAGCATCCAAAATCAAAGAGAAAAAAAAAAGGCTTTTACACAATTCAAGTAAACAAAACACGAAGCAGACATGGAAGAATACAAGAACAAATTAAAGGAGGTGGGGAAAGCTGTTAGAAAAACAAAAGCACAGACAGAAGAGAAAATAGCACAGGGTGTTAAGGAGGAAGATAAGACCTTCTATTGATGCATAAGAGAAAAAAGAAAAACTAAGGGAGGAATAGTCCGACTAGCAACCAAAGAAGGTAAGATGGCAGAGAGTGACAAGGACAAGGCAGAAGTGCTAAATGAGTTCTTTTGCTCTGTTTTCACCATAGAAGACAATGGCAAAGGTCCTACACTGAGCAGGACAAAGGAAGATACCCAGGGAGCAGATACTAGCCCCTTCACAAAGGAGAGGGTCCTAAAAGAGCTTAATAAGCTAAAAGTGGAAAAAGCCATGGGACCAGACGGCATACACCCTAGGATACTGAAGGAGCTCTGAGAGGAACTGGCCACACCACTGGCTGAGCTCTTCAACAAGTCACTGGACAGCAGG
This sequence comes from Neoceratodus forsteri, assembly GCA_016271365.2. Lineage (NCBI taxonomy): Eukaryota > Metazoa > Chordata > Ceratodontiformes > Ceratodontidae > Neoceratodus > Neoceratodus forsteri. The sequence continues at coordinate 1,046,697,726 of CM057449.1, forward strand.
GAAATACCTCAGGACTGGAAACAGGCAACCATTGTGCCCTTACACAAGAGCGGAAAAAAGGAAGAGGCAGGAAATTACCACCCTGTCAGTTTGGCCACAGCTGTGGGGAAAATGATGGAGTCACTACTAAAAGACAGGATAGTGGCATACCTAATAGATACTGGAAAAATGGATCCAAAGCACATGGCTTCACAGCAGCATGCTCTTGTCAAACCAACTTGATTGACTTCTTGGACTGGGTCACCAGAACATTGGATCAGGGAGGGGTGATGGATGTTGCATACCTAGATTTCAGCAAGGCCTTTGACACCATCCCTCACAGAAGGCTAACCAACAAGCTGGAACACAAGGGAGTTAGCCAGAAGATGGTCAGCTGGATCAGTAACTGGCTGAGTGATAGGACCCACAGAGTGCCAGTCAATGGATCATTGTCAAGGGAGGGTAGAGTGACCAGTGGCGTCTCGAAGGGATCGGTACTGGGACTGATCCTATTTAACATATTTATAGCAGACATAGAGAATGGACTAACAGGGAAGGTTTGTCTGTTCGCAGATGATACAAAACTCTGCAACAGAGTGGACACAAGGAAAGGAGCAGACAACATGGAAGCTGACCTTAGAAGGCTAGAGGATTGGTCCAGGGACTGGCAGTTGCAATTTAACACCAAAAAGTGCAAGGTAATGCACTTGGGAAAGAGGAACCCTGGGAAAAAAGTACACACTGGGAGGACATCAACTTGATGAGACACAAACAAAGTGAGATCTAGGCATAATCATCACTGACAAATTAAAGGTAGGAAAACAATGTGAGAAAACAGCATAGAAAGCGGGTGGCATCCTTGGATGTATAAGTAGAAGTATTTCTAGTAGAAAGAGGGAGGTTATCATGCCCCTCTACATGTCCTTGTGAGGCCACACTTGGAGTACTGCATTCAGTTCTAGAGACCTCACCTCAAGAAGGACATTGACCATTTGGAAATGGTGCAGAGAAGGGCTACTAAGATGGTGCATGGACTGCATCACAGGTCATATGAAGCAAGACGCGGGGAGCAGAACCTATGCTTCCTTGAGCACAGAAGAAACAGAGGGGACATGATTGAAACATTTAAGTAAGTGAGGGGATTTAATGCAGCTCAGACAGGCAATCTATTTCAAAAGAATATGGCAGCACGCATGAAAGGGCATGATATGAGACTGGTAGGAGGAAGGTTCAAAAGCAACCTCAGGAAGTACTTCTTCACAGAGAGAGTGATAGACCCATGGAATAGCCTGCCCCAGGAGGTGGTAGCATCAAAGACAACCGGGGAGTTCAAACTCACATGGGACAGACATAAAGGACAAGTTAGGACAAAGGCTGCATAGGGAGAGGGGTAGTTTCTAGGGCAGACTAGATGGATCGCATGGTCTGTCAACACTTTTCTTATGTTCTTATGTTTGTAGCCAAAGACCCAGAAAGGCCCAGCATACACTGCATAGCATGTTTGAGCATCTGTCCAAATGCCTACCCTGTCATGCTATTGCATGTGAACTGGATGAAGCAACAGATGAAATGCTGGCAATTGATCTGTTGACATTCTCTTTCATGGAGAATAAGGATTTACAAGGTTTATGGCCTATGCCTATCCCAAATGGCAGATTAATTCAAGAACATATTTCTCCACATGTGCCATTCCTGAACTTTATGGGATGGTGTCATGCATGGTAATACATGCCCTGCTACATTCAGCATCTCCATATGTACATTTCAGTATGGATATGTGGACTAATAGCCAAACTGCTGGTAGCACCTATCTGTGCATTACAGCACATTGGGCACAGGTATCTGGGGTAGTATTTGACTCTGGCCAGGGGAAAATTTGTATAGTGGACTCCACTTAAACAGTACACAGATAACCCAGACAATCACTTTAAATGAACAAATGTTGTATTCCAAAGCCACTGCATAGGAGTTCCACTGAAAATCTGCCTGCTATAATGGGTTCGGGCCACCTGCAATACTGGATGCCAGTGGCAGGAACAAAGTGTTAACAACCTTCTCCCCAGCCCCTTCAGATTTCCTGACAGCAGCCTTAATGAAGTGCTAACAACATGTTAAGCAGCTCACAGCACAGCTTTTCAGCGTTCCCCTAAATCGCACATCCTGAAATCCCTCTGCAACGAACTCGGCCTTGTCCAGCTAGTTAGTGAACCCACTAGGATCAATATTTCAAATACTGTCAATAGCTCACTCCTTGATGTTATGCTAACCACTCATCCCCACAAAATTTTACACTAGGTGGTCTTCCACAATAACATGAGCGACCATAGAGTTGTAGTCTGCACAAGATAGCAAGCTAAAGTTCACTATCAGCCCAAGTTCATAACTAAGCAGCCCTTTCATCAGTTTACTGCATCAAACCATTTGTCTAACCTAAGTAAGAATAGATGGCATGATCTCTATCTTGCAAAAACAGCTGATGAGGCTGTCATTGTCCTCAATGACAACCTTACCACCCTGGATAACAAGCATGCCCCCTTTATTAAGGTTAGGATGCACAACATCTCTCACCCCTGGTTTACACCAGAGATCAAGGTCGCACTTACAAACCGTGATAAAATCGGGCCCAGGCCAGGTGCACCAAGAGTCTGCTAGATTGGCAGGCTTTTAGAGCTGTTAGGAATGCCTGCGTTAAATGCATTTTTTCTGCCAGACTTCTATGTTTCCACCATAGAACAGGCAAAAGGGAATTCTCATAAAATCTGAAGGATACTTAAGTCTATTGAAGGACGATCGGCTGCTCCCTCCATTCCAACCAAGATCCACAACAATGGTAAGGTTGTGGAAAGTAATTGACAAATCCTTGAAGAATTCAAGTCCCATTTCGTCACTGCTGGCCTACCCTTTGGCACCTCACCGTATGCAACTTGTGCTAATAACCAAGCCAGTACAAACACCACTCCACAAACTTCAGCTTGTCCATTCCAGCTGCTCCCTCTCAACTTCAAAGAAGTTGAAGACTAGCTCATTAATTTAGATACCAAGAAAAGCACCTGGAATGATGGACTTGAACCATTTTTCCTAAAATTATGCTGCCCCCATCTTACTACCCCCATTCTCCATATATTCAATCTCTCTATCACCAGTGTTACAGTTCCTTCTTGTTGGAAATCTGCTAACATCCTTCCCTTATTTAAATCGGGGAACCCTTGCGATCTAAATAACTATATGCCCATTTCAATTCTGCCTATCCTCTCAAAAATTTTCGAAAAATTGATTTATACTCAGCTAAAACACCCTATGGAAACCTCTTCACTCTTAAACCCAGCACATTCTGGCTTTCACCCTAACCATAGCACCGTCACTGCATTGGCCAAAGTTACCAGTGACTGGGTCTCTGCTATAGATTCTAAGATCATCACAGGAGCAGTCTTCCTAGACCTTAGTGAAGCATTCGACACCATAGATCACAACCTAATAGTGAGTAGCCTTACCAAAATAGATGCCACCCCATCCACCACACAGTGGTTTAACAGTTACCTATCAAGGAGGACCCAGAAAATCAAAGCAGGCTGCCTGTTCTCAGCCTCCTTGCCAATTGTCAGGGGAGTCCCGCAAGGCTCCATCTTAGGTCCTATCCTTTTTTCTTTATACATCAATGATGTCAGTTCACATATAACCAAGTCTAATCTGCATTTCTTTGTAGATGATATGGCTTTGTACACATCTGGCTCTACATTGTCTGAAGTTAGGGACGTACTCCAAGCTGACTTTGCCCAGCTTGAACTTAATCTTATTAATGCCAAACTTCTCCTAAATGCCAAGAAAACCAAGGCTATGATCTTCTCTCTTAATACGTCTTCTATCAACCCCCTTGACCTACCCAAAGATTTTATTTTCGACTCCTTAGGTGAACCATTGGAAGTCATCTCCAAATTGAAATATCTTGGCATTTGGCTAGACAACAAGTTCTCCTTTAAAGATCACCTCGAAGACCTGTCCAGGAGAATAAAAGCCAGGCTAGGTTTCTTCTTCCACAACAGGTCTCTCTTTCTGCTAGAGACTAGAATCATGCTTGTTTAGGCCACATTCCTCCCCCTACTTGACTATGAGGACATAATCTACATCTCTTCTGCAATCACTAACCTGAACAAATTGGAAGTCCTCTATCATCGTGCTCTGCGCTTCATTACAAACTCCCCGTAGCGAACCCACCATTCAGATCTGTACGCAGCTGTTGGTTGGACATCACTTACCATTAGACGTATGCTCCATGCTGGTATTTGGACTCTAAAGCTTCTCCTGAACAAACTCACAATCTACCTAACATCTCTTCTGCACATCTCCCGCAGTGCATACTCACTTAGGAAATTGGACTTTATCTTCCTCTATGTGCCTAGGACTCGCATCTCCTTTGGCAAATTCGCCACATCAAGTGCCCTTCCAACCCTCTGGAATTGGCTTCAGTCCTCACTGAAACTATCCAGCATTGTCTCTGTCAACTTCAACAAAAGGCTAGCTGCTTCTAAAATAAAAGATAATTGTAGCTGTTTTTAAACTCCTTCTCCACCCTTATTCCCTGCTCCACCCTCCCAACTAACTGGAATCAGCTCTAGTCCCTACGGTACCCACCTAGCTTTCGAACCTGACTTCTACTTCTGCTTGCCTATGGTGGCCTAACAAAATGATCCCTACAGCTGTTCTCATGACTTTTCTCTGCCCTTATTTCTCTTCCTCTATATTCTACTCCCCCATACTCTCTCTAACCCTCTTCTTTTTCCCCTTACCCTAATTTCCTCCTATCTCTTCTTTACCATTCTTTTCTTTATCTATTTTCTTTTTCCCCCACATTCCCTCTAGCAATTTAGCCCTCTAGCCCTCTTCTTGCTCCCCTTTTCCCTCATCTCTTAGCTCTTCCTTCTTATTTAACTTCTCTCTCCTGTAGACTCGGCACTTTCCACTTCCAATGCTTCTCCCTAGGTTTTTGCTTCTTATACCTACATCGTTATGTCTTAATTGAGTATTATGTATCACATGGACCTAAACTGCACTTTATTTACTGCTATGTTTATTCTTTATATGTATTGTGTATTTGTCTGTATACATGCTTCAGGACCGCCTTGTGAACGAGCTTGCTCAATGGAGTTTTCCTGCAATACACTTGAACTTGAACTCATAATATGGAATGCCTCCTCCCCCAGTCTGCCCCCTTGCATCAGTCTTCCATCTCATTTAATTTTTTTAATTTTTTTTATTCCGATGTAATTGTAATATACCTGCTGACGAAACGGTCCAGCTGACTCGATAAGCTTGACTGAAAATGGAGCATCTTTTCATCTTTTTGGGCCAGCTGCAATCACTAAGTGTAATTTTTTAGGCAAGTACCTGAATGTTGATTCGAGCTGGAGTGCTGGAGCACTGAGACCAGAGCAAGAGAGAGGGAGGGGGAGAGAGACTAGAATGCGAGCCAGTAAATGTGCTGAGATTCATGGCTAGGTAGTTTTTTAATTTAATTTCTTTCTATTCTTTAGTTAGGATATTAAGGACACACTCATCATGGTTTCTTAATCAGAGTCTCTCAGAGTAAAGCTCCAGGTGACCAACCACATGGCATGGGGCTGGCATTCCTGTTTGCTGCTGGCAGGTCCAAAGGGTTAATTTGACTGCCATTAGGTATGCTGGTGTAGTAGCAGGTCTTGGTGGGGTGACAAGAATAAGAAGCCAGATTAAATGTTTTTTTAAGTATGAGTATGCCAGAGGTTTGCTGCAGTATAGTAGTATACTCTATAGTATCGGCACCTGTCATCTTGTGGGTGAGGGAGTGTTCAGAATGCTATACTGTACTGTGGACTTATATTGTATTGCCCTAAAAATGGATTTTTGGATTATCCAGACAGCTGCTTATAACAGCCAAAAATGCATCACACAGAGTAGACAGTTATAAGTGGTTTGCGCTGTACTAAGCCCAACTGCGGTGGTAGCAACACTCTGGGTATTTGCAGCATGCCACACTGGTAATGAAGAGTGTAACTAGATCATACGTGGGTCAGAAAATGCTAGAACTGCTCCTGACTGAGACTGATGAGTGGATCATAGGAATCATAGCAAGGGTTTATGTGCAAAGTAGATTTATAGTCCATTATAGGGATGTCATTTCTCAGTGGTTATATCCGTGTTTGTTACTTGCCCTCAAATAAACGCTCAGTTGGACTTTAAAGCTATCCATTGTTTTGCAAGATATTATTTCCTCTGGGAGTGAGTTCCACATGATAACCACGCTCTGTGTAAACCAAACTGCCCTTCTGGTAATTTTAAAGTGGTAACCCTTTAGTTGTTTAGTGTGCCTTCTGCCCCCATACCCACTGTCTTTTGTTTCCAAACCTAGACTGACACAAAAATCCTTATCTTGAAAGGTCTTGAAAACAAGGCACATATCCCCATTCAGCCTCCTGTGCTCCAGGTTATACATCTTCAACTCCCTCAGTCTCTCATCGTAGATTTTTCCCTTCATGCCACCAACAATTCTAGCTGCCCTCCTCTGGATGCCCTCCGATATTGCCATGTCCTTTGTTGCCTGAGTGGCCCAGAACTGGCCACAGTACTCAAGATGGGGTCTCGCCAGGGCCGTATACAAGGGCATCATCACTCCTCTATTTCTTCTGGCTATGTTCCTGCTTATGTACCCAATGATTTTACATCCCTTACCAGTTGCCAGTCTGCTCTGTTTTTTAAAATTTAGATTACTAGTCACCATTATTCCTAATTCTTTTTCTTCTATTGTCTCCTTGAGCTTCACTCCATATAGTTTGTAACTATATTTTTTATTTCTAGCACCTAAGTGTATAACAGTGCATTTATTGATGTTAAACATCAGTTTAGACCTGCCAGCCCAATCTTCAGAAATTTGGAGGTTCTTTCTTAAGGTGTTTACCCCCTCATCAGTGTTCACCACCATGCCTATTTTGGTATCGTCCATGAATTTACACATCCATAACCCCTCTTGTGGCTGCATACTTGCTACATATGCATTAAAAAGGACAGGTCCCAACACCGAGCCCTGAAGGACCCCACTCATCACCTCACCCTCTCTGGAGGAATATCCCCTTATACATACTGTCTGTTTCTCTGTCTCTTTTTGGTTAGCCAGCATTGGATCCACCCAAGATTAATCCCCATTCACTGAAACCAGTTTCACTGCAAACGATAATGGTTTAAATGTAGTGAAATGCATCAGTTATGTGGGGGGCGGGTCTCAGGAAGTCATGCCTGGCACACTGTCTTAATCTTGCTGTGCAGGTGTTTCTAGCATGTCCTGATACCCAGTCCATGTTGATTGTGGCCCATTGCATCTGTGCCAAATATGCCCATTCCAGAGGAGACATGACTGAGACCTATAAGTCCCTCACAGGAGTGAGCAAGGTACAGAAGGGGAGTATATTTCAGAGGATGAGGAGGAGCACTAGAACACGGGGCCATGCAATGAAGCTTGGGGTTGGGAAGTTTCACAGGGATGTGAGAAAATATTTCACAGAAAGGGTGGTGCCTGGAACAGCCTGCCAGAAGAGGTGGTGAGGCAAAGACAGTGGGTAGCTTCAAGCATGCATGAGATAGGCAGATGAGCATAATATGTAGAGGAAAAGAAAGAGGAAGGGGGAACTAGGCAACCAAATAGGGTCCGGGATGCAGTAATAGGCAGGGAAAAATAGGTCAGACTGGTACCGGGTGATAACCATGCATGTAAGACAGCACGGTATTAACCATGCTGTCTATACAGTGCTTGACCTTACAGCAATAGGGGTAGGATAGCAGTAGGGGAATACCACTACCCCGTTGCTGCACACAGAATGGGAGGCTGGACAAGTAGCCATGTGCTGGGTGCCTGGTCAAGCTGCTCCCGTGGAGGAGTGGCTAGAGCACAGGCACATGGCACAGTCGGGAGACCTGGAATTGTGGTTTGGTTCCCTCCAGGTCTCCCCTGCTAAAACATTTTGGGACATTTTTATTTAAAAAAAAACAAAAAAACTCCTTTCTCCTCATCCTGCAAAAACACATGAAAACCCATTGTAGTCAATGGGCAGGGTGCACAGAACAGGTTGGTCTTTTGCCCAGCTCTGTTATTGTCCTGGGCTTTTTCACTGTGGCATTTTGAACCACGTGGTTTTTGGATTTGCGCCGACATGACCTCATGCTGGTCAAACTAGATGTGCCTACCTGTCCTTTTCTGCAACCAAATTCTAGGTTTCTATGTTCCAGAAAGGTCTGTGACCATCTCGAGCACCTTCAGATCCCGAAGGTATCAGATCAAGACCAAGACAGAAAAAACACTCTGTAAAAAAATGCACCGTCATAACAGCGTGTGTGGTTTTCGAGATGATTTATTTATATTAGCGCATTTTTTTCACCGCACCCATTTTCTGGTGTCCACACAGTGATATTTTTGACCATGCCATTTTACTGTCACTATTTTGACCTAGTCCCAATCCAGAGCAAACTGCCTCAGCACCGTATAAAGCCACAAGTCAACAGCAGATGGAACTCGACACTACACATGATTGAGAGCTTGTGAAAGCAGTACAACGTCATCTTGGAATATATGCTGCTGCATACAAGCTGTGATAGTGCCAGAGTATCCATGTCTCTGACAACAGACCAGTGACAACTAATGGATGCCACAACAACCAGAACGGTCTGCACTAATAGGGAAGGTGAGTCAGTGCCTCTGCTGGGGCTGGTTAACTACAGGTTAACAAAGAAAAACAGGAAGTAGGGCTGTGAGACACAGAAATCAGAGGCTACTGATATGCATACACACTTGAGTATTTATTGAGCAATATATCTTGAGCAGATAAGCAGCAGGTATAACCCACTCACCAAAAGGTGCCCCTGCACTTCGCTCATAAGAGCTTCATCAGGGGGCAGTGTAGCTAGCTGAGCAATGACTTAATATAGTCACTAGACTATGATGTCAAGATAGAGTGATGTTTACAAATGTAAAACAAAAGTTGCTATAGTGACTATAAAAATGTATGTATCTGCAGACATTGTTTGTTTTTGTGTATGAGTTTTTTTTATTCCTTTCACTTATTTGGTATTGTAATTAACTATGCACTGAATCATGGGTTTTACAAGATTTTGTTTAGGTGCAAGGGGTACACTTTTATAGTCACTATGGCAACTTTTGTGTTACATTTGTGAACATCATATGGCACTCCATCTTGACATTATGTACTAGCAACTATATTAATTCCTTGTTCAGCTAGCTTCCCAACCACGATGAAGTTCTTATGAACTAAGCATTGGGGCACCGTTTGGTGAGTGGATTATACCTGCTGCTTACCTGCCTGATCAATATTGCTCAATAAATTCACAAGTAGTTACACATATCAGTAGCCTCTAATTTCTGTGAATCACAGTCCATGTGCACTGCTTCCTGCTTTTCTTCACGACTAACTGATTACCTGATCATGATTCTCAGGCCATGAGAACATGCAACACAGGCAGTGAGTGGGAACACTGCCTGTATCAGTCAGGCCATCCCACTTCTATGTGTGCTGAAGCAGATGCTGTTGAATGCACAGCAGGTGTTTGAGGCAAATGGGGATATGGGAAGTTGTGCTTTAATGGAACACATGCTCCATGTCTTGGACAACAATATTCATGTTTCTACCATTCTGCAGTTCACAGATTTGAGGATTGCCACCATGCTGGACCCATTATATAAACGTGGCCTGGCATCAATAATTGAAGGTGGGCATGATCAGGTCCAAAATGTAACTGAGCTTCTAATAAAATGGGTACATGAGACACAGATGTTAAAGTCACAGAGACCAGGTGTTGCTACCATCTTGCATGGTAACTGGTTAAGAAAACATTCAGGGTAAAGGAAAAAGACCCCTAACAAATCCACTTTGGGATGTTTTGTACTAGGTGGGACTTGAAGCCTCAGAGGAATGGTGGATACACATTTGCAGATGCCAGACATCTTACCATCATGGGTAAGCCATCTCTATACTGAAATAGCAAGGTCACTGACTGTCCAGCACATACCTCAGTAGCGATCAAATGCCTGAGCTGTCCACCCTCGCGCGTCAGTGTGGAGTGGTATTCAGTTCAACAGGCACCATGCAGGACAGGTGTACAAATCTGTCACCTATGTTGGCATGCTAACATTTATTAAAATGAATGCTGGGCACATTCACTAATACACTAATGTCAGTGTTCCAACCACATGACGGTGGTGGTCATAGTGCTGAAGATGAACCAGAAGAGCATGAGGTTGTCAGCAATGGCAAATTGCCTTCTGCTGAGGTAGATGAAGCATGGATGGAGAAAGAATTCCCATGTGGGGTCATCTCCTGTCTGGAAGACTGTGAGGGCTGCTTCCTTCATGAAGATGAAGCATAAAATGCTACATATTCTGTTCCATCCATCCTTTCTTCCTCATTACTTGAATCCTTTATGATTCACATTTTTTTCTATGTTATTTTATATTTCCCCAAGTTGTGCTGCTGTTCCCTGCATCCATCCAATTATCTGAGTCAACCCTCTCCTATTTGATACCTACAGACAAACTAAAAAATCACTGAACACTACATAATTAAATGCCAACAATAACAGCTGCAGTAGATTGACTGGGAGCTGCACACTCAAGCAGACTTGATAGACCTTTTTGGCCTGTATCTGCTGGCATTTTTGTATGTATGTTCATAACATGGGCCACCACCACCTCCAGCTGCCTGCATTCAGACTGACAAACCAGGACTCATATTCTAGCATAAATGACGTGGTCACCCTGGGAGACCATGTTTCCTTCAACAAGCTAGATACTGTCTCCTCCTGTGCCCTTCTTGTGTCCTCCACATTCACAAACAGCATGGGCCACTGGCACCTAACCACATGCATCCAGACTGACAAATCTGGACTCCTGATCCAGCGTAAATGCCATTGCCAACCTGGCAGACCATGCTTCCTTTAGCATGCAAGACACCACCTCATCCTTCTCTGGCTTGCTTGTGTTCTCCACATCTATAAACAATATAGGCCACTTCCACCTCCACCGCATGCATCCAGACTGACAAGCCCAGATTCTTAATCCAGCATAAATGCCATTGTCAGGCAGACCTTCAGCTAGCCAGACAGCCCTCAAGCTGACCTTCCAGACAGCTAGCCAGCCCATCAAGGCAGCAAGATCTACCTTTGTCTGTTGTGATGTTAAGTGACTTACACTGTTGTCCACACTCCTCATCCTCACTGGGGGTGGTGACTCCTTGCATAGGAGGGGCTTCAGCCTTATTGCTTCCAAGACATTAAACGTGTTTCTTTTATTTTGTCAGCACCTCACTGCTGGTATGACCATTCACAGGGACAACTGTCAAGCTAGTTACAAAGCCAAACAGCCCTCAAGACATAGACTTAAGTGGCCTCTTCCTCTGCCACCTCTCTCTGTGGCACCATCATACTAATACATGGACTAGCACTCTCTAATTTGACAGTAAGTATCATTAAATTATTTTTTTTTATTTTTTTATAATTAGCAATGTTAAGTTTTCATTTCACAGGTACACAGTGACAGAGGCCAACAGAAGGAAAATTATTTCTCTTTTTTTCTTCACAACTGACAGGTATAGTAAGACTGGGAGTGGGCAAGTGATATACTGTGTGGTCACCACAGTGGCCAACTGAGGCTAAATGATGCATCTTTTTTCTTTCACAGGTGACAGGTATATTAAGACTGGCAATGGACAATATAGAGAATACTGGATGAGCAACTATGCACAAGCAGTGTGTTGTGTTGCCAAGGGGTTCTGATTCCCTGTGACCTCAAGAGCAAAGCTCGAGATGTCCATGGGAATCAGAACCCTGAGGTGGTACAATATACTTTTGGGCATAGAGTTGCTCATCCAGTGTTTTTATAGTGTATGGTGCCCTCCTAAAGAAACTAAATAGTTTTAGCACTTTTAACATTTTATTTACAGAACAGAAGTTGTTTGTTGCCCTGTCCAATTCAAGTAGTTAGGGCTGGCTGCCAGGTGTTGTTGCTATGGATCAGACATCCTCACATTTGTAGTGTAGCCTTCTATTGGTTGCAAATTGGGTGTGGGTGAGGTTTTCAAAAAAATTTAAATCGGGACCATATTCATCACTTAGCGAGAGGTGGAAGTCGGTTGTTTAATTCAGTACGGTTTATTTTTAATACCTGGTTGATCCTGCATTTGGTCGTTGTATCTAGTTGATCCTGAGTCACACGTTCAGGTGATCGCACTGCCGCCGTTAGTACTTACAGTATGTGGTTGATTCTGCCATTTCTGTTGCGTTTCGTCCTGCACTTTCTACCTCGGTTAAAACCTTGCTGTAGCACAGTACAGAGGTTGTGGAACCCGATTGTACCCCAGAAGAGTACAATCGCGATCGTGACCATTGAACTATAGTACAACAAGGTTTGAGCTGGGATATAAAGTGACTTGCAATCATGTTCCACCATACACTATGAATATATACTGTGTGGCCACCATGGTGGCCAAGTGAGGCTAAATAATTTACATTTTTTCTTCACGGGTGACAGGTATAGTAAGATTGGTACTGGAGGTGGGCAATGGATATACCATGCGGTCACCCACATTGGCTACTTAAGTAGAGTCAAAATATTTTTTTCTTGTTTTCACAGGTCTCCTCCTCTGCCTCCTCTGCCTGGAACTTTACCAATGTGATGGTATATATCCTTTCCAAAAGTTCTTTTTTATTTTACTTTTTTTTGTTTCGTTGCACAGGTACAACATGATATGGAGTGTACTACAGTCTAAATAATTTATCTTTTGTATTCAGAGGTCTCTTTCCATCCTGTCATGAATGCTTTCTCCTCCAGAAAGCAAGCCTTCATCATCTTCTCCACCAGATAGATCATGGATGTGGTAAACATTGTAGCCTCATGCTCAGATCTCCTCCTTCTCCTCCCACTTCTCCACCACTGTGTTGTGGACTTATTAAAGGAGAACCGTGCTTAATCTTTAAGTCATTTTTCCCAGTAGAAGCTGTATTTTAAATACTGGCTCAAATTATGTTACTGCTGTAGCTATCCAGCTCTTTTAGTTATCCTAGGGCATGTTTCTTATTTACATTCTGCTAGTACTGTATGAACCATTTTAGAACTGCATGATGTAGTTTATGTCTCTGTCCTGTTCTTACTATTGTTGGCATAATAATAATGTTGAATATTTGACTGGGTGACTAGGGAGGTGGATCAGGGGAGGGCAGTGGACATGGCCTATCTGGACTTCAGCAAGGCCTTTGACACTGTGGCACATAGAAGACTATTACACAAACAGGGGAATATGGGTGTGGGCAGGAAAGCAGTGTGGTGGGTAGGTAACTGGCTGTGCGGCAGGACACACAGGGTGGTGGTTAATGGCTGTCACTCCACAGAGGGAAGAGTGACCAGTGGGGTACCACAGGGATCAGTGCTGGGACCAGTCCTATTCAACATCTTCATCAGTGACATTGCGCAGGACCTAGAAGGCAGAATTTCACTGTTTGCTGATGACACAAAGCTCTGTAACAGAGTAGATGCACCAGAGGGTGTAGACAGAATAAGAAGGGACCTGCAGAAACTTGAAGAATGGTCAGGGGTTTGGCAGTTGAAATTCAATGCAAAGAAGTGCAAGATAATGCATATGGGGCACAAAAACCCTGGCACAATATATCAGTTGGGGGGTGAGGATATAGCATGCACCAAGCAGGAAAGGGATCTTGGGGTTATCATCTCTGATGACCTCAAGGTAGGAAACAGTCGCGACAAGGCAGCAGGTAAAGCAAATAGGATGCTGGGATAGGCAGGGGCATCACCAGCAGGAAAAGGAGGTCATAATTCCACTATACAAGACACTGGTGAGGCCCCTCCTGGAGTACAGTGTACAGTTCTGGAGACCTTACCTACGTAAGGACATAGACAGGGTAGAGAGAGGTTCAGAGGAGGGCAACAAAGATGGTGCATGGATTGCATCACAAGTCCTATGAGGACAGGTTGAAGGAACTGAACATGTACTCCCTGGAGGAGAGGAGAGAGAGGGATATGATAGAGACATACAAGTATCTTACAGGGAGGAACAGGGTGCAGGAATACACCATTTTAAGTGAAAAGATGTTCCAGGACTAGAGGCATGGGGTGAAGTTGGAGGGAGGACGATTCAGAGGAAACGTGAGGAAGAATTTCTTCACAGAACAGGTGGTGGACAAGTGGAACACCCTGCCAGAGGAAGTGGTGGGGGCTGAAACAATCACGGGATTTAAGAATGCATGGGATAGACATAAAGGAATTCTTGAGGTCAGGGGTAAGGGGCAACAGACTTCTAGGAAAACATAAACTGAACTTACAAGCTCAAATGGGCAGACTGGGTGGGCCATAGACCCTTATCTGCTGACACTGTCTATGTATCTATGTAATACATCAGTTCCCAGTCATAACAGTGAAACAAATACAGCGTGGTCCAAAACCATGCACAGCAAAACACCTAAAGCAAGGCTAGCGCTCAGAAACAACAGTGAGTGCTATCCTGCTGAAAACCACAAACAGCAGCAAATGTACTTTACCGGGGGGCGCTATGCCCTCCAGCCCCCCAATTTAATTACAACAAATTCCACAGGGGGGTAAAACTTGGGGAAACAGAACAAGCTGGGGGGAGAACAAAACACCCCAACACAGGTGGGGGGGTATGAACAGAAAAGTACACTGCCGTCAGGAGACCGGGAACAGAACCCTGGTCTCCTGGATGCTTCCCCGCTGTACCTGCTCCTGCTCTCAGCCTCTACACCATGGGAGCATCTCTGTGAGACACCGCCCACTTCACTCCTTTCTCTCCTCCTCAGATGTGATGACAGCTACAGGGTTAGCGGTAATTCATATGCTCTATCTTAACCCTGTAGCTGTTATCACTTTTGCTGTTTTGACCGTGCTCATTTTCACCACGCTGTTCCAGTAACGCTATATTAACTGGACACCTAATGCATCAATGTCCTGCTATAGAACTCTGTTACAGAAATAGGCATGAACTACATCATACAGTCCTAAAATGCCATTTACCTCCAGACTGCAAAACAGAAACACCCACTGAGGTTACTAAAAGGACTGTATAGATGGAACAATAACAGAAGTTTAACCAGTACTGAAAAAATAACTTCTAATGAGAAAATGATTCCAAGGTTCAGTGCAGTTCTCCTTTAAAGTCAATATGTCCTCTGTATCCAGTGTAAATATCAATTATCAACCTGATGCCTCTGGCTGAACCTCCATTGTCATCCAACTGAAAAATACCTGCAACCAGAGAAATGAAAGCATAAAACAGACAGTGACATATAAATAACTTTGAACAATTTAAAAAATTTAAAAAACAAATACTTCCTTTCCCTGGTAGGACACACTGCTTAATGTCCATATGTGGTATTTTTTGGGCCATCTAATCATTCTTCTACTATCTTAGCATATCAGTTAATTAACCAGAGCTAGGCTGGACTTATGCAGCAACAGGACTTCATTACCTGAGTGATAAGATCCCTGAAAAGAGAGAAACAGGAACAAAAGAATCTGGAGAACCTTATGTACTCACAAGACGGGACATGACAGCGCCTTTTAAGTACCTCAAGAGTATAAATGAGGTAGACCTCTGTGAACTTTTCAAGACCAGCGAAAACAAAAACATGAGGAGAAGCAATTAAAGACCTTTGCCACCACATTGCAAATACTGAGTTAACTGTTTAAAAACAAATGGCATAAATTTATATTTATATCCAGTACAGTCTACTTACAGGCTACATAGTAATATAAGTATTCTAGTGATGGAAAAGACAAAAGGTATACTGTATTTTGTCTGTCACTCTTGCTGCGCAGCACTGACTATGAAAGCAATAAACAAGAGAGGTTGTTGGATGTACTCTTGTAACCCAATGTAGGAGAAGTTGGGTCCACAAACTAAAGCCAAGTGGCTTCCATCCCCTTACACCTGGTTATGACAGCATGATCCACAACCATTGAGTCTGTCATTGTGTTTATAAAATGGGACTTAGGCTGGTAAAGAAAATGACGGCAAGCAGGTATGTTTAAGCATGAAAGGAAAACTTTTTAATTGCTATTGTGACTGTATTCTGCTGCAAGAAAAAACAGTACACTTGGAAACAAACAGCAGAAATATGTTACTTGCCACTGTGAAGTACTGCTGCGACAAGGACGTGAGTGGCAATCCTGGACCCAATACCAAGACTTGGTCTAAAACTGAGATGACCACCAGACCCTGGTTTATAATTAGGGTTGGTACAGCACTTTAATGTTAAATCTTAATTTTTGCACCTTAATAACATCAGCATTTTTCAATGAAATTGACCAGAAATTGGTATGTGCTGTCATTTTGTCAGTGTCACAAGATGCAGAAAGTTTCGTGATGTCAACTTTTATGGTTTTTGAGATATAAAGTGGTCAAAAATACAGAAATTGACTTTTTTTCTTATAGGATAACATGGGACTTTTTGCCGTCATCTATAGCACACAGAATGGAATTTTTCTCTTGCATTTTTAGGGATTATGGGGTGTGTGCCAAGGGTTTGCCTTTGGATGGTTTGGTGAAAAAATATATTACCATTTTTGAATCATAATTTTTGTGATAGATGCAAGACAGGCTGTTCGAACGGTAAATTACATGTACTGTTCAAACTGTACTGTTCGAACGGTAAATGGCCATTTACTGTTCAAAATTTACTATTCAAACAGTAAATGGTATTTACCATTCAAAGGGTAAATGGCCATTTACTGTCTGAACTTTACAGTTCGAATTTAAATAGCAATTTACTGTTCAAATGGTAAATAGCCATCACCACACATCGGCCCATGGATCTTGGGAACCAAGCAAAGACTTCACAGTGGGCGGCTCTGGGGGGGTTACAGAACACAGCAAGCAACAGAAGAACATGGCTAGCAACAGAACATGTGAAAGAAACAAGAACCCAGCACCTCTCTCTAGCTTTCGTTTATGTGAGAGATGGACTGCCATGTTTTCAATCTCTCCAGCCCGCCCACAAACTAAACCCAAAAAATAAAAACTTTTGTTTAATTTTGCAGCCCCACCCCCACCTGACTCCCGAATCTTAATCACCACTGCAACAGCAATTTACGGCTCCATGGATACCCACCCACCTGCCCTGTGGATCACCACCCTCTGCAGACTACTACCCATCTGATAAGGGACCCACCCCGTGGTTCTGTACCATATCACGCCTTCACCAGGAATCATGTGTCTATGTACATCTCTGCTGTCTGGTGTCTTTTGTTGGATTCAATGCTCTGTCTGTCAGTGCAATGGAGTGTCACCCACACACCTGCCACACAGATCTCCATTCTCTCCAGGTTTCTGTGTCACTCCTGTTGCTGACACCCACCCACCCCAGGTCTCTGCTGTACCGTGCCTTGTTGGTGTGCTCCATTCTTCTGAAGTCCCTCACAACAGTCTTGATACAGATGCAGTGCCGTGCCTTGTCGATGTGCTCCCTTACTCTGAAGTGCTGATCCGATCTCCAGAAACAGCCTACCCATTAATGCACAGAATACAACTGATCTGCAGAAAGTGGCCACCCATTAATGCACAGACTGTAATGCCATACATGCAGTATGCAGAAAGTGGCTATGCATTAACACAGTGTGCCCAGCAGACATGCAAAGTCAGAATTACCACACAGACTGGCACCAATCCGAAGTTGTAAGTATGGCAGAGACTGCAAGTAATTCACCCCATAACGCACAGTGCGATCAGCAGAGATCTGAAGGAAGTATCACATAGACTGGAATCAATTCAGCCATTAACACACAGTGCAAGTGGCACAGATCCCACCTCGCAAACTGCCATTATCTCAGAGTACCCAGTAAGGTACAGTGCAACAGGCAGACATCCGAACTGCAAACTGCAGCTATTTAAGATCCTGTCTGCACATACCTCACCAGTACTGCACAATGTGAACCCAACACATGGGAAGTCACAAGCTGAGGACCCACTTGAGCAGTACAGGTGAGGTGAGAGTTCAGGAAACTTGTTGCGGGACTATCTGGTCCCGAAAAAAAAGTGTTATTTACTTTTTGTCCCCCTAATTCTTAGTTCCCCTTTATTTTATTTTTTTTTTGTGTATGTATGAAATAGTTTAAATATTTTTGCTTTCTGACACTATGCTGCATCATCCCTGGTGGCTAGTGGTGTCCCCCCACCCACCCTCCAAATATTTTTTTTTACCTTTATTGGTAGTCTTAATGGCATCCCTTCCCCCTTCGTGGCTTTCAGCCATTATGTTCCCATATCCCTGGTGGCTAGTGGTAACCCCCTACCCACCCTCTGAATATTTATATATTTTTGGTGGTGGTCTTAGTGGCATTCCCCCACCCTCACTGAAGTATCTATGCTGCAAAGAAGAAAACCATCCCTCATTGTCTTTTTTTAAACCTATAAAAAAAGTCCATCGCCAATCACACCCATACCCCCACCCGGCCTTCCACTGTGGATCCTCCTCCCCACACACACACCCAATGTACCCACCAACACCTCACTAACCTCAGGAGGTCACAGGTTCAAGACCCGCTCCACTGATCGAGGATACGTCTTACTGCTGGAAACAGCGACTGCAATATGAACTAAGGTAAATGCCCTTCAATGTATTTCAATGGAGGGGATTCAACGTTTGGCCATAACTCAGCCATTTTGGGGAATTTTGGCCCCACATTTTCAACAGGGCTGTTTGAGGACCCTACCTCATGAACAATATGACTGTCGTTAGTTAACTTCTGCCAGAAATGTGATTTCACTTTCGGCTGCCAGAATCACCTTTCTGGTGGGATTTGTGTGACAACAGTCATATTGTTCATGGGGGTGGGTCATAAGAAGGCTACATTGAAAATTTGGGTCAAAATTTTGAAAAATGGCTGTGTTATGGGTATTTGTTGCAATCTCGCTACGCATGCTCATAACTCTGGAAATTTTCAATATTTTTACCCCATATTTTCAACATGGTCTTCATTTATCCCCACATTATGTATGTCACAGCTGTCATTTTCAGATCCTGTACAAAATATGATTTTGAACCTGTGGCATAGAAGGGCACTGTGGTTGTGCAGAATTATATTTTGGCAGGAATTTGAAAGTTTTCAGTACTGGGTACATGTGGTGCGCTCATAAGGAGGCTATGTTGAAAATTTGGGTCAAAATGATTAAAAATCACAGATTTATGACTATTTGTTGCAATTTTGGTACTCTTGCTTGTAACTATGGAAATGGTAAATATTTTGAATCCAAATTTTCAACATAGGCTTGTTATTACACCAAAGTTCTCATTTTTCAAATCCTGTCCAAAATGTTTTTCCACCTGCGCTGTGGATTGGCATTGTGCTTGCACACAGTTACGTTTTGGCAGGGATTGAGAAAGTTTCTGCACCAGGAACATGAGATGGGGTAATAACATGGGTATGTCCAAAATGTGATTTCGAACCTGTGGCATAGAAGGGCACTGTGTTACTCCAGCTGATACCTTACCAAAAGTTTTGGAGCAGGGTAATAAAGAGTATATATCACCAATTACTATGACTGAGGTTAGAACTTTACTCCAAAAACTTAAATCCCAATCATCGCCAGGACCTGACAATATACATCCAAGATTCCTAAAAGAAATAGCTAATGTTATATGTAGCCCCCTGTCAGTTTTGTTTAATGCCTCACTTAATCGAGGTGAGAAAATTCATGCATGGTATAAGGCTACTGTTACCCCTATTTATAAAGCTGATAATAAACAATTAGTATCCAATTATAGACCTATTAGTCTCACTTCAGTTATTGGTAAACTACTCAAAATAACCTTATTAACTAGAATTGAAGCACACATTTCTAAATATAATTTACAGGACTTAACGCAACATGGGTTTACCCAGGGTAGATCATGCATGACCAACCTGTTAAATTTCTATGAGAATGTTAGTGCATCCCTTGACTTGGGGTTACCTGTGTATGTTGTCCTCGTTGATTTCTCCAAGGCTTTTGATAAAGTCTTACATCAGGTTATGATAAATTATGTGTACGTGTTTGGTTTTCACCCTAATATAATTAATTGGGTGAAATCATGGTTACAGAATAGATACCAGAGAGTTACTATCAGAAGACATTTATCATCGTGGGCAAACGTTAGTAGTGGGGTCCCGCAGGGATCAGTTCTGGGCCCTGTCTTGTTTAATTTAATAATATCAACAATGCAACCATCTAACAAGGTCTGGATGGCCAAGTATGCAGATGACTGCAAACTTGACTGTATAGTCAATAATACACAAGCTGCAAACCATTTCCAGGAAGAACTAAATGCAATCTGATCCTGGACAACAGATAATAAGATGTGTTTTAATGAACAAAAATGTAAGGTAATGCACTTTGGACATAATAACCAAAATTTCATCTATAAAATTAATAATGTTCAACTTGCAGGAACAACACATGAGAAAGATCTAGGAGTTCTTGTTGATAATAAATTAACTTTTGATAACCATACTTTGGTTAAAGTAAAAAAGTGTCATAAAATTATTGGATGCATTCTTAAACATATTAAAAGCAGAGATCAAAAAGTGATTCTACCACTCTTCACGAGTATGGTCAGAACCCAACTTGAATAGTGTTCTTCCTTCTGTGGACTGATCATAAAAAAAGGAAAAAAATTAGTGGAGGGGGTCCAAAGGAAAATAACTAAACAGATTAGTGATTTGGGATCCCTACAATATACAGTAAATCAAGACTACAAGAAAGGGATCTTTTTTCCCTAGAATATAGTCAAATACAAGGAGATTTATGCTTGATATATAAAGCAACTAGTGATTTGTGTCTTTTTGAAACTTTAGGTCTGATAAAGAATAATTCCCAGACCCATACACGATCACATAGTTACAAACTTAGAGGGGTGAGCTGTAATACTCAAAAAAGGAGTAAATGGTTTTCTCAGAGGGTGGTGACTCAATGGAATGCTTTGCCAAGGGAAATTGTGGACAGCGTTAATATGGAATCCTTCAAAAAACAGATAATTATATGGGAAGTAAAAAAATACCATATTTACATTAGAATTATTCCACCAAGCTGGTGGCGAGCTCTTTAAGGGCATTTTGCCTCCCGAGCCCGTATCACTGTATGAGTCTATGAATCTATGGTGACAAGATAGTGAGTGCTGTGCTATAACTGGAAGTGCAGGGGCCACAGGTCCCTGTGCTTCTACAAGTTCAGGGGCCACAGATCCCTGTGCTTTCACTGCTACATACATATATGCATCTATGGAGGGATGGGAGCTCTGGGTCCAAAGAACCCCGCGCTCCCACCATGAAATAAGGATAGTGTTATACTACCTCAATGGAGGGATGGAAGTGCAGGGTCCATAGGACCCTGAGCTTCCACCATAAAATAAGGATGCTATTATACTATCTCAAAAAGTAAAGAAATAAAATGCAAAAAAAGTTAGTTAATGTATCAGTTAGGGTTAAAGCGAGAAAAGTAGGGAAATGTGGCATTATGGTTTCCAACTCTAACACCCCATTCCCCACCCTGCACAGACCCACAAGTGAGGGGGGAGAGTATGTCTTGAGGGTCGTGAACCCTAGCGCTCACCCCATTCAGCTATGCTGTACCCATGTCACCTAATTTTGTACTGGAATAGGATAAGTGTTAGAATTCGCAACCCCCAAGACAGACTCCCCCCGCCTGTGGGTCTGTGCAGGTTGGGGAATGGGGTGTTAGGGTTGGATACCCTAATGCCACATTTCCCTACTTTTGTTGCTTTAACCATAACTGATACATTAACAAAGGTTTTTGCAACATATATATATATATATATATATAATTTATATTTTCCCACGCAAACTAATAAGCAAACAAGCATTTGTCAATGCCAAATGTTCGCTGTTGGTATTGCTGTTGTACATGCTTCCCATGTTTTTCTGTGTGTATTCCTCTGCTTTTCATTTTAAGGTGTCACTCTCAACACAAATTTCTTATATTCTTCCAGCACTGGTTTGTTGGTTTACTTTATTAGACGCCTGTCAGTCTATACAGGTCGGGCGTTAAGACTAGTAACTCTAATGCCTCTTCTACCATTGCATTTCCGTCATTCCCAGTTTAGTACCTTATCGATCTGCTCATGGTCCCTCTGCATATTACAATTCCATTGGACAAGCAACATTCATCATCTTGGAAATTTGGACTCCCTTCATCCTCCTTCACCCGGATTTACATCATACTTAGGATTTTATTGCTCATTCAGAACAGATCTACTCTTCAACCTCAGGGTCATCATGTGATCGGCATCATCCATGGACTGAGGATGGATTATTGTCTCTCCAAGCAACTCACCAACCTCAAATTAGCTACAGTTACTAGAACCTAGGTCCTTCTCCATTTAGTATGCCCAGAGGATGGGAAGACCTCTGGCCATGTGTCCTCAGAGGTTTCCTCCACCTGGCTGTTTTTCCTCTCCTGAGTGCCAGGGGGTCATACTCTCCATGAGTTGGAGGAGATATCTTTTGGGGCCTTCTATTCCCTAAAAACTACTACCTACATACCTACTACTCAAGGGTGGGAATAGAGTTAAGACACAAAAAGTACTACAAGTTACATAAGCACTATATACCCCATCTCTCCTTATTGCTATTCCACAAACATTGAATGGGAGGGCTTGCCCAAGGTTCAATGTGGGGAATAGCTCCTCCCACAACCTCTACTTAAGTCCTCCTCTAACACACCTCCCTTGCTTAGGGAGTGTTTCTTGTCCACCACCATCCCCTCCTCCTTCTCCGGCACTCTTCTCACCCTTGCTCATGGGCCTTCTATTCCCTACAAACTACTACCTACATACTTACTACTCAAGGGTGGTAATAGAGTAAAGCCACAAAAAGTACTACAAGTTACACAAGAACTAAATACCCCTTCTCTCCTTATTGCTATTCCACAAACATTGAAGCTATGTTTCTATTAGGCTCAGGTGACAGTGGTCACAGGAGTGGCCTCAACCATTTAAGGAACATTGTGAGTTTGTGTCCCTACCTTGACCAAGGCAATCTAAGAACCCTGGTACAGTTTTTTTTTACCACATACCTGGATTAATGTAACTTGCTCAAACAGTACCTGCCAGCAACCCAAATCTAGCACCTTCAACTTTTGCAAAATGTCCCCAAATGTTTGTATCCTCTACTCAAAGGCCAGAGCACATAACTCATGTGCTTTGATCTCTGTAATGGTTGCCTCTTGGTTGACAACTTGGCTGTAAAGTCCTGTTTCTGTTTTTAAGGACCTCTGTACCACCATAACGTGATGATCATATGCATGGATACTAGGGCTCTGCATTCCATGGACCAGTAATGTCTTTCTATCTCTGTATCAAGGTTAATGTTTTCAGGGAACAGAGCTTCTTTCTCTGGTGGGCCCAAGGTTGTGGAATGCTCTTTCTCAGAGTATTTGTTCTGCCACTCTGTAAATTGTTTATAAAGTCACCCAATAATATGTCTCATTATGCAGACATTTGATGACTGATGGATTGCCAGCTTCATATATCTGTGATATGTAACAGCTGATACGTAAAACGTTATTTATCAGTAGTTTTATTAGAACAGTGTTAACTATTTAAGTTTGTTTTTTCTGTTGTCCTGTGAGTTTTGTTTTGTGTGTTGTCCTATGTTTATATTCTAGACCATGTTTTGCTTTATACAGTGTCTAGAACTTAGGAAAGGCTCTTAAATAATAAAAATCAATCCATGTATGTATGTATGTATGTATCTGTCTGTCTGTCTGTCTATCGATCTATCTATCTCTCTATCTCTCTCTCTCTCTCTCTCTCTCTCTCTCTCTCTGTCTCTAAAGGCACCATAACTTATATTCAAATGATACTGCCCCATCAGGAAAAACTAATCTTTCAGTTATTGAAAGGAATTCAGCTAGAGGCATGACGAAAGCATCTCAGTGGTTAGTTACAAATCATCAGACCTTGAATGCCATTTGGATCTAACCAGTGGCTCTCTAGAGTAGAATCCTTTTATGTATTAATAATCATTACTGCTGCTTCATCCAATCAGCAAGTCACATTGTTTAATTCTTAAGGCCCTCCAAGTGAGTCATAGAAAATAGCAGTACAATTAAGCCAAATAAATGTTGCAGGAACATTTTCAGTCAAGATCTGAGGACTGCCATCAGGGGATTTGGGGGTGTTTGAAGCAAGAGATGAGACACTAATGAACTAAAGCTAAAATCTTATGAAGAATATACTATTCGGATATATGACATCACATACAAAGGAAACAAGTTGCTTAAAAATAAAGGAGCCTTCATTACAGAGATATGGTAAGCCTAAAGGAACCAGTTTAGGTTGCAGGGAAAGCAATATCAAATAGGATCTTATTGATTGTTTTTCATAAATTAGTAAAAAAGCTTTACATTACAGTGTAGCTAATCAATCACCTAGGGGTAGAAGAAGCAAAGGTGCACTCTTTAAAAGTAGAAAGTTTAGTTCTAGGGTGAACTAGACACTATCTATAATGCCACAGATTTTGCAACACATTTTGGAACATAATGAAAAGCTACTGCCAAAAGGTAAGTTGAAGCTTTGTACACATAAAAAAAAACTATAGCCAAAATGTTCAAGTTCACATGTTTTAATAGGAAGCAAATAAAATTGCACAAAAATTCTGCTGTTAAGCAGTGAAGCCTTCTTCGTGGTCCACTTTTTTGTTGTCCAGTGAAGGAGGTTCAAAGAAAGGCAAACTGGCAGGGCATATCTACTCTATGCCTGAAATAACTTGCTGTCAGGGAGTACCAAACTGGAACTGGCATAGCAGTTTATTTTAATGCCAAATCAAGAATTCAATGTCCTATATCATAATGCCAGAGGGTAGGACCAATAGGCCCCACATCAATTATCAGGTGTGTCCACACTTGCAGTGAATCACTCTGTTGGAATCTGTTGGTTTATGAATTTTATAGGATTCCACCACCTCTGTTTTCCTGCAGTGTTATGTCAAGTTGTTTAGTTTTATTTTTGTAAAATGTTCATATTATTATGTTTTCCGATTGGCTTATTGGACTGTACACTGCCTAAGGCCTTTGGCACTTGGTGCTATATAAATACATTTGCCTTTCCTCTGTTTGCCACTGTTCTGAGTGGCAATGCTGACTGGATAGCCACAGAAGGTGTTGGCTATTTCTAAATAGGAAACCTTCAACAGGAAGTGCTGAAAACAACGGAGTGCTTTTACAATAAGCTTGAAAATGCTTACAGCATTTTGGTGCCCTAATACACTAGCAAGGCAGTGTTTGTAAAAGTAATTCTGCTCTGGGTGGCTACTAGTGGTATGCATGCCCCAAATATTAATTATCGAATACCACAAATAATAGTGTACTTGGTGCTCAGATCTATGTACTGGGTATTTCCCCCATCAGGAGGTGCTTAAGCAAAAATATTTGATAATTAGAAAAATCAGGGGGGAAAAACTCTGTTCCCTCACCAGGTGGCCAGACGTAGTCCCATGCCCACCCTTCACCCATCCTATGCATCTTCCACCTTTCACCCCTCCATATTCTCCCAAGCCTTGATCTAAAAAAGTTTTGCAGGCTCCTGGCACTGAATCAGTAGCTGTCATCATCAGTTAGCTCACCACCTCCTCGCTAGCTCGTCCCATTCCCCAGAATTATATTTTTTAATGTTGATCGCCATTGATCCCAAACCATGATTTGGGGGCAGTATTAGTTAAACTAGACTAGCTCAGTTGCCCCCTCTTGCAGCTTTCCAGTTCCTCCTAATTTGGTCTGTCAGATGATAGACCAAATACACTGTGAGAAGCACGTGATTGGCAGGGAGGGTGTGCAGTGTGATGTGTATAATTGATGATGCTATGCTAGCTTCATCAATGACACACAAATAACTCCAGCTCCCTAGACTGAAAAGATGGCAGTTGTCTGCAACAGGCCTGCGTAAGTGGTAGTGGTGAAAACAGTAAGGGTCTTCATGTATGCATTGGATAGAGGGAATATTAAAAAGTAGACAGGGAAGAGAGAGGGTCACTGGAGAACAGTTAGGGTCTGTGGAGACAGATTAGGCAGAGAACATCTGAACAGATTAGGTGGGACAAACGGTCCTTTTCGTTGAAAAATATTATGTTTCTATTAAATAACAGACTGAAATAGAAGGAACTGGTAAACTGGTGGAGTAGTCTGACTGGGCTAGTCTGACTTAACTACTGTTGGCCCACCCAAATCATGGCTCAGGAAGTTGGGGAGTCAACATTAAAAGCATATAATTGTGGGGATCGTGGGGTCGTGATTGGGAAGGAGTTGTCTAACAGATGCAGTCAGCTCTTGGCACAGTGAGAAACCTGCAAATAATTTTTCATACCAAGGCCAGAAGGACAGGGAGGGAGATGACTTGAGAGGGTCAGGGGTGCCATTAGACTAGCCATTGTCACATAGGGGTATAGTTTATTTTTTTACTTATTTTTCATGGTTTGAGTGGAGATGGGCAAAGCTGGTTACATTTACTCTGCAAATTAATCCATAAAGTTAGCACAATTCATGGAGTGCTGATCGATCCACGAAGTGTGTGATTTTGCCATGAATGGTAGAATTTCACCAATGAACGGTGCATGTGAATAGCACAATTGCTTCAAATGCCAGAATTTCACTGCAAACAGCAGAATTTTCCTGAGAATTCAACAATTCATGGATGATTGTCACACTTTAGCATTGAAAACTTCATGATTTCAGGTATAGTTGAAGTGACTGAGGGCAGGGAAAACTTCAGGAAACTCAGCGGATGTGAATTTCGGCCACTTTGCAGCAACTTCACCCGCGTAATAAAACTTTGATCCTATGCTTTGGAACTCACTTCCACATCATATGGTAGATTTACAAAACTTTGATGATTTCAAAAATAAATTGGACAAACTACTATTGGGCAGAGAGTAACATATGCCCCATTTTTGTGGGGAAGATGATCTTGATAGATTATTTGTCTTCTTCCATCTTTACAATACCAAGTAATCTCTGTGTAATGTTTATTCAAAATACAGAGGACAACCTTCAGAAATGGCATATTCCTTCTTCAATACATCAGTTTGCAGCAACAGACAATGTATGTCCTTCCTGTGCACTTGTCAGCACCTACTGACTCACTCATCTGCTGATTAGGCTAAGAAACAGAAGAACTGTTGCAACAGATTTAAGAAAGGTTGGTCCTTAAGAGTGGCAGGATCTCCCTGTCACATATTCCCCACCTTAAGAGGGAAGCAGTTAACTCAGACTGCTTACCAACCTCCTGTCCCTGGAAGGGATGGAGCTTCCACCCATCCAGTTTTGGAAGCTCCGTCTCTGGGTCCCTATTAATGACAAACATTCCATCACAAACCCAGTGGATATCATCATGCTTTACCCTGAGGCGTTAACACATTTCTCAACAGAGACTAATGGTACAGTTTGACAACAATAGCATCTTTAGCCTGCAGTATACCCCAGTCAATAATGTTAATAGATTTAGCTAAATCAGTACAAGAAAATGTCCCTTCATCCTCATAGGTTTCTTCTTGCTTGCTTGGAGTCTTCAACCCCAGCATAATATCACTAGACACAGTCTTACCTGGGGTCTCAGATTCAAGTTCCATATTTGCATCTCTGACCTCCAAAAGGTAACATCCTGGGAACACAGGCAACATAAGAACAAAGGAATATCCTGCTCAGTCATGAGGTCTTCCTCCAGCTCAGCCCATGAAAAATCATCCTCCGATTCTTTATCCAAACTCTCCGGCAGGGACCTCTCGAGTACCTCGTATTGGTGTTCCACCTCTCTGTGTAGTCAATCTGCCTCGACCCCACAGTAGTTTCTCATCCCTTTCCATCTTTTCATCATCTTCAGGCTTGGCCTTCCTCCAAGTTCCCAGATTCAGTCCAGGCAGCAGCAGCTTTTCTCCATCTGTCAGCCATGGTTCTGGTCATGGACCTTCTTCTCCAAGTTCTCCTCTGGCAACTCCTGGTGCATTGATCCACCTGGGATATCTGAGCGAGATCCACCTGAAAACATCCCTCTTAGGCCAGTCCAGACATTTCCAGCAAGTTATACCACTTCTGACACCAAGACTGTGGAGAGATTGTGGGATAACAGATGGAACAGACACCAAACTTCAGTTTCAACACACCATTTATTTACTCACATATAACCAAAAAAACTAGAGTGATTTGAAACCTGAAACTTGCAGGTTTGACAGAGCTTGCCCAAGGTACTTACTTTTGCTATCTTTGTCTCACAAACTTGAGTAGTTTTTAAAATATTTAAGGAAAACTGTTCCATTTGTGAGCATGCACAGTTTAAAAATCAGTGTTCTAAAAATAACTAAACTTTTATGAACACATGAAGTATTAGGGTTGTATTATGGAAATGTGCTAGTTTATCAGCTAGCAGGGACAAGTCCCTGTGTGTGTATGCAATTCTGCTGTTTTTGTTTAGGAGGAACAGGATTATGTGTCAGTGCATAGCCCCACCCATGCTGAACATGGTGTGTGTGTGTGTGTGTGTGTGTGTGTGTGTGTGTGTGTGTGTCGCGTGCATACACGTGTGTGTTTTGTGGAGAGTTCTCCATTAGCCACATGAGTGGCTTTATTGATTTGAATTGGATACTGGGGTGCCCAATTCCTAGTGCTAGTTTAATTATTAATAATGAAGTTCAACACCAGGGTGTTCACCCCTAGTGCTGGTTCATTCCCCCCACCCCACCCTGTAATTTTCCCCAGTGTCCCTAATTTCAATTCACTGACACCAGGGTGCCCAATCCCCAGTGTTGGCATAGGCAATCTCCCTCCCACTGACTCAGCTGTGTGAAATACTGGGATGCAACCTCCCCAGTGCCCCCAAAGTCATGCCAACACTGTATTGCTCAATCCTCAGTTTCGAAGGTACCTTTTAAAAAAAAAAACATCCTGATACATCTTTTGCTTTTCAATTTAACCTGAAATAAAGAAAAGAGTCCCTTATTGTCTGCCACCATCCCAACCTCCACCCCGACCACCCAACTCAGCACCCACACACCCCCACGCCCCTTATCCTACACTTACCCAGCTAAGGTCCAATGCCGTAATCCTCTCTGGACCAGAGACACATCCTCACTCTTCAATGCTGGACTGGAAATTGAGGAAAACAGGCAAGTGCCATGTAACCCCTAGGTGGCACTATCCCAAGGGCTACTACCCCTGCCTGCTTGGCTATTAGCAGGTTAAGGGGCCTGAATTCTGAAATGGGTGCCTCCACCCACAGGTTAGGGTTGGTAGTGGCCAAGCTAACCTGGGCACAGCCCTCCGGGACACTGTAGCCACCCTCTTTCCTTACTAGTGGCCAGAACAATACACAATAATCACTTTCACAATACCCCTGATACACCACACAAGTGCCCACACTGTTTGCACTTACCACCAGGGCTTTCCTCTGGCCCGGCCCTGGGGACCCCCTGTAAAACAAGGTTATACACAGCAAATAACAGCAGTACAGTACTCCTGCACAAACTGGAACCACAGTCAGGGTAAATGCAAAAAAGAGTTAGATCTGATTTATTTAAGGGGCTTGAACAAGGGAGGGGCATAATCAGGTTAATTTGCTTAAAGGTTCTGTCAATCAAACAGTTATGCATGCATTTCAGGGTCCATAAACAGTCACACACTCTGGGTATCCAGATGGAGAATGGTGGGCTAGCCAGGAACATTGCAGCTGGTTGGGGCCCTGTGATGGAAGAAAACAACATGCACAACACACGCTATTTGTTATCCGGAGCTGGAGGGCTCAGTTCATGAAAAGAAAACAACAAGACAATCAGATGACACACTTTTAGATTAGGCTGTTGTTGCAGGGAGCTACCCTGATGATTACTCATGATACCCAAGACTGGACACAGGCTGGATGAAAATCGAGACAGCAGGTGGTTAATCTGGAGTGCCAGCAGAAGCAGGGCCCACACGATTCACTGAGGTGTCATTCCTGTTCAAGCGTGGAGCGGGGGGGGGGCTGATCCCCAAGCAGGTCTCTTGTCAGTGGCTTTCTCTGTGCAGTGGGGTAGTCTGGCAGGGCCAGTGTGGCATGGCCCAGGCCGAATGGAGATGAATGCAGATTCAGTCCGATTAGGCTGGATAAAGCTTCCAGCAAGCAGAACACAGTTCACACAGTGGGGAACCAAATCATGACCCACTTTCAATACACAGCACATTTACATGTTAGGAAATTCTACTGTACCAGACAAACTGCTTTCCGGTCACGATCGCAAAGTCTCTGCACAAACTGGGGATTCAAAAGCAGCTGAAAATCCTGACAGGCTGATCACATTCAGCAAATCTTTGGTCCTCTTCAGGTTAAAGCCTGGTCACAGTCCAGTGGCTTAAATAGTCTTCACAACTCGAATTCAGTGTGAATAAACTCTATTTTCCCTCTCAGGGACAGCAGGCAGACAGGCAGGCCCAAAACTCAGACCTTCCACAGTTCTCGCATGCAAAACTACACAGAACTGCTGCTCAAAAATCACTTGAGCTGTTACTTCTAACTTCTCTGCTCAAAACTGAAACTAGCTGAAGCAGTCTAGGAAATTCCCCAAGATCCAAAAGGTTCGGTTGGCTGATCCTCCTGTCAGTCACAACAAAGGCTCCCCCTTCAGGTGCAAAAAGATGCAAAAAGCCCAAAACTACAATTCCTATAGATTTTGACTCCAGACAACTCCCGTAGTCTGGCTCCATTTTAGGTCCCACCAGTACTGATTGGTCCAATTCGCAATCCAGGACCAAGATAGTGGAGATAAATAAAACAGTCCTTGCTGCAAAGAAGGCAGGTTTAGACAAACTACATTATCATTATCACTCTAAATTATTTTCAGCAGATAGTTACGTCTTTCAACAGAGCTTCCGCTCAGATTACTTACGACTGCAATCCAGGCAGCTCTTAAATAGACAGTACACAGAGGCTACACAGGCACTCTCTGGCAATCACATTTAAACTGCTGAAACGCAGGACACCAGCCTGGCAGTGAGCATTTAGGCAAGCTCGAGGAAGACTTTTCGGGAACCCCCATTTGTAGGGGGGTTACACTCTTTCCTGCCTGGAGAAAACTTGGTGTCTGTGTCAAATCAGTACCATGATGCATCAGTTAACATAAACCTATTACTTTACTATACATATTCACTACACTTCATGATACTATATCCATTCTGACAACACATTGGGCATATTTCACACAGGTAAATTGAACATTACTATACTGAATCAGGTAATAACTTCTTGTACCTTAAACAATGCAAGAGGGGTCCCTTACCCTATCAGCTAACTTGGGGCTAGAGGGGGCAGGGGCACCATGGTGAGAGGGAAAGACAAGTAACTTGGAATTGGCTGTCAAGCTCAATTTGGGCAGTGAGCTTGGTGAGACATAAACACCTTTGTGCACCACATTGAGAGGCAAATCCACTGGCCTCCAGGGAGAATCATAACTGAGGCATACTGCTGGCTTGACAGCTCGGCCAGCCTGTCTGAGGTGGACAACTCCAGTCTCTGTATTCTCAGTACTGGTCTGGGGACCCTCCCTTTGAGCCATAGGCTCATTTACAAAGGTACCTTGTCACAGTAAGACAAACAAGAATACACAGTATAACAGTATAACACAGTATAACAGTAACTTAAGACAGCGATAAGTACATAGATACAAACAAGCTGGTACAGGTAGGATTGATGCAAACAATACCAGAGTTATGTTGTCCTTAGCAGCTTAGTAGTAAGCTTTGTCATAGGTATTGAGTATGGCTTTGACTAGTGGCAATTACAGCTCGGGTGTTAACAAGGTGGTTCCGTAAGGACGTTTTGAAGTACAATATAGTTGGAGCTTCGGAGATGGAGGGGGGCAGTGTGTTGAACCAGGAGGGGGTCCTAAAGCTGAAGGCTCTTTGGTCATGAGAGGTCCTAGCTCTAGGGATAACAAGAGAGGTTTTCCCAGAGGTCCGAGTATGAACTAGTGGGACAGAGTGGCGGATGGTGGTGGTCAATCCTGGCGGGGATAGCCCAAGGAGGGTCTTTTTTGTAAGGGTACAGGTCAAATATTTGAGGCGCTAGTCAAGATCAAGTACCAGCATTTTAGCGTACAGTAGACAGGTGTGTGTTAGCCTAGGTGCCCCAGTAATTAACCTGCAGGCCTTATTCAGAGTAGTGTGAATTTTATGGAGTGCGGTCTGATCGGCAGCACCATACACCGGCAGTCCATAGTCCACTAGGGACAGGATAGAGGAGGTGACTGCAAGATGAATAGCCTCCGGGGGGAGGCAGTGTTTATACCGATGTAAGATTCCGAATCGGATATTAGTGGCAGTGGCTAGGGCAGCGATGTGTCCATGGAAGGAGAGAGAGGGGTCAAAGTGGATCCCTAGGTATTTATAGGAGCAAACTTGTTCGAGTGGGAAAGAGGACCCAGAGTGTATGAGGAGTTTGAAGTTGCAGGACTTGTTTTGAGGATGAATGAAGAACAAGGTCCTTGCTCTGCAGGTTCTGTTTCTACAACACTTGACTCATTTTGTGAAGGCTCAGGCACAAACAAGCTTCGAGGCACTGAAGGGGGGTGGTCAGCACTCTCATAGTGTTCTTCAAGTTCTGGTATGTAACCAGAAAGACTCAAACCCTCAGCCCCTACTTCAGGCAAATCATACAGTTCCACAATACACAGAGACTCAACATCTTCAGACGTGATACTTTGCACTTCACTTTCTGGGACCATTGGCTCCAAGGACGAAGTTGGGGGGGAAGGCAGTCCAGAAGGCCCAGCTTCATCCCCACAATTTATCAGGGGGTTACCTCGAAACAGTAGACTCAGTTCATAAGAGGGGTAATAGGCATGGTCGTATTCACTTTCATCAGAGGTGGACTGACAGTCACTATCATTCTGGGCCTGCTGTGGAGGAAACCTTAAATCTGTGACCACTGGGGTAGGTTGACTCTGTCTCTTTCTTGCAGCAGCATAGGTCACTGGCCCAGGGGGCTTAATTTCTGGGGGTTCAGCCTCAATCATGACTTGACCGATAGGTGGCAAGTGGTTACAGTGCATGGTCTTGGCAGCTTTGGAGTTGTTCTCTGGGCGCACCTTGTACACAGTTAAATCATTCAACTTTCCAACTTCTACATGGGGAAGATGGTGCCATCAATCAGCAATTTTGTGTTTACCATGCAGTCCCAAATTGTGTAGCAACACACGGTCTCCAGGTCGAAGCTCTTGAACCTTTACTTTTTTTATCATGCCTCTCTTTGTTGGCTAGATTTCTCTTGGCGGCCATTGTCTAGGCCGGTTGATAGGCATGGTTCAATTGAGCTTTCAGTTTTTGTACATATTGTAAGTAGTTTTTGGCTCAGACCCTATCTGGAGAGACCCCAAAACAGACATCAACTGGCAGCTGGACCTCTCTCCCGAACATGAGACAGTAGGGGGAGAACCCAGAAGCATAATTTTTCATGCAATTGTATGCGTGTACCAAGGTGCTAATCTGATGGCTCCATTTATGCTTGTCTTTTGGGTGGAGGGTGCCCAGCATGTCTAGAATGGTGCAGTTAAGATGTTCTGGTTGAGGGTCTCCCCTGCGGGTGATAGGGGGTGATTCTTGACTTTCACCTCCCATAGAGAAAGCATTTCTTTGATTAGCCAACTCTCAAAGTCTCTGCCTTGATCAGAATGAATCAGCTGGGGGGCACCATAGTGGCCGAAGAAATTTTCCACTAGCACCTTGGCCACAGTAGATGCCTTTTGATCTTTGGTGGGAAAAGCTTGTGCATACCATGTGAAATGATCCATAACCACTAACACATTGCCAATGTTCTGCTGATCAGGTCCTAAACACAAGAAGTCTATGCAGACTAGTTCCATGGGGGCACTGGTAGTAATATTAACAAGGGGGGCAGCCCTCTGAGGCAGGGCTTTTCTTTGCAGGCAGCAACTACAAGTCTTTACATGGTGCTCAACATCGGCCCCCATTTTGGGCCAGTAGAAGCGAGATCGTACCAGGTCAAGGGTTCTGTCAATAACGAGGAGCCCCATGTGATTGTGGAGGGACCTCAGTACCAAATCTTTAAAGGCTGTGGGCAGGACCAATTGTTGCTTGTCTACTTTGCCACTACGATCTACTGTCTCTCTATACAACAGCTGATTTATCAACATCAATCTGGGGCCTTCTTTAAACAATAAAGCAGTTTGCAAGTCAGTGGAACGTAACTTAGACACATCTTTCCCCGCATGCAGGGCATCAAGTGCTGGCTGAATCATAGGATCTTGGGATTGAGCCCACTGAATGCTGTCACTGTCAAATTGAGGTAGTACACTAATATCTGGAGCAGAGAAGTGGCAATAAGCAGCTGGTATACAGGTGTCAGAAGGGCCCAAGCAATCTACTAAACAGTCCACTGTGTCCGCAGACATCTGTTCATCTCTTCAAACTTTTGGCACAGTGCTCGAATGTAAGGTTCAGACAGCCTGATCTAATCACTCTTGGAAGTGGGCCTTCGTGATTGGGTGTCAGCATCAATATGGTTCAGGCCTGGTCTGTATTTGACAGCATAATCATAGGTTGATAATGCAGAAAGCCACTGGTTCCCAGTGGCATCTAACTTAGCTGAAATCTGTACATAGGTCAATAGGTTATTATTAGTCTTCACCAATATCTTTGCCCCATAGAGGTATTCATGAAACTGGTCAATGATGGCCAATTTTAGTGCAAGGAACTCCAACTTATGCACAGGGTAGTTTCGTTCGGACGGGGTCAAGCTCCTACTGGCAAAAGCTACTGGTCTCAGGCCATCCTCATGGTCTTGATACAGCACCGCTCCTAGACCCTGCAGATTAGCATCCATATTCAGCATATAGGGTTTGGTGGGGTCAGTATAGGCCAGGATGGGGGCATGGGTGAGCTGGTATATGATCTCATGGAAGGCTGCTTCACAGTCGGGCATCCAGTGGGGCCCGAAAAGTTCAGCTGGGCAGAAGTATACTTTTTCTGGTTCTTTAACGGACCCTATTTTGTATTTACAATTGAAAGGAGGGTAACCCTGGGTAATGTTCAAGAGTGGGTGAATCACCTTGGAATAGTCCTTTATGAACCTGCGGTAGTAGACACAGAACCCCAGGAAACATTGTAGTTCTTTTAGATTATGGGGCTGGGTCCAAGTAGTCAGTGCTTCAACTTTACTGGGATCAGTCTCTATCTCTTTTGTAGATACTATATGCCCCACATACTTCACGGAGGTTTGGAAAAACTGGCACTTGTCAATGGACAGCTTGAGGCCGAAGTCTTCCAGTCAGTCTAGGACTTTAAACAATCGGTTCTCATGCTCCTCTAAGGTGCTCCCAAACACAATGACATCGTCCAAGTACACCAGGCATTCCAGCAAATTCATATCTCCCACTGCACATTCCATCAGCCGCTGAAGGGTGGCCGGGGTGCCCGATATCCCCTGTGGCATCCTCAGAAACTCGTAAAACCACAATGGACAGCTGAAGTCTGTTTTCTCATGGTGTTCCAGGGCCATCGAGATCTGGTAGTATCCATTGCGAAGATCCAACACCGAGAACCATTTGCTCCCATTCAAGCAGTCCAGGGCATCTTGTATACGAGGCATAGTATATTGGTCTGGGGTGGTCTGCTGGTTCAGGGTTTGATAATCAACACACATCCTCACAGAATCATTCTTCTTAAGCACAACCACAATGGGAGAGACATATTGGCTCCTGTATTCTTGTATCATACCAGCAGCAAGCATTTCCTGCAGGTGTCTTCTCACATCATCTATGTCTGCTGGGGATAGGCATCAAGACCTCTCTCAAAATGGCCATTCATCATGTAGGCGTATGTGATGCTCTGCACCCTGGACACATCCCACGTCCCATTCCTTAACGAAAACACTTGGTCTCTCTGAGCAAGTCTATTGCTAATTCTAGCCTTCCATTCAGCTGGCAACAGGGAGTCACCAAAGTCAAACAAGTCTGGGGTCACTCTCTCCTTCTCACCAGGGTGCTTGTTGCTGGGCAATACTGCAGTGTCTGCACAGTGTACCATAGCTAGGGTGCACCTTCTGTTCACCTGGATCTCCTAATCTGACACATTGTGAATCTGGACCATCACTCATTGTGCATAGGCATGGACATAAGCAGGCAAGATGCTGGGCTTGACCAATAATCCTTCTGGCAATTTTCCATTGCCTGGCACATCCAACATCAGTATTTTGTTCTTGACATCTTTCTGGAGGCGGACCTCCCCTTGAATGGTACACTGGGCATTAGGAGCCAGTACCCTTGAATCGGGATCCTTCTTCCACACGATCCCCACTGGTTCATCCTGGTCTACTTCCTCAGGTTTCTGTTGCAAATCATAGGCTCTCTTGATCAGAGCCATAATTCTCAGGGTTCTCCCAGTCCGTTGCCCTTGTTTGTCATGACAGAGTTGCGCCAGTCTCCCAAACATATGGGTGTTTGTCCCAGTTAACAGGGGGACCCCATCATACAGTCCAGTGGGGGGGATACACTAGAGCCAATGTCTCTACTCGCTCCTCTACACCCATTACAGTTGCAGGAAAGACAACCAGATGTGGACATACCCTAGGTAGGGATAAGACTTGTCACTCAGGTCCCTCACATGTAGGTCTTACAGGGATTGCAAAGGCACATCAGATAAGTGTTTGTCATACCAGTCCTGGAATACAATGGTCACTTGCGACCCACTGTCAAGCACAGCCTGAGTATGAATACCATTCACAGTCACCGTAGTCTCCATTGAAGGGCCCACTAATTTGGACCAGTCTGGAGAGTCAGTAGCAGAGGCCTGGACAGACGATTTAGCCACAAAGAAATTTGAGTTAGGGGTTCTCGAACCCTCACTGTGGTCATTTTGGGCACCCCTTGGCCATTGATTTGCTTTTCAGAGTTCCCCTTGGAGTCTGTTTACTACTCTTTCTAAGCCCTTCTGAGACCAGCATACTCTTTTCATATGGCCATCCTTTCCACAGTTTTGACAAATGATAGACTCCTGGGTCATCCTGGGAGAGAACATCATATGAGGAACTGAAGCAGTAGTAAGAGATTGGGGTCTTGTATCTGCTTGCAGTGGTGAGAGTGGTGCAATGTGTCTTAACAGTTCCTTTAGAGTGGCAGTCAATCTGGTGATCTCAGCCTTGGAGCCACCTTTGATAGCGGATGCCTGATGGTGCACCTCACCCCCATGGCAGTCACATCCTGAAAAGGACCAGAATCTTGTTCCACGGGGGAAACCCTTGCAGAGGCACCCATCTTCAGCTCTCAGACTTCCTTTAGTAGCTCGTCTTTCCAGTGCTGGGCCCAGGGCAGGAAGTCCTTTGCATTCTCAGAGTGTTCATTAAGTGCCGACTTTTGCCCCTGAGCCTCACTTGGCTGATCACTCTCGGTCATTTGTGCAGCAGCAGCAGATATGGATGCAATTCCCCCACGGGGTCGCCTTTACTCAACTCCCTGAATTTCTTTAATGAGCTCATCATAAGAGGAGGGAGATTCCAGTTGGGTGGCAAGGCGCAACTGAAGCAGTAACAATTCTGAAAATGGAGCAGACGTAAGGATCCAGTCCAGCCTAGTTCAATCTAATTCATTTGATGGCAAACTACCCTTTCTGAGGCACTCTTGTAGCAGCTTTTCAAGCTGAGGTACATACACAGACAATGGCTTCCCTGGATACTGTTGAACGTTTCTTACTCTCCACCAGAGATCCTCTTCTGAATCTGGGCTTCCATACACATTTTCTAATGCATCAAGATAGTCCTGTGCAGTTTTTTCGGGGTTATTGGCCCACTT
Source organism: Neoceratodus forsteri (assembly GCA_016271365.2). Classification (NCBI taxonomy): domain Eukaryota; kingdom Metazoa; phylum Chordata; order Ceratodontiformes; family Ceratodontidae; genus Neoceratodus; species Neoceratodus forsteri. The sequence continues at coordinate 1,046,735,572 of CM057449.1, forward strand.
GGCATGGATGGTAGCTAGGGCAGGACCTCGGAGGCTCTCACTCAACCTCTTTCATTTCTCTGCTTCTCAGCATTGCCATTCAAGTACTAGAAGGGCAACATAGTCTATCCAGGTCTCCCAGTCATCCTCCCCTTGGGGGGTGGGGAGGGTGCCCAAGAAGATTTTCAGGCTTCGGTAGGAGTCGTGACTAATGGCAGGTACAGATATAGGGGCCAGCATTGGCACGGGCACAGAAGGTGGGGTAGTAACAGGTGCTGGAGTAGGAGGGGGTGTTGGGGAGGGAACACCCCATGTGGCAGGAATAGTTTCTTAAAGCCCTCTGCGGTTTTCCCTTCCTCCAGCAACAACTTAGCAAATTTCTCCTCAATTATCTCAGATAATAGTGGGAGCTCATCATCCCCGGGATCTTTACTGTCTTTTGTTATTACTCACCAGGCAGCTGGAACCCCTTCTGGGGCAATAGTCTGTGGCACTTTAGAGCTGTCCACGAGGTCACTACACTCTACCAAGGCTATCAAAGTTTGGGCGATCAAATTAGCCTGTCGACCTACTACCACAGGGTTTTTTAAACATTCAGCTTTGGAGAGTGCTCCCTCTACAGTGTCTTTACTGGTATCCAGGGGAATAGCCAGTATAAGTAGAGCATTTTGGGGGTCGATTTCCTGCCCAGTACACCACTCCACCAACTGGTGTACAGTCATTGCTACTGCTACTGGGGAGCCATTAATCTTTAACAATAATTCTTAATTTTTGGCCACTAGAAGGCACAAAATCCCAGCGGTGAGCCTCCAAAATGTAACCCCTATGTGGCGCTATCCCAAGGGCTACTACCCATGCCTGCTTGGCTAGCTGCAGGTTAAGGGGCCTGAGTTCTGAAACGGGTGCCTCCACCTGGAGGTCAGGGTTGGTATTGGTCAAGCTAACCTGGGCACAGCCCTCTGGGATACTGTAACCTCCCCTCCTTTCCTTACTAGTGGCTGGAACAAAACACAATAATCACTTTCACAATACCCCTGATACACCACACAAGTACCCACACTGTTTGCACTTACCACCAAGGCTTTCCTCTGGCCCGGCCCTGGGGACCCCCCCCCCTGTAAAATAAGGTTAAACACAGCAAATAACAGCAGTACAGTACTCTTGCACAAACTGGAACCACAGTCAGGGTAAATGCAAAAAAGAGTTAGATCTGATTTATTTAAGGGGCTGGAACAAGGGAGGGGGTGTAATCAGGTTAATTTGCTTAAAGGCTCTATCAATCAAACAGTTATGCATGCACTTCAGGGTCCATAAACAGTCACACACTCTAGGTACCCAGATGGAGAATGGTGGGATAGCCAGGAACGTTGCAGCTGGTTAGGGCCCTGTGATGGAAGAAAACAACATGCACAACACACACTATTCGTAATCTGGAGCCAGAGGGCCCAGTTCATGAAAAGAAAACAACAAGACAATCAGATGACACACTTTTAGATTAGGCTGTTGTTGCAGGGAGCTACCCTGATGATTACTCACAATACCCAAGACTGGACACAGGCTGGACGAAAATCGAGACAGCAGGTGGTTAATCTGGCATGCCAGGAGAAGCAGGGCCCACACGATTCATCAAGGCGTCATTCCTGTTCAAGCGTGGAGCAGGGGGCTGATTCCCGGGCAGGACTCTCGTCGGTGGCATTCTCTATGCAGTGAGGTAGTCTGGCAGGGCCAGCATGGCATGGCCCAGGCCGGATGGAGATGAATGCAGATTCAGTCTGATTAGGCTGGATAAAGCTTCCAGCAAGCAGAACACATTTCACACAGTGGGGAACCAAATCATTACCCACTTTCAATACACAGCACATTTACATGTAAGGAAATTCTACTGTACCAGGCAAACCACCCCCTGGTCATGATCGCAAAGTCTCTGCACAAACCGGGGATTCAAATGCAGCTGGAAATCCTTACAGGCCAATCACATTCAGCAAATCTTCGGTCCTCTTCAGGTTAAAGCCTGGTCACAGCCCAGTGGCTTAAATAGTCCTCACAACTCAGATTCAGTCCGAATAAACTCCTCCAGGTCCAGACGGTATTTCTGGAGACATGTTATTATTAATGAAAGATCATTTAAGCCTACCTTTGAAGTTAATATATGATAGAAGTTTAAAATCGGAACTTGTTCCAACTGATTGGAAAGAAGCATATATTAATCCATTACATAAAAAGGGTGATAAAAGATTGGTGGAAAATCGTTGTCCCATTTCTCTTACTTCAATAGTATGTAAACTGCTTGAACATATTATTAAGGAGGAACTGTCTCTAACTATTGCACCTATGGACACCACTCAACATGGTTTTATAAAAGGAAGATCAGTTGCCACAAATCTTGTCAGTTTTTATGATTATGTAAGTGACAAACTTGATAAGGGAACACCATGTGATGTAGTCTTGTTAGACTTTAAAAAAGCATTCGATTCAGTACCTCATTAGGCTTTTATTCAAAAATTATCAATATTAAAAATTAACCCACTATTTGTAAATTGGATTAACAACTGGTTAAAAAATAGAAGACATTGGCCCAGATATTCAAAAGGGTTGCCCATGGCGCAACAGTGTTGCACCATGCACAACCCACTGATGCGCCCCTGCGTGATATTCAAACAGGAATTGTGCCTGGCACAAATCCCGATGCGCCGGAGTGCATCAGTAATGTATGCGACGCAGGTGGGGGGGTGTGCCCATGCATACTCTGCACATCCCGATATTCAGCCCGGGATGTGCTGAGTACATGCATGCGCAACCCCTACTTGCACCGCACAAAGTTGATCCCCAAAAAAAGGAACAATGGCTGGCCACCCACAGGTGAGCTGCCATATTGCAGGGCGCAACACAGCAGCTGCCACCTGTGTGTGGCCACCCGAGCTCCGGCTGCACCTGGTGGCGCTCCCCCATGCCCGATCGTGGGCACAAGTACAAACATGACCCTCCAAACTCCCTGGTGGTCCAGTGGACCGCTGTCAGCCTGATCGCGGGCTTAAGTAAAAGTAAAGAGAATCCAATATCCCTGGTGGTCCAGTGGACCGCTGTCAGCCCGATCATGGGCATTTGTAAAGACAAGAGAATCTATCCCTGGTGGTCCAGTGACCCCCTCCCCACCGCCCACTGAGCCCCACTGCCCGCTCCCCAAGTCAGTGATGGGCAGCAGCACCCCACCCGCCTGCCGCCTGCCATCGCCAACTGACACCATCGGTAGGCTTGGACATTGGTCCGCAGCCGGGCCATGGGCAACCTGCATCAGCATTGCCACATTCCAGATGTCACATATCTGGAATGCGACTGCACGGACTGCACGCCCATTGGCTCACGCCAGGCCCAATGGGCATACAGCCCTACTGACCGTGTCAGTCAGTGGGTGGTGGGTGGCAGGCGGGTGGTTGCAGCCACCTGCCGCTGACCAGGGGGAGCGCGTGGGGCTCAGTGGGCGGTGGGGAGGGGTCCGATGGACCACCAGGGATATTGGATTTCTGTTATTTTACTTAAGCCTGTGATCGGGCTGACAGTGGCCCACTGGACCACCAGGGATATTGGATTCTCTTTTCTTTTACAAATGCCCGCGATTGGGCTGACAGCGGTCCACTGGACCACCAGGGATATTGGATTCTCTTTTTATTTTACTTAAGCCCTCGATCGGGCTGTGGAGCACATTGTCGCGCTGCAGGGGGCATTGGTCCCCGACGGCTGCTGCCTGGCAGGGTGCCAGGTGCAAATCGCTGGAGATCGGCGCACCTGCATGCAAATGGGGCCATAATGACATGCAAATGGCCCCATTTGTGCCTTGCATACATTGTGGCCCCATTTGCATGTGCACTTTTGAATATTGTGGTTGCTGAGCATAGCGCAATGGAACTTGCGCTAGCGCAACCCCTGCTCCACTCTGGCCACTTGTGCTGGTGCAGTGCCACTGCGCCATGCGCACTGCAGGTGGCCAGGGTGCGATATTCAATAATGCTGTGCCATGGCACAGCTTTGTTGAATATTGCCCAGTCAACGCCCCTGTGCAGCCAAGTTGCACTGCGCCCAGGCTTGCGCCACAGCCTGGCACAGTTTGAATATCCGGGCCAGTGTGTTATTGATGGTTTTAGATCATCTTGGAATCCTGTCTTAAGTGGTGTTCCCCAGGGGTCGGTCCTTACACCAATTTTTTTTCAATGCTTTCTTTCAGATTGGTCATGTAATATTGAAAGTAAAATCATAAAGTATGCTGATGACTGTAAGATGGCAAACATAGCAAGTCATTTGAATGATGGTTTCGTCATTCAAAAAGATTTGGATACTTTACAACAATGGTCTATATGTTAGAATTTGAGATTTAATACATCAAAATGTTCAGTCTTGCATTTTGGAAAAAAAAGTATCAATCATCAATATTACCTATATGGGGAGCCAATTATGTATAAGGCAGATGAAAAAGATGTTGGTGTTATGATAGACTTCAAGTTTAATTTTGATATCCAAATCACAAACTGCATTAATAAAGCAAACACAATATGGGGGTCAATTAAGAGAAATATTGTTTCCAGAAATTCCAAAGTTCTTTTTCCTCTTTTTCGTACATATATACATCCACATTTGGATTATGCGTCTCAACTTTGGTCCCCATATTTGCATAAAGACATTGGTAGGATAGAAAGAGTACAAAAAATAATTACAAAATCCTTTTTTTTTTCATATAAATATATATGTTATGCTGATACATTGCTCAGACTGAATTTAATGTCCTTAGAGTTAAGGCACCTTAGAGGCGACCTGTTATTTTGTTGGGATATAGTTGATGATGTCAATTTATTGATTGATTGTGGCCTGGAATACAAACAATTGATTGTTAATACTGGAGGTCATCCACTTCCATTGGAGCAACGTAAACGCAATACAAAAAAAAGAGCTTTTTATTTTTCACAAAGGATAGTGAAACCCTGGAATAAACTATCATTATATATTGTCCTAAGTAATAATAAAGACACATTTAAAAGCAGGCTTGATAGATATTTGTTAACTCATACAGGTATCTTAAGCTATATGTAAGTTTTGGGTCTTTATGGGTCTAAGAGCCTGTTGTATCCTATGTTTCCTAATATGACTCCTAGTATTTTCCCTCTCAGGGACAGCAGGCAGACAGGCAGGCCAAAACTCAGCCCTTTCACAGTTCTCCCATGCAAAACTACATAGAACTGCTGCTCAAAAATCACTTGATCTGTTACTTCTACACTTCTCAGCTCAAAACTGAAACTAGCTGCAGCAGCCTGGGAAACTTCCCAAGATCCAAAAGGTTCGGTTGGCTGATCCTCCTGTCAGTCACAACAAAGGCTCCCCCTTCAGGTGCAAAAAGACGCAAAAAGCCCAAAACTACAATTCCTACAGATTTTGACTCCAGACAGCTCCTGTAGTCCAGCTCCATTTTAGGTCCCACCTGTACTGATTGGTCCAATTTGCAGTCCTGGACCAAGATAGTGGAGATAAACAAAACAGTCCTTGCTGCAAAGAAGGCAGGTTAGACAAACTACATTATCATTATCACTCTAAATGATTTTCAGCAAAAAGTGACATCTTTCAACAGAGCTCCCTCTCAGATTACTTATGACTACAATCCAGGCAGCTCTTAAAGAGACAGTACACAGAGGCTATACAGGCACTCTCTGGCAATCACATTTAAACTGCTAAAATGCAGGACACCAGCCTGGCAGTGAGCATTTAGGCAAGCTCGAGGAAGACTTTTTGGGAACCCCCATTTGTAGGGGGGTTACACCCGTATAATGTATTTCAATGTATTTTAAACTTTTCTACAAAACTTGGTCATTGCTTCATATTTTTTGCTCAAATTTGCAACATGGACTTTCTAGGATCCCACCTCATGAACAATGGTGGTGAAATAATGTGAATCTAGCCTGAAATGGGATTTCACAGTCACTGAACGAAATCACATTTTGGGCCAGATTGAATATTTTCAGCACCCTTGTGCATGAGGTGGGGTACCAAAAATGCTGTGTTGAAAATTTGGGCAAAAATATGAAAAAATGACCAAGTTATGAGTGTACATTGAAATGTTTCTATGCTCGCTCATAACTTTAGTAATTGTCAGTATTTTGACCCAAAATTTTCAACATAGCCATTTTTTCACACCACCTCATGAATGTTACAGCTGTTTTTTTTCACATCCTGGCTGAAACGTGTTTAACACCTGTGTCGAGAAATGACATTTTTTGTGTGATTTGAACAGTTTCACTTACTTGGTTCATGATTTGGGGTCCTAAGAATACTATGTAGACAATTCAGCATCAAAATATTAAAAAACAACAACGTTATGAAAATATGTTGTAGTTTTTCTATGCACACTCATAACTTTGGTAATTTTCAGTATTTAATCCCCAAATTTTCAACATAGCTAGTTTTTCACACAGCCTTATGAATGTGAAAGTTACTGTTTTTCAAATGCTGGCCAACATGTGATTTCACACTTCTGGCACAAAATTACATTTTGACCAGTGTGTTATTAATTGACACCTGTCATGTTCAGAAGGAGGGGGTCATAAAAAGACTCTGTTGAAATTTTGGGGTCAAAATGTCACAAAAAAGAATTATGAAATAGCATTGTTTGCAGGGACATCGGCTGGTGGACCACACTGCCTTCAAGTGCTAGTGACCTGAGTTGGGGCATGAGCTCAGTGAACTGGCTTAATGGGACAAGGCTGGAGGGGGAGGTGCCACAATGCACAGCACAGGCCCTAGCCTGGAGATGGATGGAGCAATGTTCTGGTGCACACATGACACCTTGTAGTGGGCCAGGGAGCCTTCCCTCACAAGGTGTTGACATGCGTGTTGCGACCTGATGAGCCCATGCACTGGGTCAGAACAATCTCCAGTATTCTGTTTCTTTCATTTTGTGCAGGTCCTGGAGGAATCTACTCAAATGAGGGTGTAATTCCACTATCAAAAAAAGAAGGGAAATTAATTTAAAATAAATTACATTAACACAGACATTAGCGCTGAAGAATGCAAAGTGCACAAAGTAGGGAAATGAAAATCATTAGGATTTTGGGTCTCTGGAATCTTGGTGAATCAGTGGTGGGGCCTTTCTTGGGGCTGTCAACCCTAGTGCCCAACACTTCACTCCCCTGTTTGTAGCCTCCTGTCTGAAGCACAAGGTACAGCTACAAGCCAGTGCCTCATAGTGATACACTCTTCAAAGGTAGAGAAGTATGGCTCGCCCATGCTGCTAACATAATCTATTGTTGCTTTTTTCATGCAGGGCCCTGTGTGAAGAAAAGGGATCACATCTAACCTTGTTTGCTCAGGGGAAGAGGTGGGATTAGGGCTGACAACCCCAAGGAAGACCCCACCACTGATTCACCTGTGCTCCAGAGACTCAAAACCCTAATGTTTTTCATTTCCCTGTTTTGTGCGCTTTGAGTCCTCTGATCCTAATATCTGCATTAACATAGTACTATATATATATATATATAAAATGTTTGATACTACTTACTACAAGCTAGAAAATGTATTGGAAAAAATATGTCTGCCATTTGAATTTACTAAGATTCCATAAGGTGATGCAAGGATTTGTTCTATGTAATACAACCTGGTTGGCAGAACTCATTTTACCTGTACATTGTGCTCCCACAGCGCACAACTCCCTACCAATCAGGACACAGTATTTTCCCTACCCATTTTATAAATGTGTATGTAAAGTAAATTTCATGGTATATTTATGTCTTATTTGGGGGATGGTAAAATAATTGTGTTTCAGTGTTGTTTCCAATTTCTTTGGGTGGATTTTTTAAAATCTTCTGCATCTCTCTTCCTAGGTGCCTGAGATCAATTGAACTCACATGGTGAGGGGAGTTTTTTTTTTAAGGATATACATTTTAATCCATAACAGAAAATTCACATTGTTGTTTTGTCCTGCTATATGTACTATACAGACATATAGGGGCCCATTTTCAAAAGGTTAGCATAACATAAATGCCACACTAACCGGGAATAGTGCCAGCTGTCACAGGCATACCTATCTTCAAAGGGCACATATGCGCGATGCATCCCCGACATCGCCATTGCACACAATATTTGCAAATGAGGGTTCCCCCATGCATATGCAGTTCTGCACAATATTGAAAATGTTGTGGCTGGCCTGGTGGCATTGAGGGTTGAGGAGTCGGATACCACACCTCGCACCATGCCAGCGACCCGGGCTCGGGAGCAAGCTCGAGCTGCCAGAGGTCGGCTGGGGAGAAGAAGATAGAGCATTTGGAGGACAGCTCTCCTCTCCTGGGCAGGGTGGGTTCTGTGTCCACTGGCATCAGCGACTCCAAACAGAGGCTGGAGGAATTACAGCCAGGGATGCTTCAAGGAAGAGGTGGGAGAGATGGCGAATGTCCGTGGGTAGGGTGCGGGAGCGTGCCCGCCCATGCTGCATGTCATTGCATGTCCACACCCCCAGGCTTCACAATCATGAGCCAAATAAGAGAAATGACCCAGCACCTGGGAGAACAACGATGAGTCTCGGCAGTCCCATACCCACTGTTGGATCCCACCAACCAGGTCCCCGATATCCTCCGACCTTACTCTACCTGCAGAATTGATTCTAAGGAGCGCCAAAAGGTAGGTGATTGTCAGACCCACCTCAGGGGGTACAAGCTGGGGATTAAGCAGGGCTAGAGCGCAGGTTGGAGTGCTGGTGGGACCTTGGCCTGGGGGGGGGTCTCTGGCTGGTGGGACAAGCTGCAGGGGGCTACGTCTGAGGAAGTTCCCAGGGACTGGTGACCGGAGGAAAGAAAGTCTAAAAAAAAAAATATTGAAAGTGTTCAGAAGTGCTAAATGACTGCCAGCAGTAGTGCAGTTTAATGCTTCTGAAACCCGGCCCTTAGCAGTGCGCATACCCATCTACCCACTGTCAAGGGCTTGGTACCCTGACAGTTCAGTGGTCCCTTCCTAGCCCTGATCCATGTATTTATAAAAAACATTCCCCATTAGCTGGTAGTCTAACAATGAGTCCCAGGCCCCAATCCATAAGTATGCAATATGCTCCTCCATAGTGGGCTTTACTAGGAAATACCGGACTGCCCAGGTGTGTAATGAGGCCAACTCTGCAGGCAGACAGCCTTACAGCCCCTGGATGGTCCTGTATTTCCAAATAAAGCCCACCCTGGAGGGTATTATTGCACTTACAAAAATGGGTTATGTAAAAAAAAAAGTTGAATAAAAATTGTTAATAAAAAATTAATTTAAAGTTAAGATTTGTGATAAAATAGTTCCTCCGTCTGCATTATAATGACTTTTTTCAAAGTTAAGGTATGGAAGTTTGTTCTAGTGGAGACACTGTAACTTAAGAAAAAACTGGTTGTATGCACTTACAGCCCCTGACCCTCTCTCCCCTGCTTAGTTATGCAGCACTTTTTTTTCCACCGTCTAGTTTCTTTTTTTTAATTTTCCCTCTATGTATCTCTGTCTCACAACTATGTGGGCTGTGACACGGCTCAGCTCAAGACTGCCTATGATTTTTCACCATACGGTAATTAGCTTATTTTTTATTATGTGGGTTTATTTGTATTTTGTTTTGCTGTTCATTAAAACTAGTAGGTTGAGAAATGCTTTCCGATTTTGTAAGTGTTCACTGTGGTGAAGCAGAGACTGCAGTATCTCCAGCGCCACTACTGTGCATGAGAGGACCGGTATTTCCTTCATTTTCTGTACCGCATATGACTGTCCATGTGTGGTATGAAAAACCAAGGAAATACCGCTGCTCTCATGCTCAGTGGCTTTTTCAGTGGTAGTACTCTCTCTCTGTCTCACTACAATCACCATTTTTACAACCGGAGTGAAGCGTTTAGCACCCCGTGCCATTTAATGGCAAAACAGTTGTTTTTTTTTGTTGCTTGGGTCATGGAAGGAAAGCAACTGAGCTGCTACTATTTGTGGCTTCATTAGTGAGCAGAGAGAAATGGTGGCTCGCCCGGCTGAGCATTCGGGGTGCTCAAGGATTCACACAGTAATGGGGCACCCCGAGGAGGCTCTAGTTATACTGCAGATTCTATTGAAAAATATCCGCCCAATGATATTGGTATCCTAGCCTGTCAGAAAGCTAGGATTCTTGGATCCATCTTCTAAAATAAAATAAAGTCCCCATTCTCTGGTAGTCTAGTGGTCCCCCCTCTCCAAGCCCCAGTTTGTGTTAAAATAAAAGGACTCCCCCATTCCCTGGTAATCTAGGGGTACCCCCTCTCTGAGCCCCAATCCATGTATTATGACAAAAATACCCCATTACTTGGTAGTCTAGTGGTCCCCCTCCCTGAGCCCCAATCCTTGATATAACACAAAAAAACTCTTCTCCCTGGTAGTCTGGTGGTCCCCCTTCCTCAAGCCCTGCTATGTGTTATAATACAAAAAAAAACCCTTCTCCTTGGTAGCTTAGTGGTCCCCCCTCCCTGAACCCCGATCCCATTCAACACAAATAATTTCCCATGTCCCTGGTGGGCTAGTGTCCTTCCACCAACCACCCTGGTAAGCAGTGACCCACCACCGCACTCCCTCTCCAAGCCGACCGGAGCTGGCGACTGGCACAGCCCTCCTCATACTGCCACGGCCAGCCGCCGACTGAACCATACCGGAGCACGTACAGTAAACAGTACATGCTCATTGATTGACCAGTCAACCTCAGCAGCCCAAAGCACATGTCATACATCAGGACATAATCAGTAGACCACCAAGTAATTAAAACAAACTGCAATGCAGTTTGCTTCAGAGGTTTGGTAAGCCACTTAGATCTTAACAGATCTCTGCAGTTTTCAATGTAAGACATGAACAAAACCATAGCCTAACATGTGTGCTGATCAAAATAACACAAATGTTAAGTCATGTTTTGATAATTTCAGTGAAAAAATACAACACCAAGGTCACTAAAAGTACTAGTTAGCACTATAGAGAGCCATGTGGCTCTCTTCCACTCGTTCTAATGAGATCATTACATTGTATGTCTGGTTGACATTCTAACTGTCTGGTAGGCTGCCAGTCCCCCACCGCACCAATGAAAACACACACACAGATCTTGGGAAAAATGGCCGCAATGATGTATTTATTTGCATTTATTTAATGGTGCAGGGTCTGCACTGGAAGACATATGAAGAGAGAGACTAAAGGAGCTTAATATGTATAGCCTTGAGGAAAAGAGGGAGAGGGGGGACATGATAGAAACTTTCAAGTACCTCAAGGGAATCAACAAAGTCCAGGAGGGTAGCATCCTTCAAAAAAAGTGTGCAAGAACAAGGGGCACAATTTGAAGATGGGGGCAGCTCAGAGGTAATGTAAGGAAGTATTTTTTCACAGAGGGTTGTGGATGCATGGAACGGCCTTCCAGAGGAGGTTGTGGAGTCAAAAACAGTGGATGAATTCAAGCATGCATGGGACAGCCATAAGGCAGTTCTAGGGGGTGGGGGTAGAAAGAAGTAGGCTGCTGGTTAACTAGGATCTGCAGCTTATCCATTAGGTAGGGAAATGGGCAGACTGGGTGGGCCAAGCAGTCCTTATCTGCGGTCAAATTCTATGTTTCTATGTATTTAATATGCCAAATATTAATATTAATCTTTATTAGCATTTCTAATTCATACTTTAATATTAATATTGTAGGCTCTTATTAGTTGAGCAGTGTGCGCTGCCGGGAGGGCACGCCATACTTCAGGCACCGCCCATCAACCACAGACATCCCTTCCGGTGCATGCTGAAGTATCCCCCTAGTGGTAGAAACATAGGTCATACGGCCCCCTTTCTGACCCATTATGGGTGACTGCATTAGGGGTTGGGGAGTGACTTTTCCTGGGTTTCCTCTACTGGGGTTTTTCCTGGGTTTTTCGCCTCTTCCGAAAGCGATGTAATGAGTAGTAGGTAGTTAAAAAAAATAAAAATAAAATAAATATAAAAATAAAGGTAAAACACAGCTAGAAATTAAACCACTACATTATGTACGTAGAACCTAAGTGATAGTCACAATATAATTTGGTAGGATAGTCGGGTGTCAGTATCAGTATAATAGCCGGTAGGGGAGCAGTACGGCGTTGTATATAGGACAATACAGCATGTGGAACAATAAACAGAATACAAGGTTTGGTTAGAAAATTGCTAACTGTCATAGCCAGGTGGCAGGGTGGCTCAGGAGGAGCGCATGAGGAAGGTAGCTTGGAAAAAGGGGACGATGCCAGTTCTCCTGAAGGTGTCATGGCCCTTGGTTGGCATGAGGATGGGGGAATCACAAGACCTGTACCCGCATGGGGTGTCTGGGTCCAGCTTCAGCAGTGCACACTGCAAGGTTAGCGATGCCAGATGGGGGGCAGCCGCCGGAGCCTTGGCCGTATGAACTATTTTTCTACCATTACGGGGATACTTCAGCATGCACTGGAAGGGATGTCCCAGGTTGCCTGAAGTATGGCGCGTCCTCCCAGCAGCGCACACTGCTCAACTAATAAGAGCCTAAAATATTAATATTAAAGTATGAATTAGAAATGCTAATAAAGATTAATATTAATATTTGGCATATTAAATAAATGCATTGTTGCAGCCATTTTCCCAAGATCTTTGTGTGTGTTTTATTGGTGCGGGGACTGGCAGCCTACCAGACAGTTAGAATGGCCACCAGACGTACAATGTAATGATCTCATTAGAACGAGTGAAAGAGAGCCACATGGCTCTCTAAAATGCTAACTAGTACTTTTAGTGACCTTTGTGTTGTATTGTTTCACTGAAATTATCAAAACATGACTTAACATTTGTGATAACCAAAAAAGTGTGTATGGGGTGCCCCCCAGAATGCAGAAATCAGTAAGGGTAAATATGGCTAACCCCAGTGTAAAACTGCTCTCCCAAAACATCAATGAGTTAACTTCTCCTATTAAACGTTCACGAGTTTTATCATACCTACATAAGAGTAAAGCTGACCTAATCTACCTCCAGGAGACACACTTGAATGCTGAGGAGCATCTCAAGCTGGCTAAACTGTGTCGGGGTACTCTGTACAGCTCTTCTAACGGGCAGGGCAGATGGCGGGGCATGGCTATAATTGCACCAGTGGGGACTCCTTTTCAGCATAAGCACACCCTGGAGGACCCAGAGGGCAGGCTGGTATTGCTCTAGGGCAGGCTCAATGGAGTGGAAGTCACTTTGGCTAATGAGTATGCCCCCCCCCCCGCTTCCTGTCTCCCAACTGAAAGCCCTGCTGGACAGAGTTGTGCAGAATACAAAAGACATCCTCCTACTTGCAGAAGATTTTAACCTGGCACAGGACCCCTCTCTGGACTCCTCTAACCCGAGAGCAATGAAGCGAATGCCAACACAAACATTTTTTAAAAGGTTTACGGCCGAGGTGGGGTGGATCGATGTCTGGAGACATTTACATCCACATACTAGAAATTATTCTCAATACTCTGCGGTCCACAGGACATATTCACACATAGACCAAACTTACACACAGCTTGAAAATCTGGGTCGGCTAATGAATGCCCAATTAGGGGATATCACCCTGTCTGACCATGCCCCGCTGATATCTTCATGGGAGATGAGCCTTCAAATTAAAAATACAAGATGCTTTGAGCAATTCCGAGAGTTTCTCTCAGATAAACTAACAGAAATTCATGAGCATAACCCCCGGATGAAGTCTCCCCAGCAAGACACTGGGACACAGTAAAAGCGGTGCTTAGAGGTCACATTATTCAACACACTACGGCACTGAATAGAAGATGTAGGGAGCACAGGGCTAGGTTAGAAGAGACACTTCACTTCTTGCAAATGGCACATAAGGCGGGGGACTCCTCGGTCCTGCCACAGCTTCAGGAAATAAAGGCGGAGATTGACCGCTTAGTATTACAACAAACTGAGATTGCCCTAACTTTCCTGAAGCAGAGGTACTATGAAGTGGGGCCCTGATCAACTAGACTATTAACTTACCAGGTGCAGAAACAGAAGGAGGATTCAGCGATCACCACCCTCAGGCACCCGTCGGATTGTCAGCCCCTTACTAATTTGCATGACATCACAAATGCATTCACTGAATATTACTCCACACTCTATACTCCTGAGCATACACCCGGACCGCAGTCTATTGTAGACTACCTACAAGGGATAACTCTTCCCCAACTCTCAGTAGACCAGGGTGAGGCATTGACCTCCCCTATAACTGAGCATGAGCTTATAGCTGCGATTTCCACATCAAAATCCCTCAAGGCCCCTGGTCTGGATGGTTACAGGAGTGAGTTCTCTAAAGCCATGAAACAGCAGGCCTTCCCTGAACTTCTCACTGTATTTAATTCAATTATGGAGGGCGAGCCCCTTCCTCTGTCCTGGTCCTATGCAACTATTTCGGTAATTCCGAAGCCAGGAAAGAACCCACAGCTATGCAGTTCTTACAGACCAATTTCGGTCCTGAATGCAGACTATAAGCTATTTATGCATATTTTAGCTCAATGCCTAGACCAAATCATGCCACAGTTGATTGACCTAGACCAGACGGGCTTTGTGAGAAGCCGCTCCACAACTGATAGTATTAGGCGTACTCTACATCTCACACATAAAATGCAGACCATGAACACCACATCGGTAGTGATTAGTCTGGAGGCTGAAAAGGCATTTGATAGGGTCTCCTGGCCCTTCTTGTATAAAGTCTTGGAGAAACTAGGCCTCCCCAGTCCTCTGATAACAGTCCTACAGAATGTCTATGCATCACCTCAGGCATGTGTCAGAGTGGGAGGTCATCAGTCTGAGTACTTCTGCCTGAAAAGGGGGACCAGGCAGGGCTGGCCCCTGTCCCCCCTCCTGTTTGTGGCCTATATTGAACCCCTAGCACAGTACATAAGAGAGGCCAAGGACATCAGGGGTGTTGTGATAGGAGACACGGAACATCGAATAGCACTGTATGCGGACAATGTTTTATTGTACCTCTTAAATTCTGAAGAAACCCTCTTGATTATAAAACAAGCCCTGGACACGTTTGGTCAGGTCTCGGGATATAAACTTGAATCTTGCAAAAATGGAGATTTTCTCCTTTCATTATACTCCCTCAGCATTTATCCGAAGCGTCATACCAGGTCGGTGGAATCTGACTAAAATAAAATACCTTGGTGTATTTATATCCCAAACGAGTGAATCAGCCTATAAAAACAACTATGGGCCCTTCCTATCACAGTTAAAGGCAGATTTGACTTCATGGGCTACTCTGCCCCTGTGTCTCAGCAGAAGGATAGACTTAATTCGCATGGTCACCCTACCCAGAGCCCTATATCTATTCCAGAATATTCCCAGTTTTGTATCTAAGAGGACCTTCGGGACGTGGAACTGCCTTATCTCACAGTTTATTTGGGCAGAACAGAGACCCCGGGTCCAGCTGAAAGTACTTACCCTACCACGACGTGAGGGAGGGTTGTCTCTCCCAGACCTGCAGTTACACTACTTTGCCGCTAATCTAACCCACTTAATGGCCAGGCAGAATAAGACAACCATACCGCATTGGCTAAAAATGGAGAAAAATCTTCCTTGATAGGGGCTATTTCCAGTCCTTATACAGCCCCGGGGTGGGGCCGGTGTTTTCAGCCTCCCCAAACCCATGGTTTAGGCATATCGGGAGAATCTGGCAAACCATTAGAAAAACCCACCAGCTGACCCCATTTTTAGCATTGCTCTGCCCGATCGCTAACCTGGATGATTTTTTCCCAAACTGACTTGACCATGGCTTTCAGGAGTGGGAGAGATATGGTTTGAGATATATCTCACAAACAATCTCACAGGGAATACTGTGGACCTTTGAGTCCATACAGAGGCAATTCAGCCTCCTGCCCAGAAATTATTATAGATACTTACAGCTACGGCATTTTTTTTAGGACCAGCCAATGGCAATTCGGATTCCAGGTAGATAACCCCCATTGCTGGACACCCAGCTGTATCTTAATATGAACCTGGAGAGCTCACATTTGATATCAGCCTATTATTGAGCACTGAACACCCAAGGGAAAACATATACAGATAACATACGCCTACAATGGCAAGATGAAATAGGCAGCCCCCTCACACAAGAAGATTGGCAGGCAGCATGCGAACATGCAGCCCGAGTCACCAGCTCATACCAATGGTCTGAGTTTGCCTGGAAAAATCTTCTAAGATACTTCAGAACACCAGTAGTGACAAGACACTACTCCCTCACTAACACCGCAGACTGCTGATGACAATGTGGAGAGTTAAGGGCCAATCACACACGTCATGTGGTCATGCACGGCCCTCACACCCTTTTTTAAACAATTGGAGGAACATCTGAGGGAGCTATTTGACCCCCAATTGCAACTAACAAAAGAAATGTACCTCTTCCTGATACTCCCCAAGGAATACAGGGGTCCTAATACTAAATACCTCCTGCACCTTCTACTAACAGCAGCAAAGAAATCGATAGCTAAACTCTGGCTGACTCCCAAGATGACTACAATACAAGAATGGTGGGTTATAACCAAACAGATATATCAGTTAGAATGAATCACTCACCACTTAAACGGAAGAGATGAGACTTTCAACGCCAAGTGGTCCCGCTGGCTAATATACTATATGCTCAAGGATGAAACTTTCATCCCATAATGGGCAACTGAGGGGCCCTGGGAGTGACCACCCCCTTTCTGAAAGGAGACAGGAGGGGGGAAACAACACCTCGCTCCCTCAGGAGTGGTGAGCCACAGAAAGACGTTAGATTGTAACCTGGAAAGAGAGATGACCCGGGTTAGGGGGGTTTGAACATTTGAACATAGGAGTAGTATAAAAAGAGAGTATCTAAATTTATGATACAACAAGGACTACAACCCCTGATGTTGTTTAGGGCATTCTGTTCAGTATTAGCACTGGTTGTAGTTTACTGTTGAAGATTGGGATTAGGATTAACTGTTCTGCTTTGGCCCTTCCTCTCTGTAACCACTAAGTTAACAATTTAGTTAATAGCTGCTAAATCATTACTGTACTGTACACATGAAATCACCTGTCACTGATCTGTTAAATGTATGTTTGTCTGTAAATAAGTTGAAAAAAGCAATAAAGATGTAATTAAAAAAAAAAAGGATATCCTCTCAGCACCTCCCACCCAATCCCCCAAGAGGGACATGGTGCTGCCTATCCTTAGAGTGTGTCCAGGGCCTGCCTAGGGCCTGCTGACCACTCCCCAGGATGGGTATCCTGTTACCATGGCTTGGTCTGTGGGGGGGGGGAGGGGGCCCACTGGACAGATGGGTGGCTGCTTCAGGGCAGCCTAGGTATTGTCAGGTAGGCCCCCAGTTCCCCCTTCCCCGCACCAATAAAAACACACATACAGATCTTGGGAAAAATGGCTGCAGTCAAGCATTTATTTAATATGCCAAATATTGATATTAATCTTTATTAGCATTTCTAATTCATACTTTAATATTAATATTCTAGGTTCTTATTACTTGAGCAGCGTGCGCTGCCAGGAGGACATGCCTTACTTCAAGTACCCGTACCGCCCAACAACTTGGGACATCCCTTCCGGTGCATGCTAAAGTGTTCCCCTAGAGGTAGCAAAATAGGCCATATGGCCAAGGCTTCAGCGGCCGCCACCCATCTGGTGTCGCCAACCTTGCAATGTGCACTGCTGAGACTGGACCCAGACCCCCCCATGTGGGTACAGGTCTTGTGATCCCCCCATCCTCATGCCAACCAGGGACCATGACATCTTTGGGAGAACTGGCCTTGTCCCCTTTTTCCCAGCTACTGTACCTTCCTCATGTGCTCCTCCTACGCCATCACAGGCCGGACCCTGTCTGACCCCCCAAGCCGCTAGCTCAGTCATATCCCCCAAGATCCTCTGAAAATCACCTAATATGCTATCCAAGCCTTCCATTTGCAATTGCCCCTCCTTACCCACCACCAGGCCCCGATGAGTATGGTAAATGTTATTGTGCCTCACTACAGCGCTCCCCAAGGACTCCATAAAAATTCTCATCTCCCTGTTAACCCACATGCAAGCTCTATTCAATGCAGCTGCCTTCCTTGCATGTGGCTGTCACAAACCCACTCAGCAGGTCAGCCCTCTACTCCCAAAGTGCCAACCTCTGAGCGCAGTCTTGTGAACAGCTAACAGAAACAGGGTAACCCTCCTGTCTGTTTTCTGGGTTCAAATCAACCTTTGGTCTCAAGTATTGGAGGGATTCAAACTGTGAACCTCTTGTTAGCATACCCAATGTACAGGCTCAGATAATTCTGCTCTCCGGGGAGGGGCAGATATCTTTTGCCTACGGGCACCTAACCAGGCGTATAAAATGAATCCTTAATACTCTGTTAAAGACCTCAGAATCAATTCTTATCTTTTCCCAGTTTGGTAAAACCAGCAAGCTTTGTGCAGTGCCAGCTTTAACCATGTATGCTTCCTTTGTCAAGAAAAAGAAATTAAAAGGCACACCAAGTAATCTCTAAAGTTGAGGTTTACTTCAAAATAGATAAAATGTAAATAAAGAACCATATATCACAAAACATACAAATCACTTAAACAAAACAGGTTTAAAAGTGCAGACAAAATCTCCTACCACAGTACTCTTAGAATTGTCTTTTCTAAGGTATATTCTTCTGACAGTGCTGTAGATGTTTCTTTTTCAGAGTTCAAACATTTGTGTAAAAAATGGAAAACAGAATACTGTTTAAAAAAACTGTCTTTGCCAACCCCTTTGTGTGAGGTTCCCTGCTCCTCCTCTGTTTATTAAAAATCATACACCCAGGATGTTTTAGCATTTTAGAAGGTAAGTTAATTAAGGTTACATCAGCAGAAGCTCCTTTCCCCATGTGACTTCCCCAATCAAGTCTGTAAATTTCCTTTCATCTATGGGCAGTATCCTCTCTCACACAGACATCAAAGCATTTATGATTTCACACCAGTGTGCCATAACCTGGTTTCCTCCTCTAAACGTCATAAAATGGATATTGATTTCCCTCTTAGCAGTTAAAGCTATATTTAACTTAGATAAACAGGAGATTGTTAATTAAGGCCTGTTCTAGTCTGTAATTAGCTCCTGGCCTTCCAGGTAACACAGTGTATCTAAAACTTGGGGGTATATGTGTGTCATCTCACATGCTGTCTCAGCATCTCTCATGAGAGACAGTCCATAACACATTTTTATATTACAAAAAATCATAGTGTACTCAGACCTGGCTGTCCACGTGTCACAATCCTCCCCACCTAGACTGAATTTAGGGGCTCTATCCCCAGCATGGGATGAGCTTCCCAAATCAGTTCACTCCTCATACACTTGAGACAGACCATCTGAGTTCTGGTTTCTGGCTCCAGCTCTATGTACGACTGTCATATCATACCCTTGCAAAGCAAGACTCCATCTTAGCAATCTACCATTGTTCTTTCCCATCTGCATCAGCCAAACCAGGGGGCTGTGGTCAGTCTGTACCACAAAATGCTGCCCATATAAGTATGGCTCTAACTTCTTTAGGGCCCACACTTGGCAAGACATTCTTTTTCCACAGTGGAGTAAGCCTGCTCCCTGGGAAGTAACTTTTTACTCAGGTGTGCTATTGGGTGATCTTTCCCTTGGCTGGATGTCTGGCTCAGTACTTCCTCAATACCCACGTCTGAGGTGTCAGTCTGAACTATAAAGGGTTTGCTATAGTCAGGACATGTCAAAACAGGAGCACTGCACAGTGCCTCTTTTAGTTTGGAAAAGGCTTCCTCACAGGCTGGGTCCCAGGTAATTTTGTTGGCCATACTTTTCTTTGTCAGGTCAGATAGGGGAGCAGCCAGGGTACTGTAATTGGGTACAAATTTCCTGTAATACCTTGCTGTCCCTAGAAAACTCCTGACCTGCTTCTGTGTTTCTGGTCTAGGCCATGCCTGGATTACCTCTATCTTTATTTGGTTAGGCTGGAGCTGTTCTTGGCCTACCACATGCTCGAGGTATGCCACCTCTCCCATCGCCATCTGGCACTTCCCAGCTTTGACAGTGAGCCCGGCCCTCTGTATCCTGCCCAGCACTTCCCTAAGGTAGGATAGGTGTTCCTCCCAGCTGGTACTAAAGATGGCAATGTCATCCAAGTATGCCATGGTGTACTCCTCAGCACCATTTAACACCTGGTTCACCAACCTTCAGAAAGTGGCTGGGGCATTCTTCATTCCAAAAGGCATTACTTTAAACTCAAATAAGCATATTGGAGTGATGAAGGCCGACCTCTTCCTAGCTCTGTCTGCCAACTCTACCTGCCAATACCCCTTGGTCAGGTCAATGGTCGTAAGGTAGGTCGCCCCCCAAAACTTGTCCAGAAGTTCATCTGTCCAGGGCATCGGGTGGATGTCTGACTTTGTGACTGCATTCAGTCCACAATAGTCTACACAGAAATGAGTAGAGCCATCTGACTTGGGTGCAAGGACTATGAGTGAGGTCCAGGGGCTGTGGGATCTCTGGATTACCCCTAAATCCAGTATCTCCTCCACTTCCCTCCTAATGTCCTTTTGGACAGCCTTTGACACCTGATATGCTGTTCGCTGTATGAGAGTCTGTGTCCCTGTCTCCACATTGTACGTCGCCAAGGGGGTTAGTCCAGGCTTGGCGCTAAACAATTGGGTAAAGTCTGCTATAACCTCCCTTTCTTCCTGGATCTTGTCCGGGGCCAGCTGGGGAGAAAATTTTACTACCTCCATAGTGGACTCCCACTTGCTTTCTTCCAGCAAGTCCAGAAGGGGTCTCCTTCATCCGTCCCCTCCCCAGGACTACACACTGCAAACACCTTGTCAGCCTTATTAGCATATGGCTTCATCATGTTGACATGGTACATCCTTTCTGCCTGTCTTCGGTCAGGTAACTCTACAATATAGTTCACTTAATTTACCTTCCTAACCACTTTGTATGGTCCTGCCTGCTCAGCCTGCA
This sequence comes from Neoceratodus forsteri, assembly GCA_016271365.2. Lineage (NCBI taxonomy): Eukaryota > Metazoa > Chordata > Ceratodontiformes > Ceratodontidae > Neoceratodus > Neoceratodus forsteri. Next base: position 1,046,756,487 of record CM057449.1, read on the forward strand.
GCTTGTCTTTCTGGACTGGAATAAGGACCATGACTTCCTGACCCACCATGTACGAGCGAGCTCTGGCTCTGCAGTCGTACCACACTTTTTGTTTCTTGTTGGGCAGTTGCCAGGTTGCTCTGGGCTGTCCCCATAAGCTCCTTCAGCCTTTCCCTAAACTTAAGGATGTAATCCACTATGGGAGTTCACTGGGTGGCTTGCTTGCATTCCCAGTCCTCCTGGATCAAGTCCAGGGGCCTGCGTACCTGGCTTCCATATAAGAGCTCTAAGGGGGAAAATTCTGTTGACTCTTGGGGCACCTCTCTGTATGCAAACAACAAGTGGGAAGGTATTTCTCCCAGTCCCTCCCATGCTGTTCAGCAAACACCCAGAGCATTGACTTCAGGGTACCAGTGAATCTTTCCACAAGCCCATTGGCTTGTGGGTGATATGGTGTTGTGCATCTCTGCACCACCCCACACTTCTCCCATAAACATTTCATCATGTCCAACATGAAGGAACCCCCTTGATCAGTGATAACCTCCTGCAGAAACCCAACATGGGAGAAAATCCCAAGTAAGGCATCTGCCACTTTGTCTGTCCTCAGTGAGGATAGGGCGACTGCCTCTGGGTACCAGGTGGCATAATCCACCACAGTCAGGATGAATCTCTTCCCTGAGGAGCTGGGGGTATTTTAAGGCCCCACAATATCCATTCCCAACCTGTGGAATGGCTCCTCCACTATGGGCAAGGGGATCAGTGTGGCTTGGGTTTTCTTGCCTGCCTTCCCTATTTCTTGCCACCGGTGACAAGACCTGCAATACTCCTTCACCTTCTGGGTGAAGTTAGGCCAATAGAAATTCTGGGCCAACTGCTGCATAGTGCGCATGATTCCTAGATGACCAGACATGGGAATATCATGTGCAGTCTTGAGCAACTGCTCACGATACCCCTGGGGAATGACAAGCTGCCTGCCTAGCACCCCTCCCTCTGTCTGCACAGCCTGAGTATACATCAGTCCATTTTCCCAATAAAACTTATGTTTGCCATCACCTTCTTGTGCTCCATCAGAGTCTGCCCAAGCCCTCAGCTTCTCTAAACTAGGGTCACTTCTCTGAGCGGCTGCAAACACCTCACACATTCCCAAGGCATGGGACAGGTCCCCTTCAGTTGCTAAACTAGGGTCTCTAGCACTAGCGTCTGGGCACTCAGGATCACTGTCAATTCCAACCCTCTGACAATGAGTCACCCCTCCCTTTTCAGAGTAACCCTCTGTAACTGTGTGGTTACTTGCTACTGGGGAAATTTCTACCCCCTTTTTGTTAGTCTTCATATCAGGAGACACAGGCTGGGGAACCAGCCACTCAGTGGTTTCCACAATGGCTTTTGTGGGGTTCAGGGAACTACAGTTTTCCCTTGCCACTTGTCTATGGGTAACTGCACACACCATCCCTTATTTGAGAATGTTGCTCAGGATCACATCCACTGCTAAGATTTTAGCTACAGCCACCTGTTGCACAGTTCTCCCTGTTTCACCCTAGTCTAGGAGAACACTAGCCAGTGGCAATGTTTTCACCTCACCAGTGAACCCTTGTACAGTTACAAATTTATTGGGTATAAGCTGACCAGACTCTACCAGATACCCCTTTACCAAGGTCAAGGATGCCCCTGTGTCCCTTAACCCTTGCGTCTGTACACCATTCACCATGACTGGGTGCATGTGTTCCCTCATGTTCACAGGCATGCTTCCAGGGACACACAAACAACCCACTTCTTTTCTAGTACCATTTTGCATATTATTGCTCATTCTTTTGAGACACTGTCTGGCAATATGCCCAGTTTCTTTACAAAACCAACATTCACTTCTCTTTTCAGAGAAATCTTTTCTCTGAAACCTAGGGCTAACTGGTTTCAGTGGAGGCAGTGAGGGTTTTAGCTGCCCTGAAGGCACGCTTCTCCACTTTCTGTGCTGCCACACCCCCCCATTCACTCTCAGAGCAGGTCTGCTCTTGGCGTAGTGGTCCGAGAGTTCAGCAGCCTCTTGCACTGTTTTGGGATCTCGGTCCTCCAGCCAGGTTTTCAGCTCTGCTGGGCATGCTCAGAAAAACTGTTCTAACAAAATCACATTTTCAATTTTATCAGCAGAGTTTGCTCCAATTCCTTCCCACCAACGTTTTAAAACCTGACATTGTTTTGTGGCTAGCTCCTCGTAGCTCATGTCAGGGCTTCTCCTGAGCTTACAGAATTTAGCTCTGTATGATTCAGCAGTTAATTCAAATTTCTTTAACAATGCAACTTTAAGTTTGCTGTAATTATCACTGTCTTCATTGTCCATTTGAGCCAATGCATCCTGAGCATTCCCGGTAAGTAGCGGGGATAGCTGGACACTCCGGGACTCTCTAGGAATTTTAGCCTGAATACAACATTTTTCAAAAGAATTTAAAAAGGCATCCATATCCTCCCCCTCTTTAAATCTGGCTATCAATTTGGAATTCAATTTGTAACCCAGTCCTGTAGTCCCAGTTAAACCCAAGCCACTTATCTACTCTGGTGCCGCTGGTTGGAGTCGTAGCTTCTCCAGTTTGTGTTGCCTCTGGCACTCCTGCTCCTCACAGTCTGCATCTTGGCATTCTCACTCTCTCTCTTCTCCTCTACAGCTCGCTGGCACTCACGCTTCTCATGTTCTGCCTCCCGCTGTTCCCGCTCTGCCCTTCATCTCTCTCGTTCTCACTTCTCCTGGAACTCCAGCTCCATTCAGCGTAACTCAATCTGCAGCCTGAGTACTTCTGGATCCAAGATACTGGTGACCTTTCCCTGCTGCTGTGGCCCTTTGCTGACAGTGGCCCTGCTGCCCACCCCATCGGAGCTGGGCACCGCACTGGCCACTAGCCCTGCCACATTTGAGGTTTGGTCCTTTTCAGTCACTGTCTGTGACTCACTGCTCTGGGCATCTGCTACCATCAGGGCATCTACAATGCTCTGTTTGCTGGCTTTCACCTCGAACGAGAGTCCTCTGTCCCCGCACAACTGCTTTAAGTAGTCTACAGTGTGCCTGCTGTAGTTGGAAGCCATCTTCTTCCCTAACTACAGCTACTCTGACTTGCACTTTAGAAAAAAAAATAAAACGGGTAGGAACTTGACTGTATGCTAAGTGATATAGTCCTGTCTCCTTTTTAAAAAATAAAACACTGCCTTTTTCTTTCTTTGCAAGTGAGCTGATGGTCTCAAGCTGACACATTGAACAATAAAAGCTTGTAACACCAAAATTATCGTACCGCTGCCAACCAATCTGTCACAAACCCACTCAGCAGGTCAGCCCTTTACTTCCAAAGTGCCAACCTCCAAGCACAGTCTTGTGAACAGTTAACAGAAACAGGGTAACCCTCCTGTCTGTTTTCTGGGTTTGAATCAACCTTTGGTCTCAAGTCTTGGAGGTATTCAAACTGTGAACCTCTTGTTAGTGTACCTAATGTACAGGCTCAGATAATTCTGCTCTTCGGGGAGGCCAGATATCTTTTACCTATGGGCACCTAACCAGGCGTACAAAATGAACCCTTAAAACTCTATTAAAGACCTCAGAATAAATTCTTACTTTTTCCCAGTTTGTTAAAACCAGTAAGCTTTGTGCAGTGTCAGCTTTAACCATGTATGCTTCCCTTGTCAAGAAAAAGAAATTCAAAGGCACACCAAGTAATCTCTAAAGTAGAGGTTTACTTCAAAATAGATAAAAAAAATGTAAAATGTCAATACAGAACCATTTATCACAAAACATACAAATCACTTAAACAGAACAGGTTTAAAAGTGCAGACAAAATCTCCTACCACAGTACTCTTAGACTTGTCTTTTCTAAGGTACATTCTTCTGACAGTGCCATAGATGTTTCTTTTTCAGAGTTCAAACATTTGTGTCAAAATGGAAAACAGAATACTGTTTAAAAAACTGTCTTTGCCAACCCCTTTGTGTGAGGTCACCTGCTCCTACTCTGTTTATTAAAAATCATATACCCAGCATGTTTTATCATTTTAGAAGGTAAGTTAATTAAGGTTACATCAGCAGAAACTCCTTTCCCCATGTGACTTCCCCAATCAAGTCTGTAAATTTCCTTTCATCTATGAGCAGTATCCTCTCTCACACAGACATCAAAGCATTTATGATTTCATACCAGTGTGCCATAACCTGGTTTCCTCCTCTAAACATCATAAAATGGATATTGATTTCCCTTTTAGCAGTTAAAGCTCTATTTAACTTAGATAAACAGGAGATTGTTGATTAAGGCCTGTTCTAGTCTGTAATTAACTCCTGGCCTTCCAGGTAACACCTTGTATATCAAACCTGGGTGTGAGTGTGTCATCTCACATGCTGTCTCAGCATCTCTCATGAGAGACAGTCCATAACACATTTTTATATTACAAAAAATCATAGTGTACTCAGAACTGGTTGTCCACGTGTCACAGTGGCCACTGGTCCCTCATCAGCATGTAAGACCAAATGAGAATTGTATGGGGCCACCAAGGCTTAATGGAACATAAGCCATCCTTCATCGCCAGCAGCAGATTCACCGTTTTCCAGTAGCTTAGGTCTTCACCACCAAAGTGAATCAATAAAATGTCCAGTGTATTCCCCTAGCCAGCATCTATTTGCAACCTTGGAAGTAACCCTTCCCAATACATGCCCTTCATGCCCAGACACCTGATTCGGGCTTCGTACTGCAACAAGGACAGGTTGCTTCGTTATGGCTGGCAAGCTGCTCTCTTCACTGCCCACCAAATGAAGGAATGTCTACATATCCATAAGCTCATGATGTTATTTCCAGGGCCTGCAAGAGACAAGAAAGTGTTACTGCAAGTGTGGTCTAACACAACGCAAGAACACCTGGGACTTCCAATGTCCCAATGCCTGAATCTCCATGTCGGACAGCCCCAAACTCTTGGCATTCATTGCTGCTCCTATATGGAAGGAATGGGTGCAATACTCACTGATGTTCAAACCCAACTGCTGAATTGCCTTCTGTAATATAAACCTAAGTTGGTATGCTGTCACCGATCTACCCAATTGGTGATGAAAGAATGTGTCCCCTTTGTCGGGGCAAAGCACCCGATAATCAGCGATCATGTGCCCCACTGGCCAACCAACTCCCGCCAGTGCTTTCATTTCATACCAGTGCCCTGCTCCCCACTGCTCTGTTTTTGAACTGCGTAAAGATAAACCCTGGTCCCCACTAATACTACATCCTGTTGCTGCAGGCTGGGAGTGCCTCTGCTTCCTGAGGCCTGTGTCAGCTCTGACACCCTAAATGCCCCACAAAAGGCTACCAAACATATTGTTATAAACAACTGAGCTTCATACTCATCCTGGCAGACCAAAGACAATACCCCTCAAATATCAACCAGTATAGCCATGGTGATGGGCCACCTAGCATCAGGAGAGGTCAACACTTCTCTCCACCAACATTCCAAGAGCTTGTGCACCCTGAAGGTTCATGTATTATTCACCATCCCCATTGCTCTCGCCAACCACGACACACCGGTTAGGTGCCATTGCATCACTCCCGGCGAGCAGCCCACGGTTCTGCCATCCATTGGGTATCTGCAGAGTTGGTCCACCAGAATGGGCCAAACATCCAGCCACCCCTTAGCCTCTTGTGTGGTGATATATTGTTCAACCCCCCGGCAATAAGCTTCCCTGGTCCTGGGTGCAATAGAGTTACCTATGCATTTTCAAGTCTCCGGATCACCACCCCCCACAAGAAAGGAGGGACCGTTTGTGGATGCTTGTCCGCTGCTGGTGGCAACTCAATCTTTGTCACTGTGAATGAGATAAAGCATCAGCAGTTCCATTATCAACCCCCAGTACATGCACTGCCCTGAACGTAATGTTGATCAGCATACATTTCAAGACAAAAACCCACATTAAATCCCCCAAAGGTCCCACAGAACCTAACTGCTGGTTGATGGTATGTACTACCCCTATGTTGTCAGACCTGAAATGCACTACTCTGTGTCTGAACCTAGGCCCCCAGAAGCAAAGGGCCACCACTACAGGAAATAATTCCAGCAGCGTGATCTGCCTTCCTAACCAGTCACCAGCCATCCCTCCGGCCACTGCCCTGTACACCATTCTCCCTGCAAATAGGCCCTGAATCCCAGCCCTCCTGCTGCATCAGTGTATAGCTCCAATGGCACTCCCTCAATGGGAGTCTGCCACATGGCCACTCCATTAAAGTGATCCAAAAATACCTGCCAAAGTTGTAGATCCTCCCTGAACTGAGACATGACCCATATTCTGTGGTGTGGTTTGTACATCCTATCCTCCTCTTTGCGAGCCAGTGCATGAGCATCTGGCCCACAGGAATGACTCAGCAGGCAAAGTTGAGTTGCCCTACCAACTATTGCAACTCCCAGAGTGTGACCTTCTTCATCCCCATAAACCTGTGCAGGAGACATGGCAATATCTCCAGCTTATCCTGTGGTAGCCAGCAAAGCCTGTGCTCTGAATCAATCTCGATACCCAAGAAAGTGAGTACTGTCCCTGGGGGCTCAGATTTGCTAACCACCAAAGGCACCCTGAATGCTCTGCACAGCTGCTCGAAAGCTGCCACCACCTCCCCACATGACATGGAGCCTGCTGGACCCATGAACAGGAAGTCATCGAGGTAATGGACTATGGCCTCACTACCTGCTACCTGTTCTGTGACCCAGTGAAGGAATGTGCTGAACTGCTCAAATATCGCATATGCCACCATGCACCCCATTGGCATGCAGTTGTCCACATAATAACTACACTGAAACTTCATGCCCAACAGTACCTTATCACCCTGGTGCACTGGGAGCAGGCAAAACACCAACTCAATATCTACCTTTGCCATGAGCACCCCAGGGCCTGCCACTTGCACCACCGAAAGGGCTCTATCAAAGGATTGAAAGTGTACCAAAGTGTGCTGAGGTTTGGTGTGGTAATTCACCTAATCCCCTCAGGGTAGGACAAATGGTTAATCATGTGAAACTCCCCCAGGGTTTTCTTGGGTACCAAGCCAATTGGTGAGACCTGCAAATTGTCCCAGAGAGGCCTAATGTATGGTCCACTCACCCACCCCAGCAACCTTTCCTTCTCCAGTTTTTCCTGGATTACCTGTGGCTGGTCCTTGGCTGACCTCAGGTTGTCCATCTCGTACGCCCTCTGGGAGCCACAGTACAGAATCCTGAAACCCTCTGTGAACCCACACTCCAACAAGTAGGCGGCTGCTCTGTCCGGGTACTGGTCAAGCCACGGCGTGAATATAACACAGTTCTCTGTTAAAACAAGTTTTCTCCAGAACAACTGGCTAGGAAAGTTAGAGAGAAAAAACTACTTCAGAGTATAGCAGCAGATCACCACCTTCTCCATAGCAGCCATCTTAGCCCCCTTGAACCTGTTTAAACTGTTACAAGAAGTGATGCAGCAAAGTACCTACGTCACTCAGTGAACATATTATGTATATTTACACTATGCCAGTGAAGTTACTGGTGAAATGTCACTATGCATAGTTGTCGCTTACCAAAGCAGCACTTCTCACTTGAGGAACTATACAAAGTAGCAATGTAGCACTGTTTAAAAAAAAAACACCCTCTGTCTCATGTCTCCCACCCCTCTCACCACACCATGCATTTTTAAATAGTATCCCCCACCCATTCACCACTAGGCCCCCATCTCCCGACTCCCCCTGTGTACCCAGCAAAGTTTATGCAGTGTAAATGCACCTCTCTGTGTACTTTGCTTTACTTTAGTTTATAGGACAAAAGGAGGCAATTTGCCCATCATGATTGTCCTCCATATACATGGAATATTAACCCAAGTCCTGAGCTTCCATCCACTTGTCTAGTTTTTTTTAAAATATTGTAAAGTTTGGTGAATCAACAATGTCCTGAGGTAATGTATTCCATATTCTTGGTGTTCTAATGGTAAAATAGTTTAATCTTTTATTGCTGTTAGCTTTCATTACTTCCAACTGTCTGTTGTGAAGTCTAGCCCCAATTTTTTCTTGTGGAATATGCAATACCACATGTTAACATTTGAGACAGGGATTCAAGGATTTTAAACAGCTGCAGTTGGTCACTTCTAGTTCTTCTTCACTTAAGTGTATGTAGTCCTTTTTTTTGTAATCTAATACTGTAATCTAGATAAGTGAGATGACGGATAAGTTTAGTGGCTCTGCGTTGAACTTGCTCAATTCTATTGACATTAGTTTTTAAATAAGGTCTCCAGAAGGGTGATCCATAATCTAAATGGGGCCTAACATGGGATCTGTACAAAGACATAAGGCATTGCTATGATCTGGATACGAAAGTTTTATTAATTCTATGGAGTAGTGCATTAGTTTGGTTTGCAATTTTAGTACAGTGAGGAGTTGAGGATAGTTTGTCATTGACTAATATTCCCAGGTCTTTTTCTACATTAGAGGTTTTAATAACAGAGTTATTTAAGTAATATGTTTGTCTGGGGTTATTTTTCACCTTCCTCCTTTCAGCAAAGGCAAGTTCCCCCACCTCCCCTTTACCAATTCATCTTGTGATGACAGAAACCCTCCAACCTTTACCACCCTCTTGCCATAAAATAGCTATCCAATTAGGTAATACTAATGGTTCAATTCAGTTCTTTTAATAGGATAGCTATCACTCACCATTCATGCAGCTTAGAAATTTGGAAGAGTGAGGGCATGCTCACTCCAACCAGGAACAGTTTTCTTTTTTACATGTTCTTCACAGGGGTTTAGGGAGGAAGTTTCTTTGACAAGAGGGTTGTAAAGAGTGGGGGAGGGTTTCTGTCATCAGAAAGAGGGACATGTGGGAGGAGGTAGGGGGACTTCCTTTTGAGGGTAGAGGAGGGACTGAACTGAAAGGGCACCTTTAGAAGTAAACATCACTAGCTACATGGGGAAGGGAGGTGGCGGATACTATTAAAAACATGTGGCATGGTGGGAGGGGGCTGGGAGACATGACACACAGGTTGAGGTTCATTTTTTTGTGTGTTTGTTTAAAAAAATAGAAAAAAGGAAAAACCATAGGCAAAGCTGGTGGCAGGTCTGGGGACTTTGCAAAGTGTGAAGTTGCCCAACTTTGCACCAGTTTCACTCTCAAATTTGAACTGTGCTGCATCTCTAGTTACAAGTAATACTGAAGCTGTGCAGCTAAAGAGTCAATGCAGTAATGCAGCAGGGTCAGCTACATCTTGAGAGGTGTAGTCTGGAAAGTTCTGGAAGGTGTAGTTACTTTCTCTCTTAGTAATGGTTGCTGTGTGGAAGGTAAGGTGAATTGCTCCTAATAAAAGAGCAATGTTTTTTGAGTTAAAAGCAAGTTTAAAACTTCAATTTCAAGATTGTGCTGCTTGTTAACTAAATTTAATCTGCTAAGAAGGAGTAGGCGTTTACCAGAAATAAAGTTATAAAAAAAAATTTATTTTGCCCCAGAATGCAGCAATGTTTTAAAAGGGAAAAATGGGCTACAGAGGCAGACAATGCAATCTGTATGATACTGGGCCATGGTGGCTGCTACTGTATTACTGATATCACTTTCTCTGTATTTGGTAGCATAGAGCTAAGCTAACGAAAATTACATCAACTCATGGTGCTTTATAACTAATGAAACCATTACTGATTGTGCTGGCTACCTCTGTTTTGGAGGGATTGTGTATTGCTCCTGTCCATTCTGCCATTTTCATTAGTCAGTCTGCGCTGTTTTACTTTTGCTTATAGTAGAGTGTAAGAGACAAAACTGATAATTGCTTTTTAAAATAGTTTGCAGGTATGTTTCACTTTGCTGTATGTTAATGGAGAAGAGAGATGCTTTTACCACTGTATAGGTCATTGGTTTGCCCTCACCTGGAATACTATGTGCAGTTTTGAAGACTGCATTTGAGGAAGGACATGGACAGAGTGGAGGCAGAAGAGAGGAGGGTAACCAAGGTGATCAGGGGATAGCATGGAAGGACTTTCAAGGGAGAAATTGAAAGACCTAAACATGTACACAGTGGAGGTGAGAAGGGAGAGAGGTGACATGATTGATACATACAAATACCTCCACAGGGTTAACAAGATGGATACCTGGGAATTGTTAAAACTGAGTGGGGATGCAAATACCAGGGGTACCTCCATGCAGCTGGCTGGGGTCAAATTTAAGAGCAATCTGAGACCGTATTTTTTCATGGAAAGGGTGGTGAAAGGGTGGACTAGGCTGCCGACAGAGGTGATCTGTGCAAAAACTATGGGGTGATTCAAATATCAGTGGGACATATACATGAGCTTGGTAAATACTGTATCAAAAGGGGAGCATGGAGAGGAGGTGTGAGGAACTACTAGAGAATTACATTCCACGTTAAACAAAACAGGGCAGACACAATGGGCCAAGTGACTTTTTTCTGCTGGCAAACGGTTTCTTTCTTTAATGTGCTTAATGAAGTTTTAAGCTAGCTTGTACCAAGAACTTAGCAAGTTTTATTATTTTCATGGCTTTTGGAATTGATTTAATTTTGCAAGCTCCATGTTGGTTCAATTAAGCAATACATATGTATAAATGTTTTAGAATAAGAACAATTTAATAAGTTGTGCAGTTCACTCTCTCCTAGGTGGATGCCAGTAATAAATATTAATTCTGTACTCGGACCAGTGGTGCTGAAGGTTGAGGCACTGGATGCCACACCTCGCGCCACGCTGGTGACCAGGGTTCGGGAATGAGTCCAGGCCGTCGGGGATCGGCAGGGGAGGACTGGGATTGAACATCCGTAGACTGCTCTCCCAGTCCTGGGGTGGGTTGGAGAATCTCGCCACACTATAGAGGCTCCTGAGGACGCTACAAGTGCTGTTAATCTGGAGGGGGAACGCGACGGACGTTGGCATGCTGTGCCCAGACGTCATTGCATGTCCGCACTCCAGGGGACCAATTGGAGGAAAATGGCTGGGCGCGACCATGCAACTTGATGGTCGTGCTCCGAGCCACCTGTAGGACTTTGGCAGAATCCTGTCGGGGAGGGTCCGGGGCTGTCCTGGCTGGCTGAGGCAGAGGGGGAGCCCTCCTGCAGGATGGCAAGACGGCCGTCCCGGATCCTCCTGGATGCAGTCTGAACTACCCAGTTCTCCGGGCAGGCGGAGCCGGCAGCTGGATGCCCCAAGCCAGTAGTGTGCTGCAGCAGGTGGCAAAAAGCATTACATAAAAAAATATATATATATTAATTCTGTAAAGTCCCCAATATTAGGTGTTCATATTCAGACCTGAGTACTATCAAAGCACTGTTTTCAGCTGGAAATTTAAAACGTATAGGTTTTTGTTGGCTAATTACTTGGAATATTTTGTAGCAAAATCACAAAGTATGTAAACAAACTAATTCAGTTTTTTTTTCTAGTTAAATAATGCAGAACAACAATCAGAAATCTCTGAATATGATTGTGTGGCCATGCAAATGACTGATGGGTAGCACACACTGTTGCTGTGCATGCGACCTAGGTTCAGGAATTAACTTAAGGTACCATGTCAGGAAGCAAGCGAGGTACACTACTTGATGGTAGATAAGGTTCGCTTGGCCCAGCAAGTCTGACCAGTTTTCCCTACCTACCGTGTCACCATAGACCCTGCTTGATCTATAGCTCTTTCTCCCTCCCCATTCCTTTTCCCTAAAATTCCCTTGTGCCTATCCGATGCATTCTTGAACCCACCACTATTTTCATCCTTACCACCTCTGTTGGAAGGCTGTTCCAAGAAGCCACCACTCATTCTGTGAAAAAGTATGTTCTCAAATCTCTCCTGCATTTAACCCCCAACATCATAACATGTCCCTTGTTCTTGAGCACCTTTTTTTTCTAAAAAATACTTCCTTCCGGTACCTTATTTACCCCCTTGAAATATTCCCCTCTCCCTCCCCTCATCCAGGGTATACAGTACATATTGAGGTCCTTTAATCTCTCCTTGAAGGGCTTTTGATGTAGACCCTGCACCATTGTAGTTACCCTCCTCTGGACCACCACCAGTCTGTCTATGTCCTTCTAGAGATGTGATCTCCAGAACTGAACACAGTACTCTAGTTGGAGTCTTATAAGCAATCTATACAGAGACAACACCACCTTCCTATTTCTGCTGGTCATACCCACTCTATGCAACCCAGCATCCCACTTACCTTCCCGACTGCCTTGTCACACTGCCTGACCACCTTTAGATCAGCAGATATGATTATCCCCAGGTCTTTTTTCCTGTTTGGCAGTTGTCAATACCACTCCACCACCCATTTTGTACTCCATCCCTGGGTTTCAGTGCTCTAAATGCACTATTTTGTACTTTTTCACATTAAAATACAGCTGCCATACCCTTGACCATGCCTCGAGTTTTCAGGTCTCTGCTCATCCTTTTCACCACCCCTGGAGTGTCCACCCTATTGCAGATTTTGGTGTCATCCGCAAAGAGACAGACCTTCCCTTCCAGCTCCTGTATAATGTCACTTATAAAGATGTTAAAGGGAACCGGTCCCAGCATTGATCCCTGAGGCACCCCACTGGTCACCCTCCCTTCCTCAGAATGAACTCCGTTTACCACCACCCTCTATTGCCTATCCTCTAACCAATTTCTTACCTAGTTTACCACCTTTGGACCCATGCCTAAGCTACCCAGATTGCTTACTTTTCCTATGTGAAATTGTTGAAAGCCTCACTGAAATCTAGAGTATGCCATGTCTTCCAGCCTGAATTGATTCCATTGTCACCCTGTAAGAAATCTATCAGATTAATTTGACATGACCTCTCCTCTGTGAACTCATGCTACCTTGGGCCTGGATTCAAGATCTTCCACAATCCTTTCCTTCAGCTGTGATTCCATTAATTTTCCCACCCTCAATGTCAGGCTGACTGGCCTATAATTGTCAGCCTCCTCCCTGCTACCACTTTAGTGTAGTGGGACTACATCTGTCCTCCTCCAGTCTTCTAGAACCACTCTTGTTTCCAGTGAGCTTTTAAATAGGACTGTCAGAGGTGCAGCCATTATCTCCCTGAGCTCCCTCAGTACCCTTGAATGCACCCTATTTGGCCCCATTGCTTTGTTCACTTTCAGATTAAAGAGTCCCTTCAGGACTCTCTTCACTGAAAAAAGACTAGTGTCCACCTCTCGCCCTCCAAATCTCCTGTTACTTTTTAGTGGCCCCTCCCCTTCTCCTTCCTCTGTAAACACTAAACAAAAGTATTTGTTCAGGATGTCTCCCTTTTCCTGGTCCCCCTCGGTGTAGTCCCCCCTTCCCTTTTTAACCTTACAATCCCACCTGTTGTCTTCCTCTTTTCACTTACATACCTAAAAATGTTTTGTCCCTTTTTGTGACCCCCAACCCCCCCGGGCTATTCTCTCTTCAGTTTGCACCGTTGCACTCCATATTGCTCTCCCTGCTTCTGTTTCCCCCTGAAACACCTCCCTATCCTTGTTCCTCTGCATCTCCTTATACCATTTGAGTGCTACCCTTTTAGCCTTTACCTTTTCGGCCACCTCTTTTGAGAACCATAGCAGTCTCTTTTTCCTCTTGCTTTTGCTCACTTGCTTGACACAGAGGTTTGTTGCATTCACTATGACCTATTTTAGCTTCACTGACTATTTTTCTGCCTCATCCAGGTCATCCCCACCACCAGGTCATCTCTGAGACATTCACCCATCTTTATAAAATCTGCCCTCTTGAAGTCCAAGACCCAAGTCTTTATGTGGTTTGGCCAGGTTGTTATAGCTGCTGCATGACACTGTGTTTTGGCGGGGAGGACTGACGGCATGTCACACCACAACAGTGACCCCTGTGGCTGGGCAAAGAAGCTTGCTCTTGCTGCAGAGATATGTGGTGCATGCGTGAGGGCACCAAGCAGACTGTGCTCACATCAGTGGAAGAGTGAAACTAAAGAAAGGAAATCCCATGTCTGTCTATACGATGGTCTGAGACCCTGGACTCCTCTGGATTCTACGACCTGCTGGCACTTGCTCCTAGTCCACACAGTGAACGGCCTCAGGGGAGGGAATGGCTGACCGCGAAGCTCCTGCCTTACAGGGAAAGCCATGGGGGTAGTTGGAGGGGCATGAAACCTGGGAGGGAAATAAATGGGGGTCACAAGGCCCAAACAGGGTATATCCCCGGGAAAAGGATATATCCCTGGAAAGATGTGCATGGCTAGGAGAAAAAAAGCTCTGTGTAAAAGAAGAAATGCTTGAAAGTCTCAAACTGCTTTTTTTTTTTTTTTAACTGGCATTGGCAACCAAATCTGACAAAAATATATAAATATTTATATATTTGTAATATATTATTATAACATTTCTAATGTGGTTTCTTTGCTATATTCTGTCTCACCACCACCACTCCACCACTACCACCACACATGCTGTACAGCCAGGACAGGAGGAATCATACATCACATTTTGCAGGTATTGGAGTGGACAAATTCTGTCAGTACTGTGACTGATTTAGTTGCACTGAGCAGACAATCGAACCTCCTCACACTGGTAGCATTCACTGACTGCACAGGACAGTTGACATTACAGACCCTCAGTCACCCCATGCCTTGGCAGCCAGTGTGATACAGTTGCAGTAACCAACATTAGCATCAAGAGCCTGTGTCAGATAAGTACTAGTATTTACTGCAAGTAAAATATTGTTGAGGCCCACCTTCATTCAACCTTGACAAACATTCTGTCAGAAATACTGATTTGTTTGCTGCAAAATCCACTCTGAAACACCTTTTCCACCTTCCTAGATGACAGAATTACACAGATCCATTATTTATGGGCTAAAAAGTCAGAGGTGCAGAGCGAGTTGTATTTAAAAGAAAAAAATCATTTAAATAACTTTGATCATAAACACTGAGAAATGGCACCACTCTTAGCGCATTTATGGCTTAATGTCTGTCATGCAGCTGCTGCCCTCTCCTTAGTCCCTCGCCCAACCCCAGATAATCTAGAAGTATCTGCTACACAGAAAATTAATGCCAAAGCCATTGCTTAGTGTCACAAATTGATTGTCTCTCAGAACTCAGTCTGTACTGCTACCAGTCTTTACAACGCTTCAGATGCCTGAAAGGGTTAACTTGGTAAGACTCTCAGCTGGGGTATCTGTATGTCTGAATCCCGCTAGAGTCACTGCTCACACAGAACAGTGCACATTCCCAAATGGCAAATGGCCCACCTCTTTTGTTGCAGCTGAGAAAAAAAATAACTTTTTTATATGGTAACTTTGTAACCTGCCTCTTTAGAAGCAGATCATAGACTTGCCGATTTACCCCGGGTAGCTATACCTGAAATGATTCAGTTACAGAAAGCATGAAGCTTATAAAACTAACATTTAATACACTATATTTACATATGTTACAGGATAATACACACTAAAGACTAATGGAAATACAGTATTCCTACACAGATGAAAGTAAACACATTTGGAAAAGACAGAGTTCACACAGAAAACACCTAACTCAAAGCAATCTAGATTCTAAGTGGTGAAGAAGAAGTTTACTCCCTACTGGGAACTGGTGAATTATGGCAGACTTGAGCCTGTGATGTTACTAGTTCAAAATCCTCAACATAATTGACTTCTTATTGTAAACACACAACAGAAATACTTTTGGCTGGCTGGCCACACCCTCATTATCATACATGCCTCTCTGACATCACATCCTGGACCTGCTTTTGATCTCTGGGGACCACCTCTTTCCAGAACTGGTCCAGTCTATTTTTTTTTATTTCCTTCAGCGTGCATTGTTCCTCTAGCTCCTAGCCTAGCAGGGTGTCATCTCACTGGGCCAACCATTTGTTTGTGGTCAAAACATAGCTTCTTTAGATGAAAAGGGTCCCCACCCTTTTATGTTTAAGTAAAACAAAAAATCCTTTGCAGTACAAGAACTGTTGCTGTCTACACCCAACCTACGTGTGAACCAAGGAATGCTCACTCAAAAGTCATTCGACTGCAGTAGGATGCAATTTTCAGTTCTCCCCATGCATCCCACAACTCAAATATTTTACTGGTAACGTAACCAGAATGACAAACAAATTCTGGGTATAACATCTGTTACATCCTCATCCCTTGAGAAAAATGAAAAAAAAAAAAACGAATCTTTTAGTCACCCAAAATGATGTTTTTTGTTTGTTTTTCACGTTAGCAGGTTTGCTCTACTTGCTGTACCCCAGTTCTCTCTCTGGTTTAACAATTCATTAATTCTTTAAGGCACCTCTGTTATGAAGGTGTAGGTAAGGAAAAATAGGCAGGCCAGAAGGTGTTATAAAATTCAAAGAAGCATTTTATTATTATTAATAACAATAAAAGTAAAAAAAATTATGAATAGCTTGTCATACAGGCAATTCAAACAAATAGTACTCTTTCCTCTGAGAGTCTCTTTAAAATCTCCTGCTCTCCCAATCCTAAAAAAAAATTGTTCTCTGTTTATAACATGTTTTTCCCTAACATTTGAATTCTGTATCCTGTTTTCATTAAGCTATATCTCCTGTTTTCACACAATGAAACAAAACTTTGCCATCACCCTTCCTGTGACCAACCTATAGAGTATATCCAGATTTCTTAACAGGTTCCACCAATTAATACATTCTATCCAGAGCTGGTGTCCTGCTGATAACTCTGTCAACAAGCTTGTGAAGGTCAAAACATTTCTCAAGGTCAACCCCCGTATTAAAAATTGCTAACTATTCTAACAGACCCGAGTAGCTGTCTGCATTAATTCCAACAATATAATTATATGCATTTGCAAACTAGGGGATCCCAGTCTTATATAAAGATTCACATATGTATGTTTTAACCACAGGGAAGTAAGGGGAGAAGGAAAGAATAGAAACAGCAAATAAAGAATGGGAGATAATGGGGAACTGTAGGACCATTGGAGTGGCCAAATTCCTAGGTACCACAAGAAAAATTTGGTTGCAAAATCAGACAGGCAAGAGACAGACAAGTGGCAGAAATAGGAGAGGACAAAATAGATCCTTGCTTTTAACTCTCTCTGCATAACAAATGCGAAAGAGTTTTATGCAATCCTATCATAACCTCCTTTTCTTTATTGGGCTACTAGTGCTTGCCTAGACAAACCACCTGCATTGCCATGCAGTAACCCACTGCAATGCCTAATGTCCATGCTATAGGACTTCAGCACCATGCTCTATCTTAACAATTTGGGGGGTTGCTTGCTGTTCCTGTGAAGCCATGTGAGGGGGTTGTGGTTGGTGACCAATGTAAATGCCCTCCCATATCAATATGGTTGCAGCTTCTGCAGAGCCCAGACGATACCCAATCTTTTTCAGCTGTTACATAGGCAACCTCTCTGGCTAGTAACTTCCTGCTTAGGTACATATCTGGCTGTCCCTTCTCCAAGTGCCTGACCTGACTTAGAACCACCCCAGCCCATGATCGGAGGCATCCACATGCACATTGTTCATTGTGCATCCGGATGCACAGTGAACTTTGGAGAACAGTCAGAGTTCACAAGCACAGGTGCCCAACACAATGCCTCCTTCAATTTGTTTAATGCTGCCTCACAGTGATCCATTCACTGTGCCTTTTCAGCTTTTTCTTCCTTTTGAGATTGGAGAGGGGTACTCTCAATAGTACCCTGCCATTCCTAGGAAGGCCCATACTTTTCTGTTCGTTGTGGGCATAGCCCATCCCTGTATTGCCTCACTTGTACCTGGCTCAGGCCAGATGTACCCAATCTCCACCCCGTACCCAAGGTATGACACCTCTGCTGTCCCTATTTGGCACTTCTCAAGCTTGACTGTTAGCCCTGCAGCCTTCAGTCAGAGAAGCACCTTGGTCATATGCCTGACATATTCCTCCTATATTTGGCTGTAGCTGTTGATGTTGTCCATGTACACCAGACTAAAGTCTCCTGACCCAGACAGAATGCAATCCACAACTTGTTTAATGGTGTCTGGCATATTCTTTATCCCAAATGCCATTACTAGAAACTCAAATAGGCCAAACAGAGTGAGGAAGGCCAACCTCTCTTTGACTTCAGGGTTTGAGGATACATGCCAACAAATCAGGTCTATGGTGGTCAGGTACATTGCTCCCCCTAATCTCTGTAGGACCTCATTCATCCTGGGTATGGGGTATGCATCTAACTCAATACATCTGCTGAGCTTGCACTTGTTGATGAAGAATGCTCCCATCCTTCTTGGGGATTAGTACCACTGGGGAGGGCCCAGGGACTACTGGACTCCTGTGAACCTAAGAGACAGCATTTCCTTTATTGCCTCCTCAATGGCATGTTTCATTCCCTCAGGAACTCTGTAGGGTGGCTGCCTCAGCAGGGCCTGTGAACCTTTAACCACATGGTGCTCCTCCAGCATGGTATACTTCAGTTTCCCTGTGAACATTTTCCCAAATGTATGCAGCACTCCACACATTTCAACAGCTTAGGCTGGTGTTAGTAACTCCAAGAGGGTGACAGCATCCACTGAGGATTCTCCTGTAAACTCTCCCAGGAGATTTACTAGCAGATCTGCTTCTACCTCCTCCTTTAGATAGCTGAACACAGCCAGTACCATCTTGTCCCTTCTTGGTAGGGCTTCATCATGTTTACATGGTAGATTTGCTGCTTGCGCCACCTGTTAGGTAACTCCACCATGTAATTAACATCATTCAGCCTCCTGGCCACCAAGTATGGACCCTTCCAAGCTGTTTGCAATTTATTCTGTTGGATGGGAATGAGCACCATCGCCACTTTTCTGACTTCATACTCCCAGGCTCTAGCTTTATGGTTGTATCACATCTTCTGTTCTGTTGTGCAGTGGTTGATGCTCCTGGGCAAATCCCATGAGCTCCATAAATTATGTCCTGAAATTCAGGATGTACTCTACAACAGATTCCTCTTGGCCAGCAAGTTCACCCTCCCATTCTTCCTTCACAAAGTCAAGGGCTGCAACAGATGTGAGGAAGCTAGATGCCATTGTCGATCTAGAGACAAATGACCTGGCAAGGAATAGGGTAGGGGTAGTCCAGGGTAATTTCAGGGAGCTGGAGAGGGGCCTGAAGCAGGTAGCATGCATGGTGGCATTTGCCATGGTTTTACCTGTGTATGGTCAAGAAGAGGAAAGGACAGTCTGCACAATGTCTTTTAACAGTTGGCTGAAGGTATGGTGCATGGAGGAGGGCTTCAGCTACATTGGGGACTGGAGACCAGACTGGGAGGATATGGGACTCTACTGGAAAGACAACCTGCATCCTTCCAGGAAGACAGACCATAGTCCTTAGTGGGAGGTTTAAATGCTACTTGGATGAGCATTTAAATTAGACAGGAAGGGAGGCCATAATACCAAAGGAGGCAAAGCTTGCCTCCCCCAGATGATAAAGCAACAGGGAGGGATGGCTCAAGGAGAGTAAGCTGTCCCGGGGCAGGTGCATAGGAAGACAGGGGTGGGAACAAGGTGGAAGAAAAAGGGGTTATAAATCAGAATGGCAAGAAGACAGGTGTAAAGGAGATCGGTACCAGGGTAACAAGGGAAGAGGGAGTTAGGGGAAGCATCATGAAGCAGGACAGGCAGGAGGGGGAGAAAGCAGGGAAACAGGCAGGGGGAGTATGGGAGAGCCACATGCACAATACAAGGAATGTGGGCAATAAAATTCCAAACATGTAGGCCATCACAGAGAAGGCTTGCCTGGATTTGGTGGCCATAACAGAGTTATGGTACACTGACAGCCATAACTGGGTTGTGGCCATACTAGACTACTCTCTATCCAGGAGAGACAGGGAAGTGAGAAGGGATCATACTATATGTGATGGAAGGAATCAAGGCTATGGAAGTGCAAGAGCACCTGGAGGAAAGAGAAGGAGTGGGGGGTGTTATGGGTCATCCTGGAGACAGGCACTGGGACTGCTATACATACAGCAGTGGTATACAGACCTCCATCACAGAGAGAGGAGTTGGATAAGGTACTTGGGAGGACATCGTTAGGATGGCAAATAAGGGGGAGGTACTGCTGGTTGGTGATATCAGTCTGCCAGATGTGGCTTGAAGTCTTCCAGCTACAGCTTCAGTAAGGAGCAGGGCCATCCTTGACTCCCTACATTGGGGCTTTCTCAGGCAGCTAAGTCAATTAACCCACTAAGGATGGGGCAGTGCTGAATCTGGTGCTTACAAACAGTGATAGCACTACAAATGTCATAGTGGGCAGTCCCCTAGGTACCAGTGATCACTGTACAGTGTGGTTTAACATTAAGATGGAAGCAAAGGCAAACCCCACAAGGATAAGGGTCCAGGGCTTTAGGAGGGCGTATTTTAGGGAAATGAGAAACTTCCTCAGAAATTGCCTAGTGGGAGGAAATGCCAAGGAGATTAGAGAAACAGTGGGAAAAAATAAGGGAGGTCATAGTTAAGGCAACCAGCCTCTGCATGAAGAAGTGAGTAAAAGAAAAAGGAAAAAGAGACTGTTATGGTACTCTAAGGAAAGTGGACATGGTGGTGAAGGAAAAAAGGTGGCATTCTGGAGGTGTAAAGAAATGAAGGAGGAGGAAGACAATGAAGTGTGCCACTTAAAACAGAGGAGAAGAGGAAGAAAATGGTAGTGTACCACTAAAAACAGAGAGAAGCAGGTAAGGCAGTGTGGGGAGCAAAGGTGCAGACAGACGAAAAGATAGGAGTATGCTCATGAAAATGTTTTATCAAAGTGTGACATGAAGGTTCAATTCTTAAATTAACAGTAGATCAGTCTTTAAGCATTTCAAGATGCTGTGACCCACCAGTGAAAAGGGAGACTATGTTGTGAGATAACTCGCATTGAAATGCCTGAGAAACAGAATATTTAAAGTTGTTAATATGACAGTGGACACCAAACATGAGTTGTTAATGTAACAGTGGACATCACACGTGAGCTGTTAATGTAACAAAGGATGCCAAACAACTGCTGAAATTCAGAAAAGTATACTAATTACTATCTATGTGATATACTACAAATAAAATACTATAGCAATCAAAGAAAAAGTAATAAATATAGACAAACTGAACATTTATGTCAACTGGTGATACTGTCCTACAGTTAAAGTGGTGAGTGTAATGTGGATACAAAGTTGCATGCAGCATGGCAGAACATGAATAATAAGGCTGCCTAAAAGTGTTCTTTGTGATTAAGTAATTATGTTTGAAGAAGCTTAGAAACACAGAAACATCTGGTTTTATTGTCAAAGCTGCCTGCATGGCGCAAGGTGCTTTCGCCACAAGGAATTAGCAACACCTGCCACAAAAGATGCGCCGGCTGATTCTCAATGACAGCCTGCATCAACTGCAGGCTGCCTGCCCCAAATGGGGCTTGCACTGCCTGTGTGCCCAAATACAGGCTCTAAATTGGTGCTAGGCAGCTTGTGGCAGGCACAGGCTGCCATATCCCCTAATGCGCGACTCTCAGAACTCTCCCAGAGGGAGAAATTATTATTTTTTTTAATTCAAACTCTTTATTGTTTTCATAATAATCAGTCTAGCATACAGAGAGACCGAGACTATGAAATGTAACAGGAAAACACAAAATATTGTCAAACCCCTCCCTCCCCCCTTTCCCTTCAGACCAACCCACCCCTGGAGTGTGCCCCTATGAAGTAAATACAGAAAAAGTGTTCTATACAGCAGAAAACATAGAAGTACAAGCTAGAAGAGGAGCTGGGGGAATCTGGTGAAGTTAGTGCAAGTAAAGAGCATACAGTTTGCTCCATCTTTTGTCAAAAAGCTGGAGTCTGTTACGGGAGCTGGCAATCATGCGTTCGGTCCTGAAGCACAATGAAAGATCATTCAGCCACTCACTGTAAGAAATAACAAGTTGGTCCATCCAGTGCTTGAGAGCCAGCTTCTTGCCCACCATAGAAATTAAAGCCATGGCATATTTTCTCTCCTTTACCTTTATACTGGAGTAACACCCTAAAATGCAAATTTCTGCTGTGAACAGACCATCCAGATCTAACAGTGGGTTTATGTTATCCTGAATTAGCTGCCATAAGGGGGAGACTTTTTCACAGTGCCAGAAAATATATAGGATGTTCCCTTCTGCAATACCACATCTTGAGCATAGAGGGGAGGGGAGATGGCCTATTTTGGCCAGTTCAACCGGAGTGTAATAAATGTCATTGAGAATATAAAACTGAGTAAGTCTGAGCCTGTCTTGGGTATTATAAAGGTATAGGTCCTTCCAGATCTGTGGCCAATCCAGTGTAACATCTGGGAGCAATGAGCTCCAAACCTTGGAACTCAAGAGGGGTACCGTGTGACCGATAGCTAGGAGACAGGAATATAAATTAGAAATGGCATGTGGCTTGGAAGCTAACACCTTCTGCTGTTCCAAAACAGGACTCAGCAAGGAGGATTTAGGAGTGATGCTAAATAATTGGCTTAATAGATGTCTAAGCTGGAAGATCTTGAAGATGTGCACTTGATTAATTCCATATTTCAGGAGTATATCTGGAGAAGACAGAAGAGAGTCCTGAGAGTACAGGTCAGCTACTGTGACATCTATTAGTTGCAGTAGCCAGTTAGGGCCAATGTAGGAGCCTCCTATTTTAATGTTAGGGTTTAATATGATAGACTGAATAGGATCTTTACAGGGAAGAATTTTGTGAAAGGAACAGAACTGGGAGAAGACTCTGAGTGAGGTGCCAAGAACTGATTGATGGAGATCATCTGGGAGGAATTTCATTGGTAGGCAGAAGATGGTTGGGCTGGTGAGATTATGGGATTGCAGAATCTGATTTTCAATTTGTAACCAAACAGGGGTATAATCCTCTTCAGTGCTTGTGAACCATCTTCCGCACTTGGAAAAATGACTGGCCCAGTAGTATAGTAGGAAATTGGGGAGGCGTAATCCCCCCATATCTTTGGGAAGGCTTAGCTTACTGTATGAATGTCGTGGGTGCTTATGCAGCCAGATGAAGCTGGAAATGAGAGCATGGATCTGCTGGAAGAAGGAGGAGAGAGGAAGCCAGAGGGTCAACGTATTCAGGGGATAAAAAAATCCTGGGGAGAATGTTCATCTTTATAATGTTAATTCTGCCCCATAAAGAGATTGGGAGGGATTCACATCTCTGAAGATCTTGTTGGATGTGAGTCAGTAGGTCCGTGAGGTTTAATTTCTTGGTAAGGAATGAGTCAGTGGATAGAAGTATCCCCAGATCCAGATACCTGATCGACTTTGGAGACCATGACATACCAAATTGAAGAAAGGCAGCCTCATGAGTGTAGTGGTTAAGAGGGAAAATGTCGGTCTTGTTAATGTTCAGTTTATAATTGGAGAGACTGCTGAACCAGGATATCACGTTTAGCGTATGGTCAAGGGAGACCGAAGAGTTCGCTAGATGAAGGAGAATGTCATCTGCATATGCCGACAGTGTGAGGGGGGGAACCATACACAGGAATGCCTTGTATTTGTGGAGTCATTCTGATACATCTCAGGAGAGGTTTCAGGTATGAGAAATTCTAAGTAAGTACCCTTAGACCAGCCAGTGCTGGTCTAAGGGTACTTAGAAATTTCTCCCTCTGGGAGAGTTGACCTGTATGCAGCAATGTGTCATGGTCCCCACTCCCCAGCCCTAAAGTCCCGGAAATCCAATTATTAAATATTTAACCTGGTGGTCTAGTGGTCCCCTTCTTCGATGGTGGTCTAGTGGCTCCCCGATCCCTGATTTCCCTGAAATGCAATTATTAAATATAACCTGGTGGTTCAGTGGCTCCCCTCCCTGATCCATGATTTCCCTGAATGCAATGTATAATAACAAAAAACTGGTGGTCTAGTGGAAACCCCACCTGGTAGTGCTCTACCACCCAGCACACCCCATACCATACCATAACGGAGCCAGCAACTGGCACAGCCCACTGCTCACCACCATGGCCAGCAGCTAACTGAGCTGTCAATGAGTGTGTACTGTATTTAGTACATGCTCAGTGACTGACAGCTAAATTTACTATTAAAATGAAATAAAATGCCCAGTTCTGAGTGTAACAGCATAAGACACCAGGGGCCAGATATTCAAAAGTTATCACGGGCTAAACAGGGTGTTTTCCCATGCTAAAAAGGGTTCTGCACCCATTTACATTCTTGGGTGGGGTCTATATTTAGAGGCCCCCACAGCACAGGCAAACCCATTCATACCCAAGTGTTAATTTACCGCTGCACCCATGTAATGAGGGGTCCTCGCCTGCATATGGGCACAACGGCTAATTCAGAGGTTTTCACCAGCAGTAAATGCCACCCAAACAGGCACAATTTACTACCTTTGCAAACCCCGCCATAATGGGTCACAATGCCCTGGTGGTGGGCAGCAGTACTGCAACCCCCCTGAACCCCGTACTGGAGAACCAATGCATGCCTTGGTGTTTAAGGCACCCCCACCCTCTGATCACTTGTCCCAGTATTATTAGTCATTACCCTGGTGTCCAGTGGCTCCCTTACACTCTGATCACCCATCCCTATATCTATTAAGTATGCCCTGATGTCTAGTGGCACTCCAGGCCCACCAATCATGTTCCAGTAATAATATAGAATGCCCTGGTGTCTAGTGGTAACCCCACCCTCTGAACACCTGCTCCCATATCATTAGTGGTTGCCTTTGTGTCTAGGGCACCCCCCTCAGATCCTTCGGCCGCAATGCATAGTTAGTTCCTGGTGTCTAGCGGTACACACTGAGCACCCATTCTGGTGCCAACCTCAAGTCCCCCTGTGGCTGGCAGTCTGCCTGCACCACCTGCACTGAGTACACCACACAGGCAACCCTCCCCCATACCTAGGTAAGCTGGTACCATGCTGAGAGTCTGATATGGCAACTGACATAGCCCTACTCTTACCTCCTTGGCCAGCTGCTATATGGGATAACAGTGAATGCATGTACACTCTACTAAGACTGTGCACATGTTCCCTGTCATCTCACATGGTAGCCAGCAGAGGAGGTGAGAGGAGAGCTGTGCCAGTTGCTGTACTGGGCATTGCCCATGACACCGGCTTACCTTGGCATGGGGTGAGGGTTGCCTGTCTGGTGTGTGCGATGTGGAGGGGGGCCATTAGCCACTAGGGACTTGGGGTTGGCACCAGAATGGGTGCTCAGCAGATTAGGGGTACCACTAAACACCAGGCACTAACTATGCATTGCAGGCCAGGGGATGTTGGGGGGAGCCCTAGACACCAGGGCAACCACTAATGATATGGGGACTGGTGATCAGAGGGCGTGGGATGCCACTAGATACCAGGGCATGCTCTAGACATACAGGGACAGGTGATCAGATGGCAGGGGGTGCCCCAGACAACAGGGATTACTCTACAAATCCAGGGTTGGGTAGTCAGAGGGCGGTGGTGCCACTGGACACCAGGAAATACTCTGTAATTATGGGAATGATGATTGGTGGGCGGGGGGTGCCACTAGGCACCAGGGCCTACTCTACAAATATAGGGATGCTTGATAAGAGGGTGAGGGGGCATTAGACACCAGAAATACTCTACACATACGGGGATGGGTGATTGGAAGGTGGTGGGTGCCACTAGACACAAGGGAGGACATTTACATTGAGAAGATGGGCATTCTGGGTGGGTGTGCTGATAGCCACCATGCCTGATGTGGCAGGTGGCCACTGGAGGGTACAAACCTGTCACTGCTTGCCATGCAAATGAGCCCATAATAGGCATGTATACAGCCCCTTAGTGCCCTAATATCCAATGGGCTCATTTGCATTTTGCTGCTGAATATAGTGAAATGGCTCTCAGTGTTTTCAGGTCTGGGGATGCAGTTCCCAACTGGCTGCATACAGCCCACATCCATGTCAGGGCAGCGCTACATGACTTAGCACTGTGCTGACATGGTCCTATATTCAGTCAGATAGTGCTGGTGTGCTATTTGACCGAATGTAGCAACCTCTGGGTCAGGCACAAGGGCAAGCTCAGTACAAACCATTGCTCTCTGCTTTTGTCCATATTTGAATATTGGGCCCCACGTGTTACATTCCAAACTATAATTTCAAGTTTACCCACAATCAGAAGTGCAAACAAAACTTACAAAAATATAATAAATAAGCACATAACACCAGAGCCTTAATAATCAAACTTTGTTAAAAGGCTATACTACAAAAATAACTTCTTCAAGCACCCTTATGCTCTTTGCCTTTCCATGTCACATTTTGGCTAGGCAAAATTGGTCCACCTAAGGGGTTAGACATATTAAAAAAAGTTACATGTGGCAGATGACTGCAACCTTATTATATGTATTTGTGCATATATGAAACTTTAAAACACCATTTGTAAAATCCAGCATTACTTTTTTGTTTGCATACAATCTGATGCATTACATTAGCAGTCCATTGGTACAATGTTTTCATGAACACACCCATAGCCAATGAGGTAGCAATGGGGTAAGACTTTCTGCAGGTACATAAGTGAGAAGCGGAAGAGGAGGGATAGTGAGGATAAGAAGAGCAGCAGATGGAGACTGTACATATGAGGACCAAGAAAAAGCAGACATCCTGAACAAGTACTTCTCAGTCTTCAAAGTGGAGGGTGGGGATTGACCACCAGTGATCTGCAGGAACAAAGAAGGGAAGGCAGACTGAAGTCCACCTACAGAGGAAAGAGTCCTGAAGGGACTTGCAGCTCTGAAAGTGGACAAGGCTTTGGGATCTGACAAGGTACACCCAAAAGTACTGAAAAAACTCAGGGAGGCGATGGCTGCCTGCTGACAGCATTCTCCAGCAGCTCACTGTAATCAGGCATGGTTCCAAAGGACTGGAGGAGAATAGATGTTGTCCCTCTACATAAGGGCTGCAGCATGTAAGAGACTAGTAACTACAGGTTTGTGAGCCTCACCTCGGTGGGGGGTTGGGGGGGATTAATGGAAACACTGTTAAAGGAAAGGTTGGTAGAGCATTTTGCATCCAACAGGCTGCAACACCAAAAGCACCATGGATTCATGGGTGGGTGACTAAGCCAGATAAATCTGATTGAGTTCTTTGACTGCATGACCAATAAAATGGATCAGAGGAGGGCAGTGGATGTGGTCTACATGGACTTTAGCAAGGCTTTCGACACTGTGCCACACAGGAGACTGCTTATGAAATTGAACAGCATAGGGGTGGAATCTAAAGTGGTGAATTGGGTTAGAAAGTGGTTAATGGATAGATAACAGCACTCACTCTAGTGATGGGAGAGTGACCAGCAGGGTGCTGCAGGGATCAGTACTGCGACTGATTCCTCCATAATGTCTTCATGAGTGACATTGGAGATGAACTGGAAGGGAGGATATGCCTTTTTATGGATTATACCAAAATCTGTAACAGGGTGTACAACAAGGAAGGGGTGGAAAGAATGTGTTGGGATCTTGGGAAACTAGAGGAGTGGTCAACAGCATGGCAGTTGGGGTTCAATGCCAAAAAGTAGAAAATCATGCACCTAGGCATAGAAGCTTAAGAACTGAGTCTCGAATGAGGGGAGATACTGTCAATCATTAAGCAGGAAAGGGACCTCGAGGTTATCATATCTGATGACCTCAAAGTGGCAGGGCAACTTGACAAAGCAGTGGGTAGGACCAATGGGATACTGGGATGCATAGGAAGTGGTTTCTCCAGAAGAAGGAGGGAGGTGGTGTTGTCACTATATAGGGTGTCAGCATGGCTTAGTTGGTAGCACATCCACCTCTGGACCAGAAGGTCATGGGTTCTCGTCTCACTCTGGGATTGGACTTGCACCTAAAATTCTGGCATACAAGTGCAGTATTAGGGGGGTGCTGTACTGCTGGGATGTGCCATCCTTCAGATGAGACGTTAAACCGTGTTCCATTCTACCCATCCTGGTGTTGTCCTGGTGGGTGTACAGGTGGAAGTAAAAGAACCCAGGGCACTCCTCACAAAGAGTAGGGGACATTCCCGGTGTCCTGGTCAACATTTCCTTTCCCATAAAACCAGTTCATGCAATTGTCCAGGCTATGTGTGGGTGTGGGTGGTGATGTGTGACATGGCCACCACTACATATTCAGTCACTTCACTAGCAGTCTAGCATTGCTTGTAAAGCACTTTGGGGATACACTGTGTATGAAAAAGTGCTATATAAATGCTGATTCTTCTTCTTGCTGGTGAGACCCCACCTGGAGTATTGTGCCCAGTTCTGGAAACCACACCTCAGAAAGGACATAGACAGGATAGCGGCAGTCCAGAGGAGGGCAACTAAAATGGAGGAGTTGCACCAAGAGCCCTATGAGAAGAGACTGAAGTATCTCAACATTTGCACCCTGGCAGACAGGAGAGCGAGAGTGGACATGACAGAGGTCTACAAGTATAGCACATAGGTGAACAGGGTGCAGGAGGGGAGTTTCTTTCAAGTGAGAAAGAGCAACAGAACCAGACATCATACAATGAAGCAAGAGAGAGGAGGGAAGTTTACAAGGGATGTGAGGAAGTACTACTTCACTGAAAAAGTGGTGGACACCTGGAATAGACTGCCAGCAAAAACGTGGAGGCAAAAACAGTAGGGGCTTCAAGCATGCATGGGATAGGCGTTGGGGAATATTAATAAATAAGCAGGGAGGAACAATGTTTGCCAGAGACCATTTATTAAAATATTTTATTATTTTTTGAGGTTTTATAAAATACACAAGAACCAGACCGACATATGAAAATAAGCACCACAAAGACAATCTCCCAACCATACAGGAGCTGACACAGTGCACCTGACAACAAACTGAAGACCCAATCAGAGATTGTGCATATACAACATAGATGGATTTCATTGCAAAACAACTGTTCCTAAAAAGGTCAGCACACATGCCACTGAACAAACAGTAGACAACTTGAACAAAGTGCCTTTATAAAACACCCACCTCGATAGCAATAATAACAGTAATGCCCAAATAAGATAAACCATACAATAATGCAAGAACCATATTCAGAAAAAGAAAATAAACATAAACAAATACAACCTTTCACAATTAACTATGAATTACAGAACATGATCTAACAGTGAACAACAAGAATAGAAAAACTTCGAAAGGGAAATGCTAGTGTTAATTGAAACACACTAATGAAACTACCAAATGAGGAGGGTCTATGTCTAGAGAAGACTAAAGATTCCCTAAGATATGACAAAGAAGAGAGTTCTCGAGAAGTGATACATCCTTGGATCGACAGCCCATCCAGGAATTAGCTGTACATACAAAAGTTAGATGAAGGTCATTCCTCCTGTTTGAACTACTAGGGGCAGAGGAAAGGGCTCCAGACTTCCTCAAACTGGTGTCTCTTACCAGCAGCCAAGTATGATAACCATTGATATCCCATGAGTTTAAACATATTATCTACCCATTCATTAACAGTAGGAACCTCCGGTGTCTTCCATGTGCAGAGCAACTGCCTCTTGGCTTCACTGGTGGCAGCCATAACCCAAGCACAGTGAGATGGGTGCTGCACCTGTAGGTGAACTGTATTCCCTAGAACTATTAATGAAGTATCCCACACAGCATCTGGGTACCTTGTGACATAGTCCATGACCAACATAGAAACATAGAAAGTGATGGCAAAAGAGAACCACATGGTCCATCTAGCCTGCCCATGATCCTACCCCCCACCTTTAACTGCTATTCAGTGTTATGATGCCTGTGTACATATCCCAAGTATTCTTGAAAGCACCTACCATCTTTGCCTCCATCACTCCTTGGGGGAGGCTGTTCCATGCGTCAACCACCCTCTCAGTGAAAAAGAACTTGCGAGTGTTGCCAAAATGTACTTCTTGCCTGTGGGACATGGGGTGCTGAGTGGTCCGACAAAATTCACAGCAACTTGCCAAAATGGCTCTTCAACTTTAGGCAGGGAGTCAAAGCCACCTCAGCCTTGTCCTCAAACTTTTCTAACCTCTGGCACTGCAGACAACTCTGGCGGTAGTTTGTCATGTCCTTAAAGATACTGGGCCAGTAAAAATGTTTAGACTGCCACCTTTTTGTATGGCAGACTCCTAAGTGTCTGAAAAAGGGTGTGTTATATCACAGGATAAGGCCAGAAGCTGCTTCCTATACTCCTTTGGATCCAGTATCTGCCAGCAGCTTCCTTTTGGATTCCACACGCTATACAGGGGCCCATTCTCCCAGTATAACTAACAAACATAATTCCAGTGCACAACACCCCCACCACGGTAAATCTGAGAAATAAAACATTTAAACTGCCAGAATTGACTATGTTCTTACTTTTAACTCCATGAAAAAGAGGTTCTCTTAGTTTTCAGATAGGAATTCCAATGTGAGCAAGCCAAACCACCAAACGCTAAGGTGGAACCCCACAGTTTGGTCCTGAAATGGCCACAGTGGCTGCTCTCAAATAGAGTGCATTGCATAAATTGGCTCTTTTAAAGCAATGGGCTTCCACCCAAGTAGTTTCACAGGTGATCAAAAGCAGCATGCTAAAAGGAGTACCACAAGCTCCTAAACTCGTAATACATTACAAAACTGGCAAGCACGAACCTTTGCATTGCTCACAAAATTTAATTCACATTCCTGCTGAGTGGTGCTACTGGTTTGTGGCATGTAACAATCAAACAGAATCCAGTGCATGCCCCCACACACACACACACAGACACACTATGGTAAATCTGAGAATTAAAACATTCAAACTGCCTGAATTGGCTATTTTCTTACTTTTAACTTAATGACAAAAGAGTTTTCTTAGTTTTCAGATTGGAATTCCAATGTGAACAAGCCAAACCTCCAATTACCAATGTGGAACCCCACAGTTTGATCCTAACTATGAAATGCCTGCAGTGGCTTCTCTTAAACAGAGTGCATTGCCTAAATTGGCTCCTTTAAAGAGATTCACTGGGATTCCAATGTTCTTTACACCTCCTAGTGCCTTATGTTGGTGGAACACCCTCTCTTCATATTTCATAACATTTGATGCTGTTATTTTAGAAGTGGAAGGGATCGTATCTTTGCCTCCCCCAATCCCTTCCACTTCCTGATCCATCGATCCTCCCATGATCAGCACCCATGCTCAGGCACGTAACGACGTGTGCCCATTGAGAGCGCAGGGACGTGCTCCATTAAAGTCTATGGGGGGCAGTTTTAATGGTTTTACATATATAATAATGGCCATTTGGGGATTAATCAGGGGCACTGGTCAACTGGGAAGGCCCTTCTTAGTCAAGTGGTGCCCTTGAGTTGATTAATCCTCAAATGGCCATTATTATATATAAAACCAGTATTAAAACTGCCCCCCAGAGACTTTAATGGAGGGTGCCCCCTTGCTGTCCCTGGGCACATGTCATTACGTGTGTGAGCGTGGGGACAGATCATGGGAGGACCGATCAACCAGGTAGTGGAAGGGATCGGGGAGGCAAAGATACAGTCCCTTCCACTTCTAAATTAACAGCATCAAATCTAATAAAATATGAACAGATGGCGTTTTGTTGACATAAGGCACCAGACTATATGGTGCAAATTCTAGTGACAAAAGGTTGGTGAATCTTTTTAAAGTAAAGTGCCCCTGCCCAGGTAATTTCACAGGTGATCAAAGGGAGCATGCTAAAAGGAGCACCAAAAGCTCCCAAACTGATGACACATTTCAGAACTAGCATGCTCTAATCTTTGCATTGTTCACAAAATTCAGTTTACATTTTTGCTGGGAGATGCTACTGGTCATCATCATCATCATCAAACTTTTAGTGTTATTCTTAAAAAGCCATTCACATAAAATAAATACATAGAATACATACATACATACATATGTTCACACTAAAAGTCAGTTATAATCAAAGAGAAAATTTGATAAATTAGTTTTTAAATATGGATTCATATTCAAATCCTGAATATAGCACCAGAGTAAACTGCAAGCATGTTAAATCTTTCTATACCCTGCCTTGGTCTTATCCCCATTTGCTTTTCATCAGCCTATGCACTATGGAGTGGCTACGCAGCACGTACCCATCCCATATAACCACTCCACACCCATTGCACCCCCTGCACACCAGCCATGTGATTCACCTACAAGGCACGCAGACCCACCGCCAGACCACATGGAGGGCAATACGGTCAGGGTGGGCAGGGGGCATACAGGGGGCATACCTGCACTCCGCGACATTCACAGAGTCATGGAGCACTGGGTGCGGGTAGTGCACAGTATGCAGGGGGAACCCCTGCCATAAGGTCTGTGTGCCCCATGGGTTGCCACCCCCATGGTCACCAAAATTCAGGCAAGGAATGCTGTCCCCCACACCATGCCACCCCAGACCATGGACAATGAATGGTGATCTGGGGACAGTCAACCAAGCACCAGCCTGCTTCTTGATTGCCATGTGCAGCATGGCGGCAGCCATTTCTCCATACCTATGGGGGCAAGGGATCAGCTGGTGGACCGGGTCGGGCATCCTATTGGATGCCTACGCAGTCCACATATCTGTCCTCAGTGTGCCAGGAGAGTGGGGCCACGGACAGGTGTGCTCCAGTAGTGCATTGCCCTGGTGCACACCTGTCCACAGGTGTGGCCCTTCGTGGGTGTGATACATGCCTCCAGTGCATACTTCCCACTCATATGTGAATAGGGTCCCATGTGAGTAAAAATCTCCATGGCAAAAGTTGATTTGCAAGAATTCTCTTCCTTTTTTTTTTTGTAAATTGCACAAAAATATTTTGCAACTCTTGTTATTGCCCAGGCATCCACTGTGTGGTTTAAAATTTTTGTTAGCATGTCACAACTTACAGAATATCTAGGGTCTAAAAAAGCTTTTAACCTAAAGGTCCTCTTCAACATATACTACAACCTCTTCCATAGTACATGGTTGAGGTCCTTGATAAGCCTCACTGCCTCACTGCACGTGTACATTGTTCGTGCTCCTTGGGTTAAGTTATTGTGTCTTGCCAAAAGTATATTGTTTTGAAACCTTTCAAACTTGTAGCTTACAAAGATCCTACAGAGCTCTTTGTCTGTCAATATATCAAGATACGGTTTATATCCAAAATTAAAATTGTGTTTTGCAAATCATCTTGAGAAATGAGAATTTTGAATAGAATCAAGATCCTTTTGATTCCAAATATTCTATTAGATATATATTTTTTATATATGTTACTGATTATTATTCCTTTCTCAGCCAGGATGATTAAATTTGATAATTTATAATCTTCTAATAGCTGTATCACTGTAGGATACCAGGGGCCAGATATTCAAAACTTTGCCCCTGGGTTGAAGCAGCACTGCCCAGCAGGCAAACTTAGCCCAAAGCACAAAGCAAGCTATATTCAAAAGGGACAGCTCAGGGCAAACAGCTTCTGAATATAGAATGGAAATGAGGCCAGGCAAACTGGGCTGGGAGTGCAGGACAAAAATAACCTGGGAATAAGGCAGCACTGAATATAGCAGCAGGGAAGTGCAAACTGCAACTGCAGCTGCAGCTCATTAGACTCTGTAGCAAGCCAGTGTTACAGGTGGAGAACATTTGTGTGATTGCACAGAGATGTCTCACAGCTACTGCTAACACACCTCTCAACCCCCTGCCTAATCAATCAGGGACAAGGCTTAAAAAATCAGGGACAATGGTTTAAAATCAGGGACACATCTTAAAAATTGGTGATATCCACTCAGGAAGCTGGTAGGATAAGTGGTGTAGTGTAAAATGCATATTCTAAGGAAGAACACAACTGTAACATTAATGTTTGATATTACATTATACGTACAACCCCCACTGTCTGGTCAAGGAAACACAAGTTGTAGGAGAGACAGAGTAAGGCACTGAGGTAAAATCAGGGACGTCTGAAAAACAGGGACAGTTGAGAGGTATGACCGCAAATAGCAATGTAAGCCACACACTGCAGAACTGTGCTATGCTGAAGTGAGGTTTGCCCAGGGTTAACCTGATTGCACAATGCTAACACATTAGCACGGTGCAAACTGGTTAGCATGGAGCAAACGGGAGCTATATTCAAAGCTCCCATGCAAATGAGCCTACTTAGGTAATCAGTGGGCAAACAGGTATATTTGCATCTCATTAAGTGCTGCTTAGCATACATTACCATGCAGTTTGCCCTGTGCTACTGCATGGAGCACAAAGCTCCCCCTTTTGATCGGAATGGAAATACAGGCTGGATGCTGCAGGCCAAGGCATGCCCACAGTATCCCCTGTTGGTCAGAACAGAAGCACAGGCTGGAAGCAGCACGAACTATGTGCTGGCAGGTACAAGCAGTGCATACAACATACCTATGCAGCACTGCAAGCAGTACAAAATTATCTACATATATATATATATATATATATATATATATATATTATAGATGGATAGATATGTAGATCTGTAGCGATGTATGACTATAGATAGATACAGAGACACATAAATATGTATATATATATATATATATATATATACACACACATGCACACACACACACACACACTACCAATGGCCACAAGTGCCCTGGATGATGCCACACCCCACACCAACATGGGCAGCCCACAGCACGTGTGGGTGGAACATAAGTATGCATGGGGCAGGCATATGGCAAACCTGCTGGGGGCAGGGGGATGTTAGCTGTAGGGTCACTGGGCTGTACAGTGCAGCCATCCAGTAAACTGGGATCTGGGCAGACAGGCTGGTTCAGGCAGCCCTTCTCAGCCGTCATGGTCCGTGTTCCCACCTGTGTTGGTTCCACTCCCTGGTAGTCCAGTGGTTCCCCCCCAGCATGTATCCTGACCCCTGGTTTAGATAATAAATAATATGTTTCCCTGGTAGTATAGTGGTCCCCCAACCCCCCCAGCAGGAATCCTGACTCCGTGAAACATTGAAGAAACAGTTTCCCTGTGTGGTCTGAGTGGTTCCCCACCCCAGCACGAATCTCGAGCTCCGTGAAACATAGAATAAACAGTTTTCCCTAGTGGTCCCCCACCCCAGCATGAATCCCAACTCCATGAAACATAGAGAAAAGTTTTCCCTGGTAGTTTAGTGGTCCCCCACCCCCAGCATGAATCTTGACTCCATGGAAACATAGAATAAACAGTTTTCACTAGTAGTCTAGTGGTCCCCCACCCCAGCACAGATCCAACTCTGTGAAAACTAAAATACAGATTTTCCCTGGTGGCCAGTGGTCCCCCAACCCTCGCCACCCACACACACCCTACAGTGAGCCCTCCTTCATGCCACTTTTGGCAAAGTGAGCAGGTGACCCACTCTGCCCTCCTCCTCACCACCCCACGGCGGCCACCGGCTGCAGTATGCGGGCATTACAGAGGTAGATTGGCGCTCATTCGACTGCGCTCGCCCGCAGTCAGTGGCGGCGTCAAAGGCGAAACCAGTCACTAGGTTCGCACCGAAAGATCGGTCGAAAGACGTCATTGAGCCAATGATATGCAGGCTACCGGAAAACTGTGTATTCAATTTTGCACAGAGTCGAGTTCATGCTGGGCATGGGAGACCACTAGACTACCAGGGAAACACTTTATTCTATGTTTCACAGAGTCGAGATTCATGCTGGAAGGTGGGGGGACCACTAGACTACCAGGTATAAATGTTAATTGACATTTAACGGGGACAGGATTCATGCTGGGGGGACCACTAGACTACCAGGGCTCTTTGTGCTATATCGCGACTAAGCGGGTCCACAATGGGGGGGCACCACCACATTACTGCCAGCTTTCTTTTGGCGGTATCTAGTGCCATGCTACAGGTTGCACTATTGCCTGTAGCACGACACTAGCCCTTTGAATATGTCGCGCTGCTGTCATTCATGGGCGCTCTCCTTAATCCGCCTCTGCATGCCATTATCTATTAGTGTCGGCACTACCACACAGCACCGGTGCTAATAGGGCTTCTGAATATTGCAACCTCTTGCAAATCCAGTGCTATTCCAGCGCTATGGTTTTGCGCTAGGCGCAATGGTTTGAATATCTGCCCAAGAACTTTTTATTAGTGTATTCCCTACCAGAACCATTTTATTTTTTTCCTGAAGACGGAAGGTGGACAAGTGGTTATTGGGTAACTTGATTACCCTTAACTAGAAACAGATTTTCCTAATGTATACTAAAGCATTTACATTATTTATACCAAACTCCACTCTAATATACACAGATGGGTATGAAGGACCCACTCCCAAAGTTCTTCTTAGTAATTTAAACATAGCAATAGTTCATTTTTCCATGGCCTTACTTTCCCAAATGTCTGTGCTGTATAAGAGCTGTGCTTGGTATTTAGCCTTTATAGCATGTATTAGTGGCCTAATTGTTTGGCCTCCGTATCTGAAGCTGAATCTTTCCAAACCTCTTCCTGTCTTATTTAATGTCTCCCAGGTGGTATCACAGTGGTTAGACCAAGTACAGTTGTCTTTTATAGCTAACCCTAAATATACATACTTTGAGACAACTTACATTTTTTGAGACCCTATATGCCAAGTTCCTTTATTTTTAGTGTTTGTACAAAAAATTAAAATCTTGTTTTTCTGATGGTTGACTTTAAGCTGAAACTTCTGTGATCTTGCATGTAATACATCCAGTTTTTTTTCTGAGGCCCATTTTTGTTAATGAAAACAAGACAAAATAGTCTGCATATGCCAGAGCGGGACAAGAGACTTCATTGATCTTAGGTGAGTCTGAAGGGATTGATATTACTTCTGTTAATATTGTATCTACGTACGATGAAAACAAGGTCGGGGCTAGGACGCACCCGTGTCTTACACCTCGGTTTATTTTAAAAGGTGATGACACTTCTCCTGAATATCCAAGCCTCACTTTTGCCCATGTCTGTGAATACAAGCTGCATATGCTATTAATCAATCCTTTGTTTATACCCCTAGTTAAAAGAGACTGCAATAAGATATTTCTGGAAATGGTATCAAATGCTGCCAAGTAATCAATAAAGGCAGAATAGAGTTTTTGCTTACATAGGAATAGGTATTTTTCTAAAAGATGCCTTAACACAAATATGTTATCTAATATGGAATAATTTTTGAGGAAGCCTGCTTGTAGCAGAGATAATCCTCCTGCTAAATCTATTTCATTAAGCAGTCTCTCCAAGATAATTCTTGTAAATATTTTTAAGCTTGTACCTAGAAGACTAATGGGTTGATACATTAAAGGGTCTGTTGTACTGCCTTTTTTATGGATGGGCACAATATACGCTCCTTTCCAGGACTCTGGGTATCTCCCTTCTTTAATACACTTATTATAATATATGGTAAGTGCCCTTCCCCAAAGTGTTGTATTACACTGGTACACCTCAGCTGGTCCCGGGGCCTTATGTGATTTTAAAGAATTAATTGCCAGAAGAACCTCTTCTAATTTTATTATTATTATTAATGCTTTCTGCTCGTGAATAGCCCTGGAAATGGATTCTTGTATTTCTGGATCCCAGAATGTCTTTTGAAAGAATGTGACCCAGTTACTTTCTGAAATGTATGTATCTATGACTAACTTACAGTGATTACTTCCTCTGGCTACAAGTGTCCAGAATGTTTTGGTATTCTTTGTATTTATGACTTCCAGCATTTCCTCCCATTGTCTTTTGTGATACTTGGCTTTCTTCTTTGTAATTAAAACTTTAAATTCTTTGTTAGCCTTATTAAGTTCTTTTAAAATAATTTGCTGTTTACTAAGCCGATAGCACCTATATATGTTCCTTATCTTTCTTTTCATGCGTTTACAGTTGTTGTACCAACTGTTTGGGGTATTGTTCTAAGAGGCAGGATTACAGTGACCTCCAGATCTTTTTTTATTCTACCCATTAGTTCACTCAGGGATTAACTAAATTGCTTAAGAGAAAAGGCATATAGACTAGGGCCCAGATATTCAGAGCAGTTGCACTGGTGCAACTACAGAAATGAGCAGCCGAGCGATTTTCAAAGACCGTGGCTGCGCAGCACAACTCCCATTGCACCATGGCACAACTGTAATGTATGCAGCACAAGTGCAGGGGGCATACCCATGAATATTCAGCGTAATGGGATATTCAACCAGGAACACATGGCACTTGTCTGGAGCAAACCCAAGATGCGCCGGCTGGACTTGTTCCTATAAAAACCTGGCTCAAACACACAGACAGCAGATGTACAACATTGTGCCCAGAGAGAGAGGAAGGGAGAGAGAGTGTGTGTGTGTGTGTGTGTGTGTGTGTGTGTGTCTGTGTATGTAAAATAGAGAGAGAGAGAGAGAAAAACAGACAGAGTGACACAGGCACCCAGGGAGACACCCACAATGATGGAGGAATGAAGAGTGCCCCATTTCTTATGGAGGCAGTAATGAGGGGTGTGAGGAGGTAGGAGGAACACCAATGTGGCCGACAAAGGGCTCGGCAGCAGTATGCCTGACACAGGTGGTATTGTGCCTGTATCACATTCGAGAACTACAGTGATACTGAGATACTGGGCCTTTACCACCTGAACAGGGCCATTCTGAGGAAACTCTGTGAGCTGTGCCATGACAAAATGCAGGCACCCATCAGACGTAGTCATGCCATATCTGTGGAGACTAAGGTGACTGCCGTGATGTGCTTGCTTGCCACAGGCACTTTCCAAAGGTCAACAGGGGACACAAAAGGTATCACCCAGTTGGCCACATCCTGCCTCCACACACAGTTCCTCAATGCTCTGCTGCCACATGCTTTGGCATTCATACGGTTCCCCAGCACACAGGCAAAGCATACAGCAAATATGCAAGACTTCCACAGGGTGGCACACATGCCTGGCATGATTGGGGCCATTGACTGCACCTACATGGGCATCCGCATGCCACCTGGCCCTGAGGGCCCTGTGTGCATTAACAGGAAGGGAAACCTAATCATCAACTGCCAGGTGGTGTGCGATGCTACAGGGTACATCATCATTATCTGTGCCACACACCCCAGGAGTGCACATGACACATTCATTTGGCACAGCTCCGCACTGTGCCAGAGGTTTGAATGTGGGGACATCCTCATGGGCCACCTTGTGGGTGAGTAGGGCATGGGACAGGGGGCATGTGTGGCACTGCCATGGAGGTGGGGTTGGGCAGGAAGGGTGGGTGTGGCGGTGCGGGCAGTGGATGACAGGGTGAAGGGGCAGAACAGCATAGCACAGGGCTAGCCATGTCCTTTCCTACGCAGGTGACAGTACATATCTGCTGAGGTCCTGGCTGCTCACCCCCTACTGGTGACCATCGTCCCCTGCAGAGGAGAGGTACAATGAGGCACACAGCACTCGCAATATCATTGAGCGTGTCATTGGCTTGCTGAAAGTGTGATTCTATTGCCTAGAAAAGTCAGGCAGTGCCCTACAGTACAGACCTTCAAAAGCCTGTGACCTATTCCTGGACTACTACGTCCTGCACAACATAGCCATTGACTGTGGGATAGCTGTCGAGGCTGATGAAGATGACAGTAGTGGGGATGACGGTGATAATGGGCTGGAGGGCAGTGGGAAGCCACCCCCCCAAGAGACATGACCCCCATCTTGCACAGATGGTGCGAAGGCACCATGACACAGTCACCCAAGAGTACTTTGGAGAACGCAGGTAGGTGCAGTAACACACATGCATGGGTCACACAGACCAGCACACCACACACAAGCATGTACGTGCATGGTGGGATGCATGCAAGGAATGGAGTACATAGCAGGGATGGCATAGGCGGTGGCACATACATGCACACACACACTCAGCACAGGCATGTACACACACACACACACACACATACACAGAGGAACATGGCATGGATCAGATGCATGACATCAGTGCACAAGCACAACTGGTGCAGAGCTGCTCTCATCACACCTATGCCACATGTCCCAGCAGCCCGGCCAGCACACACGGGAGGCATGCGGCACAACACACATGCATGCCACCACATGCATGCTGCACCACCACTGCCCACATGTGCACAGGGCAGCAGCAGCAGACAGCAGGACAGGGCAGCACACACCTCAGACCAACCGTGCATTCCCTCGGCCATCACTGCCAAGTGGGCAGCCACGCAAGAGCTAATCAGCAGATGCTGGCTGCTCATCAGCCACAGGGGGTAATTCAGATGCCCACCAGGGTAGAAGTGTGCGACCATGACCGTGTCCTCACAGGGGTACAGAGGCAGCCAAGCAGGCCAGCCCCATGTGTACCTGGGATGCCTACACCTGAGCCCATCATCTGCTGTGATGGGGTCACCAGATGCTGGGACCATGGGGTGGACAGCACATGCAAGGGGGTCCTCTGCATATGGCCATGCCCAGTGCCAGCCAGCTACACACAGCTGGCCACAATGATACTGGTCATGCGGTCCATTGCAGCCACAATGGCACTGGACATGCTGTCCATAGATGCAGATGTGGCCCCCTGTATGCGGCACAGCCCGTCCATGATCTGCACAGTGCCTCTGTCCTGCTGCTTGGCCAGCCGGTGCAACTCCACCCACAGTGCCTGCACCTCAGTGGCAAGCAGCACCTGGTTCTCCACGGATGCCCGCAGCAACCAGGTGTGCTCTGCCAGCCACTTGGCATCCTGCACCTCCTGGTCGGGATGCCGATCAGCTGGGGGTGACCTGGCACGCTGCCCAGCTTCCCACTGTGGTGGATGCTGCACAGTGGGCCATACAGGGGGTACAGTGACATCAGGTGCACAGATGGCAGATCCTATGTTCCACTGCCTGGTGGTACCTGCATCCTACTGCTGCTGCCCATCTGTCTGCTGGTAGTGCCCTGCTCCAGTGCAGCCACAACAGCACCACCACCCATGCCGGACACAGCAGTGTTGCCACACCCCACTGCATCTGCATGGATGGGAGACAGCTGTGCAGCTGCGGGCACAGTGCTTGGCCCTGATGATGCCTGTGAGGCAGGCAGGGGCATGTCATCCATATCATCTACCATGCTGTCCAGGATCAGGGTGATGTCATCATCGGAGCTGGATGCCACCCTGAGCTGAGTCTCTGCACACAGCACATCCAGACTGGCATCATGTAGGAACTTATCCAGGGCCTTGTCTGACCCCAGGCCAAAGACATCCACCAGCCCCACAGTGCTCAGCCACAGGCCTGTCCGGGCCATGGACGTCGGTGGATGTTGAGGGTTTGTCCACACTGGCCATGGCTGCTGCTTCTACTGCCCCATCCCCTGCATGGAGGCATGATAGTGCTGCAAGAGAGGAAAACATGGTCAGTGGTGCCCATGCGCCCCCTCCAGTGTGCATGCCACAGGTGTCACTGGCCAGCAGAGTGCCATGACCAGCAGCATGCACATGCGCATGTGGCATGTGTCACAGCACCAGGCACACCTGCATGACCTGGCACACATCTGCCAGGCCAGTGTGAGTCACATAAATAGCATACAGTGATGGGCTGCCACCCATCTGGAATCACCCAATGGGCACACCCTCCACCGCAATGTGATGGATGGTGGATGCCACTAGCTCCTCCATGGCCGACAGGGTGGGTGTGGTGGATGGCCATCCACCGGTGGCACTATGGTGGATTTGAATGGCTGCCACCTTCTTCTTAATCCTCCACCTGTCAGTCCTGACCTTCTTGTGGCACTCCTGTTCCATCCACTGGTGCCAACTGTGCAGGTTGATGAAGGCTGCCACCTCACCCATCCTGCTGACCATTCGGGTAGTGTGCTCATGGCACCACTCAACAGGGACTGCCTGTTGAGGTATGCCTCAAACAGAGCATTAATTTCATACTTAGTAAAGTTGGGCCTGCACTTGCGGGCAGGCCCACACTCCTCCTGCTCCTCCTCCTAATGTCCAGACATTCTGCCACCTGTGGACAGGGACAGCACAGTGTGTCAGTGAGGGCATGGCCCATATTGCCCTCTGTGGCAGTGTTGTTGCAGGCCACCAGTTCTCCAAGCCAGCATCCACCTACCTGTAAGGGTGCAATACCAGTCCGTGGCCTGTGATGGTCACTGGCACTTATATGGCCCTTTGCATGCAAATGAGCATGTGTGCAACGGTAATGATGTGCTAATGCACCCTACTGCACCGCACATTGGCTGATGAGCTCATTTGCATACCATGGCTGAATATCGTGAAAATGTACCGTGCGCAATGGGGTTGGCCCAGAACAACCCTGTGACACATTTCCGGTTCATGCGTGTTGCGCGTTCCTGCAGTGGGGCGTTGTATGTGTCTATCACACAACTGTCAGCCCTTGCATGGTGCTGCACCATTGCGCATCCTTGGGCACATGTGTGACTGTGCTTGGGGTCATGACCCCTGACCCCATGTAGCTGGTGGGCCAGGGTGTTGTGCACATGTCCAGAACTGCACAATGCACCAGCATTGCACATCACCATAATGCACAGTGACATCATTCCATTCCTGATCATGCATTCTACACATGCTGCAACCACATGTGAGACTGCACCACCATTCACACCAGCAGTGAGGGTTGTTAGCAGCCATGGCGCAGGGGAAGATATGAAGGGCCATCAACTGGACCAATGTTGAACTGGTCAATTTTGTTGTAGTGGTGCAGTCCTTTGAGGGGCAACTCTTTGGCCTTGTGCCACTGCAACAGTCCAGGGGCAACATTTGAGTGCAGGTGGCCACAAGCCTGGAAAGATGCACGGGGGTGGCCAGAAGTGTGGAGCACTGTCGCCACCAGTATGGGGACTTGCAGTGCAGAGATCCGGAGTGGCTGTGCTGGATGCAGGTGTGAGTCCCGCGCAGGGCGGTGCCACAGCCAGGTAGGTGTGCGCAATGGGCTTACATGTACCAATGCTCATCAGTGATGGGTGCTGGGCTGTGCAGCATGGTCTGCAGCTGGGGTTAATCATATTCGGCAACTGCACGTCATGCATGGCTGCTGCATGTGTTGCAGTCATGCAGGCATGAGGACCATGGGACGGTTGGGGACACAACATGCAACATGCACGCTATGCGGTGGCAGGGGACTCTCCATGCATGTTTGTGTACTCATGTCCACCTCTCTACATGCTTTTCACAGGGTCAGAGGACCACAGATGTGCCAGGGAGGCCACGGAAAGTGTAAGGGGCTGTGGTAGGCCACAGGGTGCAGCACTGGATAGCAGCGGCATGGCAGGTAAGTGTGGCCACTATGC
Source organism: Neoceratodus forsteri (assembly GCA_016271365.2). Lineage (NCBI taxonomy): Eukaryota > Metazoa > Chordata > Ceratodontiformes > Ceratodontidae > Neoceratodus > Neoceratodus forsteri. The sequence goes on from CM057449.1 coordinate 1,046,799,414, forward strand.
CGTTTCGTGTCCCAGTTGTATTGCTGTGGGTAGTGAGTCCAGGCATGGTGTCCATGGTCATGTATCTGCATGGCCATGGGTGGTGCACCACCCATTGTATGTGCCAGTGTTGCATGTACTGTGGCAGCATTGTGCCAGCCAGTGAGGGGGCATGCACACAGCCTCCACATTGTGTGCTACAATGGTGCCTGTGCTCTGTGCCTTGTGACTGTGCTCATGCGCACATGGGCACACTGTGCTACCTGTCTGACTAGGTGCACCATTGTGGTGTGCTGTGTGGCTGGCTGGTGTGGCCCTCCAGGCATGGGTCCATTGTGGTCCCCCAGTGGTGTGTGCCCCCACAGTCCTTTGCAGGCTGTGGGTGGGCTGGAGTCTTTGGGGCATTGCAATGATTGGCTGTCCTGTCCCTTCCCCTAGGTGATCACATAAATATCGCCAGGAGGGCTGCATGCCTCCAGTGTCCAGAACCAAGGGAGGATACTGGCACTCCAGAGGCGACTCCTTGCACTCCAGAGGCGGCACCTGCAGGAGACTGTGGCACTGAGGCGGGCCATACAGCAGCTGCAGCGGGCCATCGGGGCTGGAGATAGAGGGACCTACATTGGCCCGTGTTGTTTATAGTCCCCTTTCCTTCCCCACACCTGTTTTCCATGCTGTCCCATGTCATTTTGTATAGCTGCTGCACCCTGTCCCCCTCCTTCTCTCCCCTCCCCCATCCCTGCCCCTTGTTATCTGCCTGTTGAATATGCTCTTTTATATAAAGCTTTGGTTTTGATAAAGGCCTGTTTTTGTGTCTGCTTTGCAGGTGGCGTGCAGAGACATGTTGAAGATGTGTGGGTGTGGTGTATGGTGTCCCCACAGGGGCGGGTCAGTTCATGGGCTATGTTCCCATGGGGTCCTTGTTGTGTTCAGCCCTGTTTCACATGTGCATGGTGTGTCTGACGGGGGGATGACCATGTACGGTGCATCACTGTGTTATCAGTATGCTGCTCTGTACTGCTGGTTGCAACCGGGGGGGGGCTCTGCACAGGGTCCTTGTCATTTTGGGGCATTTTTTGCCTTGTGGCACATGGCACCCATTGTGTGTGGGTGCGCACATATGTTCATGGGAGGGCACATGCCTGTGCCATGCACCTGGGAGGGCTAGTACTTGTGGTGACAGGGGCACTGTCACCCTGCTTGGTGGGTGTCTGTTGCATGTCCCTGCCATTGGCATGTCTGGGGTGGCAGGTCTTTGGCCAGGGGCATGTTCCACAGCTTGTGGGCTCAGGTTCTCTGTGCACCTTCCCTGGTGCCCTGTGTGCCCTCCAGTTCCATGCCTCTGTGTTCATGGGTGTGCCCTACTGGGGGTGGCCTGTGGCCATTGCCCTATGTTTGCTTGCTTGTGTGTACCTGCAACCTGTGGCTCTTGCCCTGCTCATTGGGTTTGTGCTCAGGTTTGCTCCAAACATCAATGGTTGCACCGGTGCATCTCTGGTTGTGCCGTGGCACATCTTTGCCATATTCAGCCGACTTGCACTGGGACATTTCAGGTGGCGCATCTTCTGAATATGGCTCCCGGCTTGCCATGGCACATCTAGGTTGCACTGCGCTGGACTTGCGCTGGGCTTTGGTGCATTTCTGAATATCCTGTCCTAACTGTATTGTTGGTTAGAAAGGATTGATTCACTATATTTCTCACATTTGAATCTGAGTTACTTGTCCAGAGTATCTTTTGTTTGACCTAATTTCTGTGAAACGAATACATGAATAATTTCTGTCCGGTGTATTTTGTATATTTGTAGTATAGTACAGTACCAAGGGAAAATGATCACTTTCTGTATGATCTACTACCCATGATTTTTCCCAAAACAGAGTAATCCCTAACCAGAGAACATAGTCAATGACCAAAGCCCTTCTAGTCGACAGGCATGTCCATTCTCCTACTGTGTCTCCCATTCAGTGGATATGAATTATGTTCTTTCATAAGATTGATTAACTTTTTACTTGCAGAGTTTGTCTTTGTGTGTTTGGAATTTTTTAATAGCTTGTCTTCGCATTATTGTTATAGGCAACAAGGAATGCTCAACATAACTGTCATACATCTGTAACAGAAAGGGACACAGACATGTGGGGAGTGGTACAATGCACTGGCTGTGGAGCAGCAATCTTCCAGGAGACATTCCAGAGACTGCATTGCTGCCCTATTTTCAGGCACCTCTCTGGTCTGAGGGAGGAGGTTGTTCATCTCCATGCTTACCTGGCAAGGATTCGGGAAACCTGCTCCCTCACCCAGGGACCACCGAGGCCACCACCACTACCTCAGAGACTGACAAGAAAGAGGCATGGTTGGACCACGGTGGGCTCAGGAAGAGTGAGGGTGGTGAAACAGAGGTGCATCCCTCCAGTTGTGCCTCTTCACAATTTATTTGCCACTCTGGCAGAGCATGGTTCCTCCATGGAGGCACCCACAGTGGAGACCAAGGAGGATGCTGGGAACCTGCACAATGGAGACCCACAGGAGGGTGGCACAGGATCCCAAAGGGGAAGAAAACAACTCCTAGTGGGGACTCAGTTGTTGGGGGTAGAAATGGGGAGGAGGGAAAGGGAAGGTGCCTGCCCGCACCATGGCTTGGAGGGACAGGAAATTAATCCTCAGGATTGTGGGAGCAGCTGCAAGGGGGAGTGAGTTGGATGTCATTATCCACCTAGGGACAAATGGCCTGGTTGAGAATGGGATCAGAACAGTGCAACAGGAGTTTGTAGAGTTGGGGAGGGGCCTTAGACAGTAGCACACACAGTGACTTTCTCGGAAGTGCTACCTGTCTATGGCATGGATGATGCTAGGGTACTACACACCATGGGATTCAATGACTGGTTGAAAAACTGGTACCTTGAAGTATTGTAGCCAAGGCACTAGGGGCTCTCATGCTGGTGGAGATTAAAGCATCAATCAGTTGATATTTTTGACTGTTTGTGGTTCTTTGGAATGCTGTGTTTTGGATACTCTCTTTGTTGTTAAGTTAACCTGTGTTCCATCACCTACTCTTTCTGCTCTTCAATTCCCTTTTAATCCCAAGGGTATCTGTAATATATTTTCAAAAAGGCTGGAGATTGTTCCAGTCAGTTTAGAATGTGTTTGTTGACTAGCTTCGAGAGTCCAGACATACACAGTTGGGTGGCCTCATCTGGTGGTTGCTCAGAAAATATTCTTTTAACATTAAAAGTATGTCTATTTGGAAATGTTACATTAAAATCATTGCCTTGAATAGCCACTTCATTAAGCGATACATGGTTGGCTACTCTCAGGAAAATAAATAAAACAACTGTCATGGCTGCAAAGTCATGTGTGACCCTGATATCTGCAACTTCATCCTCACCTAGTGCAATATCCAGCAAAAAACTTTGCCCAACTGTCATTTTGGAGATTCGGTCCTCATTGCCCAGTTTGACCCAATCTCTGGGGCTAAAAAATCTAATGAAAGGAAGTGTGCTGTCTTTATTAGTATCACTATGATATGTTTCTTGCATGGTGATGCCTTATCTCTGTGTGCCTAAGCCACTTTCTTGTTGTTGGGGTCTCCCTTCACAACTTCTTTTTTCCTCCTCTGAGCACTTAGTGATACCAATTAGATTATTCAGCTGCCTTATTTCATCTTCTAGCTTGTTTAGTCCTGTTGTAATTGAGGCAGGCACCTCTTTTAGGGTCTTGGGTTCGCTCTGACTATCCGTATTATTTTTGTTCACTATTTCCTGTGTCTGTTTTCTTTTTTCAGAGTGGCCATACATTTGTTCTTTAATTTGCCTTGCTGATTGTTGTTATTGTTACTACTGTCTACAGACATTACTAAAGCAGTTAGACTTGACTTTTCCTCATTTTTGTCCCCCTTCTTTTTTGATTTTCACTTTCTCCTTTTCTTTGCTTTCTTTCCTAGCGATATTTTATTCTCTGATTTTAGTCTATCTGGAATAATAATTGTGCTAAAATCTAGTCTCAAAGTATTCTTAAGATGTACTTGCTCTGTTTGAGAGGATGTGTCTAGGTCAGAGGAAGTATTATTAATAATTCTTAATACTCCCTCAATTTTAAATCTATTCCTTGCTACATCCTCTCTCAGAGCCTCCAAGATGTTCTTATTAATTACTAATTGCTCAATTAGAATGAGATTAACACAATATTGGTTTTTCATAAGGTGGATCAGATCTTCACTTAAACAATCCAGTATATATTCTGGGGTATTATATAGGGTTGACTGACACCTTGCATTGGAGTCCCTGCAGGCACATGACCTGCGTGTATGGGAATATTTCATTTGTTTCTTGTATTGCTTGAACCCATCTATGGTGCATTGCATAGCAGACATAATCTCTTGCATGTCATTTCTTCTCTGTTTGCCCTTCCTTCTATGGCCACCTGTGCCTCTTGTTCTTGAGAGGGCCATGAATTTGAAGTTAACTGTATTTCTGGTGACACACTACTGTTGGTCTTTTCATAACAAAAGGGAAATGTAGCCCCCTTTAACTTGGAACCCCCATTACAACTATGACTATGCTCCCTGTGGGCCTTATCAGTAAATTTAGAGGTAGAGGCAAGTGATACATTTACTTTCTTCTCACTATCCCTGATCTCTCCTATTTGGGGCTCTTAGGGGTAGATGTTTTGCTTCTTATTTCTAGGCGTCCTTGAATGTCTTCCGTAATTTTTGTCTATCTTAGAATTTTCTTCCCTCATGTTTTGTTATCTGGGTCATCTACTGGAGGCAATAAAGCTGGGTTAAGTAGTCTTTGCATCCTCATATTAAGCATGTTGCTTCACTCCACCAGTCAGTAGCAGTATCTGTATCAGAACCAAAATAATGTTATTCCCTAGTGCTATTGCCATCCCAGTAGTCTTTGCCTCAGATCCTTCTTATGAGGATTAGTTCTAATGAATAGGCTTACTGATCTTAAGCTGTTAAAAGAATACAGATAAACAAATAGACAGACAAGTAGACAAAAAACAGTCCAAAAGTCCTCAGAATGCCGTAATAACCTGAAATGAGGTTGGAAAGGTGCTTGATCTACACTTCACAACAATAATCCCATAGAGTCTTAAAGGGTCCCAAATATGTACAATTCCAGATATCCAAATAAGTCTTTCTTTTATTAGTCTACAGCAGATTGAAATGTTTTCTTGATAGCAGTAAGTGCAATCTAAAATTACTTGCACAGCATCTGCAGATAGTGTCCAATGACAGCAAATACTTGGCTCAAGTTTCCGTCCCTCAGAGAGGCAAATGCACAAGCCCAAAATCTGGCAAATCTCTGCACCAATGGTTCTAAAATAATAATAATAATAATAAAAAGGATCAGTATTTGCACTAGTATTAAACTAGTCAAACAGATACAATTTCTTCTACGAATGCCACATATGTAATGGCTGTTAAATATTTAGATATTTTAGATTAAAAAGGCTAAAACTAGAAATCAAATAAATAGGAGTTCACTCTCCAATGTCACCGGGTGATCTAGTGCTAAGTTATGTTGCCAAAAAACAAACTACAGCCGCTGCAGCTAACTGCACTGTGACTATATAAAACAAAGTGCTAGCAAATGTACTACAGTGTTCTATAATTCTGATATGTCCAAGAGAATGTAACAGGTAACTTACACTAGTTTCATGCTGGCTCTGAGCTCAGCTATTTTCTGCTTCATTACTAGCAAGGCTTAATGAATTATTCTAGCAATCAGTTGTGCTTTCCGCAACCAACGGTTACTACAAGGCTTCTAGTACAGAGCTGCCGGGGTTGAGCCGACACAAGATAACACTGAGCACGTTATAATGGCAGAAACAACACAACTCTGCAGTTGTGGTCTCTGTAGTTAGCAGGTTAAAATGTTGTGCCTGAGTCAGAGATGCTGCACGTGCACCTTATGGCCCTTACTCACCCTTGTGCCTAAGCACTTACCATTCCTAAACTGGGGTAACCACACCATAACCCACCATAACACACATGCATACTTCCACGAATTGTATACTACCCCTTACTATTTTGATTGTAATGCCTTTATGCATATGCTTATCTGTTCACTATGCACATGTTTATTTGTTCACACTGTTCACTGCTCATCTATCACTTCTTTGTAATATTGCCATACTGTTTGCTTGTTATTTTGTTCTTACTGTTTACTGCCTGTATATCCCTTTGTTGTAATATTTGTCATACTGTTTGTAAAACCTACCCTTGTAATCTCCTGGGTAGCACCTGAAAATAGGCATTCCTTCTCTAGTGTGCTTACCCGGTAAACAAAAGCTAACAAATAAATAAATAAGCAGACTGAGCTATTGCCTGCATAAGATGCTGTAATGTGGGCTCTGAAAGGCAGATCACTTATTTTGAAATTAGCCTTGTAGTATCAGGGAAATGAAATCATATGATATTGGCTTCTTGGACTTTTAAACTGTATATAAATTACTGAAAAAAAAAAAGAAAAATGAAACAAGCAATGCCATGTACTTTACAAAACAGCAATAAATACTTACGTGGGAAAACATGACAAAATGACAAAGGAAATTAAACCATTAGGTAGTTTAAGAACATAGTGAATTACGAATAAAATCAATAGCACTATACTCCTCTGATTAAAATCCCACTTAGAAGTTTGTAAAGGGGATAGCAAAATCAAAGTAGTGCATGAACGGTGTGCAAAGCACAGTGCGCTTGTCCCTTTCTGTGGTTCTACCACCGGGAAGCTGAGTTTATCCTTTGGTGCACTGTTTATACCCCTATCATTGAGTTTTCTGACTTGTGGAAGCAGAACCAACACCCCTTTTCTCCTCGTTGTTCCATATCTTCTCTTTTCAGTAAGTCAATGCATCTGGCTCCACTCCAATCAGTATGGACTTCAATCTGATAACAGCATCATTCTGAAAGAGAAAAAGTACAGCTGGAGAGATGCACCAAGATAACTCCAGGTACCAAAATATCTAGGCTGCTAGAATTGAGGCAACGGTATCATATCTGTTAAAATTGATAACAAAGCCTCTAGCAGGCCTGCTGCACCTGCTCCTTTGAGTTCCTCCTCAGTAAAAGATGAGCGACTGTGAGTTCAACTCTCTGGTGCCCCCCAACTCTCTCTCCTGTGTGAATGGACTTGTGTCTCTCTTTGAATGGACTGCTTAAGAGGTGTTACTGGTTTGTGGCATGTAATAAGTAAAACAGAATGCAGTGCACAACCCCCAGCCCATGGTAAATCTGAGAATTAAAACATTTACTGTAAACTGCCATGAAAAGGGGTTTCCTTAGTTTTCAGATTGGAATTCCAGTGTGAGCAACTATGAAATGTTTTCAGTGGCTACTCTTAAAATGTTAGGGCCAAACTGTGGAGTTCCACCTTGGCATTTGGTGGTTTGGCTTGCTCACATTGGAGTTCCAATCTGAAAACTAAGAGAACCCCCTTTTCTTGGCAGTTTAAAGGAAAAAAATAGCCAGTTCTGGCAGTTAAAACATTTTAGTTCTAAGATTTACCATGTGGGTAGATCATTGCCTTCAGCCATAAACGTCTTGATAATGCTGAGTTGAACTTGTATGTATGGAAGCACATGTTGGTATAAAAGTGGAAGCTGGACAAAGAGATAGAAACATTGAATGGTTCTCCTTTCTTCTTTTAAAATGGGTTTATTTAAATTTTTTGCATGGTAGTGTAAGATTAAACTTTCTTATTAAAATATAATTATCACAATTAGTTGGTACTTGATTATAGTGATTTGACATCACTTTGATGTATAAATGTTTGTCAATCATAAATAAACTCCACCCCCAATGAAGCTCCATTGAACGAAGCACATGGGGAGGGTTCAGTCTGTTTGGTGTGGCATCACAATTAAATCTGAAAAGCTGGATTTCACCAATGGCAAGTGACTTTGCTTTATTTATTCCATATCCTGGATTGAGTGTGCTGGTCTGGTCAGTAGTTTGTTACAGAAGGTTTTGTCTTAAACCCTTAGCTGCACCTCCAGTATCCATTGTGTGTGGGGCTCCCTCTGTTTGTTGCAAGAGCAAGAGGCACCTGCTACAAATACAGATACTCATGTTACCAAATGATGTGGCCACAGTCATCCCTTTAGAGCAGACATGTACTAAGCCAAAGAAAAATGCCAAAGTCAGTGACCCTGGTCAGAAGGATGCCAATCCCCCTGTGAGAGAACAGGTAGCCCTTGTAGATGGGATTAAAGAAAGGAGAGTCTCCTGTGGTCCAAATTCTGGTAGAAAGCAATGGAAGAAGCAACTATCCAAAGACTCTCCCTTTGCTGGGGCAACCCAGAATTTACCTGCTGATTCTGAAGTGACTCAAGCAGAAGAACTGGGACTTCAAACTGCTGAGAAGGATTCTGACACTAAAAGTGAAAGGCAGGCAGCAGCAGCAACACTGCCTGGTGGAAAAATCTCTTGCCACACAGGACCCCGTCTAAACCTGGGACAACAGAATCTAAACCTACCATTCCAAATTTTAAGAAGAGCCATGAAGTCGATTTTAAAAAGATGGAGTCTATTGAAATGTATGTGGAGAGAAAATGGAGATGGATTGAATATTTCAGCAGCTCGGTGAAAGAGATTAAGATTTTGGCTGAAAAGGTGAATCTCCCAAAAACTTACAGAGAAGAAAACTCCAGTAAGCAATAAGAAACTAATGAACAAAAGAGCAACTCTGTTCAGCCCTCAGCCTTTGAGTATTAGGTGTAACACCATCTGAGACTGTACACTATCTCATCTTTAGGGAACTAGGTGTATGACTATCTGCACCCCAGCTAATCTGCACTGTTCACCACGTACCTCCATATGCATCATTAACAAGAGTATCCTGGGTGACAAAATCAGCATCCAAACCCTCTGTCTTGTCAATAATGAAAATAAATGTTGGGTTTTTGGAGATCACTAAGGATAATGAGCACAAGTGCTCCCTCACCAAGACCCTGGCCAGGACATCTCCTTACATTGCATCTTTCAACATCCCAACTATCAGTGAGAAAAAGCAGAACCCAAAGGTTCCCCAAAAATCTGAACCAGTGTCTGCAAGGAAAAAAGACCTAGCCATCACTCTATTCAGTTTTAATGCTCAGAAAGTAGAAACCCTGAGCACCAACAAGAAGTCCGTTTTCGATCTGAAGACCAGTCTGGCTCAATCTCTTGGTTACCAGCCATACAAAGGTAAGCTGAAACCATGGATGAATGTGAAAGAAAATAATCCTTCTCTTAAAATGGCACTAAACAACAATCCCACCTCTCTTTAGATTTTGTAAAAAGAGATTTCAGCCGTATTGGTCCATGCAAAACAGGAGAAGATATAAGGTTTGATATCTTTTATTGGACCAACAAGTGTCTTGTACAAAGATGGAATTATACACAAGCTTTCGGGGCCACACAGGTCCCTTCCTCAGGTTTTCACCTACAGAAGGGACTTGTGTGGCCCCGAAAGCTTGTGTATAATTCCATCTTTGTACAAGACACTTGTTGGGCCAATAAAAGGTATCAGACCTTCCATCTTCACCTCTCTTTAGAAGAACTACGAACAGCTGCCTCTTCAGGCAATTGAGGAGAGATGAGATAAGCACAAAGAAGAAAGGAAAGAGAAGAAACAGAATGTAATAAGAGTCCACAGAGGCCTGGTTATGACCTGAGTCCATCACTGTTGTTTCAGTCATTGCCTTTCTTATTGATTTATTATTATTGGTATTTTGTAAATAGTACTATCTTCCTTTTTCCTATAAAAGCAGCAATGCAGGTTTAAATGCATTGCTGTACTATTTTTCAAGTAGAACATAGAGTTAAACTTGCATCTCTATATTTAGACTGTGGGTATAGGAGCAGTCTGTTTAACAAAAGAAGTAATTTTATTTTATGTTATTTATTTATTTCTTCATTCATTCTTGGATTATAAAGTACCTTTGAGCACAGAGCAGCTCATTTACAAAGGTTCCACGTCAGCAGGGGAAGGGACAGCAGACATAGGAGGAACTAAGCATAAAGAGCTACTAAAAATACATCATATGCATTAAAATTGTAATACTTCATATACAAAAAATGTCATCATTAGGATACAACTTGGATGGAATCAAGATTGGAGGACAGAGTTGGTTAGTATTAATGTGAGGAGGGGAGGGAAGCAGAGTTTTTGGATTTAAAGAAGAGAAGATAGCAGCCAGAGGCATTGTCGTAGTTGCTATTAAGGCAGGTAGGGAGTGGGAGGTGGGAAATGGGGTGGGGGTGGAGGCAAGCATGGAAAAGGAACAGGCAGAAGTGGCTGGTCAACAAAACAGGAGGTGGTATCATGGTCAAGGGAAAATACAGCAGCGGGGGAGGGGACAAGGATTAGGATACCAGGAAATTAGAAGACACAATCACAGGAGCTTTCAGTTAAGAGATGATGTCAGAGCATGTGTTTGAACTGGTTGAGATTGGTCAGGTTAGCCAGTTCACTACATAGCCCATTAAACCAGGAAGGGGCTCTGAAAAGAAAGGAGTGTTGGCATCTTGTGGTCCTGCACCTCGGGACAAGGAGGAGTTCAGAATCAGAGGAGCGAATGTGTCGGGTCCTGAGAGATTTGTTTAGTAGGCACCCACACCCAGTGGCATGAGCCCAAAGAGCACCTTTTCAGTAAGAAGGAACATTTGGCATTTAATCCTCCCACTTAGCTGGAGCCTCCCAGACTGAGCATAGAGCTCACAAGTATGGGTGTAATGATCAGCACCAGTTATAAGTCTACAGACCTCATTCATGGTGACAGCGAGTCTTTTGAGTGTTGTAGTGGAGGCAGCTCCATATATGACTAGGCCATAATCGGTTGTCGACAGCACTGAGCTGTGAATTGTGAGTTTAAGAGCTTCATTGGTAAGACTCCTGTGATGATAGAGGAGCCCAATCCTAATGTTTATAGCCCTGGCAACATTCTCTGTGTGATGCACATATGTAAGATGGCTGTCTAAGGTTACACCTAGGTACTTAAAGTGCTGGATTTGTTTGAGGGTGACTCCTTGGTTGTTCCTGATAGCAAGGACATGCGACTTGTGTTTGTTTTGGGTGGATGAGAACAAGAAAACTTTTGTCTTCTTGTAGTTTAGTACCAGTTTATATTTACTAAACCATTGCTCAAGTTCCATGAATCCATGTTGCAAACTGCTTTCTAGCAGGTTTGGGTCTGAGTGGCTTGCAAAGATGACTGTATCATCCGCATAGAGCAGGGTTCATTGGTGACATGCGGTCGGCAAGTTGTTCAGAAAGATGCTGAAAAGGAGTGGACCTAGAATTGATCCTTGTGGTACTCCAGACCGGACTGGCCTCTGTTCTGAGACACCATTAGATATCTTAACACGCTGGGTTTTGTCACCGAGATGACTATGAAACTAGGGCAGAGTATCAGGGGAGAGACCAGTTTTAGAAAGTTGTCTGCAGAGAAGTGTATGATTAACAGTGTCGAACGCCTTTGTTAAATCCATAAAGTCTGCTCCTATGAGATTGCCTTGGTCAAATGATTGCTGGACATAGGTGGTAAATTCTAGAAGTGCTGTGGTGGTGCTGTGCCCTTTCCTAAATCCGCGATGCTGTGGGCATTGGATGGAGTATTTATCGAGGTAATCCACAAGCTGGTTGGCAACAATTCATTCCAGTGCTTTGGCGAGTAGGGGGAGGATTGATATAAGCCTATAATTGTTATGTAGGACCCAATCTCCAGATTTATGTATTGGGGTCACAAGGGCTGTTTTCCATAACTGCAGGAATTGTGACAGGGTAGGGGAAAGGTTAAGTATCTTAGTGATGGGAGGTAGAACTTCCTCAATAGTGAGTGTGATAAGTTTGAGATTACAGAGTCACCACTATGACGAGATTTGCCCAACACCTTGCTCAGTAGTTTACTAACCTGGGTCATTGAGACCTTCTTAAAATAGAATGGGGGGTGATCAGGGGTCTTGTTTTTTAGTTGATCAAGAATTGCTTGCCAGCATCCCTCCTTCCACTTTCACTATGACACAAAAAGGTGCACAAGAACAAGGGGAAATGCAATGACATTGGGAGGGGGTAGATTCAGGAGAGATGTGAGGAACTACTTCTTTACAGAAGGAGTGGTAGATCCCTGGAACAGCCTACCAGCCAACGTAATGTGGGCAAAAATAGTGGCGGGGTTCAAGAATGCATGGGATAGACAAAAGGGAATCTTAGTGGAAAGAAATCAGGGGAGGGAAAAAGAGATAGCGATCAAGTAGGGTCTATGGTGATACCGTAGGCAGATAAAAAGGGCAGGCTGGATGTGTCAAGAGGTGCTTATCTGCTGACAAATTCTATGTTTCTTCTATGTTTGTATGTCCCTCCCCCACTGTTTTTCCTATTTTTGTGTCGAGTGTATGACTGACTGGATATGGATTGATCAGCCTTCTCAGCTGCCTCCTTCATGGAGCTTGGAGTCCTATACAACAACCATATTCTTAACTCCTCTTGTACAGTCTGAACTGTTCCATGAGGAAACAATATTTTATGTTTTCCACAGAGTTAGCACCCTCTAACCATCGCTCTAACAGACTGCCTAGTTGTACACACATTTTGGAACAGCTATCTTTTGATGCCTTCCTTAAACCACACATTTCTTGTCTATAGACCTCAGGAGTCAGTTCAAAACATTTTAATAAGGCATTTCACACATTTATATAGTCCAAACAGTCCTCATTGTTTATCCTGGTGAAGGCTTCTATTGCCATGCCTGTAAGGAGTAGTAAAAAGTGAGTTGCCCAAAAATACCCTGTCCAAATCAAACTGCCACAAATTCTCTCAAAAGATTTTTAAAAAGGGGTTTACCTTCCTCCTGATACATGGGAAACATTTTTGAATTAATTTTGGCTTCTTGGGTTGAACCCCTGATGCCAGTATTTTATAATTTGTGCCACTGCCTTCTGGCACATAATCTCCATCTCCCTCTGGTGTTCATACTCTTTCTCTTCTCTCATCTGGATCTCATGCTCTCTCAGTGAGATTTCATGCTGGTGCTGCCTTTTTTGCCCACCTTCTGCCACTCATCTTCTGCCTTCACTTTAACCAGGGCAAGCTCAAACTATTTTTTGTTATTTGGTAACCAGGTAAGGCCACAACGCACAAGTGCCTGTTTTCAGGGGTGACCCAGGAGAACTGGGGAGGTTAAGTGACTTGCTTAGAGTCACACAGCATGCAAGTGGAGGCTGTGGGAATCGACTCTGGATCTGCTGGATGTACCAAGCTCATTCATACCTCATTATTCTAACCTCTAGGCCATACTGGTATGTGGCACTGTCTTCTCACACATATTCTCTATCTCCCTCTCATGTTGACACTATCTCTCCTCTCATCTGGATCTCATGTGGTCTCAGCTGGCTCTCATGTTGGTGCTGCCTTTCATGCTCCACTGCCTTTTGCCACTCATCAGCTACATAATTTGTATCCAATCTGCTTGTGTAGTATTACCAGTTATAGATTCTGGCTCGACTACACTGTCTCTAGCCTTTGACTCATGACTTTGGCTAACAGTGATCACTTTTCCATCACTTTCCTGGTCACTTCTTTCAAAGAGGTCTATGAGGTATGCCCACGGCTGGCATTCCTCAAAGACAAGCCATCTCCCTTCGCACAGCTACTCAAGGTGTGCCAATTTCAATTTTTTCATATGGCCCAGACATAGTGTCTTCTAGCTATCTACTCATACTTACTACTGTATCCCCTTTGTATATCCTATTGAGTTACTGGACAGATAACCTTTTTACTGACAATCCATTTCAGATCCCAGCCACTGCCAACCAGTTTGTCACAGACTGTTCTCTCCAAGAACTCAGTCTGCACTGTTACCAGTGTTCATAACTCTTCAGAAACATGAAAGGGTACCTTAGTATGCTGCCACAACTCAGCATAACTCTCACTTGCAGTATCTCAAGGTCTGAATGTTACTAGAGCCGCTGCTTACACACTACATTGCTCTTTCCCTAAGGATTAACTGCCCCCTTCATAGCTGAGAACACCTTGCTTTCTATGTGGTAACCTTGTAGCCTGCCTCTTCAGAAGCAGATCCCAGACTTAGCCAATTTACCCTGGTTACCTATGCCTCAAATAACTCAGTCACAGAAATCATGAGGTTTATAAAAAAATAACATTTAATTCTACATGATATTTACATATGTTACAGAATAATACACACTAAACATTATGAGGAATACAGCATTTCTACAGAAAAAAAAATCTGGAAAATATAGAAATCATACAGTAAAAACACACATCAGGTTATCTAGTTTCTATGTACAGTACTGTAGAAGCTTACCCCCAGCTGGAAAAAGGTAAGTTATGGCAGACTCAAATATGTGATTTTGCAAGTTCAGAATCCTAAACATAACTTACTTCTCATTGTAAGTATACAACAGAAATATCTTTGGCTGGCTGGCCCACTATACCCACATCATCATACATGCCTCTTTGTTATCACATCCTGAACCTGCTTTTGATCTCTTAGACCATCTTGTCCTAGAATGGTTCCAAACTGTTTTTTTTATTGCCTTTAGCTTACATTGTGTCTCCAGCTCCTGGCCTAACAAAGTGGCATCTCACTGGACCAGGCATTTGTTTATGGTCTAAACATAGCTTGTTTAGATGAAAAGGGCCCCAGACCTTGATGTTTAAGTAAATCAAAAGAGCTTTTACAGGACATGAACTGTCACTGTCCCCACCCAACTGCTATGAGACCCCAGAAATGTTAACACAATGTCCTGAGACTGCAATAGTAGGGTTATTTTTAACTCTCCCCATATATCCTGCAGCTATAATCCTTTAAAGGCAACATAACTAATAAGATAAAAAAACATTTCCTAGGTGTTACATACGTTACATTTAGTATCAACAGAGTTACATAACATGCATAATGTATAATTAAGAATAGCACAGTCACTCCATCAGATGCTTGAGTATAATGGAGTGGCAGACATGAAGTGGAATGACAGAATTATTCTTAACTCTACAATATGCATTTTCTGTAACTCTGCTGATAGTAACCAATTCATGGCTTTTGTGCATGTCTTCATATCATACACATACTCTCAAGTCTCATTCTCTGAGCAAGCCATCATGGGTATGCAAATTCTCGTGCGAGTCAGGCTAACAAGGCTTTGCTAGAACATACATTGCCCCTTTAACATCAGAATCAGAGTGGTATACAGGCCTCCAACACAGGGGGGAAAAGGGGACAAGGGCTATTCGAAAAAATAAACAAAATGATGGACAAAGGTGAGGTGATATTATTGGGGGATTTTAACCTACCTGACATACATTTTTATTTATTTATTCAAGTCTCGAATTACATTGGGATTGGGAAACAAATACTGCAGCAACAACAAGAAGCAGGGATTTCCTAATGGCCTTAAAGGGAGCAGGGCTGAGGCAGATGATGGGTGCACCAATGAGAGGAAAATCAGTCCTGGCTCTGGTTCTCACAAACTGTGAAAGGGTAACAGGGATTGAGGTTGGATGCCATCTGAGGGATAGCAACCACCGTATGGTCAGATTCCAAGTAAATGCGGCCGAGGTTACTAGCCACTCCAAAATTAGGGCCCTAGATTTTAGGAAAGCTCACTTCCAGAAAATGATGGAAAGCATTATAGGGGTCTCAGAAATCACTAAAGGAAAGTGTGGAAGAGATGTGGAACACTCTCAAAGGAGCAGTTCTAACAGTCACAGACCAATGTGCCAGAAGGGTAAATAAAGCAAAAAAAAAAAGAAAAGAAACCCTCTCTGGTTCTCAAAGGAAGTATCAACTACAGTGAAAGAAAAAAAGGCTGACTACAAGAAATATAAAGCATCAGATAAAGTAGAGCATAAGGAAGCATATAAGGAGAAATGGAGGGAGGCGAGTATGGTGATAAAGAAGGCCAAAGCCCAGACTGAGATGAGGATTGCGGAGAGGGCACAGCGTGGAGACAAAACCTTCTTTAGGTACATAAGGGAAAAAGGAAAAACTGAAGGGGATCTAGTTAGACAAGCAGCAGAGAAGGGGAACCTGGCAGAGGAAGATGGAGGAAAAAACAGAAGACCTAAACAGGTACTTCTGCTCAGTTTTTACTAAGGAAAAAGAGGGCAATGGACCAGAACCAGTTAGAAACTTCACCAATGGATTATTGGTAGATACAAGCTCCTTCATGGCAGACCAAGTCCTAGAGACACTAGACAAATTAAAAGTTGATAAGGCCTTGGGACTGGATGATATACACCCCAAAATCCTGAGGAAACTGGAAAGGAACTGGCAGCACCCCTGGTGGCCCTATATACTAAATCACTTAGGAGCGGGGAAGTTCCTAAAGACTAGAAGAGGGCATCTGTGGTCTCACTTCATAAATTGGGGGGCAGGAAAGAGGTAGGGAACTACCACTGACTGAGTCTTACTTCAGTCATAGGAAAATTGATGGAATCTCTACTCAAGCAGAGAATATTAACATTCCTGGAATTCAACAGGACCACAAACAACATGGGTTCACCACAGGGAGGTCTTGCAAAACAAGCCTTGTCAAGTTTTTCAACTGGGTAACTAAGCTGGTTGATAATGGAGGAGCAGTTTATGTGATCTGCCTGGATTTTAGCAAGGCCTTCGACTCAGTTCCACACAGAAGGCTTGTAAAAAAGTTAGACTGCACAGGGGTGGGACCGGAGGTTGTAAACTGGGTGAAGAACTGGCTATATGGTAGAACACGAAGAGTGTAGGTAAAGGGCACATTGCCCAAAGTGGGGAAGGTAACCATTAGGGTGCCCCAGGGCTCGGTGCTGGGGCCCCTGCCATTCAATATAATAATAGCAGACATTGCAAATGAGCTGGAGGGGAAGGTGTGTCTGTTCACAGATGACACCAAGATTTGCAACAGGGTGGACTCCCCAGAGGGAGTAGAGAAGATGGTTTCCGTGTGTTAATATCACAGTGCAAAATATTGCAGGACAAAATATTGCGGTCAAAACATTGTGGAAAAAAATAAAGTGTGGTAAAACCATCACAGGACAGAACAGTGCAGGGAGCAGGCAGTACAAGCCACAAGGCTGCAGAAGAGCACAGGACACTGAAGGGTTCATTGAGGGGGGCCTAACTTTGCACAGCTATCCCTCAGCCACTGCTTTGTGCCATACATCACAGTCCTCCATTGGGGGGGCCTAACTTCATAAAGCTGGTGAGAGGTTAGCCCCCCCCATTGCAGGACCATGATGCATGGCACAGCGGCGGCCAAGTGGGCGTACAGTAGTTAGCGCCTCACCCAATGAACCTCCAGTGTCCTGTGCTCTTGTCACCTTATGGCTTATACTCCCTGCTTTCTGCACTGTTCTGTCCTGCAACGTTTTTACCACACTTTATTTTTTCCTGCAATGTTTTGACCGGGATATTTTGTCCCGTGATATTTTTTCTGCAATATTAACACTGGAACCAAGAAGATGAAATCAGACCTTAAGAAACTGGAACAGTGATCCAGAGCATGGCAGCAAAAATTCAACGCCAAGAAGTGCAAGGTCATGCACCTGGGAAGAAACAACCCCAAGGGGGTGTATTACTTAGGTGGAGAAAGACTAGCTGCAACCAACCAAGAAAGAGACCTAGGGTTCATGATATCAGACAACTTGAAAGTAGAGAGACAATGTGAGATGGTGTCACTTAAGGCCAGTGGCTGGGATGCTTTGGGAGAATCACAAGCTGAAGTAGGGAAGTGATAATGCCACCGTACAAGGCCCTTGTCTGCCCCCACATAGAATACTACATCCAGTTCTGGAGACCACACCTCAGAAAAGATATAGATAGGTTGGAGACAGTTCAGCGAAGGGCAACAAAAATGATACAGGGGTTACACCACATGCCGTATGAAAATAGGTTGAGGGAATTAAACATGTACTTCTTGGATCAGAGGTGAGAGAGGAAAGACATGATCGAGACCTTCAAGTACATCAAGGGCATAAATGAGAAGCAGATACAGGAGCTATTTCATGTCAAGAAGAGAAGTAGAACAAGGGGGCATGATCTCAGAGTGAAAGGAGGAAAGTTCAGGACCAACACTAGGAAGTTCTTCTTCATGGAGAGGGTAGTGGATGCCTAAAACAGCCTACCTCCAGAGGCCATGGGTGAAAAAACTGTTGTGGGGTTCAAGAGAGCTTGAGACAGACACAAAGGTGTCATTCAACAGGGGGGCAAATAGGGGGAGGAGGAGTAAGTATATACTTTGGACAGACTAGATGGACCTTGCGGTCCCCTTCTGCTATCATCTTGTATGTTTATGTTTCTATGTTAAAAGGCTTGGACATCTGTTCAAGTATAGTCTAAGAAGAAGAAAGTAAAGATGTGTTTTGACCTCTTTGAGACTCCTCAGTGTACTGTTGTTATGATCTCAACCAGACACCACGCCAGAACCCCAATGCTATATCCATTTAGGACACTCAGAGTGAGCATACCAGAGAGGCAGTTTGCAGGGATTCTTCTCTCTTAGCTTCTACTACAGATTCCATAAAACTGGTTCTTTAGTGTCCTCACTCTAAGGCCATGTACACATTAGGAAGAAAGATTTGCACTGTTTTTAAAAACGTCTTGGAAACATTTTTAAACTCACCACAGCAGCCCATCCAGATTAGTTTTCAACTGAGTTTTAACTCAGTTATAACTCGGTCGACTCCCATCTACATCTGCATTTTGTAACGTTTTGTAACTTGATTCCCCAGAATGGAGAGAATTGAGGACCAAAGGCAGAAACATGGCACTGACATGGATCAAGAAACATGCCTGCCAGCACTATAAGGTAACACGCTTTCACTCATCAAACCATTTTTTAAAACGGATGTAAGACTAGCAGGGTTTAAGCACAGTTTGCTAACATGCTTTCAAACCATGCTTTAATGCAGACCGGCACCGTGTTTGTGATAGTTAAAACATTTTAAACACCTTTTTTTTTTTTTATTTGTTTAACCAGGTATAGCACACTAAGCTGAAAGCTTTTTTTACAGGAGTGACCTGGGAGCACAAGGAGATTAAGTGACTTGCTCAGGGTCACACAGTATGCAAGTGGAAGTTGTGGGATTCAAACCCAGGTCTAGTCTGCTGAATATCAGCAAATTTGCAGCTCAGAGCCTTAGACCACTGCGCTATACTGCCTTCTTAAAATGTTTTAACTAGCCTGATGTGTACAGGGCCTAAGAGTTCTAAATGGACCTATCACGGGGATTCTGTCATGGTACCTGGTTGAGAATATGACTACATGGACATGAGAGGGGGAACATAGTCAGTCAGTCAGTCAGTCAGCCACACACACATATACACACACACACACACACACACACACACACACACACACAAACACACACATACACACACAACAGTACTTCCAGTATTCTGGGTCTCATACAGAGACAATATACCCTGAAGAAACATAGTCACAGTATAACAATTCCCAGTTGAACGTTTTATCACTAAGGGGAATGGCAGGATGAATTTCCTGCTTTATTTAGCATTGACACTAAAGCAGGGAAGTCATTAAGCTGGGGAGACATTCTTTTCAAACCACACATAGGGCCATGTCAATCAAAAAACTCAAAACAAGAAATCAAGATGCATAAAACATAAATCATATATCAAAAGCAAATGAAAAAATATATAAGAATCTAAATGATTGCAAGAACACTGTTCCCCTGAGGAAGTACCTTAGGGGTGGAAATATTGGGTGTGAGGTGGCATGGATATACATCATAAACTCTTCATAAACATTTAAATAGTGATGAATAGGTGACTGAGTTATCCTTGACACAATAATAATCTCTGCACCACAATAGGCCACGCCCCATCTCACACAACTCTTGCACATGGCAGGAGTGGATGCCCGTGTGCAAAGGTGCTCTTGCTGCTGATAATTCACAGCCCTCCCAAATCACCAAACTGGAAAACAAACATTGCAAAACGCAATTTGGTGCGCACCAGCTTAAACACTGGCTGGGTATTTTCCCATATTCCATGGTAGTCAGGAAAAAGTACTCGGGCATAAAAAACATTAAAAACACAAAAAAGCATCAATTCCTCCCCAGTGGGCCATGGCTAGTCCTTGGCCACCCCCTCCCAACCCTCCCCAACTCTAGACATTTCCCACCATCCACTGCTATCTCTGTCTTTCCAGAGTGATTTTTCAATAATAAAATATACCCGCTCCTAGCATTGTATCAGCAGCTGATACCAGGTATATCTTGCAATCCTCCAACTCCCTACCTGTCCCTAAAGAGCAACCCAGGCCACCCCTTCCACATGCAATCTATTCTGGGGAGAGGGCTAAATGTAAAATCCCAGCTAGCCCAGTTGTCCCACTCTCCTGCAGCATGTCTCCAGTGTTTCAGTCACTCTGTCAATCAAGCATGCAACCATGATGGAGGGGAGGAGCAGCATGCATCATATATAATTGGAGGAAGCCTGATGGTAGTGCCAGGAGCTAGGATTTCATTTATAGAATCACTCTGGGAAGGCACTGAAGGGATTGAGGCTGGGGGATGACTGGCGTTGGAAAGAAGGATGGCCGAGGGACTAACCCTGGCCACCTGGGGAGGGACAGGTTTTTTTTTTAATAATATTGACACTGAATTCTGAGTATTTGGGGCCCTGAATATGAATAGCTATTCCTAAATCTCACTCTGGTCTAACCTTATTGAAGCTGGCAAAATTGGGGATGGGGGTTACCGTCACTGACCCATCCCAAGCTGTAAATGCTGCAGTATCAGGGTTCCTTACTGTGTATTAAAAAAAATAAAATAGCTGGGCCTGTTGCAATTCCTTCTTGCTCTCAGTTACTGTGGGCAGCCAGGCTCCATGTGAAAATGGTGAATAAATGACAGCAACTACAATAAGAGCAATGACAATTCTGTGACTGTTAAAATGGCGATGATAAATTACGGCTACTGCATTGACGGGGACAATTGCATTTATGCAGGGGGCTTTTCCCCCTGCATCCCTCATTGTGGGGGGCTTTGTCCCCCATGTCTCCCTTACTAATATGACCAACTCCAAGATCATAGCACCTCAGGGAGGGGGGAAGCCATTGTCGCCATAGCTGTAATTTACCATCGCTGTTTTTACATTCGCCGATTTGCCGTCGACTTGTTGCAGTTGCCATTCTTGACCCACTATTATCACGTACTACCATAAGGGCTGGAGTGATAAACAAATGATGTAAGACTGGACTCTGCAGTCAAACACATAGCCTGGAGTGGCATAGGAGAGCCTGAACTCTGAAGGGTGCATGGGATAGGACATCACAGGGAAGCCCACAGTCAAGATCAGGAACAAACCACTACTCTGCTCTCCTATTCTAATGCACAGCAGTTTCACAGTTTTAACAATGAAAAAATAATTACAGGAGCAGGTTGCCATGTATACAACACCTTCTGTTGCACATGTATTAAGGCCTTTAATCTGCTCCCCATGTCCATTAATAACATTGGCAATAAGGATAGAATTCCTTGGTTACACCCCCCAAATGGCTGTAAAAAATGTGGAAGGTGTGAAAGTTGCAAGGGAGGAAAAGACCTTTTTTAGGTATATAAGTTAAAGAAGAAGGAAAAGGGGAGGAACTGTGAGGTTGAAGGGAGCAGAGGGAGACTACAGAGGATGGTCAGGAAAAAGCAGATATTCTGAACAAATACTTCTGTTCTGTCTTCACAGTGGAAGGGAAGGATGGGCCACCTATAGGTTACAGAACTGAGGAAAGGAAAGGAGGGAGGGAGGGAGGGAGGGAGGAGTGGAGGGAGGGAGACACAAACCCATTTGAATAGGAAAGAGTCCTGAAGGAATTTGCTAATCTGAGAGTGGACAAGGTATGCTGGCTGTGGGGCCAGATGGGGTACATCCAAGGGCACTGAAGGAGTTCAGAGAGGTGCTGGCTGTACCTTTGACAGCACTATTCAAAAACTTACTAGGAGCAGAGGAGGTCCCAGAGGACCTGAGAAGGGCAGATGTAGACCTGCTACATCACAGCAGCAGCAGGGAAGAGGCTAGCAACTACAGGCCAGTCAGTAGTGGAGAAATTAATGGAGTCACTTCTAAAGGAAAGGTGGGTAGATTACATACGCACATACAAAGAAGGCCATTTAGTCTATCTAGTCTGCTCATATTAGAGGGTCCACAGCTTGAGCTACTGTCCCTGCCCCCCCCTCCCATTTCCTCCCATCCTCCCTACCCATGATCCTTACCTTCCCCTATGCCTATCCCAGCCTCTCTTAATGCTGCTTACTGTCTTCAATGAGACCACCTCTTCCAACAGTGTATTCCAAGTGTCCACCACCCTCTCCATGAAGAAGTGCTTCATGGCCTCCCTCCTAACCCCCCCAGCTTAAGATTGTGCACCCTCATGTTATTGTTGCCACTCAACTTAAAGAGACCCTCCTTATCCACCTTCTATATCCCTTTTAAGTACTTGAAGGTCTGAATCATGTCCTCTCTCTCTCTCTCTCTCCCATCCTCCAGGGAGTACATGTTCAATGCCTTCAACCTCTCCTCATATGCCTTACCCTACTGACCCACTATTATGTTTGTAGCCCTCCTCTGGACCTTCTCTAGCAGGTTAATGTGCTTTTTGAGGTGTGAGCACCAGTACTGAACTCCATACTCTACATGTGGCCTCACCAGTGACCTGTACAAGAGCAGTATAACCTCCTCTCTCACCTGCTCATGATCCACCTAGCTATGCATCTCAGCATCTTATTTGCCCTTGCTGCTGCTTTCATGCACTGCATGGGGTGCTTCAGATCACTAGTGATCATCACTCCCAGGTCCTTCTCCTCCTATGATGCAGATACCTGGACTCCACCCAGGGTAGTTCCTTGGATTCATGGCTCCAGTCTGCATAACTTTGCATTTATTGGCATTGAAGCCAAGCTGCCAGATCCCAGACCACCTCTCCAGCTTTTTCAGATCTTCCCGTAGGTCTTGTATCCCTTCAGCTTTGTCCACTCTCTCACAGAGCTTGGTGTCATCCACAAAGAGGCATATTTTGCCCTCAATGTCATCCCCAATGTCACTGATGAAGACATTGAACAACTATGGCCCCAGCACAAGCCCTGCAGGACCCCACTGGTGACCTCTCTGGTGCCAGATAACTCTCCCCCCACAACCACCCTCTGTGTTCTGTCTCTCTGCCAGTTTTCCACCCATCCAGCCATCTTATCCCTAACCCCACAATTACCTTGCATCCTTGTGGGTTACAGGACCCACAGCAGCCCAGTATCATGAGAGGGAGAGCATGTCAAACAAATATTTTAGATTTCTTTAACTGGGTAACCACAGAAATAGATTAGGGGAGAGCGGTGAACAAGGCCTACATACAGTGGTAGCCACAGACATTGCCAGCTATTTCCAGATATTTCGCGAAATTTTTGAAGAGTTTCTCTCTGATTCCCCTACTGTTTAAATGCAAAAAGCATCAGATATTTCTGGAAATATCACAGAAACTTCAGGAAATAGCTGGCAGTGTCTGTGGTTACTACTGTAGTCTTCAGCAAGGTCTTCGCCACTGCGCCACATAGGAGTCTCATAAAAAACTGGGAAGCTTGCCGGTGGGAATCAAGTTAGCACACTGGGTATCTAACTGGCTGATGGATAGATGACAGAGGGTGCTGGTTAATGGCAGTCACGTGGGGGAAGGGAGAGTGACCAGCAGGGTTCCTCAAGGCTCTGTACTGGGTACAATCCTCTTTAATGTCTTTATAAGTGACATTGCAAAAGAACTGGAAGTGAAGAGTTGCCTCTTTATAGGTGACACCAAGATCTGCAATTGGGATGGGCATGCCCTAGGGGATGGAGAGAATGAATAGAAACTTGAAAAAGCTCAAGTGGATCTAGGGTATGGCAGCTGGGCTTTAGTGCAAACAAGTGCAGGATCATGCACTTTGTGGCAGAAATTCAGAGGCACACCATGGAATAGGGGGAGGTATTGACAGTCACTAAACAAGAAAGGGACCTAGGGGTACTCATAATGGGTGACCTTAAGGTGGCAAGGCAACATGACAAAGCAGTAGGAAAGCAAGTGGGAAGCTGGGATGCACAGGGAGGAGTATCACCAGCAGAAGGAAAGCAGTGGAGTTACCACTGTATCAGTCATTGGTGAGACCATACATGGAGTACTGTGTCCAGTTCTGGAGTCCAGACCTCAGAAAGGACATAGACAGGGTAGAGGCCATCCAAAGAAGGGCAACAAAAATGCTGCAGGGGCTGCACTAAATGCCTTATGAGGAGAGACTGAGGGATCTAGACATGTACACCCTGGAAGAGAGGAGGGAGAGGGGGGACATGAAAGAGAATTTTAAGAGCTCCTGACTTCAGTTGAGACAACTCTGAAAAAATGAAACATTCAGGCATAAATGTAGCTTATATTTCATATTTTATTCTGTATTTCTCTCCATTATTTCCTTATTACTAAGGGTATTTGCATGAATACAATATCTCTGCCCTTTTAGCTCTGGCTACCTGCCTACACCTGACATCGTAATTCTGTTCATGACATCAAAATATGTTGCTGTGGAGATAATTATGATGTCATAAACTGGGGATTGTGCTGTCATGTGTAGAAAACCAGCCCAGGTAGATATAGTCTAGGGGGACAGGGATCTTGTTTTCATGCAACTGTTTTCAGTACTAGAGAAAATGGGGAATTAATTACTGAAAATACATGAATAAGTAAAGAAAATGGGATGGAGAATCTTACTTTTTAAAATGTTTTCCTAATGCTGTCGGGGGCTCTTTAAATACCTTACAGGGGTGAATAAGGGACAGGAAGGGAGCATTGTTGGGAAAAGAAAGTGTATAAGAACTAGGGGGCATGCAATTAAGTTGGATGTAGGGTTGTCAGAACTAGTTCTAAAAATATTTGAATGGTGCTAGAATTCTGGTGTTCAAGTTCTAATTTTGAACTGGAACAGTAGATAGTTTGCAGCACAGTTCAACCTTTTTTTTTCTGTACAGGCTCACCTAAGGCTTCAGGCACCAGTGTACATCCTCCACTGTCCCAATCCTGAGCAAGATCTTCCAGTCCTTGTGCCACTACTCATTACCATCACGGGTGAGGTGGCAGGTAAAAGCAAGTGTGGAGTCCTGGATGGCGAGCCAAGGTTGAGGGGAACTACAGTGCAGTGCCTACCTAGGAGAGAATCAGGACTCAGGACAGGATCACTTGCTGTACTGCATTGCTAAAGTTGTAGAAGGGACTTGTAGTGGGTGAGTGGTGCACAAGTGGGCAGTCGCAGCACAGCAGGCATGAGAAAGGGAACCGGAAGAAAATTAAGGAATTTGGCCATGCTGCCGTTGAGCTTAGGGAGGGATTCACTGTTGGGCAGCCACTGCTGAACAGCTGGGGCTGTGTGGACTTTTTGGTTGGACAGTGAAAAGAACTCAGGGGAGGGACTCACTGCTGCTGGGTGGGTAGGGTGCAATACTACTACAGTCACTCACTACTGTAGCCCGAGGTGTAAACTCATACGAACTGTGCAAGATGTGCAGTGGTAAAGTCATGTGACTCTGTCACAGTCTGACTGGTGGCACAGATAGAATTTATTTATTTATTTTATTTATTTAAATTTTGGTAACTGGGTGGGCCCACTGAGACCTTGACAGTCCCTTTTTCAGGGGCGACCCGGGATTAGTTACATATACCTAAGGGAGATGAAGAACCACTGCTTTGATGCAAACAGGGGAGCAAGACAATTACATAGTGCAACAGACCATCAATTCAGCATATTCTACATCATACACAGAGTCTAAAATAGCAACTGGACATTTAGTTAGAAACAGACAGATCAACAGAAACAGCTTAGCTAAGTGCCCATGCAGTATTATTTTGTTATACTTTGCACCTCCTCCCATCTATAGCCTGTGGAAACCATTCCTACCATCTCCCCTTTCTGGGGAGAAAGACTTTCAGGCAGCCTCATTTGAGGCAGCAGCACATTGTCCCAGTGCCTAGGTGTGTTTTTAGTGCCTTCCTGAAGCCCCCAGGAGAGGTACAGTTCTGTATTTCTCTTGGTAGATTGTTCCAAAGTTTGGGTAGGGCTGTTCTGGCAGACTGGAGGCCAAGGGATGACTTGGCTCTGGGTATTTTGAGTAACTTCTGGTAGGTAGACCTAAGCTCTCTTCTGTTTGTTTTGGGGGCTACCAGGTCCCATAGACTTGGGGGAGCTCCAGGTTGCTGTAGTTTAAAAGCCAAGCATAAGGTAGGATAAACTAGTCTGGCTTCGAGGGATGGCCAGTCGATGGCCTGGAGCACCTTACAGTGATGCTCCATCCATTGTGCACCAGCTGTGAATTGGCCGACCCTGTGGTGCAGTGCCCCTAGGTGCTGTTTTTCTGTTGCTTTTGGTGTTTGGAGCATGGTCGCTCCATGGAAAAGAGTGGGTAGCATTGCCCCATTGCTGATCGCTTTCCTGGTTTCCTTGATTTTGTGCCTGAAGCTGGGTAACAGGAAAGGAGGATGCAGTAAATGACAGGTGATGGTCTGAGAGGAGACTTTTTTAAAAAAAAAAAGGTAGCAGATCAGACATCCTCTTATTTCTTCTGCCTCATCTCTTTATTGCTGGCAGTGGCAGAAAATAATCTTCATGCGGGGGGGGCACTAGTATTATTGCTACTGCAGTGTCTGAGGAAAAATGTATAAAAACTAGGAACTGAAAAGAACTTAGTAAAGACAGGTTGGATATCATCAAGGGACTGGTGGTACAGGAAAGCAGCAAGGCACAAGGAACTAGTATAGTTAAAGCTACCAACAGTCCCTATTTTCCCAGGACAGTCCCTGTTTTAGGCAGCATGTCCCAGTGTCCCCACAAGTTTTGCAAAATGTCACTTTTGTCCTGGTTTTTGCTTATGTGTCCCAGTTTTGTCCCTTTTTTTTTGCTGACTGCTAATCCATGAGTGACAGTTATTTCAGCACCACTGTGGTGCTGCTCGGGCTGGACAGCAGTTTGCAACTTCAACCCTTGCGCCTGTGTTGTACCACAAGCAAGTCAGTGAGAGCACAGTAAAGCATGTTCCTTCCTGTTAGATTAGACTGGGTAGTAGTGCAAACCAGCGCACATGGATGTCTGCCTGCCAGTAGCTGAGAGGGATTCCAGACAGAGAAGGAACCGGCAGCAGTTAATTAAGGTACCAGAACCTGATCAGCTATAGGGAAGTGTGTGAAAACAATCTAGTGTGGTGGTGGCAATCACTGAAGTGAAGTTTGCTCAGCAAATGAGGCGAGTGTAAGTGGGTTGGGTGGGACTGTCAGGAGGAGCAATACATACGGCTCGATCACAAGTAACGCAGGTTTGCTTCTAATGAACTTTCTGTACATCATGATTTGGAACTTGCTGCAGAAGAATTATGTATTGTTTTAATCTGGATGTTTGCTACTGGTGTTACTGTGGGGCGGCATGGCCAGAGAAAGCAGCAAAATGTAAGTGATTGTGTGCAGTGTTGTCTGCGGTGGTGCTTGTGGGAGTGACACGGTGGGGGGAGGGTTCATGGTCAGGATGGACCGTCCCAGTTTTAGGCCTCGGAAAGTTGGTAGCTTTAGGTATAGTAAGTGAGGTAGAGGTGGGGAGGGCACTTGCTGCTACTAGCTATAGCTAGTGACTCAGCCTAACTGCCTAAAAAAATCTTTTTTTTAAATGGAACAAAAATAAGGTGGGAGGGGGTTAGATTCATAGACTCTGTTGGCA
This sequence comes from Neoceratodus forsteri, assembly GCA_016271365.2. Classification (NCBI taxonomy): domain Eukaryota; kingdom Metazoa; phylum Chordata; order Ceratodontiformes; family Ceratodontidae; genus Neoceratodus; species Neoceratodus forsteri. The sequence goes on from CM057449.1 coordinate 1,046,827,101, forward strand.
GATAAGGACTGCTTGGTCCACCCACTCTGCCCTAAGCCCACCCAGTCTACCCTAAGGGACTGGTGAGACAAAGCAGCATAAATTGTTGTGGGGTTGGTTCATTGGGCAGAACTGGCTGGGAGGGTTTTTGTTTCCTCTCCCAGAAATAATTTGGGTGGCTCACAATGGGACATGGGGAGAAAACTACCTCATTTGTTTAAAAATATCTGTGACTCCTACATGGTGTACTGGCCATCATTGTGTTCTATGTGCTTTAACTGCACTGTACCCCCACGTGTAACCATGTGAAACTGTGTGCCACCCAGCACTCATTTGGGTGGTATCTTTAAATAAATCCCAGAAATATTTTGGGTGGCAGGACTTGCATAGGTGGGAAAATACCTTATTCATTTAAAAATGTCTGTGAATCCTATGTGGCGTGCTGGCTATTATCTTGCTGCATACTCTTTGACATTTCTCTGGTATTGTTAAAAAAAATCCCAGAAATATTTTAGGTGACTGGCGAAAAGACTTGGAGAGCAAAAATACCTTATCCATTAAAAAATATCTGTGATTCCGCTGACCCCGCTGGGGGTGGGGGCAAGCACTGGGGGAAGACCCAGAGAAGGTAAGCCCCAGTGGATGCTGGGATGACAGGGCTAGGGGATGGTGGATGGGGGTCAATCAGCAAGTGGGATAAAGAAATTAGCAACAAAAAAATCTATGATTCCTACATGGCTTATTGGCCATTGTCCTGCTGTGTGCCCTTTGACTACACTGTACCCAGTGTGTTGCTATGTGCCGCCCAGTGCTTATTTGTATGGTATCTTTAAATAAATCCCAGAAATATTTTGGGTGACTGACAGTGGGACTTGCGTAGAAAGTATCTACTTTATATTAATTTGAAAATATCTGTGAAACCTACATAGCGTACTGGTCATTATCGTGCTGTGTGCCCTTTGACTGCACTGTACCCAGTGTGTGACCATATGCCGCACACCACTCATTTGGGTGATATCTTTAAATAAATCCCAGAAATATTTTAGGTGACTGACAATGGGATTTAGGGAGAAAAATACCTTATTCATTTTCATTTAAAAATATCCGTGACTCCTATGTGACATACTGGCCATCATACTGCTGTATCCTCACTATTATCTTCACTATTGGCAACACAATTACAAAAATAGGGTTTGAGTAAGAGGTGTGCAAAACCAGGGAGGTTTTGGTTTTGCCAAATCACCCCTAGGTTTGGTTCTGGCTTTGGTTTTGGATTCACGGCCAAAATTCATTCAGCATAAAATGTGGCCTGTACCTTCATTTTAAAGTATAATATAAAGGAAAACAGGTTAAGTTCTGTAGAAAAACAGTTTAATCGCATGGCAGCTAGCATTATGCATTATTTTGAGCCAGTGCATAAGTTGAAGAAGCACATACTGTAGTTTCGTTAGCTTGCAGTACAAATTCCTAGCAATAAATGACAGGAGACGAGACACATTGAATACAGGGACATGGGCTGAGGCAATGTAACAGTTGAGTATAGCGGTATAGCCTGGCAGTATAGCCTAGAGGTTCGAGTAACAAGCTATGACTGATCTTGATCCAGCACACCTGGATTTAATTTACCACACTCTCCACTTGCATACTGTGTGACTCTGAGCAAGTCACTACTTAATCACCCTAGTGCTCCTGGGTCACCCCCGAAAACAGATAACTTTTGCTTAGTGGACTTTACCTGGTTATCAAAGAATAACACACACACACACACACACATCCACTGGCTACCTTGTTTAGTCTGTTATGCAAGGTGTGCACTGCTAACAAAAGTGATTTAGTGCCTGAAGGTGGGTAACAGGAAAGGAGGATGCAGTAAATGACATGTGATGGTCTGAGAGGAGACTTTTTTTTTTAAAAAGGTGAGCATGCACACACAGAATATAGTGGACCTCCACCACCCTTTTAAACTGATTTTTTTTTTTGATAAGCCAACTTTGTTGTTTGTATTGCCAGCAATGGGCACCCACAGTTTTGACACTTTCTTTTACTCAGTTAGGATGTGCATGCATGCTACAAATTTTTTTTTGTAGTACAACACCATGAAAGTCAGATGGAAGTAGCATTGTGATTGAGAAAGGGAATACCCACTTTTATGTAGTGTTTTGGCCCTGGGTTCCGACTCATAATGGAAGGTTTTTCTTATTCTTTTGCCTTCCATGGGATTTGTTTCTTGGAAGGGAACATGGCTTTTTTGTGATCAGCAGATGCAGCACTTCTAGTTGGAGTTTCTGTTGTAATTTTGAGAGCAACTTTATTAATGAGCAGTTTTTTTTATAATAGTTGAGGTCTACACTACCAAATCGAAGAAGATCTGGCAAACTGGTTTTGAAACATGGATCCAACATTGTTGCTATCACATAATGAGTAGATTCCAAAATCATGGCAATCCTGTGGTCCGTTTCCAAAGACAAAGACAGTTTTTCAGCAAGAGTGACACTTGTGCTTGCACCTTGGTCTTCAAATGTTTCTTGGAATCTTTCCAGTCTCTGCAAGAGAAGACGTATTAATGGAATGACTTGACTTATAGTTGTGCTGTCAGCACTCACTTCACGGGTGGCTTCTTGAAATGGCTGTAGCAACTGACATAAATATGATATAAGATTCCACTGCCCAGAGGTGAGTGTAACACCCCTGTCCCTACTGCATGGTCCATGGTATACTGGTACACTGCTTTCTGTTGCTTTTGGCGCCTCTGTAACACGCAAAAGGTGGAGTTCCACCTAGTGGCAACTTCTCCCTTTACCTGGTGAACTGCTAAGTTATTCTGTTTTTGCAGTTCCCACAAAATTGTATAAGCTTTTGCAGAGAGCGTAGAATGACCACATATCCTACACACAAAATGTAAGAACAAAAACAAGACGCTGCATCAGCAAGTTGTCTGAAAACAAAACAAAAAGGTAATATTAAATGCATGCTGAAAAAAAAAAAAATAGAGTTAAAATCGATGTTTCAACCTTGGGTCTTCTTCAAGAAATATCTAAAAGAGAAATAAGCAAAGTTAGTGTAGAGGGGAGGGAAAATAAGGGAAACCTATATGAGGGGAAAGAAAAAGGGGGGGTTTCTGGGAAAACAAGTGATAAATGACAAGATAAAAAGAGAATCTGGAAAACAAAAAAGGGGATGATGGGAATGACAAGGCATAATAGTAGAGAACGAGCTAGAGAAGTCCCCAGGTGGGGCCTAATTAACAGGGCCTAGTAAGAAGACTGAAAGGTGACAAATGTGGGAGAAAGAGACAGAGGTGGAGGCATATGGGGAAAATGGAAATAGATGTGCACAGATACAAACAGACGGTAGGGGGAAACAAGGGGTGGCTGAAAGATGTTAGTAGAAAATAAGTCAATCATTTAAACCAGAAGGCTGCTGTGGGAGCCAATGCAGATGATCAGCTTGGCTTCCATGTTTTTTCTTTGGTCAGCATCCTGGAAACCTTGCTGAAAGACACAAACTGAAAGATCATTGACACTGTGATCCCTGGAGGTAAAGTTGGATACAATGTTCCCTGAATCGGTCAGCCAAGTGTCTGCCAGTTTCTCTGATGTAAACAGCTGCATACTTCCTGCAAAGAATACAATATACCACATTAGTGGAGGTGCATGAGAACTCTTGGTTATGTGAAAAACACATGTGGAACCCTGAATTTCAGTCATAGTAGAAATACATTTGCAGGTATAGCAGCGAGTTCTGTTGCAAGGTTTGGTACCTGGTAGAAAGGAATTGTTAGGAATAGGTAGGCTGATTCTTACCAGGAGATTCCACAGGTTGGGTGGTCGGCAGTAGTATGCCATAGGTGGTTCTGTAAAGCAAGCACCAATATTAGGGTCAGTTTGCAAAATCAGGAAGTTACTAGTGATGATCCTGTGAAGAGAAGATGCACTGTGCGGAAGGGAAGCACTAGCAGAATGTGTTGTTGTATGACAGTATCCTTCCTTTGGGGGACAAGTTTCCTTGAATGCCACTGTTATGTATAAACTACCATTATTTTATGAGCAACCCTTACCTCCTCTTTCCCTCTAGCACTTATCTACTATACCCCCTCCCTCATTACTTCCTTCCTCTCTACTATTTACCCTTTTCTGCCCCTTTCTTACTACTCTCTCTTACCGCTTACCAGTACCTTGCAACTCCTAGCCTTATGCAGGCACACCTTTTTATGTACTATCAATGATGGATGCTTACTGTCATATGCATTGCTTGTACAATAATTTTTATGACATGTCTGTATAGTTTCTTCACTGTTTTTATTGCCTGTATATTTTGTTGTATTGTTGTTCTCCTTGATCCTGTGTACGTGTCCTCCCAGGACCACCTTGTAAATGAGTTCTTCTCAATGGTATATTTCCTGGTAAAATAAAAATTGAATTGAATTTAAAAAAAAAAGGTTCCTGGGCTTGTGATTGACCCGGGAGAGTGCTCTGCCCACTGTGCTTTTAGGGTATCCCCTGTTAATAAAAAAAACAATGCATTATTTTGGCCTGTTCAGCAAAATCATCATCTTCACTGCATAGCCTGTGAAGTCTAAAGCACTATGAATATGGCAGGCCATTCTTAACATGTTGGGATGGAAAGAGCCGTGGAGTTCAATGTGTGGTACACAGCATAGTGCTTGTGTATACTTATGAGTTTGGAAGTTTCGTGCTTGAGGTTTATGAACTTAGATTTTGGCCTGTCTCTGTTTCCCACCCTCGGTAGAAATGCTAGGTAGGTATAGGAATAAAGGTCCAAAAAGATTATGAACATTTTGATTACCTCCTCCAGCTCTGGAGAACATGGTCAGTAGCATGCAGGAGAGGAAAACCCCCCATGGCGGAAACCTCTGAGGACCAATGGCTACTGACCTGCCCATCCTTTGGGCATACTAAGAGGAGATAATCCTAAATGTGGGCTAAAGTTTTGGTTCTGGTTGTGTCCAAAAGTTTAAATCCCAATCTTGCTGGTCGATGAGTCATGCCCTCTGAATCTTCACAGTGAGTGGAAAGTCAATACTGAAGTATGAGGATTCTGGAAGATGAAGGCGAGACTGATTTGAATGGATGTCAAGATGAGGGAAGATGGTTAATCCATGTCCAGGGTTTCTGTATAGGAATGGAGAACTGGAAAATGAACACAAAGATAAATCCAGGGAGCTAAGTCTAGGAGGCAGTATAGCGCAGTGGTTTAAGGCTCTGAGCTGCAAACCTGGAGACCTGGGTTTGAATCTCACAGCCCCCACTTGCATACTGAGTGACCCTGAGCAAGTCACCTAACTTCCTTGTGCTCCCAGGTCGCACCTGTAAATAAACTTCAACTAGTGTGTCTCTTCTGGTTAAAAAAAAAAAAGGGATGGTTTTGTTACTTAGACGCCATTTCCTGGTCTGAGCGACTGGGGACAAGACCACTCACAAAAGTCAAAGAGAAGAATCCTTCATAAAGGCCTTGAGATGGTGTTAACTGAGACCTCTACGTAGGTCAAGGCATGGACGCGAGATAGGTTGCTAGGTACATTATTGTAGAAGGCAGGAACAGCAGGTAGAGGAGCAGGAGCATCTGATGAAGCCATTGAAATTTAGGGAAGAGACATGTGATGTTGGAGGTGCCATGACACAATAGAGTGAGATTAAACAGGAGCTCTCTGACGGCAGTCCGATAAGATAAACAGCAGTGATGAAAATCCAGTGATCCGTTAACACTAGGAAGCTAAATGTGGACCCCATGTGGGCTGAGTGAGGAAGCTTTGATCGAAGAACCCCCCATGCAGGTCATTGATGGACGTCCTTCCCGCAGGACCCGAGAAAAAAGTACAAGATGTCCATGAAAGTCCAGAAGCTGGGGATCCAGATGCAGAATGGAGGAAGTGGTGAGGACAAGCCCTCACGCAGGTAGTCTGATTGTAAACTAGGTTCAAGGCTCGCATAGGGAAAACAAAGTGGGTTTTGGAGAATGATGAAGCAATTATGAAGAAAGTCAACACTGATGTCCAGTATTGCATGTCCTTGAAGAAGTAGAATTCGATCAGTCATCAGAGTTCCTGGGAGCAGAAATGGCAGGTATGATTTTGTATGACAAGGCAGGACATGGGAGTCGCTCAAAAGGTAGTAGCAAGAAGGAAGAAAAGGACTTCAGAGCGGTCGAGCTAGGATTCCAGGCCTCTTGAGGAAGGACCAGAAATGGTGGTCCCCCCCTCCACAGGTCCACTAGAGGATGACTTGGGAATATTGGAGCCGGAAGCTAGGTCCCCACGTAGGCCGAGTTGAACCGGCAGGACCCCTACTCAGGGTCACTAGAGAAAAGGAGTTGAATAATGGAATTGCAAGTCAGGCTCCTGTGTAAACTGGCTAGAAGGCGAGACCCTCATGCGGAGTCATGAGAGGAAGATGCAGAATATACATATGTAGTTTACTCAGCCAGTGGACTGGTCACCAAGGTTGTAGACATTGAAGAGACAGTGATATCACATGCTCTGAGAAGATCGGAAAGCAGTGCTCGGACATGGGATATTCTCCAGGAAGTCATATAGGGAGCAGATAGATATACCATGTACAAATGTTCAGGGTCTAAGTGACTGAAGAGGCTTGCCTGACATTGTCGTGAGTCTGCCGTGGAAGTGGGGTACCACTAATTGCCTCGATAGGACAGTACCTAAATGTCCTAGGATCTGCAAGGAAATGAGCTGTACTCTATGGAGATGTCCTGCATAGGAAACTTGAATTTGCACTGGAACAGGAATGAAGTTGGTATGTACCTGCTTTGGAGCGAGGTCCGGTGTGGGCCAGGCTAGACCAACGAGACTTCCGTGGAAGTCCACTAGAGGAAAGTGTATGAAGTGATTGAGTAGTGAGCTAGGCCCCTACGTGGGCTAGCTGGAGTAGCGAGACCCCCGTGCAGGGCTGCCAGAGGAAGGAGTAAAATTGAGTGAGTCAAGCTAGGCCCTCACATGGGTTAGCTGGATCGGCAGAACACCCATGCAGGTCTGCCAGAGGAAGGAGTAAAACTGAGTGAGTCGAGCTATGCCCCTACATGGGCTAGCTGGACTGGTGAGACTCCATGTAGGTCTGCCCAAGGAAGGAGTAGAATTAATTGAGTCGGGCTAGGCCCCCACTCAGGCTGGTTAGACCAGCAGGACCCCCACACAGGTCTGCCTGAGAAAGGACTAAAATTGAATGAATCAAGCTAGGCCCTCACATGGGCTAATTGGATCAGCGGGACTCCCACGTAGGTCCATCTGAGGGAGCAGGTTCCCAAAAGGGAAGTTCAGTGGAGCACTATAACATGCAGCATGAAGTATTGGAGTGCAAGAAAGGGAGCCCAGTTGAGAAAAGTGGGACCGACAAGCGCCAGAGCAGGATGCAGCGCTCACAGGATAAATCAGTGTAGTCCCTGGAACTCTGGGGCAATGGTGCCCTACTTCTTTGTATAGTACATTGTTTGCTATGGGAGCCAGATGCCTCTGTGTTCCAGTATAATCATTGCAAGTCAGTGTAAACAACTCCCTTCTAAATGGCTCAAATTCCACAAAAATACATGAATCCAGGAAGATATGGAAGCCCTGAGGACGGTGCTTATTCAGTAATGATCAATGTAGAAACACTCCAAATATACATGGAATTAATGGCAGCAAGTGGAGCCACTAGGGGAATAGACACCCCCTGATACAGTGGTGATGAGATCGAAGTTTGCCAGCTCCTTGTATATCATGGTCGGGGACTGCAGGTGAAGCTGATTTTTTTCTAAGAGTGGAAGCCACAAGAAGCAATGCTGGCTGCCAGAAAAGCTGTACAGTAGCCTGAGACAGGGTACAGAGCGGCAGCTCCGAAAGGAGAGAGGAGGCAGTGCAATTTGGGGGCCTGAAAGGGAAAAAAAGACAGAAAAGGAACAAAACCTATGAAAGGAAAGCTGCAACGTGGACAACTGGGAGAGAGCGGAGGACAGAAAGAGGACAGGAGGGATCACAGGCGGAGGCACAAAGGAGCAACCCGAGGGACAAAGAAGCAGCAGAAGCAGGAGATACAAGTGGACAGGGTAGGTGAACTGCTGATGGCACACCACAGGAGTGGGGGGACAAAGCTGAGGATCAAATGCAATGGAAGGGGGAGGAATAGAAACAAGCCACAAGCAGTAACAGAAACCAGGAAGGGGAGAGGCAAGCAGAAGCAGGCTGGGGAGTGGCTACGAAAAACAGAGGGACTGAAGCAAGTGAACAAGGAGAAGGAGATGGAGATGGGGGGACAATAGACACAGAGAAGCCCCCAAAGTGGTGTGGAGGAGGTGCAGCAATGATAAAAAAAGAAGAGGGGGAGAGAGAAGGGTGGGGGAAGAAAGGAGGCCCAGCCAACAGCCATGCAGGAGCTCAGAGCAGCAATTAACTTCCAGTTGTCAAAACACTCAAATATGAGCAGCAGAAGTGCTGCTATTTAAGTAGCGGATGTGGGAGGAGCTATCCCCCCATTGAACCTCAGGCTTTAGCCTTCCCAGAGGAAACTGTGCGAGTCAGTGGGTTTGTAATAATAAACTGATATCTTCAGACAAGTGTTCTGCACCGACAGTTTGATATCCAGAAAGGGCAGTGTAGAGTAGGTTACTTCAACAGTGTTCTGAAGGGAAGGATGGACTGTGGTAAACTTGTCTAAGAAGACTTGGTGGGACTCACTGGAGCAGGAGGTGGCCACCACAAAGTTGTCTATGTAGCGTTTGTAGAGTTTAGATATAGTCCCTGTGAAGGAGAAAAAAAAAATGTTCCTCCACCCAACCAACAAACAGATTGGCAAAGTTGGGACCCATCTTGGTACCCCTGGCAACTCCGCTGACCTGCTGAAAAAACATTAAAAGAAAAGGCATTGAGTTTGAGAACAAGTTTTTCCAAATGTATTAGTGTGTGTGGGAGGCTGCTGAACTTCCAACTTATTCAAAAAATGCCGCAGAGTTGTCAGGCCATCATTGTGGGGGATCACTGTGTAAAGAGATTTGATGTCCATAGTGAAGGTGAGCCAGTGGGAGCCACTGAATCTGAACCTGTCAAATAACTGAAGAACATGGTTAGTGTCTTCAACGTAGGAGGGCAGTGATTCAATGAATGGTCTCATGAGGCTGTCCAAAAATGCAGAGATGTGGGATGTGGGGCAAGAGCAGGCAGACACAATAGGATGTCCAGGGTTATGTTTTGTGGATTTTGGGAAGGAGATAAAACCTGGATGCCTGAAAATGCTGAACTATGAGTCTCTTGGCAGAAGCAGGGAGCTCTTTGTTTTCAATAGTAGAGGTGATGGTGGTGGCAACTTACTTGCAGCACCCGGCATATTCTGAACACTTCTGTCTTCACTAAGGAAGTCCTGTACCACTATACTGAGCATATGTGCAAAACATGGTAAATGCAGAAACCCCCATCCTTTAATGCTTTCACAATGTTAAGTCCCATGCCTGTGGCCACAAATCCTGGGGAAAGGCCATTGGGGAAAAGCCATTCTGAGAACCGTTTCTTTAGCTCCTGTAAGATGGACACCCCAGTGTGATTTTCTTTGTCAAAGCTTGCAATACAGAGGGCAGCCTGTGTGTGAGGATTTTGTTAGTTCCGGCTGGTGGTGCCAGAGGATGTTGCAGAGGAAAATGTTACCCAGTGGGTGTTGACAGTCATGTAGTCTACTGTTTGACCACTTCTCCACATATCTGTTGTTATATGTACTTCTTCAGCAGCCGATGACTGCAAGGCACCGTTTACCTCCTGGTGCAGTTCCCTACAAAGATTTCAAAAGCCTGCTGCATTATTAACTGTTTCTGAGGTGCAACTGGCACACTAAAACAGGCTGGAGGAGACAGAATAGAATGCATTCTGTTGTCAGTTGTGGAGCTTTCTGATTCTGATAAAGACTTACCAGATTAAGGGGGTGATGCAGTCAAAGTCCTGCTCGGCGTCTGAGGGGTTTGTTGTATATAGAAAAAAGTAGCTGTACCACCAGTGAGAGCACCAGTGTTAACCTATACATCCTTTGCCATGTCATCTTGTGAATTATTCCTGGCCCACTGAAGTGGATGTATCTGCTGTGTCTTATTAAGGGTAATGTGCCAAGGTTGTGTGCCTGTCTTCCTCTGCTGAAAGAGGCCTTACATAAGCAGCATATTGCATGCATACTGTTCTTTGGGTCAAGGTGACAAAAACTCCAAACAGAAGAGGATGTCTTTTTCATTTTTGTCCTGGCATTGCAACTTCTGAATCATCACCCGGCATGTCTATGTTAATTGCTATATTTTGATTATTTTCCTCAATGTCCTCATTGGATGATCAGGAGTGAGGCCTGCCCTCAGCAGAGGAGACAGGCAAGCCAGGTATAACTTTCTTTTCACTGGCCCCTAATGACCTTTCCTCTGATGAAATTTCCCCAGGTTTTTTGGTCTGGCATCACACAGGTCCCTCTGGCTCTGAGCCCTCATCATCAGAGTCCCCATAATGCACTGCCTCTCTTTCAGGAATGAGCACGCTGCCACTGCTATCCACATAGTCTGACTCTGAGGAATGAGAAATGGAAGTGTAAGCCCCCCAATAAAGACTTACCTGCTGTGGGACTCCTTGCAAATTGCTCCTGGTTTGTGGGTGCTGGCGGGAGTTGCGCCCGGCGACCTCCCGGGCTGGCAATGCTGCTCTGTCTCGGATGCCTGACCCCATCAGGGCTACGGCAAGGCTGGGGTGGGTCCTCCTGCCACAGGGAGGAGAGTCACATGGTCCTGGGTCCAGCGAGGTGCTGGATCAGGGACTCGGGGCCACGCAAACAACAAAAACAAAACAAATGGATTAGGGGATGAAGATGGCAGTCCTGCACATGCTGCACATGTGTGAGGACTGCCACTTAATTTTAAAGGAGCCCGGCTCCTCTCCTCCCCTTGGCCATCCGGCCAGACAAAACAGAGAGTTTCCCCAGCCCGTAAGTGAGCAGAGGGTCGGAGAAGGGGCACCTGGTGACCGGACAAGCTCCGGTCACGGGATAGAGACCTTTTAGCCTGGCCAGCGGGCTAAATCACCCAGGAGATCCCCAGATCCTCCAGGCTGGGGACAAGAAAGAAAGATGGTGGCCCCCATGTATCCTAGGTGACCTCGGGCTGCTGGGACATTTCTCGAAGGCAGCATGGAGGTCACATGGGGGCTGTCAGCCAATGGGAAAGGGACTGGGGCTAGGGGTTTAAAAGGGAGAGTGGCACAAATTTTGAGGAGAGAGAAGAAAGGAGAGCAAGCTGGGAGGAGGGGGAAAGAGAGCCAGGAGAGGAGAAACCATAAGCCCCACCCGAGAAATCCAAATGACTAAGGCTGCCTGCCAGGTAGAGGCTCTCTGGCTTCACCTCTCTCCCCCCTCTCTTTCCAGCAATTGAACCAAGGGAAGGAGCAGGAGGAAGGCTGCAGCTGCAGCAGTGCAGGAAAGGCCGAAGGGTTTTTTCCCTGAGGGCACTGGGGCTGACTGCTTGGACTGGAAGGCCCAGCGATCATCAGCTTTGGGCCTCGGAGACACTGCCTAACAGGGGTCAGAGTTTTCTGCCAGGTGAGAATCTTGGGGAGCAGGACTAGGGCAGCAAAGGTCCTCCCCAAGGGGGATTGAGCTACTGTGCCCCCACCCAGTGTTGAGACCTGTGCAGAGGGAAGAAGGACGAACAGGTCTGCCTGGTGAAATCCGTATACAAAGGCCTTCAGGTGAAGCTGGAAAGGCCAGGTAGGTGAAGAACAGTGCCTCACTCTCGTGGACTGCAGCACTGTGGACAGCAAGTGTCTTCACCCTCTAAGGTCACCGTGAGTACCCTGAGCTGCAGCTCTGGGGAGACTATTGTTGCATCTGCCAGGAGGGTCAGAGGAGAGTTTCCCCCCCCACCAGACTTATCTCTTTTGAACTCATGTGGTTGTGCAAGGGCCCCAGTGGGAGACAGCAGGTCTGCAGACTTGGAGCGGTGAGGTACCCACCATCTTGGAGTGTTCTAGGTGCAACCAGGGGAGGGTGGAGAGATCCAACAGGGTGTGTGTGTTTTCATTTTGTGGAGGATCAAGGTGATAGCCCTCACCTCCACTGTATTATAAGTGCATTAAATAAACAGGGATTATTGCGGGTCACCTACCCCTATGTGTTTCTATTACCATTATTGTGGGGAGGGAGTGTGGATATAACTGGGCCAGAGGGGGCAGTCATCAGGGGTATCTATTATTGTTCCTGGGGTGGTGTTAACCTGTTTCTCATACAGGAGGCAGCACTGTGGCCCCGGGTGGAGGCACTAAGGCACCGTAGGAAATCCAGTCAGGATTCAGGCCCAGCCCTTGGGGGAGGAACGATGAGGACCCCCGAGGACACCAGGGCAGCCCAGGTGAGTGTGAGCAAAAAGGTGGCTGTTACAGAAGCATCTTGAGAAAGTGGCACAAAGTATGCATGTGTGCTTATTCTTTCCTTTCCACAACGTGTAGTGCCTGCAACTGCCTTTATTTTTTTAAATAACTGTGCTTTTGGCAAATCTACTTTTCTTAGTTGCTGGTTCAGCACCCGAGCTTTCTTGCTGCCTTTTACTTGGCCTGTATTTGTTAACTGGGTATCACCAGAAGCAGCAGCAGACAAACATGATGGGATCTCAGAAGACAAAGAGTCAGAGCATGAGGAAGCTTCAATCGGTAAAGAAGAGGATGCACCTACTGCAGTAGAAGAAGCACTTTTTATGTTTGCTTGCACACATGTGCAAGAAACATAGTGCCACCATATGAGTTTTCGTAGGTGTGGCACCCCAGCTTTCAATGCCCTGATCCTTTTTGCAGATGTGGCTGTACCGCACCAATGAATGTCCGAGCTGTCTATGACAACAGTTCAGATGCAGTGGCATACAGTTGAAAGAGAACAATTGCTACAATCAGTGGCGGTAATGTGTAGGCAATTTACATACTGCCGTACCATCAGCAGTATGCAAATTGCCTACACATCAGCACTGCTGATTGTAGCGGTCGTTTTCTTTCAACTGTACACTACTACATCTCCCGTCGGCATGATGTGCCCCCCCATTTGTTGTGTGCCGAGGGGGTGCCCAATTCCCCTCAGCTCATGCACACTCCTCCCCCAAGCACACTGTATGTCCGATGGGGTGCCCAATCCCCGTCGGCTCCAGTGCCTCCCAAAAAACAAACTTCCAGGTGCTACGCTGGGAGCCCAACCCAGTGTGGCAAAGTCCTGTGTAGTCTTTGTAAAAACCCTGAAACAAAAGAAAAGGTCCCTTGTTGACTCTTCTTGCCCCTCCCCAACCCGAGGCCCACCCTCTCCTCAGTTAACCACCTCCCACACCCCCTCACCCCATACTTACTTCCAGAGGTGATGATCTTCGGTGGACCAGGAACACAACTGCACTCTTCAAAGCCGACCACAAACTGAAGAAATGCAGGTAAGCTTTATAATGGCATAAATGTTATTTTTCAACTTTGGTGCATATCTCAGTCATTTTTTTTTTTTTTTTTGCATTAAATTTTCAACATGGGGTTCTTGGGACCCCATCTCATGAATTCAGTGACTGTCATCTGGCTATACAGTCCCAAAAGGTGATTTCACGTCACTATGCGGAATCATCTTTCAGGACCAATTAACAAAATGACAGTGTCACTGTTCATGAGTTGGGCTCTCAAAAAGCCTATGTTGCAAATTTGGTGAAAAAAATTCCCCAAAATGACTGTGTTATGAGAATGCGTTGCGCAGTTTCCATGCACACTCGCAAGTTCGCGAATTTGTAATATTTTCACTCCAGATTTTCAACACTGCCATTTTTTCACACCTTCTTATGAACAGTACAGCTGCCATTTTTCACATCCCGGATGAAATGTGTTTTCGCAATTCCGGCGCAGAATAGCACGGTCGCTGTGGGAAATCAGTGTTCAGGACAGATTAAGAAAATCACAGTGACACTGTTCATGAGCAGAGGTCCTAAAATGCCTCTGCTGAAAATTTAGTGACAAAAGTCCATAAAATGACTGTTATATGCGTGTGCATTGCGCAGTTTCTACGCACCCTCCTAACTTCACGAATCTGTAATATTTTCACTCCAGATTTTCAACATTGGCAATTTTCCACACATCCTTATAAACAGTACAGCTGTCATTTTTCACATCCTGGCCGAAATGTGTTTTCACACTTCCAGTGCAGAATAACGCGGTAGCTGTGGGAAATCAGTGTTCGGGACAGATTAAGAAAATCACAGTGACACTGTTCGTGAGCGGAGGTCCCAAAATGCCTATATTGAAAATCTGGTGCAAAAAATCCCCAAAATAATTGTGTTGTGGGTGGGCATTGTGCAATTTCTATGCACGCTTGTGGCTGCACCAGTTTTTTTTTTTAGATTTTCACTCCAGATTTTCAACAGTACCATTTTTTTACATCTCTTCATGAACAGTACAGCTGTCATTTTTCACACTGTGTTCAAAATGTGTTTTTGCACCTGTGACACCAAATGGCACAGTCACTGTGCAAAATCCCCTTTCGGCTAACAAACTGATATTGTCACAGTTCATGCGGTGGGGTCACAAAAAGCGTTAGGGTTTCCAACCATAACGCCCTACTCTGTAGGGGCTGACAGGCATCAGGGGTGTAACTTGAGATTGTCGACAGTAATGCTCATGCCATTCCACCCCCACCCCCACCCTGCAGCCAGTGACAGGCATTGAGGTGCACCTTGGACTCTTTGGCCCCAGAGTTCACCCTATTCTCCTATACTGCACCCTTTTCAGCATATTTCATTATGAAATGAGGTGAGTGTAAAGCCCGAACACCCCAAGGTACACCTCAACACTTGTCAGTGTCTGCAGGGTAGGGTGAGGTGAAATGTCATGATCGTTATGGGCGACGACCCAAAGGCACACCCCAGTGCCTGTCCATCTCTGCAGGGTGGGGGTGGAGTTATCGTCAGTTCAATATATCACTGCCATTTCTATACTGCATCTGTCTAACTCCTGTACTTCCACTGCTAATGCCAGCAAGCAAACATTCGGCATTGACAAATGCTTGTTGGTTTTGTGATTTTTTTTTTCTTCTCAATTGCTGTATTTGTCTTGGAAATTTGATTCACAGGCCTACTCCCTTCCATCATTATTTAATAGCAGTTTGCATTCACTGATGAAGCCAGCTCCCTTCCAAGAAAAAAAAACAGTACCTAACCGTACTACCTTCCTCGATCACCTTGGGGAAATAGGTGTCAATGATGATGAATAGTTAGTGCACGTCTCAAGGCAAGGAATATGAACTGGTTAATTAGCAAGACTACAAGTTAGGGCTACTATGCAACTGTCAAGAGCTGCCTCCTCCCTCCACAATATTTTACACTTGACGCGAGCCTTTATTTGACAGGACTACACAAAAAAAATATGATCCCCCTATCCTGATTCATAGTTATGTGGGAAATGGCTGGTGACACTGTGCAGACAGAGGCTACTCAACTGCCAAGCTGCCCCTTCCCCAAAACGTTTCACACATGGCGAAAGCTTTTCATTGACAGAGCTACACACAACAAAAACACATGATCCTCCTTTCCCAACTAGTGCTTGTGTGGGAAATGGCAGGTGACACAGTGTAGACAGAAGATCTCAACTGCTGGGCTGCACCTTCCCTCCAAAATGTTTCACATGTGATGCAAGACTTTATTTGACAAGACTACACAACAGAAAAATATGGTACTCCCGTCCCTGTCCTGACTCCTGCTTGTGTGGGAAATGGCTGATGACACTGTGCAGACTGAGGCTACTTAACTGCCAGACTGCCCAAAATGTTTCACACATGACACAAGCCTTTATTTGACAAGACTACACAAAAAAAATGGTCCTCCTGTCCTGACTCCTGCTTATGTAGGCATTGAGATGCTTATACAGAAAGAACTGGAAGGGGACAGGATCAGTTGTTTTCCAGGACAATAGCTGCTGCTGTTGTTTTCACAGGGTTCTTGTGGATTTTACTTGGTAGGTTAGTTCTTTTCTTTCTTACTTCTAAGGGGCTAGCAGGGTATTGTTTTGGGTGCTGTTGGATGTTTGTAAACTGATTTGGTGGCTGTAAGTGGGGCTCATTTTGTGGATGTTTCACTGTGTAACAGGCTGCGCTGGTAGAGGCCTATTTCTTCTGATTTAAACCTATTTGGTGGGATTTGCTTGGGCCTGGTTCTTTGGCTGCTGGGCTTGGAGGAGACACAGGGCTGATACACTGTCTCTCGAGTCAGGTGTCTGCCCAATACCTGCCCTCCCCACCCCTCCCTCCTAGAAGTCTGCAAATTTATGGGGAACACGTGCCTGCAATTGGAGGAAAAGGCTGCAGGTGCAGCTCATGTAAGTTCTAGCCACTGGGGTAGGATTTAAAGGCTGGGGAGAGGGATTGGGAGGTTGTTCATTTCCCTTATAAGTTTAATGTGTTGTACTGCACCTAGTAACAGGGTTACTGGTGTACAGTGGGACTGTCTCTAAGATTAGTGGGTGACCTGGTTAGGCAGTAGGGGTATCTTGGACTAGGGGGGAACCTGGTGGCTCACCCAAGGAAACCTATTTGGAAGGGGATGGAACTACACATCATTAGGTGATGGAACCACACATCATTAGGGCCAGCGTCTTTGGGAGGGTGGTGGGGTGCACAGGGTGTGGAGCAGCCATGATACTGGACTGGGCTTGGAAGTTCGGTGGTTGCCCAGTGTGCTACCAGCTAGCACAGCTTAGGGAGGAGGTTGCTGATTAGGAGAAAGCTGGGGAAGGGGTGGTATGGTTGGGAAGGGGTGGGAATCTCCCCACAGGGTTGCACCAAGCACTGGGTGGAGGCATAGGGAAAGGAGTGCAGGAGAATACTCAGGGGTCACATAGGGAACCTAGCAGAGGGGTCCAAAGGACACTACCAAGGAAGCAGGCAGGTAACTGGGGCCCCACAAAGGGGGACGAGGGACAACATTCTCAGGAAGTAGGCAGATGGCCAGGGCTGGACAGAAGGAAGCAAGGTGGGAGGTGGATCAGACCTACACTCAGTAACCGTTTCAATTCTCTTCTTCTGCTCAGGATGAGGGGTGATGTAGCCACGACAGGGGTGGTTAGAGATGGAAGGGAGTGAGTGGGGAGGCAGGAGGCAAGGGCCAGATAGCAGGAAGAACAGGGGACTGGAATGCAGGAGAATGGGGGAGCAGTGAATCAGAGCAGGAGGGGCAGGGGAAGAGGGAGGAAAGCGCAGGAGAAGGACCAGTTGGGAGGAAAGGTAAAGGAGAAGGACCAGAAGTACAGGAGGATTCAGTAAAGGGAGCTGAGGGTTTAGGCCAGGGAGCAGACTAGCAAGGAGGAACTAAATGGAGATAGGAAGGAAGGAGGATGAGCCAGGCTAGTTTAGCAGATGGGGAGAAGGACCAGTTGGGCGAGCAGTGAGGGGGGAATTAGCAAGGAACAGAAGGATACTCAGGAGGAGGAGAGGCATAGGATTGGAGGGGTGGCCATGGTAAATAAGGAGGGGTGGCATGTGGCACCCAGATAGGGGGAGGAACATGGAGCCAGCTGGGTGGAGGGGCCTGTAGAAAGGATGAGGGACATGGAAGGGGGGAAATGGAGGAAAAGGAGTGATCAGAGTGCTCCTGCTGGGGGATTCTATGATCAGGGGTATCAAATGGGATAGGAAGGGAGAAGCCTGGCCAGTTAGAACAAAGATGCTTCCCTGGACTAACGGTGCACAGGGCTAAACTGTATATCAGCTGGCAAAGGATTGTGGGGTTCCCCAGACATACTGGTCCACCTGGGTACAAATGACATTGAGGGAAATAGCAAGCTAGAGATACAGGCAAGATTCAGGAGCTCGCCAGGGTCTGTCATGACATAGGATGCACAGTTTCCTTCTCAGAAATCCTGCCAGTGCCAAGGGCTAGTGGGGAACACAAAAGGAAAATTAGGGAGATAAACCAGTGGCTCAGGGAGTGGTGTGAGGCCAGAGGGTATGGGTTGATGGGGGATTGGGGGGAGACCTGGGAGGATAAGGAGCTGTATGCTAGAGATAGACTACATCTCAATTTGGAGGAGGGAATCCTTAGTTGAAAATAGAGGGTTCATTGGTAAAGTGGGGTTTAAACTTGGAAGGGGTGTGGGATGGGAGAAAAGGCTGTCAAGGGGTGCACGATAAAGAGACTCTGTCTCCACCCCTGGGGACCCAGGAGGATTGCAGGAAAGGTCAACTGGCAAAGTGCAGACCAGGGAAAACAGAATCCCCATGGGAACACGGCAGGGAAATGGAACTATAGGAAAGGGTGGAAGGTAGTCCTGCTAAATGCCAGGAGCTTGGGCAACAAATGCCTGAGCTCCAGGCGATGTGCTAACTGAGGGAGCAGTGGATGTGGCAGCGCTCACTGAGACTTGGGCCACTGCAAGACATGACTGGGACCTGAACCTGGGAGGGATACACTATGTTCAGGAAGGACAGGGGAGGAAAGGGAGGAGGGGTAGCAATGATAGTCAAAACTGCATTGGCATAGGGGAGTAGAGGAGGCGGAGGGAACCGTGGAGGCGATTTGGGTCACCTGATAACAAGGGGGGCAAGAGAGTAAAATAGGAGTGTGTAGAGACCCCTGCCCTGGCAGAGGAGCTGGAGGACAGTCTGGTGGCAGATGTTAGGAGACACTGCAGACTGGGCAGAGGAACGGTGGTGGTGCTGGGGACTTAAACATGCCAGGAACAGACTGGGAGATATGACATCCTCTGTGACCAGGGAACAGAGGTTGTTGGATGTCTTTCAAGACGCTGCCTAACTCAGCAGGTGAGGGAACCGACCAGGAGGCACGGTACTGGATGGTCCTGGCAGACAGTGACCAGATTGGGGCCTGGAGGTAAGGGACCCATTGGACGGGAGTGACCATGCCAATGGACTGGTTCTGCCTGGACCTAGAGGGTAGAAGGTTGCACAAAGACGGAAGTAACCGACTCTGTGGGGGGCGGATTTAAGGAAATGGAAGGATCCTTAGGAAGCATTTGGATGGGATTGGGTCAGACATGGGACGCTGATAGTAGGTGGAAATCATCAGGAGAGGGTGCAGGATGCTACCAGCACCTGTGCAAGAGTAAGACGAAATGCGGTAGGGCCCAAAAACTGTTGGTGGACCAGGAGGTCCAGGAGGTGGTGCGGAAAGAAAGCAGCCTATAAGCAATTCAAGTGCTCAAGGAGTGAAAGGGATCGAGGGAGTACGAGCTGATGGCTAGAAGGGCCACTAGAGTGGTGAGGGCTGCAAGGCAAGGAAGGAGCAGAACCTGGCCAGGAAATTAGGAGAGGGAACAAGGGTTCTTTAGATACATTGGGGAATAACTGAAGGTGAAGGGGCAGATTAGCAGGATTAAATCAGGGAGAGATGGGCACAAGACCGGGGAGCAGGCTGAGGTACTAAATGAGTACTTCACTTCCAGTTTCACCAGGGAAAATGGGGTGCTGCATCATACATGGGAGAGACAGAGATACTGAGGAGGGGGACCCTTACGATCGGGAGGTCTGGGAAAAGGGAAGCATCACTGGCAGGTGGGGAGGCCACAGGGAGAAAGGGCACCGGAAGTGGAAATCACAGCAGAGAGAGAGAGTGAGGGAAGCCCCAGTCCCTTAAGACGGAGAAAGCACCGGGCCGGATAAATTACATCCCAGAGTGCTGAAGGAACTTGCAGATGTCCTGGCAAAACCCCTAGCACAGCTTTTCACCATCTCTCTGAGGACAGGGTGGGTGACCCAAGACTGGAAGGTGGCGCATCTAGTGCCTATCCACAAGGGGGGATCAAGGGAGGTGGCAGGGAACTACAGGCCTGTCAGCCTGACATCGGTGGTGGGCAAGGTGATGGAGGGCATTGCCAAGGAGAGGCTAGGAGGGGACCTGGATAAGTCAGGGTGCCTGGACGATAGACAGCATGGATTCATCCCAGGGATACATACATGATCCCCCCACTATTGCTTTGCCCTTTGTTTGGCAGCCAGCTTCTGTCTTCAGGAACAAGCCCCCCCACACACACACACACACTCACAGTCAGTCCCTGGCCCATGTCCTCCCGAGTCCTGATCCTCTAATTTTTTTTTTCTTTTACTTTCATAATGTGGGTGGTATGAATGGAGGAAGAAACTGGTTCATGGAGACCCATTGTTTCTCTTCCTTCCCTCCAGGTCACTCGCTCCCCCACTCCTCAGTCCCTGGCCCACATCCCTCCAGAGTCCCCACCTGATCCTTTCATTTTATTTTTAATTTTTTTAATGCTGTCTTTTTTTATTTTTTTCGAGTGCCAGAAGTAATGGTCCTATACCACATACTCTGACAACGGAGACCCTTCCCTTCTCGCTCAACTGCTCACGCGCTGGAGGACTGGGAGTTCCACTTTCCTTGGTGGCTCAACTCAAATGGCACTGAGGAGAGCTCTGCACCCAGCTGTACTCTGGTTCTGAACCACCAACTCACCATTTCTCTTCTGACCTATCACATGACAAGCAGGAGCTGAAAAACAAGAAAAAAAATGTCAGAGATCCGAGCCGATCTGAGTCAGCAAGGTTTGGCTTGAGTCTCATGGAAACTAAGACATATGTGTTTCAGATGGCTCAGTTTTGCCCCCGCAGGTTCAGCACACCTCTAGAAAAAATAGTTCCCCTATTTGTATAATGTATTGTTTAGTGTATTGTGGTTGGTCGACAGTAGAGGTCCCCCCAGCACACACATACAGTGTACAGGTTAGGTCCCCAGTTACACACACACACACACACACACACCTGCACATTGTACGTGTTTTGGTTTCTCCAGATCTTCTAAGGCTGTGTTAACAGAAACTGACAAGAGCGGTTTCAACAAGGAGCAAGCATGTCACACTTTAGCCACCGTAGTGAGTGTCTTTCCTTTTCAACAAGTCTTTCAACTGGAAGCTGCTGAGGAGGAGTTGCAGATCGTCTCGCTGAGGATGTATTTTAAATTTCAGGTCACAGGCTAGAAGAGCAATATAGCAGGAAGCCTCAGTCAATGTCCTGAAATAAATGTATTGCTCACAGTTCCATTTGGCAGTCAGCAGCTTGACACACCTAGTGTGAGTGAGAGGGAGACAGTGGGGAGAGAGGAACTACATATGGCACAGCAAAATAAGGCGCAAACAGCAGCTGAGACTGGGAGATAACAGACCAGATGAGTGCGCTTTTGTCTGCAACTTCAAACAAACATTAATAAGTTATTATTTAAGTCCCAGGGCACAGCAAGAAGCTGAGGGTTGCGATATTCTTTACAGGTTTCTGTAGTATGTTGGCGGTTTTGATCTTTCTGGTGGCATTTGGAATGGATTAATGGCTACTGGCTACTAAAAAGTGGGCTGCGAGTGCAACTGGCCAAAACAGTGCAGAAGTCAGCTACAGGGTTTGTTTTCATGCTGTTTTCTTTTATTGAACATCTAATAGATATATCACTATTTTGTGAAAAATGTGGGGATCTTTGATACATTGAGTGGTATTTTTGGTTTTCTCTGTTGGTGCCACCGCTCTCCCGCTGCAGCTGTTGTGGTTCCTTCAGATGCCAGCTGAGGAGCTATAGTGTAAGAGTGGTGGCACACATTGATTTCACCGTGTGCTGTTTTGGTTGGCATAAGTAGCACTAGTTGCCAGTATATGTCCTGATAAAGACATGGCAAATGGTACCTCTTAGCCAGTCAAAACACAGGAAATATTCTACCCATTTTTATAACATCTGTTAACTTCCATGGGCCAAGCTGCCTTCTTGTATCATTTTCCAAAGCTCTGGCCCTCTCTCCCCCTGTCTATCTGCCTTTGTGACTTCACGACCCCTTCCTGTAACTGTTGCAGATTTCTGATCCCTGTTCCCCTCTCCCCGTGTTGTTTATTTCTCCCTTGCCCCCTCTCTGACTGTGAGCAATGACCTATCTCCCCTGAGCAAATTGCGCCTAAATCAGTTAATCATAAATCTTTCGCTTTCCTCCTGCATGGGCTTTGTTAGCCCTTGCATCTTAGCAGTATGGGTTGTGGTACTTTTATCTGCTACTGTCTGGCATTACTTCGAGTTCTGTTTTACACTTCTACCCCAGTACTGTATTAAACTTGTACCTTCATTTTGCATTGTGGTCATCTTTATTGTGTGTTACACTGACTGTCTGTAATTTGTGACTGTGCATTGTTATGTATATTGATGTTTAGTTTACTGTATTTTTTATTGTATTGTATTTTTATTTATACTGCTCCTTACATTATGTACTTTCACTTGCACATCCTGGGCTTAATTTTCAAAAGAAGAACTATGACCCAAGATGCCTGCGCTAAATGGGTATGATGCATGTGGCACCTTGTATCATAGTTTGCAGCTATCCCAGTTTTCAAATGCCAGCTGTGGTAAAATCATGATGCCATGCAGAAAAGCCCCCCTGCACAACCCCTGCAACAAGAAATCCTGTGCACCAGGTCACAAGAGAGGTCGCACCATGGCAGGATGGCACCACCCCTTTGTTCCTATTCCAGAATCCCTGCTACTTGCAAGAGGGCTCTGCCTTTAGACCAGCCAGGAGGTGGTCTAGGGGGCCCTGCACCACTGCCTGGCAGGGCAGTGAGGAAGAGACCTGAAAGGAGGGGATCAGTGGCAGATATAGCCCTGATAGTGCCATAAGGGACAAGGAGGGCATAGCCACAGTGGGGGGGGGACATGAAGAGGTACCCAGCGGTGGTACCCTGGGGTTGGTACACAATAGATTAGGCCAGGTGAGGGGTCACAGCCGGACCAGCGTGAACTGGATCCTAGTACACAGCAGTCCTGGCACTGGCCCCACAGTCCCCTACATGTGACGGATGGCAGTTGATGCCACTTGCAGGGTGCATTTGGTGGCTGGGGACATGCCCTGGGCAATGGGACTGTCTCCTGGTACTGCAGCCCCAGTGTGGAGGCAGGCTGCTGCCCGCCCACTGTTTTGGGGACTGGTGTACCTATGGGGCAGGTGGCAGGCTGTGGGCAGTCAGGGCCAGGTTATGGTCCATCCCTGGCAATCCTCTCTACCCTGGCAAATCGGCTCACTGCACCTGCATATGGCACTATCTCCAGGTGCCACCCCTCTACCCCAACATTGCCCCATGCCCCCATCATTCCCTAGGGCACCCCCATGCTCCCTCTGCCCCTCTCCCTTCCTTGTTCGCATAATTCCCCCCTCCTTTGTGGCCTCTCTCGGGCTCTACCAGGTGGGGGGGGGTGATGGATCCCTTCATCAAACCCCACAGGTACACTACATTTGGAACAACCCTGTGGCTGCAGCAACTTCCAGGTCTATGGTGCAGGGACCCACATGTTTACAAAATATGGTGAAGGATCCCTGACATACCCAGGGTTTGCTGCAGCCATAGATCATCACAAATTGCAGTGATCTAAGGCATCATTGGAAATCGAGCCCCCCGTGTTTTATTCACCCATCACCCAAAAGATGAGCTGTTAAAAGCTCCGCATGTCTTTCCTGGTGCAACTTTTGAAATAAATAAATAAACATTGGACTCTGGCTCAGTGTCCCTGCAATCCAAGGAGCAAAGTAATGAGGTGCTAATGACCCCTTAGCACTTTGAATGGAATGGACTCATTTGTTTGGGTTTGTCTGGATATAGCACATTTGCACAACAGCACTAACAGTGTTTGGGACACGTTAACTGATACTTTGCACTTAGGCTTCCTGTTCTCTATACTGTGTCATAACCTTCATTGTCCAGCAGGGTGTTGTGCTTTGTGACTGCAGAAATTTGTCAGTGCCTTGCTTAGCACCACACTCTGGAGGTGAGTTCATACATGCTTTGCACACTCACAACGTACTCTGTGGTTGTACGAATATACTATGTATTGTTCATCATGCACAATAGTGCTAACAAAAGGGACTTTGTGTGATGCTAACCCCAACTTTTGAATATGGGTCTAATGTTTCCCCCTGCCCTGGTTTGGGCCTCTTACACTCCAAGGGTTTTGTTAGTTGAGCAGTGGTGATGATTTTAATCAATCAATCAAATCAAATCTTTATTTTACCAGGCAAAACACCTTGGAGTGAACTCATTTTCTTTTCTTGAAATATAAAGTTTTATTAGTTTTAACAACTATAGCAACTTCTAGTCAGTGAAATAGATACAATGACAAGAGCAGTTAGGAAAATGACAGTGAAATATAACAGTAGGTATTATATCAAAACCAAAACAGAAACAATGGCCAAACAGAAACAAAAGGAACAAAATCAAACCCTCCCCCCAACCCTCCACCGGAGTGTGCATAAAAGGAAAAGAGAAAGGCATTAATATCTTAATTAACAAACACAAGCTAGGGTAGTGAGTGAGTGAGTGATCACAGAACCACCAAAGACCCACCATCCTAGAAGGGCAAGAGTAGCTCTCCGGCCCCCTCTAGCTGCTGGAGGTCTGCCTCTGAGCAAGTAAGTGGTCTACTGAGAAATATAGGATATTCTTGTCTCAGAACAGGACAATCAGGAGCTTAAATGGCACACAGACAGAAAGTAAGGAGAGAGAGAGAAAAACAGAGGAAAGAGTAAGGATTGCAAACAGTTAAGGGGCCAGAAATAAGACATGATTGGAGTGGTGCAGTGCAGTGGCTGTGGAGCCGCAGTCTTCCGGGAGACGTTCTGGAAGATGCGGTGTTGTCCCATCTTCAGGCACCTCTCTGGGCTGAGGGAGGAGGTTGCTCATCTCCAGGCTGAGTTGGCCAGGATTTGTGGGACCTCCTCTCCATCCAGGGACCACCAGTGCCACTGCCGCTGCCTCAGATGTTGCCAAGAAAGAGGAGCCGTTGGACCACAGTGGGCCAGGGAGGGTGAGGGGCTGTGGAACAGAGGTGCATCCTCCAGTTGTACCTCCACACCTTATGCCATTCTGGCAAAGTGTGGTTCCTCTATGGAGGCACCCGTAGGAGACCAAGGAGGATGTTGGAACCTCCACAAAGGAGACCCACAGGAGGGTAACAGGGACCCTGCAGGAAGGAAACAACTCCTGGTGGGGACCCATTGTTAGGAAGGTAGAACTGGGGAGGAAGGGAGAGGAGGTAAGGTGCCTGCCTGGCGCATGTCTTGAGGGACAGGGAGCGAATCCTCAGCATTGCCAGAGCAGCTGCACAGGGAGGTAGTTGGATGTCATTGTCCACCTAGGGACAAATGACCTGGCTAAGAAAGGATTAGAGAAGTGCAGGAAGAGTTTGTGGAATTGGGGAGGGCCTTTAGTCAAGTAGCACGACGGTAACCTTCTCGGAGGTGCATCCCATCTATGGCATAGGAGAGGCTAGGGTGTTCCACACCATGGGATTCAATCAGTGGTTGAAAAACTGGTGTGGAGCTCAGGAATTTGGCTTCATTGGGGTCTGGGGGTCGACCTGGAGTGATGCAAGCCTATACTGGCATGATGGGCTGCATCTGTCCAGGAGGGGAACCAGGATCCTAGGTGATAGGTTTTAATGCTTCATTGGCAAGCATTTAAACTAGCCAAGGGGAGGCACTGGAAAGGAGCAGGGAAACCTAGCCCCCCAAATAATCACAGTAGTAAGGCGGCAAACACCAACATAGAGGTGTTGATAGGAGAAGGGCAGGGGTAAATGGAGAAAGTGACAAAGGCAAGAAGGACAGGGATGGGGCAAAAGGAGTAAGGCCATCAGGAAATGGAGGGTAATGAGTACCAATGCCGTAGTCTGGGCAACAAGCTCCCTGAACTGGTGGCCTTGATGGAAGAGGGATGCCTGGATATCGAAGAAGTCACAGAAACATGGTACACAGAGAACCATGACTGGGATGTTAACATACCAGGGTACATAACCTACAGAAGAGACAGGAAGGGAGAAGAGGGGAGGAGTAGCTTTCTATGTAAAGGAAGGATAAAAGCAACTGAACAAAAGAGTAAACAGGGAAGAGAGGAGGCACTGTGGGTCACCTTGGAGACTGGAAAGGGCACCACAATCTGTATGGGGTTGTGTACAGACCCCCATGTCAGGGGGAGGGAATGGGCAAGGATATGATAGAAGGCATTCTTAGAATGGCAGTGAAATGGGAGATACTATTGATGGGAGACCTGAATATGCCAGATGCTAACTGGAGCACATTTGCTGCAGCCACATCCAAGAGCAGGGCCATTCTTGATGCCCTACAGGTGGCAGGCCTCAGACAGCTAGTTTCGGAACCCACTCGTGAGGGAGCAATCTTAAACCTCATACTCTCAAACGGGGACAGTGAGAGGATCTCAGATCTAGAAGTGGGTTGCCATCTGGGGACAAGTGACCATCAAACAGTGTGGTTCACGTTAAACTCAGCTACAGAGTCAAGCCATACAAATGTGAGGGTACTGGACTTTAGGAGGGCAAGATAGGAGACTGCCTCAGAAAAGCACTAGCAAACAGGCTAGAAGGAGGTGTGGAGCAACAATGGGGAATCATCAAAACTGCCATCACAGAGGCAACAAGCCTTTGTGTGAAGCAAATAAACAAATCAAAATGAAAGAAAAAGCCACTATGGTTCTCAAAAGAGGTGGCTTTGAAAGTCAGGAAGAAAAAGATAGCATTCCGGAAGTATAAGGAAACACAGAAGGAGCAGGACAGACAGCTGTACCAGTTAAGGCAGAAGGAAGCAGGGAGGGAAGTCAGAATAGCAAAGGCCCAAACTGAGGAAAAGATAGCCAACTCAGTTAAGAAGGGGGATGAAACCTTTTATAGGTACATCAGCAAGCGTAGAAAGACAAAGGGAGGGATAGTGAGGCTGAATAGAATGAACGGTGGGTGAGCAGATGGGGACAGTGAAAAAGCAGGGATACTGAACGAATATTTCTGCTCAGTATTCACAAAAGAGAAGGGGGAAGTGCCTAATCCAATTAACAGAAGCACTCTTGATAGGGGTCGATCCCAGTCCTTTCACAGAAGAAAGGGTTCTGCAAGAACTCCTAAAACTGAAGGTGGACAAAGCAATGAGTCCTGATGGAATTCACCCCAGAATTCTAAAAGAATTTAGGGAGGAACTAGTGAAACCACTGGCTACTCTTTTTAATAAATCATGGGAGGATGGTGTGGTACCCGAGGATTGGAGGAAGGCAGATGTGATTCCCCTTCACAAAAATGGGACCAAGACAGAGGCAGGAAACTACAGACCTGTCAGTCTGACCTCTGTGGTAGGGAAAGTGATGGAGTCACTTCTGAAGGAAAGAATAGTTGAATACCTAGAGGCCAGTGGAGCACAGGACCCAAGGCAGCATGGGTTCACAGTGGGAAGGTCATGTCAGATGAATCTAATAGATGTCTTTGACTGGGTGACCAAAGTAGTAGACCACGGAGGGGCTGTGGACATGGCCTACCTAGACTTTAGCAAGGCATTTGACACAGTCCCACACAAAAGATTAATAGTCAAATTAACCAGCCTGGGAGTGGGTCCCAGGGTGGTAGCCTGGGTAAAACATTGACTGCACAACAGGACACAGAAGGTAATTGTAAATGGAGTCCACTCTGAAGAAAGAGGGTTACTAGTGGGCACCGCAGAGTTCAGTATTGGGTCCAGTCCTTTTAATGTCTCTTCAGTGACATTGCAGAGGGACTGGAAGGAAAGTATGCCTTTTGCAGATGACACAAAGATCTGCAACAGGGTTGATACACAAGGAGGCATGGAAAGGATGAAAAGGACTTGGCAAGGTTGGAGGAACGGTCAGAAGTATGGCAGCTAGGATTCAATGCAAAGAAGTGCAAAATAATGCACCTGGGAAACAAGAACCCAGGGGAAGAATACACAATGGGTGGGGAGGTAGTAACAACAACAAAAAAGAAAAGGGACCTGGGGTAATCATATCAAATGACCTTAAGGTTAGCAAGCAATGTGAGAAGGCAGTAGGGAGGGCTGGGGTTTACTGGGATGTATAGGGAGAGGCATCAGCAGCAGAAAACAGGAAGTTGTTATCCCTCTGTACAGACAGTTGGTGAGACCCCATCTGGAGTACTGTGTCCGTTCTGGAGACCCCATCTCCATAAAGACATAGACAGGATAGAGGTAGTCCAGAGGAGAACAACTAAAATGGTGCAGGGTCTGCAAGAGAAGGCGTATGAGGAGAGACTAAAGGAGCTTAATATGTATACCCTTGAGGAAAGAAGAGAGAGGGGGGACATGATAGAAACTTTTAAGTACCTCAGTGGAATCAGCAAAGTCCAAGAGGGTAGCATCTTTCAGAAAACGAGACATGCAAGAACAAGGGGACACAATTTAAAGATAGAAGGAGGGCAGTTCAGGGGCAATGTGAGGAAGTATTATTTCACAGAGAGGGTAGTGGATGCATGGAACAGCCTTCCTGAGGAGGTTGTGGAGTATAAAACTGTGGGAGAATTCAAGAATGCATGGGACAGACATAAGGCAATTCTTGTGGGGGGTATGAAGAAATAGGCTGTTGGTTAACTAGGATCTGCGGCCTATCCTGTAGGTAGGGATATGGGCAGATTAGATGGGCCAAGCGGTCCTTATCTGCCATCAAAGTCTATGTTTCTATGTTTCTATGGGTAGTAGCAATGAGGCCAGAGTGAGTGCCTCCATATTAAGATAAATATAAAGCATGTAACTTGCCCCATTTTCTGTCAAAAAGTTTCATATTGTGATGGGTGCTGGCAATAAAATGCTCTGTTTGAAAGTATGAGGTGAGTTCCTTTAACCATTCATTATAGGAGTTGGTCAGTTGGTCAATCCAATGTCCAAGAACCAGTTTTTTAACCACCATCGATATAATGGCCTTATGAAATCTTCTCTCCTTAACATTAATACTGGAATAGGACCCAAGGATACAAATTTCCATAGTAAACAAATCATTAAGCCCCAGAATAGGGTCTAATTTGGACTGTATAGTTTGCCAGAGGGGAGTGATTTTTTGCGCAGGACCAAAGAATATGAAGGATATTCCCATGTTCTTTGTCACACCTAGAACAATTAGGGGAAGGGAGCCAGCCCATTTTGACCAGTTTAACCAGTGTATAATACATATTATTAAGGATATGGTATTGGGTAAGTCTAAGCTTGTCCTGAGTATTATATATATAAAGATCCTTCCATATCTGGGCCCAGTTAAGGGAGTTATCAGGTATTAAAGAATCTCGTATCTTACAGCCCTTCAAGGATCCTGGGTTGGAAATGGACAAAAGGTACGAGTACGTACAAGAGACTCCATGAGGAGCCTTGGCTAATTCTGAGAGCCAGGACAAAATGGGCTGTACAACCAGGGGTTTAGGCTTAATACCAAAAAGTTGGACTAACAAGCATCTCAATTGAAAGATTTTAAAGATATGAGCCTGATCTAGGCTAAATTTAGTCAGGATATCAGAAGAAGGAAGAAGGTAGTCTTAACTGTAAAAGTCAGACAGTAGTATCTCGTAGCTGGAGTAACCAACTAGGAGAAAGTGTCTGGCCTCCAATCTTGATAAGAGGGTTGGAGAATACAGGTTGGGACGGGTTAACTAGTTTCTGCAGCTTATCCATTAGGTAGGGAAATGGGAAGACTGGGTGGGCCAATCGGTCCTTATCTGCCATCAAATTCTATGTTTCTATGTTTCTAAGGAGAGGCTCCAGGTGTGACATAGACAGCAAGCTCTGAGTGCTATATCATTTTTTTATTTCTTAAAAATAACAGAAATGTGGTATTGAATTTGTCTCTGCTGAAAATCAAATGCTGTAGGAATGACCTCACTCACCCCCCAGATTTCAGCTGACAGGTGCAGGCCAAGAGAAATGCTGACAGCATGTATCACACAACTCAGTTTTTAGAGACAATGTGTTACATGGAAGACTTTAATCAAGGATCCTGTTTCTCTGAGTTAATTACAGAGTTGTTTAAGTTAACTTTGTTAAGAGGGAAATCATAAACAAGGTTTATGATGTTGAAGAGAAAACACAGGTTATTACACAGAGGTGAGAGGTTGTAAATGCTCATATGAAGCCTGTGTGAGGGGGATGCAGCATGAATCAAAAGAGGTGTCATTGAAATTGAGTTATGCTAAGGTTGCAGAATTAATACTTTGAAATTACACCCTGTGGTTGTATAGAAATATATATTTGTTAGATATTTTGACAGGGAGGAGCTAGATGACCTCATGCAAAAGAGGTAGGCAAAACCAGCTTGTAAAGATTATTCTGTTTCACTACAGACAGACTTTTATCTGAAACTGACCAAGAAAACATCTGAGCACTGAAAACAGGTATTTAGAAAACTAGACAAATCTAAATATTGTTGTAGGAATTGCACTGTTTTAAACCTTGTTTGGTTTAAAGATATGTATGTCTTGTGATATAAGAGTTCTGTATTGTATGTTTGACATATTATTATATATTTAGTGAAAACTCTAATTTTAGAGCATACCTGGTCTGTCTTTGAATTGCTTTCTTTTGCTAAGAAACATTTATGATTATAGCAGACAGCAGACATAAGCTTGTATGGTGGTACCAAACTGGAAAGAGAAGCGTTTTAAATCTGAGGTTATTAAAGTTTTAGGGTTCATCTCTGAATACCTGGTTAGGTGCCCATAGGCAAAGATATCTGGCCCCCTGAAGAAAGATATATCTGAGCCTGTGCAATTGGTATGCTAGCAAGAGGTTAACAGTTTGAATCTCTCCAGAACTAGAGACCAAAGGTTGATCCGAACTCACAAAAACAGACAAGAGGGTTACCTTGTCTGTTATACTGTTCACAAGACTGCGCTCAGAAGTTGGCACTTTGGGAGTAGAGGGCCTGACCTGCTGAGTGGGTTTGTGGCAGATTGGTTGGCAGCGGTGGCATCATTTTGGTATCACAAGCTTTATTGTTCTGTGTCAGCTGAGACCACAAGCTCTCTTGCAAAGAAAGAAGAAGACAGAGTCTTATTTTAAAAAGGAAACAGAACTATATATCACTTGGTGTACAGTCAAGTTCCTACCTATTTTTTTTTTTTCTAAAGTGCAAAGTCAGAGTAGCCGTAGTCAGGGAAGAAGAAGAAGATGGCTTCCGACTACTGCAGGCACACTGTAGATTACTTGAAGCAGTTGTGCGGGGACAGGGGAGTCCCATTTGAGGTGACAGCCAAAAAGCAGAACCTCATAGAGGCCCTGATGGTAGCAGATACCCAGAGCAGTGAGTCACCGACCGTGACTAAAAAGGACAGCAGGGCCACTGTCAGTGAAGGGCCACAGCAGCAGGGAATGGCCACCAATATCCAGAATCCAGAGGTACTCAAACTGCAAATTGAGTTGCACAGGATGGAGTTGGAGTCCCAGGAGAGGAGAAAGCGAGAGAAGCGAGAGGCAGACCATGAGGCAGAGCAAGAACGCAGAGAGGCGGAGCGACAACAGAGGGAGGCAGACAGTGAGGAGCACGAGTGCCAGTGAGCTACAGAGGAGAAGAGAGAGGAGCACCAGAGGCAACACGAGCTGGAGAAGATGCGACTCTGACCAGCAGCACCAGAGCAAGTAAGTGGCTTGGGTTTAACTGAGACTGCAGGACTGGGTTACAAACTGAACTCCAAATTAATATCTGAGTTTAAGGAAGAGGAGGACATGGATGCCTTTTTAAATTCTTTTGAAAAAGTTTGTATTCAGGCTAAAATTCCTAAAGAGTCCTGGAGCTTCCAGCTATCCCGCTACTTACCGGGAAAGCTTGAGATGCATTGGGTCAAATGGACAATGAAGACAGCAATGATTACAGCAAGCTAAAAGCTGCACTGTTAAAAAAAGTTTGAATTAACTGCTGAATCATACAGAGCTAAATTCCGTAAGCTCAGGAGAAACTCTGATATGAGCTACGAGGAGCTAGCCACGAAACAACGTCAGTTTTTAAAACGTTGGTGGGAAGGAATTGAGGCAAATTCTGTTGATAAAATTGAAAATGTGATTTTATTAGAACAGTTTTATTGGGCATGCCCAGAAGAGCTAAAAACCTGGCTAGAGGACCGAGATCCAAAAACAGTGCAAGAGGCTGCTGAACTCTAGGACCGATATGCCAAGAGCAGACCTGCTCTGAGAATGAATGGGGTGGGCATGGCAGTGCAGAAAGGGGAAAAGTGCACCTTCATGGCAGCTAAAACCCTCACTGCCTCCACCAAAACCAGTTAGCCCCAAGTTTCAAAGAAAAGATTTCTCTGAAATAAGAAATGCCTGTTGGTTTTGTAAAGAAACTGGGCATATTGCCAGACAGTGCCCCAAAAAGGCGAGCCATAAGACACAACAGGGTGCTAGAAAAGAAGTGGGTTGTTTGTGTGTCCCTGGAAGCATGCCAGTGAACATGAGGGAACACATGCACCCAGTCATGGTGAATGGGGGACAGACGCAGGGGTTAAGGGACACAGGGGCCTCCCTGGCATTAGTAGAGGGGAATCTGGTACAGCCTGGTCAGCTTATACCCAATAAACATGTAACTGTACAAGGGTTTACTGGTGAAGAGAAAACATTGCCACTCGCTAGTGTTCTCCTGGACTGGGGTGAAACAGGGGGAACTGTGCAGCAGGTGGCTGTAGCCACCACATTAGCAGTGGATGTGATCCTGGGTAACAATCTCCATCAGGGGGTGGTATGTGCAGTTACCCGTAGCCAAGCGGCAAGGGAAAATAGCAGTTCCCTGAACCCCACAGAAACCAGTGTGGAAACCACGGAGAGGCTGGTTCCCCAGCCTGTGTCTCCAGATGGGGAGACTGATAAAAAGGCGGTAGAAATTTACCCGGTAGCGAGTGACCACACAGCTTCGGAAGGTTACTCCGAATAGGGAGGGGTGACCCATTATCAGAGGGTTGGGATTGACAATGATCCTGAGTGCCCTGATGCTAGTGCTAGGGACCCTAGTTTAGCGACTGAAGGGGACCTGTCCCATACCTTGGGACTGTGTGAGGGGTTTGCAGCTGCTCAGAGGAGTGACCCTAGTTTAGAGAAGCTGAGGGCTTGGGCAGACTCAGAGGGCACACAGGGAGGTGATGGCAGACATAAGGTTTATTGGGAAAATGGACTTATGTATACACAGGCAGTACAGACAGAGGGAGGGATGCTAGGCTGG
This sequence comes from Neoceratodus forsteri, assembly GCA_016271365.2. NCBI lineage: Eukaryota > Metazoa > Chordata > Ceratodontiformes > Ceratodontidae > Neoceratodus > Neoceratodus forsteri. Next base: position 1,046,860,073 of record CM057449.1, read on the forward strand.
CAGCTTGTCGATCCCCAGGGATATCGTGAGCAGTTGCTCAAGGTTGCCCATGATATTCCCTTGTCTGGTCATCTGGGAATCGTGCGCACAATGCAGCGGTTGGTGCAGAATTTCTACTGGCCTAACTTCACCCAGCAGGTGAAGGAGTATTGCAGGTCTTGTCACCGGTGCCAAGAAATAGGAAGGCAGGCAAGAAAACCCAAGCCACCCTGATCCCCTTCCTCATAGTGGAGGAGCCATTCCAGAGGGTGGGAATGGATATTGTGGGGCCTTTAAATACCCCCAGCTCTTCAGGGAAGAGATTCATCCTGACTGTGGTGGATTATGCCACCCGGTACCCAGAGGCAGTCGCCCTATCCTCTCTGAGGACAGACAAAGTGGCAGATGCCTTACTTGGGATTTTCTCCCATGTTGGGTTTCCATAGGAGGTAATCACCGATCGATGGGCTTCCTTCATGTTGGACCTGATGAAATGTTTATGGGAGAAGTGTGGGGTGGTGCAGAGATGCACGACACCGTATCACCCACAAGCCAATGGGCTTGTGGAACGATTCAATGGTACCCTAAAGTCAATGCTCCAGGCGTTTGCTGAACAGCATGGGAAGGACTGGGAGAAATGCCTTCCCCACCTGCTGTTTGCATACAGAGAGGTGCCCCAAGAGTCGACAGAATTTTCCCCCTTCGAATTCTTATATGGATGCCAGGTACGTGGGCCCCTAGACTTGATCTGGGAGGACTGGGAAGGCAAGCACGCCACCCAGAGAACTCCCATTGTGGATTATGTCCTTAGGTTTAGGGAAAGGGTGAAGGAGCTTATGGGGACAGCCCAGAACAATCTGGCAGCAGCCCAACAGAAACAAAAGGTGTGGTACGAACGCAGAGCCAGAGCTCGCTTGTCCATGGTGGGTCAGGAAATCATGGTCCTTATTCCGGTTTGGAAAGACAAGCTGCAAGCTGAGTGGGCAGGACCATACAAAGTGGTTAGGAAGGTAAATGACATGAACTACATTGTGGAGTTACCTGATTGTAGACATACAGAAAGGATGTACCATGTCAACATGATGAAGCCATATGCAAACAGAGCTGACATGGTGTTCACAGTACGTAGTCATGGGGAGGGGACAGACAAAGGAGACCCCCTTCTGGACTTGCTGGAAGAGACTAAGTGGGAGTCCTCTGTGGAGGCAGTAAAATTGTCTCCCCAGCTGATCCGGAGCCAGATCTAGAAAGTAAGGGAGGTTTTAGCAGACTTTGCCCCCTTGTTTAACGCCAAGCCTGGACTAACCCCCTTAGCGACACACGATGTGGAGACAGGAACACAGACACCCATTCGGTGGACAGCATATCGGGTGTCAGAGGATGTCCAAAAGGACATTAGAAGGGAAGTGGAGGAGATGCTGGATTTAGGGGTAATCCAGAGATCCCATAGCCCCTGGGCCTCACCCGTAGTCCTTGTACCCAAGTCAGATGGCTCAGCTCATTTCTGTGTGGACTGTCATGGACTGAATGCAGTCACAAAGTCAGACGCCCACCCGATGCCCCAGATGGACAAACTCCTGGACAAGTTGGGGGGGTGACCTACCTTACGACTATTGACCTGACCAAGGGGTATTGGCAGGTAGAATTGACAGACAGAGCTAGGGCAAGGTTGGCCTTCATCTCTCCGACAGGCTTATTTGAGTTATAAGTAATGCTTTTGGAATGAAGAATGCCCCAGCCACTTTCCAAAGGTTGGTGAACCAGGTGTTAAATGGTGCTGAGGAGTACGCCATGGCATACCTGGATGACACTGCCATCTTTAGTACCAGCTGGGAGGAACACCTACCCCACCTTAGGGAAGTGCTGGGCAGGATACAGAGGGCTGGGCTCACTGTCAAATCCGAGAAGTGCCAGGTGGCCATGGGAGAAGTGGTATACCTCAGGCATGTGGTAGGCCGGGGCAGCTCTGTCCTAACCAAATAAAGATAGAGGTGATCCAGGTGTGGCCCAGACCAGAAACCCAGATGCAGGTCAGAAGCTTTCTAGGGACAGCAGGGTACTGCAGGAAATTTGTACCCAATTACAGTGCCCTGGCAGCTCCCCTATCTGACCTGACAAAGAAAAAGATGCCAAAGAACATTACTTGGGGCCCAGCCTGTGAGGAAGCCTTTACCAGACTGAAGGAGGCACTGTGCAGTGCTCCTGTTTTGACAAGTCCTGACTATAGCAAAACCTTTATAGTTCAGACGGACGCTTCAGATGTGGGTATTGGGGCAGTACTGAGCCAGATGTCCAGCCAAGGGACAGATCACCCAGTAGTGTATCTGAGCAGAAAGCTACTTCTCAGGGAGCAAGCTTACTCCACGGTGGAAAAAGAATGTCTTGCCATAGTGTGGGCCTTAGAGAAGCTAGAGCCATACTTGTATGGGCAGTATTTTGTGGTGCAGACTGAACACAACCCCCTGGTTTGGCTGACACAGATGGGGAAAAACAATGGCAGACTACTAAAATGGAGTCTTGCTTTACAAGGGTATGATCTAAAAATCGTACATAGGGCTGGAGCAAAGAATCAGAACTCAGATGGGCTGTCTAGGGTCTATCAGGAGTGAACTGATTTGGGAAGCTCATCTCATGTAGGGGATATAACCCCCAAATTCAGTCTCGGTGGGGAGGAATTGTGATGTAGACAGCCAGTTCTGAGTACTGTATAATTTTTTTTTAATATAAAATGTATTACTGATTGTCACTGCTGAAAATCTGATGCTCTCAGAATGACCTCACTCATCCCCCCATCAGGTTTCAGCTGAAAGATGCAAGCCAGTAGAAAATGCTGACAGCATGTGAGTTCACACACACTCAGTTTTTAGAGACAATGTGTTACATGGAAGGCTTTAATCAAGGATCCTGTTTGTCTGAGTTTATTATAGCTGTAGTTGCTCTATCATATCCATTTTATGATGTTGGAGAGGAACCTAGGTTGTTACACAGAGGTGCAAGATTGTAAGTGCTCTTGTGAAGCCTGTGTGAGGGAGGATGCAGCATGGATCAAAAGAGATGTCATTTGAATCATGAGTCATGCTGAGGATTGCAAAATTAATACTGAAAAGGCATCCTTTTTTTTGTATAAGATATATATTTTTTATATATAATCTGACAGAAGAGGAGATAGCTGACCTCACACAAAAAGGGGTTGTCCAATACAGTATGCTTAAGGAATATTCTGTTTTCCTACACAGAGATACATTTTTACCTAGACTCTGACTAAGAAAACATCTTTGGAGCACTTGTAAACAGGTAGTTAGAAAGAGAGTCAAATCTAAGTACTGTAAGTAGGAATTTGCACTGTTTAAACCTTGTTCTTTTAGAAGATTTGTATGTCTTGTGATATAAGAGTTCTGTATTTTGTGTTTTACATATTTTTAACTATTTTAGTAAAATTCTTTTTGGAACTTACTTGGTCTGTCTTTGACTTCTTTTTAGTTGTAAGAAAAGTATATGGTTATTGCAGATACTAAACATAAGCTTGAATGGTGATTCCAAATTGGAAAGAGAAGCGTTTTAAATCTGAGGTCTTTATTAAAGTTTTAAGGGTTCATCTCTGTATACCTGGTTAGGCACCCATAGGTAAAGATATCCAGCTCCCCTGAAGACAGAAATATCTGAGCCTGTACATTGGGTACGCTAGCAAGAGGTTCACAGTTTGAATCCCTCCAAGACATGAGACCAAAGGTTGATCCGAACTCACAAAACAGACAAGAGGGTTACCTTGTTTGTTGAACTGTTCACAAGACTGCACTCAGGTTGGCACTTTGGGAGTAGAGGGCCTGACCTGCTGAGTGGGCACTTTGGGAGTAGAGGGCCTGACCTGCTGAGTGGGTTTGTGACAGACACCATATAATTAATATAGCATACTCGAAGGGAAATATGTGCTTAGATAATCACCTGCATAGGCAATCCATTGAAGAGAGGGTCCTCATTGTTAAGCCGTCTCAAGCTCAGGCCAGTCCAAGTGAATAAGGCCCCCATAACCAGGAAGGTCTGGGACATCCATATTACAACATGCTGTATATGATTATGACATTCCCCTCTCCCTGAATAATGGCATTTGCTGACCTTCCATGCTGTTGGGGAAGAGGGTTACCCATTGGCCTTACCTGATCCTCACAGGGTATTAATATTAGGCCCTCACATAAATGTATTTTCTATATGGGTTGGTCTATTTAGACTAGGGGGATTCCTGCTTACCATGTCTTCCTCCAAGTGCCTCCCATACTCCCTAACCTCTACTGCAACATCTTTTCCCTTCTCCCTAGTTTTCATTCCTTCTGCCAATTCTCCTTTAATGCTCCATCTCTCACCCATCACTGCTCTCTCTCTATGCTTGTCTCTCATTCCCCTCCCTAGATATCTGGCTTCTCTCACACTGTTCCTCCTCCGTGGTCAAAAATTGACTTTCCACTGTTCCCCCTTACCTCTTCCCTCTCCTTAACCCTGCCATGCCAATCCTAATGCTCTCTGGAATCATCTGCTGCTCATTCCTTTCATATCCCTCCCAGTAAATCTGTAGCAGGCCAGTCTGCTTTCTCTATTCACCTTCCAAAACTGTAGAACAACTTCCCTCTCCCTATCCGTTTCTCATCTGGACTGCACTCTCACAAGCCTCTCTTACAGGCACACTTCTCAAAAGTATGCACCTGCACCCAACCATTTTCATCTTCTCGTACAACCCATGCCCTATCCACCCTACACTCTTCACTCATTTTGCCTTGTTCCTTATCATATAGCTTAAAACTCAGTATATTCTGTAATATGAATTTTATGCCACTATGACTCTGTTAGAACTATCTTACCATACTGTATGTTGAGGGCACATCCCCCTATCTCTCATCCTCTCTGCCCCCACATCCAATGTACTGTCTATACTTTCTACATTTTTTTTTATTTTTCTAGAATTTATTACTCATCTCTACATTTATTGTTCCTGTACATGCACCTAGAGTTTTCCCTTTGTTATTGATTTCCCACTCCCTGCTGTATCCCTTCCATAGGCTTGCACTTGTAAATTAGCTCCAGCTCAGTGTGTGCCTATCCCGCTCAGCAACATTTAAATAAATAAATTATGGGATGCAGGCCATGGCTGGGAGCTGCAGGGGTGGCGGTGAAGTTTAAGCTCCTAGTGGCTGTGGTGGGGAGCCCTGACAGGAAGCTGGTAGTACCAGCCATCTTGTTACTGAGAGAAAGAATGTTGTTTATTTCTTTAAAAACTGATAACCCAAAAAGGCAGACTGAGCTGAGGATCATTTCCAGGTGCAGCCTGGGGAGAGGAGACAGGGAGTACAGAAAGGATAACCATACAACAGCATCAGACTGCAATTACATTGACAACTTACAGGTGCAAGACAATATGATGAACAAGCACGTAAACAATGCCATGTCTCATAGCAATAATATGTAGTAGACTAGTATGCAAATAAAGTGCAATAGTGCCTCTTGGAGAAGGTGACAGTGCTCTGGGATATAGAGTCAGATTGCTGGTGTTGCCACATTAAGCCTGATAAATGGTAGGGGGACATATGCAGGAGGGGGAAAGGAAGGAGAGGAAGGAGAATCAAGGGGGAGTTGACAGGGACAGGAGGGAGGGAGCAGGAAGGTACCTTAGCTGGTATCTAAGAGCTGGGAGAGAATGGGAGAGGTGGATGGAAGAGGGGAACAGGTTCCAGATGGAGGGGATGTTGTAGGAGAAGGCAGCTTGCCCAGCAGAGGAGTGAGGGTGGGGAATGGAGAAGGGACAGGGATCCCTGGAGCAGAGAGAGTAGGAGGAGCAAGGGACTGGGGGGAGAAGTAAGAAGAAATAGGAGAGAAGGAATCCAAACCAGTATTTAGCAATGAAGGGGACACAGTGGGACTGGTTGTATGAAGGGAGTGGAAAGATGGAAAAGGAGGAGTAAAGGAAGCAGTGATGAGCATGTAGGGGGTAGAGCTGGTAGCAAAATGACAGAAAACATTGCAGAGAGCATCCAGTCTGGCAATGGAAGAGGAAGGGGTGGTGCCATGAACCACATCCACATAGTCAAAGACCAGAAGAACCATTTTGGTGACCAGCTCTCAGCAGACCTTGGGGGAAAGGCAGTCCTTGTTGCGGTACAAGGCACTGAGTTTGGGGTGGAGCTTGGAATGTATGTCATCAATATGGGTGAAGAAGTCACACTTACTATTGAGCCACACACTAATGTACTTGAAGGCAAGGACTACTTCTAGAGGGGTGCCACCTAGCATGGAGAAGACAGGTAAAAATGAGAGCCTGGCCAGCTTCTGGTTGTATCCAAAGGTCAAGGACACTCTTTTTTTGGTGTTGACCTGAAGTTGGTCAGTGTGAAACCAGCACAGTAAGTTGTGGAAGTCTTGCTGGAGCAGACCTTCCACAGTTGAAGCCGAGGAATCAGAGGTGTAAATGATCGTGTCATCTGTATACATGTGGATATAAGCGGAGACACAAGCAGAAGTAGGTTACTGAGGAAAAATGAGAACAAGACACGACCCAGGATGGATCTCTGTGGGATCTCAGCTAGGATGGGGATGGGAAGGGACAGGATGCCTCCCACCTGCACCAACTGTTGACAGCCTGTGAGATATGTATGGAACCAGTCAACAGTGGGAGCTGAGAGGTCATCAGAGCTCAGCTTATCCAGGAGGAGTAGGTGGGACACCAAGTCAAAGACTTTGGCCAGATCAATGAATATAGCAGCAGTGATGTGTCCCTGATCAATTCCAGTGTGGACAGAGTCAGTAACACATAGCAAGGAGGAAACAGTGGAGTGGTGCTTCCTAACACCAGACTGGAAGAGGGAGAGGAAACCTGAGAAAAGAAGAAAGTCAGCAAGCCTGGAGCAGACAATACACTCTTGCAGCTTTGCAAGAGGGGGAGGAGCAAGATAGGTCAGAAGTTGCCAGGGGAGGAGGGATCACCCCCCTTTGTGCAGAGGCAGAACCTTTGCAATCTTCCAGGTCTGAAGGACGGCACTGAGGGAGAAGGTGAGGTTCAGAAGGTGAGAGAGCGGAGAGGCAATGGCCAGAGCTGAGTTATGGAGAAGTTTGGGGTCCAGCCCATCAGGGCTGAAGGGCTGGACTTAGAAGGATTAAGTGAGGTAAGGGCATGGAAGACTTCTTGACAGGAAACAGAAGGGAACTGGAAGCCACCCGGTGAGTGGGAAGGGGGAGAGGCAGCAGCAGACAGAAGGGGAGAGGGACCAGGAGATGGAGGAAAGGGGAGTGTGCAGGTGGCAAAGAATTCATTAAAATAGGCAACAACAGAGGTAGGGTCAAGGATCAGTGAACCGTCCACCAGGAGGACTTGGGAGGAATGGGCTAGGGGGTCAAAGAGGGAGTAAATAACCTTCCAGAATTTTGCACGGGAACCAAGGTTAGACTGGAGGTTTGATTTGAAGTAGAGGGCCCTATCAATGTGGTCAGCCTTTGTGCAGGAGTTACTGAGTGACCTGTAGGATAAGAGGTCAAACAGGGCTCAGAAGAATTTGAAACATGCCCAAGCTTGATCCCAAGACTTGCACAGATTGATATGGTCAGGTGCAATCCAGGGCAGAACACCAGGTAATACTCCTTTAGACAGTGCCACAGAAACTTCTACTTGTGATAAGACTTATTCAGGTCACAAAACATCTTGAAACTGTAACTACACATGCTTAAAGCTTCCCTACATTAGAAAATAAAATATGTGTTCTAACATGAGTTTGCAACAAACCATATGGATCTATGAACAATCCTATAACATGTGTAAGTAAGGAATAAGCCACAACAGGGTGTGCATTAAAGGATCAAAATGCATGTCCCAGTGGTGTAAGGCACAAGGCCAAAGACTGATTGTCCTTACACCCCTAGAAGTGGGTCATTCTGGCACTAAACCACATCACATATTAATGCTTTAGCAGTTTTTTAAAAACATTTTGGCAGCAAGGTTTGTACTTCCAAAGTTGTCTGCCCATTCTGTCCATCTTTCCCCAATCCACTTCCACACCATAGCTGTTCAGCTAGTACAGAAACATTTTATTACCTCCAAAAATGAAAAGTACCTTATGATTAAGCTGTACTAATGTTCACCTCTGTAATCTGCTCACATATTCTGGCATCTCTCTCTCTCTCTCTCTCTCCCCTCCACTGCACAGTCATGTGTTCTGTTCAGCAGCCACATTCATCAAAAGCTGAAATTCCCAGCTGCTTGGTTCTCTTTCTCTCACCACATAGTATTTATTTTGGCAGACACACATGAAAAGAAACAAACAGCGCCGCCCTGGTTCCATGTCAAAGTAGTGATTTCAACTCAGCATTGGGGAAAATGTGTACCATGGTGCAGTGCCCAAACAAGCGCAGTCAGAAACCACATAGATATAAATAAACCTCTGCGGTTTCTCCATGTGATTGTATGACAATGCAGTTTCAGGCCACGCTGTATCAGCAGCGCAAACTTGACGTGATTCTGGCTGTCCTTTCCGTTCCACTTCCCAGACAGTACTATTACAGGGGGGAGAGGGGAAGTCATGTGCTGCAATAGTAAACTAATGCAAACTACAACAATTGAAGTCTCAGTATGACAGTCTGTCAAAAGTAAATTGTAAAAACTGTCAAGACCCAGCAAGTAGAAGGACTACTTTATGGGAAATTGATCAAAAGAGTTTTATTTGTTATCCAAATTTTAAAACATTTTATAAATACAATAGCACATTCCAGGGTATGCATTGAGCTATAGTGATGCACTTCCCAAGTGGTTAAAAGCACTCGGCCTGTGGTCTCATTCCTCACAATGCAGCCAGGGTGTGCATCAATATAACTCGATGCACACCCTATCATGTGTTATTGTTTACTTAATGCACACACTTGGAGCGGCTTATTATTGTATTTATGTAATGGCTCACTGTTACAGAATGTACTGTAATGAACAAAACTGTTTGCAAATGGAATAAGTTGTTTATTTTTAAATAGCAAAAAAAATGTTTGTTTTGATGACATTGTTCCTTTTTTTTGTATTGAGCCAACAAGTGTTACTGTTCTGTTAGTGTTTTGTTTAGCTTGCTCAGGTACCAGTTGCTTATGTTTTATGGATTTGAGGATGAGACGTTAAACCGAGGTCCCATCTGCCTGGATTGGTGGTAGTTCAGGTGGATGTTAAAGATCCCATGGCACTTATCGAAAAGAGTAGGGGAATTTCCCCGGTGTCCTGTCAAATTTCCCTCATTCACTAAAAATACCACCAACAGCTTAATCTGGTTCAAGGTCAGTTGGCATTCATCTGTATCCCCCTCCCCCGGGTCGTGTCTGAAAATAGGCAGGATTTGTCTAGTGCACTTACCCGGTCAACAAAAGCTAAATAAAAAATAAATAAATGTAAGTGTCTGGATTTGGTCAACATAGACTTGGTAGGCTTAAAAACAAGAACTCGAAACTTGCTGAGATATTTGCCTTTAAGAATTTGCTGAGACACTTTTTAAAGTAGAGTTGTAGCTGCTTCTTTTAAAGCCATCCTTATGCATATCTTTGCCTTTTTTGTTCTATCTACAGCACTAATTCCCTTCCCCTGGTTGTTGTTGGTTTTCTGCTCCCCTCCCCTCCTCTTTAAATGCTGCACCCTCCTGACTTGAAATCCTTCTGTTTTTCTCTTCCTCCCCCTTCCCATTAACATACTATCCCACCTACTCATCCTAACCTCCGGTGATATACTTTCCCTCCTATAGTCCTATTGCACCCTGCACCATGGTGTTCTAGACAGTATTCGTAGTCTTATCCCAATGTATTGTACTGTATGACAGCACTGTATTGTTCACTGTTTTTTGTATATTCTTATGCTCTTGTATTGCTTGATGGTCTGTATTGTTCTGATGTAGTGTCCTCCCTGGGCCACCTTGTAAATGAGTCCTCTCAACAGTGTTTTCTCCTGGTAAAATAAAGACTGATTGATTGATTCCTCACTATGCATATACAGAATTAGAAGCCAATAAGGTTTATGGATTTTTCCTTGCCATTTTGTAACTGTAAATAAAGAGTCAGAAAAAGGCAAATATTTTCAAAAAAGGGTGGCAGATTTTGCAGAATGTGCATACTGATGGAGAGAATTTCCTGGATTCATTTGGCAATTTGATACTCAAAATTGGAATGCTGTAAATCAACTCTGAATAATCATTCCACATTTTTATATTGATTTACTACATCACATCTGCTAGTCAGTTAAACACTCATTTCATTGCTTGATGCATTCATTAGCAGAGGACATCAGCCTGCATGCATTAAGAAATGTGACATGTCAAATCCTAAACAGACATGTGCCTCCGGCACAATCATTCCAAAGTTATTTTCACAATGGAGGTCAAGAAGCAAACTGGGTAATTGCATATGATTCAACTGCTGTTTTATGATGAACTACACATGGTCCATCACAACTATGCTATACACAGTCTGGCTGCAGTCATTCCTCAGCACAAAGTTACTGGCTGACGTGCCCTAAATTCAGTAACATTAATCCCAAATATACATCATTGCTTGTCCTGCTAGTCTAAGGAGCTTTGATTTCATGTGTAGGTAGTCTTTCACACACACTGCATTTAAGGTGTGAGCAGTCTACCTTGACCTTCACTCTGTGAAAGGGAGGGACTGAGATCACCTAGTATTTTAATTTTATGTTGTGGCAAGTACCCAATGATTGTAGCAGTAACTGTGCTATCTAGTGCTAAATCTTCTTTCCTTCTAATGCTTTTGCTTCAGATGAACCATTTACTCATTTAATCATTCCTGCACACAACTCATCAAATGGTGCACAATTACGTGGAGTGCTGTTTACTGCAGCACCAGCAGTAACTGCTGTAGGACCCTAGGCGTGTTTGACATAATAGGTATTGCAATATACAAGACATTAAAAAATTTCCACTCAAAGGCTTGTTGTTTTGTGTTTTCTTCATATTACTGGTGCGTACAGCGGAATCAGTCCTCTGGGACTCACTCCCTGCCTCTATCAGGTTTAATTACTGCCAATGAGAGCCGTTTACTTACAAATGGAGGTTAAGAGGTGGTTCCTCTACATACAGTAACTTACCCTAGTCCAATCAGCTAAATGCCACGATTTAATTATTTAGGCTTCTGCTTTTCATGTTTCGGGATGGTTAAATTAATATTTATTGTATTGATTGTATCTGGTTTTGTCTGTCCTATGGTGTGCTGTTAAAGCACTTGGAGTTATCAGAAGAGTACTAAATATATACATTACCATATCTACTGTAGCTGTGGCTTGTTATCTACTCTTTTATTAAGCAGAAAATATAATTCCCCTTTCTATGGCTATTTCAAGTAGACTGTGACAATTTGGAATCAGGGGTTATTAATGTTGGACCTTGTAATCCGTGACATCTTCTTTCCTCATGAAACTGCCCTAGGTTTCTTTCCAGGGGTAATGGCTCTAAATATTTGGGGTTTTGCTAATAGTGTACCATGACAAAAATAAGCCTCATTCCTGAGCAAAGGCTTGACTGAAGTCAGGAATTCAGTCCTGTCTTAATGCCTGTATGCACTTAAGCATATCTGCACCATTGGGAGTGGTGCTGTGTTGCTGATCTGCTGTAAGAGGATAAGTGTAGACACATCAGGGAATACTGTGAGATGATCCAGTTGAGCTCCTGTGAGATGCTGCAGTGTTAAGGAACTGAAATGGTGCAGGAGTTTTTAGCCTCTGTGGGGATACTGCCCACCACCTGCAGTGAACTTGTAGTGTTGGAAGCCAGCAGATAGACATAAGTAAAACATAGTGGGAGGGGGAGCCAGGCTGTTTACAACACTCCACAGCTGCTGCAGTGCACCACAGCTCCTCTTGCATACTTCTTGTATAGCACAACTGCTCCTGTCAAATTAGCTGTTGATTATCACCAGCTGCTCCTGCCTATTTAGTACCTGGTTGACCAACCATGGATGGTGACAGCCCTATGGAGGAGGTCAGTCCCGGTACTTTTTTTTTTTTTGTTCAGGCTTGCTCTGTTTCGGTCCATCCCTGCACCCCATCCCCTGGTACTTACCCTGCTGCCACCAGTGTTCACCATGTATTGCCCTCCAGGGCAGGGCCATTGGGGAAGCCACCCTACAACTCCCTGAATAGTGCCATGGAGTTAGTCTGGTGGCACAGTGTCTTGGCCAGCTGTGTGGTGTTCAGCAGGGGCAGACATCATCCAGCCATGGCTGGAGGTTTTCCCCTGGTTGTTGGGAAGTGTGGCATGCAATGACATAAGGGCACAGGTGCCCATATCTGGCACACCTACCAGAACCTACTAGCATCAGATTTTGAAACCCCTAGCCTCCAACAGATTTTGGTCAAGCACCGAGTGCTACCCCCCTTCCCCCCAGAGGAGGAGCACAGTCCATTGGATGCTCAATCCTCCTCCCCCCGGCTGACCCCTGATACCCAGAGATCACTCGTGATCCTGGGTCACTGGCATGGCATCAGGTGAGGCCTGGTGCTTCAGCCTTCCACACCACAGAGCCAGCTAGTCCTGTGCTTAAAAGGCAGGTTAGCAAGACATGACAGCACTGCAGCAAGGTGTGGACAAGTGCAATCGGAGTGATCCAGAGGGTGGCAGATGCAGTTTTCCAATAAAAGAGGTATGATTATGAACATCTACCCAATGTGCAACACAGTTATTGGAAAGCCGCTATAACAGTATTCTGATCAGCACATCAGCACTGAACTGTGTACAGTCTGCATTTGTCAGCATTCTATATTATAAGTTATGAAACTTGTCTGTTTTTAATGAGAATTTGTGTATCCTACTCCACTTAGAACTGAAACTTACTGCATTCACTTGTACTGTATTTAATAATCAGTGAAGCTGTGACTGTGTACTCCTTAAGAGTTTGCACGTGACCAGTTTTGAACTGCTACAAGTGCTGCATGCATCAGTACCCCCACCTATAATTAGTGAAGCCCCATTTACTGCTCTACAGTGCGTCCACTCTGACCAAAGATATAACAGCATTAATATTGCCATAAGGGACTGATGCACATTTGTGTTAATGTTGAGCTGCAGAGTATACACTGTTGTAATATGTAAGGGCTGTACAGTCATTCTTGCAGAGCATCAAAACCTTTGACTTGTAAGCACTTCTTGTATAGCACTACTGCTCCTGCCAAATTAGCGGCAGATTATCTCCAGCTGCTTCTGCCTCATTAGTACCTGGCTGACCAACCACAGAAGGTGGCAGCCCTGTGGGGGAGGCCAGTCCTGGTGCTTAAAGGTCAGATTAGGACAACATGGCAGCAGTGCAGCAAAGTGTGGACAAGTGAGATTGGAGTTGACCAGAGTCTCCCAGAGAAGTCCCAAAGCCAGGGCCAGGAATTCTAGTTGTCATTATAGATACTGTATTACTAAGACATAAGTGTAGTCTGATAAGAAGGTGGTAATAACTCTTTGTAAAATGAAACTAACAACATCAGGATTGTTCGGTTTATTGATGATAGGTTATATACTGTATATGCAATTGGGAGCCAGTTAATCCAAAGAGTTACTACAAATAGTCAGGAAAAAAGTATTAAGTTGTTATCCATACTTAATACAGCACAGGGTAAAAGGGGATTATTAATGTATAGAAGGAACGGGTTCACTAATGAGTGGAGAAAGTATGTTAGACTGCCAACCACTATTACATCTGATTTTATATATGGGCAGCTTATGAGTAACAGTCAGGTGTTGGTTCTGCTACTATCATTGAGTGGTGATGTTGAATTAAATCCGGGTCCATCTGATGGAGTCACGTGATGCTCTGAACCAGATAGCAGCTCTCCTCCAGCTCTCCCTACCCTCGCTGCTTTTTTTAAATTAAAATACAACTGCAGGATGACGTCTCCCTACCTGCCTCCTGGGAACTATTGCTAAGAGGAATAGGGGCTTACCTGACTACTTGGAAAACCAACAACAGGCATCATGTCTGAAGCAGAGATGCAACATGCCTCTCCCAAGCACACCCCACTGCAGATGCCTGACAAGCAATCCAAATGCTCTAAGGACCAGTACTTGGGCTCCAGCCACTCCTCTACTGCTATGGTGGTACCTCCCCCAGTGACAGAAGACCATCTCCTGCAAGCCTTAGAACCACTAACTAATGCAATTCAAGAGCTCACTCTACAGATTAAAACAGTCAGGTCAGACTTGTGCGGCCTGGGCAAATGCATGGGGACATGGAAGCACATACTTTTTCCCTAGAAACCTGGCAGGATCAGGCAGAATCTGATGCCATGGCCATGCGGCAAAAAATAACTAAATTGGAGTCCAAACTCCAGGTCTTGGAGGGACATAGCCACCAAAATAATGTAATAATTTTTGGGCAACCGGAGGGAGAAGAAAGGAGCACTCCCAATTCAATTTGCACAGAAGCTCCTGGAGAGGTTGGCGGGGCACTCTCCAAATGGCCCAACATACATTATAGAATGGGTACATGGCTCACTTCAAACCAAGCCCCCAGCTGGTTTGCCTCCCCATCCCTTCATGTTAAAACCTTTAAACTTTCTAGACAAGTAGTTCATTTTGCAAAAAAAAAACAGAGATTTAAAAGATATACTTTGGGAGGGTAAGAAACTACATTTGATACAGGATCTTCCAGCTGGGATTCGACAAAAGAAAGCTTCTTTTCACCCAGTCGTCTCTAAACTTATAGTTGCCGGATTAAAATTCAGAATGCAGTATTCTGCCCGATTACAGGTACACATTAACAATAAATGGCACTTCTATGATACAGCAGCTATCGCTACCTAGGAGCTTGGGAAATTCCTACCAGATCTCTTTAGGAATTCCTGAACTGCACTCCCTTTGAGACCTGGATTCAAGTTGCTTCAACTCCTAACATCCTCTATATATGCAGTATAATTTTCTTGTTATGGTCTGGACTGAGCCTTCACCACCACAGACCAGAAACCTCTCCCCTTTAAGCCCACAAACCAACCGATCTCCTCTCCGAACAGAACTGTCTGCACCCTGCTCACCTCCTGATGCCCGTTGTTGTTGGGATGCAGAACTGGCCAGCAAAATGAAGCCTGTGAGATGGAATGGAGCTCTGCGCCTTCACTTTCTCTTGTGGGACTGCCTCCGGTGATGGATCTGCTGATTACTTCTGCGGGTTGGAAAGGACGTTGCCTCTGACAGAGGAGTGAGTTTGTCCCCTGATGCTTCCTGTACTTCTGCTGTTCTTGTGAGCTGTCACTGCCTTGTTCATCTGACTCCCTCTAGTTTTGACTGTACACCCATGAACTGAGCTTGGTCGGCATGGATTTCACCATGGAAACTGGATTATGCATGGCTTTCTCTCTGAGAACTGTGGTGGCATCACTTGGGTTGCTCGGGCCCTTGTAGGTGGCCCCGTTGGTCCTTAATGGGGGGGGGCTCGCCTACACATTGTGCACAGTCAGGTACAACTACATACATTGTCTTTACTGATCTGTCAGTATGTTACTGGGTCAGGAAGAAAACCAGCTTTAGACATAGTTCTTGGCCCATAATTATTTCTGGATGGGGAGAGGGTTGTTCTACCTCCCCAGGGCTGAAGCTTGTGGTACCCTCAAAACTGGGGACATCTAATTAAACTTTAAGGTTACTGAGGTCATAACCCAGTCCACCTTGGCTTTTCCCTCCCCTCCTGTCTAGGAGAGTAGCTAAAAAGTAGAAAATGTTGTATTTAGAGCTTGGTGGGAGGGTGGAACACGGGGGTTTGGGGGGCATGGGGTTAAAGGTAAAAGTATAAATAGAGAGAAAAGAAAGCTTTAGAATATTTATAGTTGCAAGGTTGTTTAAGGTTTTAATCATTGTTTAACTTTTTATGCAACTTAGTGGGGGGTTGGGGGGATGAAGGTGGTGCTATGTGTGAAATGAGTCTCATGCACCAGCTAGTTAGTAGGCAGGGGGAGGTTTGTAGGTGGGAAAGACTGTGGGTAATTAGATCTGTTTCTTGTTATATACTATTTCTATGGATATTAATCTACAATCTAGGGGTTTTGGGGACTGTTTCTTATAAGATAGGGATATGTAGGCTTAGAAATCAGGGGTGGGAAGGAACTACCGGAGTCGGGGTCTCATCATTGTTGTTGCTGCCACTTTTTCATTTGATTGGTTGTCTGCTCCTTAACCTGTCTTTTGAGCTTTTCTCATGTTATATTATATAAAATGACAGCATATAATTTTTGCACATGGAATGTTAAAGGCGCAGAGTCCCCTCATAAATGGTCTAAAATCCTCCTCCATTTAAATAAACTACAAACGGATATTTCCTTTTTACAGGAAACCCACCTACCCTCCTCCCAGATTCTCCTTTTCAGGAGGTCCTGGGAAGGACAAACTTTTGGCATGGGCCTTGACTCCCACAAGATGGGGGTAGTCATCCTTATAGCTAGAAGAATTCCCTTCCATCTTATCCAGAAAATGGCTGACCCACAAGGTTACTACATTTTTATTAGGGCCCTGTTAGGACACTTAGAAGTAGTATTGGGTTCAATATAGGGCCCCAATACTGATGATCCTAGTTTTTTCACAACCCTCTTGTCCATCTTAGCCACCTGGATTGCTCTTCCAATAATTCTAGGTGGTGAATGGAACACAGTCCAATGTAACGAGTTGGACTGGACCAATCAACCTTGACATGTTCTCTCCCCTGGGCAGGTAGCTCTCTTGGAATTTGTATGGTTGACGGGTTTGGTAGACGCATGGAGGGCTCTAAACCCAACCAGTTGAGAGTACTCTTTCCACTCCTTCCCCCACAATTCCCTCTCCAGGATTGACTACTTCCTGATGGGAGTAGACTACATTCCTGGGATAGCTTTGTGTCATTATTCAGCCAAAGTAATTTCCGACCATCGTCCTGTTTTTCTCCAATTAAACTTAACTCCCTCATTGTCCAGTGACAAAGTATGGATTTTGAATAATCAGTTACTTAAATCTATAGAATTATCAAAACATCTCCAATCTTTTATATCAAATTTTATGGTATTCAACTCTCCTTCAATGAACAAACTTGTTGTCCTGTGGGGGGGCCTTGAAGTGTGCATTTTGTGGAGAGCTGATCCGATTAGCAGCTAGATGTAAGAAACTGACCTTGGCCTCTCTTACCTCTCTTACCTCTCTAATAGACCAAATTAGAGCCCTCGAGGAACACATATCATTGACTTCCCCTCTATCAGAATGGAAAGGTTAGAGCAACTTAGGTTTCAATGTAATACCTTACTGGGGGAAAGAGTGGAACACATGATACTACTCTCTAAGGTAAAATATTTTGATCAAGGAGAGAAGGCTGGGAAACTGCTAGCCTTCCGCCTCTGTTCTCAAGTAATGGACCAGATTGTTCCTGTGATACGCAGTGACTTGGGGCAACTCCTCACCTCACCCTGAGATATTGTAGATGCCTTTAAACTGTATTACCAGCAGCTATATGCTCTGCCCTCCCTCCCATTTAGTCAGTCCCAGTTTGGATTCTTCCTCCAAGACATCACACTCCCCAAATTGGTGGACTGTCACCTGGCTATTCTAAAAGTCCCTTTGACCCTGACTGAAGTTTCCCAAACTATTGATGTCCTGGCTGCAGACAAGACCCCCGGTTCAGATGGATTTATCACAAACTTTTAAAAAGCTTTAAAAGACCAGGTAGCCCCTATTCTTTTAAATACCTATAATTATATATTTGACAGGGGCCTAGCTGACCTTTCCTTAACTGCAGCTTCAATCATGGTTCTCCCCAAACCGGCCAGGGATCCACTGTTGATTTCTAACTAGACCAATATCACTTATTAATGTAGACTTTAAAATACTCTCTAAGATAATGGCCTATAGACTGGGGCTAGTATGGGACTCATTTATCAGCAGGGAACAGGTGGGGTTTGTAAAAGGTAGACTCTCGGCTGACCATCTTAGAAAACTTGCGTATCTCTTCTCGGTGGCCAGGGACCTTTCCTCCTCTCAGCTTTGGTGTCCCCAGATGCTGAGAAAGCTTTTGATAGAGTCTCATGGGACTACTTGTTTGCCCTACTACCAAAATACAATTTTCCTCTAGAATTCATACAATGGATCAGGGTGCTCTACTCCTCTCCAACTACACATGTACTATGTAAAGGCATGCTTTCCCAACCCTTCTCCTTACATCAAGGTACCAGGCAGGGTTGCCCTCTTTGCCCTTTTCTAATCAATCTCTTTTTAGAACCGCTGATCTGTAAGCTCAACATCTCTTCCCAAGTCACCGGCACTTCTGTTAGTAATATTGACTATAAACTCTCTGTCTATGCAGATGATATTTTGCTTCATGTATCCTCCCCTGCTAACTCCTTGCCTGTGGCCCTACAAATTATTTTCCAGTTTGGTGCCATTTCTAATTACAAACTCAATCTTTCCAAAACTGAGATCATGCCCCTTAATAATATAACATTTGGAGTGGATGTGAAGCATCTCAGCCTTGAATGGAGGAGAGACAAATTGAAATATCAAGGCATTTTTCTCAGTACTTCTCCCAATGAATTCAAACAATTCAATCTGGACACTATTATGTCCCGTTTCGAGGTAGGCCTTGACCGCTGGTCAATGCTGCCCCTTTCCCTGTGGGGTAGATTGAATATTATCAAAATTAATATTTTACCCCTCTTATTATACTCCCTTCAGATGTATAACTTTGTCCTTCCTCAATCCTGGTTCAGGCAGGTGCACAGGTTTCTTGCCTCTTTCTTATGGCATGGTAAAGCAACTCGCCGGGCATTCGCAAAATTGGCGAGAGTTAAATAGGATGGAGGTCTACAAGCCCCTAATTTTTATTTGTATTATTTAGCCTTACATCTCAATAGAATTTTCTACTGGTTGCAAACACCAGAGAATAGCTCTAATACAGCATATATTCCGCAATGGGAAGATAGAGAACACGCTCTCTGTTCTGCCCATGGAATAGATATCCGAGCACTCCTCTATCTGGAGGAAAGTTGCCCACCCATTGCAGGATACACCCTTGGATCATCCCTCCAGATCCATTTATAACTCTGCTCATCACTTAAGATTAACCCAACTAAGGATAATTTTCAACCCTTATTTGGAAATCCTAACTTGTGGATGGCTGGACAGATACTCTCCAAGCGGGTTTGGCCAGATATAGGTGCAGAAAAAGTTGCTGATCTTACACATAATCAAAAAATTTTATCTTTCCAAGAGGCCCAGACCCTATATCACTGGTCCACCACTTCTTGTTTTACATTTTTCCAAATATCTCACATGCTTACACAGTTTTTTGCAACAGAACCATGGTTTAGCCCTTTAGGCACTGTGGTCTTCCCACTTCTTTCCTCAGCCCCTTTCTCGCACCTCATAGCATACTATTTCAGATCATTGCAAAAGTGTTTAACTGTCAGTGAGGGCCCCAGGGTGTATGGTTGGGACCAGACTTTTCCACCCACCGTAACCGCCAGGAACTGACCACTCATCTGGAAGCAATTGTATAAATTAACAAAATGGAACTGATACCACCTTATGCAATTCCAGATTATCCATAACCTCTATTAAACTCCTGTTAAGCTGAACAGGATGGGTCGGTACCTAATAACATCTGCTCCAGATGTGCCCAAGAACCTGGCTACTTATACCATATATTCTTTACCTGCCAAGAGGTTGTCCTCTTCTGGAATTCAATTCAATCTTATTTAGATCTGTTGTTGGGGTTGATGCCTTCCTCCCTGAAATATGTATTGTGGGTGACTATACAGGCTCTTTGATTGGCAATCAGAAGGCCCACATGGCCTTAATTTGAGTATGTGCCAAGAAGGTCATCCTTCAACACTGGCTAGATCAAGACATTCCTAATTTTTTGGACTGGTACAAAGAAATTTTGTTTGCATTTCAAGCTGAGCATCTCATAGTAAGTCTGTCTGACAACTTATCAAGATACAAACGTATTTGGGAACACTTGCATACATTATTAACTGTGCATTCATCAACTGAAAACTTCTCTTACTGTTACATCTATATACAGGTATATATATATATATTCCCCTCCTTTTTTATTTTTAGCAGTTAGCGTGTACTGGGATAAAAAGCAACACTTATACACTCATACAAACTATGTTTTCCACTCCGGTGGTTGGGCGGGAAGGAATTGGGAGGGAAGGGCTTGGGGATAAACTGTAAATGTAAAATTAACAGTTTACTATATTGAGCAGAGAGAACAGAACTTATTCAGAGCTTATTTATCCTTTTCTTTCACTATTGTATGGTACCTCTGTTGTATTCCACTACATACCAGTATGAAACCCTTATTAACAGCTTTTCTGCATTTCTATGTTCCTAAATAAAGTTTATTAATTAAAAAAAAATCTGGGTTCCTGTTCACCCACAGGGCTGGTAATAATCCACGAAAATGTATATAGTCTCTTTAGGAAAATGGACACATTTATAGTTTGGTTGGGGGAGGTCCAACCTGACTTAAAATGCATTTCGGGACACAGTATCATGATGGTATTTTGCATAGTGAAATGCAGGTCAGGGAATATGGTCTTGCTAGACAGGACAGTGGTAGAAGGGGGGGTTATGTTACTTATTAGTGACAATCTAGGCCCTTTTAAAATAGTATTATCAGAAAACATAGAGGGAATAAATTGCTTACTAGTAGAGATTTTGTCTGTTAAAATAATTTTGGTAGTGGTTTATGCACCCCTACAGACCAAAACAGTATATTTCAATTTACTGGCAAAAAATATTTTGGAAAAAGTAAAAAAATGTGGACCTATTATTAATGGGACTTTAACGAAGACTAGACCCAGCGAAGGGGGGAAAGCTAAGTGACAGTCTAAATATTTGGGGCTTATGACAAGTAATTCAAGAACCAACTAGATGCACAAAAGCTGTAAGTCAGGGCTCATTATTAGATTTATTGTTTGTTTCTCAGGGGTTAAAGGTACACATCTCTGAAATTATGCCATTGAACTTGTGTGATCACTATCCCATCAAATATTATAGTGAATTAACAAAGTCAAGCAGGCAAGGGCCTGTATAACTTACTGGGTAACTAACATGAACAATTTTTAATTTAAACCCTTTTAAACATAGCTTACAAATTGCAAAGTAGGATAGAATAAAAATGATTCCAGATTTAGATATGGCTATTCAAGTCTTTACTCAAATCTTTACTAGTATATGCAATTTACTCACACCTAGGATACAGAAAACTCATAGTAAAAATCATTTACCGTAGCTAACAGAAAACACTAAGATGCAATTCAGAATAAGGAACAGAGTATGAAAGAAAGCCAGAAAAAAAAAAGCAAGAAGTTTGGAATCTTTTTTAAAAAATGGCACAATAGGTGTTCAAAACTAATTAGACTGGCAAAAATGCAATACTATAAAACAAATATTGGTCAGGTAAAGGATCCAAAGAAATACTGGTACTATGTAAAACAGTAACAAACCCCAGTATGTTCTAGGGCACAGATAAAACTGGCTGAAAATGGTACCTTAACTCATTCACTCCACAGCAGCTCTTTGAGAGTTCCACCACTTGTGTCCTGTATACTCTTAACATTGCATCCTGGGACTTTCTAAGCAAACTCAAGACATAATCAGCATGCCACAAACAAATGCGAATACCTCATGAACTGTAAGTGCTACACACAAAGTACGAGTGGCAAAGTTGTTCAGCACAAAATTACCTTTCCAACGATGTTATGCAATTAAATTCAAGCAATTCAGTTTTTATTTAATACTTGCTGAAATACCAAAATAATGTTGTTTTCTTACTCCCCTTCCCCGGGGGCCACGATGTACCCATGCGTGTGCATGTCTGGAGGCACACACCAGGATCTGATGACCCCCTCCACCACTCTGAGCACTTTCATCACTGCTCCTAACTGCCTATGCCACCCACTGGGCTTCCACCTGGTGGGAGCAGGACTGCGGTGGAGCGGGCGTCCACCCCATGGAAGAAAGAGCCAAGGCTTAATCTCGTTCTGACCCTCCCCCCGAGATGTATTCAAGATGCTTAAGTGAGGCTTGAGAGATGAATGTCAGCCATGCACACCATACCACAAATCAAATGTGAATAGCTCTTAAAGTATACGTGATATACACAAAGTATCAGCAGCAAAGTTGTTCAGCACAAAATTACGTTTCTAACAGTGTTATGCAATCAATTCTAAGCAATTCAGTTTGTTTAATTTTTAGGTAAAACAGCTGACTTCCTGAGATGTTTCCAGGCCTGGGTGAAAGTCAGTTGAGTATCTCTACAGTCGTTATTGGCCTGAGTGGCTATGCTTTCAGACGCCACCTACAGGCATATCCAGGCCTGAGTGAGTAGATGATGAATTTAAGGTAGCAGAGATTTTAAATCACTATTTTACAGAGTTACTGGACTAGGGCTTGGACAACTTGAGGGTTACAGCTTAAGATTTTGGATGATAGGGTAGGTGTTGATGGGGAAGAAAGTAGTGAGGTAAATGGGCCAACTTAATAAATTTACAAAGAGCCAAAAAGAAAAGAAAAATGATGCTGTGATGTGGACAGGATTTAGGCACCCACCAAGCTGAATGCATGAGTACAGTTTCCCAATCTGTGGTAGAAGGGAGCTATTAGTCACTAGGATGCACAGCCCTCACCAGACCCCACCCCACCCCACAGCACGTTAACCAGTGTATATTGTCTGTAAATGTCATGGTTAACTCCTTATTATAGGTTCAAAGCTATAGGGTTCAGGTCCAATTAGATACTAGAGCCATATATGGCCATGACACTTCTAGTGGTCAATATTTCCATTTTTTATCCCCCATGTGTAAGTCAAGTCTTTTTTTTTTAATTCTCTTTTTCTCCCCAGCCGCCAAACTCTTTCCGGCATCCTCTGATATGCCATCTCTACCTCCCTGCGTGACTCCGGTTGGCCCCTCCACTCCTCTCCAGCACTGGGCATCCCCCAGGTCTGACTCTGGGGAAGGGTCACCACCACCCAGGGTGCTCTATCTGCAAGTATTGAGCCACTGGGCTGGAGGGGAGGGGAGAGTGGAGGTGGCCAGGTCCGACTTCAGGAGTGTGGATCACAGATGGAGGAGCTATTGCCTTTTAGCGGAGGGGGGTTTTTCTTGTCTTTTGCACCCCCCTGTGGAGCCCAGCTGCCAAGGCAATGCACACCGTGGCTCCACCTACTGGCATATGCCACGACACTCTTTTGGTTACCCCCTAGCATCTACCAGAGGTCGCTCATTGAGTGGTCATTACCCCAGCCCGCCCCGGGGAAGAGAGAGCAGTTCTCTGGACACTTAATCTCTCCCCCCCACCAACCCCTGGGTCTGTTCCTGAACCCAGGTCAACAGTGTGGTGCGAGGTGTGGCATCCAGTGTTTCAACCCTCTGTGCCACCAGGCCGGTGGTCAAACCTATTTTTTAAAGGATGTGAGATTAACAGCTGTTATTACCTCAGTTGGTAGAGCATTCCTTGTATTCACAACCCGCTGATTAAACCATCTGCCTCTTTTGGTGGTAATATATCTTTCTCCACATAACTGCCTTGAGTGCGACCTGGTCTCTATCAATGCCCTGTCCTTCCATTGCAACCTCGCTGACTCCCACAGCATATCTTTAGACAGAGTTTTAAAAACATAACACAGATCTCTCAACCCATGATAAGTCATTGAGTATAACTTCAAGGATTGCAATCTTTCACTATAATTATGATCTTGTTCACTCCTGACTCATTTGGGGAAACATCTCTGAATTTGCTCTTATCTTTTCCCTGCACAAACTGCCTATGGGGTACTGAAAGGGGCACCATATTCAAGTATTGGTCTGACCAGAGATCTAGTCAAGTGAATCAGGACATCGCTTTTCCTACTTTTTATGTTTGTATAGATGTTTCCTGCAATTTTATGTGCTTTCTTAAACATTTCAGAATTGTGGTCATCAAAACTTAGGTTGTTAGATATTATTACACCCAAGTCCCTTTCGCTCTCTGTTGCTGCTATTGATACATTATTCAAGATATATTGAGCTAGCATGTTTTTTGTTCCAAAGTGTATAACTTTGCATTTCCTCTTGTTAGATTTAAGTTTGTGTTCTGATGCCCATTTTTCCAGAGAAGTAAGCTGCTTCTGTAAATTCAAAATTGAGTCATGTTGTCCACAATCGAACAAATTTTGGTATCATTCGTGTACTTGCAAATCCATACCCCATTTGTTATATGCATTAATGATACCAGAATATTGAACAGCACACTTATTATATACATTGTTAAGGTGCCATACAGTATGAGGCCTTGAACCCTCAATGACCAGAAGACACAAGTAGATTGAGTTGCAGAGGAATCACTGTAAGTAGAGAAGAATTCAGCTTTGGTTTGGGGGACGCCCCCCTTTAACAATATGCTGGGCTGAATGACTTGAGGACCAGGCTTAACAATGCTTATGTTCCCTACCAGTCATCAATGTCACACTGGGCCTGCTGGCATCATTGCAGTCTGCTTTAAAACCAGTGGGGTCACTTTTTTAGGACATCATTCCTGCTTGCAGCAGTTCGGCATTTGAGGAGATTGAAAACACACTGACGATGAATCTAAGGATGCCAGAAATACATTATTGCTAACAAAGAAATCTGATGACAAAAGTTCCCACTAATGTATGTATTTATCAAATTAGTATTAATTCATATTTATGAATCTGTATACACAGCCATGCTTGTGACAGAGGGTATAATAAGAATTTTAACCCAATACATGCAGACTTCTTAGGCAGTTTTATGTATTAAGGATACTACTAAACTATAAAAATATTATCTAATTATTCAGCTGCTTGTCCAAATGAATTGGCATGAATGTCCTGTCTGATATTCCATAACTCTATTGTTTTAGGCAGTTACCTTATGATAGGTTTGTTCTCTTGAAAAAATTAATTTAGAAAGAAAATAATATACAAATATGTAGAGGTGGCTGATCTTAAGTGCATAACAAACAGAAATGTAAACATGTGATGGTCATAGTCTCGTGCCATCTTTGTCAAGTGTGGTTTAAGCCAAGGTCTATTGGTTAGAGCACTGGCATGGTTGAAACCCAGGGAATTACAGGTTTAAACCCCGCTGGAGCAAAATGCTCACTGCATGCCTTGAAACAATTCACTTCTTACTTAATCTCCCAGTGCTCTACTCTCCCTGCAGAACTGCATAGAAGAAGGGCCACACTGGAAATGAGATGTGTTATCCCAGCTAGGCAATCTTAGGAAAATAAAAAGTAAACAAACAAAACAATTGCTGAATATAAGGGTCTTGAATTCAGCCCATTGACACATTCTCTTTACAATCCCAATTACAGAGAGAGAGAGAGAGAGAGAGAGAGAGAGAGTGTGTGTGTGTGTATCTGAGTGAATGCATTAGTGTGAGTATGTGAATGATTTTTAGCTGATATGTGCGTGCTAAATTTAGAGGCCATGTTTGTATAAGTGACTGGATCATGTATGCATGCATGAGTGCTGGTGTGGCTGGATCTCTTTGCAAGGCTGGTACCTTAATGTGATACAGAGGCTTACCACAATGTACTTCAAACACTGTAACAAAAAGCCAGCCAACTTCTGTTTGGTCTACGTGATACAGGATAGCTAAAATAAAAATGTTATTTATTAGAAACATTGACTTACTAAATATTATTTATGACTGAAATGGAAGAGGGAGCCACGTTTCTATGGTGGTGCCACTCATCTTTTGATTTTTTTACATGCTGTGGGGTTCAGACACAACAGTGGGGGCTCAACAATGCTATCAATTCTCGAGTACAAATTTAAAATTCCTGTCTACTGACCTGCAGCACACAATGATCACAGGCTGACAGAGACACTCACACATCAATTAAGACTGGAAGTGTGACAAAATGAAGGAGATGTGGGGTTTCACACAACCACGCAACGTTAAGGAGAAGGTATTAATCACTTGACCAAGGCTGTCTCTGGTTTCCTCCATGTTTTTGTTCAGCTCAATTGCTGGCTGCCTCAGTGCTTCTTGATCATGTGGGTGAGGTCCAGTTTATTCATTCATATGCACACATACCCACACGTTGGAGCAGAGAAGAGGACTATGGCTGATGAGATGTGGCATCTTCCAGTTTATTCAGGTGGTTATGTGGGGAAAGGCATTGGTCGGAGTGCCTCCACTAGTAGGCGGGGGGGTGAGTGCTTGAGCCTGCCTGTGTGGTCGGCGGGGGAGTCTGCCTATACAGTCGGGAAGTGTCTGAAAGGAGTATGCTTACTTGGCTGCCTAACCTTCCTTGGACCTTTTCACATTGTGTCAGTTACTCTGATTTGATGGTTGTGCATGTGACAACATGTTGTCTTCTACAGATCCTCCTGAGATGATCCCTGAGTTTCAATGCAGTGTGCACAGCTCCCAGTTCCCAGCTTGGTTTTATAGTTTGCTTTGTAGCTCCTAGTTTGAGCTCCCAGACTGTTCACAACTGCCTCCCAGTAGCAAGCTGTAGCAGCCAGCTTGTCCAGTGTCACCATGTGTCTCCACTTCACATCCCTCCCTTCTTGGCCATGGTGCCGCCAGTTGGGACTGCAGACTTACTGCTGCTCCGGGCTCTGAGATGGTCCAGTTTCATGGTGCAGCCTTCTCCTCCCCTCAGCACAGCATCCTGGGATAAGACACCACCTTCTCATCCCATCAGTATTTTTGAGAGATGCACTACACCACTGGCAGGACTCCCTAAGGTTAACTGGGAATCTACAAAACTATCAACTATTTTATTTTTTTAAAACTTACAAAAATCAAAAGTTTACATTTGGAGAGATAAGGGTCTCTTACTCTCTTGTCATTTGATCAGAAGGAGAGAATATGAATGTTCAGCTAGCAAAAAGTTATAGAAAACTGGATCTCATAATAGTTGGTACTACACCCTCATTTCTTGTAAATTTTATTTCCAAGTCAACAAACTAGTCCTTTTGTGTAGCTATTACTGATATATGTGATTGTTTCAGTTTATTTTCAGTGTTCATAGTAGTCCCTGTGATAATCCTGGTGTCTCTATCTTTGGGTATGCATATATGATTACTTAGAATTCAACAAAACAATCTGCAGCAAGGTGTGAAATATCACTTTTACCTTCAGTTGGCTTTGCAAACTGCCTCAGTTGTACTGCAGGGTTTTTCCCTTTAAATTGCATTTGGTTTGTATGTTTCCATAGAGTTTTTTAATGATATTTACACTTTCAGTATGGAGATACATGGTATACATGGGTGATGTGACATCATGTTTTCATATGCTGAGGCAGCTGCCATGGAAAATGAGATCTCAACAACCATAAAACAGAGATTCCCACGATAGTTACAGGGGACTAGCATGAACAGTGAAAACAAAGTAAAGAAAGCACATATATCCCCAACAGCTACAAGAAAATAGTTGTCTGTTGACATTGAAACAAACAAAATATGCAAGGTATGAAGGTGTAGTTTCCCTTTAAGCTCTGTCAGTTAGGGAAACTTTCTCTTTCTACAATGTGCCTGTGCAACTGGTTTCATGCTTGTGTGACATAGATAAACTTTGGTTGTTTCCCTCTCTATCCGAGGGATATATCATCCTGTAGGGTTACGAAAGCAAGGAACTCTAGGGGAGAGTTTCACCCTTTGAGGTGCTGTGGGAGTGATTCCCATGGCTAAAAATACCTTAGGAAGAAACCCGGGGAGACAGAGAAGAGTGCCACTGGAGGTGGATGAGTAGATGTAGGGGTAAAGAAAATGCTTGTGTGTGGAGTGAGGAGAGCAGCCCTTAAATGGGCCAAAAGGGGGGTGTGGCCAGTTGCACCACCCCCTTGAACTACAGGCTATAGCCTTTCAATTCAATGTGCCTGTGCAACTGGTTATGTGCTTATGTAATGAAGATACATTTTGGCTGTTCGCCTCTCTATCTGTGGGATATACCACCCTATAGGGGTACGAAGGAAAGGAACTCTAGGGGAGGGTTCCACCCCTTGATGTGCTGCTGGAGTGATTCCCTTGGCTAAAAGTACCTTAGGAAGAAGCCCAAAAAGAGTGTCAAGTAACGCATACAAGGTAGTGAACATGTATCACGGTCGTGGACCTGCTCGTAGGATGGTTACTAGTATG
The DNA here is from genome assembly GCA_016271365.2 of Neoceratodus forsteri. Taxonomy (NCBI): domain Eukaryota; kingdom Metazoa; phylum Chordata; order Ceratodontiformes; family Ceratodontidae; genus Neoceratodus; species Neoceratodus forsteri. Next base: position 1,046,888,156 of record CM057449.1, read on the forward strand.
GGTTCAGTTTGGTAGCATGGGACAATGAAAACCTTTACATAGGTCAGGTGGTAGGATAGGTTCTGTTGGTAGCATGGGTCAATGAAGACCTGTACATAGGTCGGATGGTAATGGGGTTCAGCTGGTAGTATAGGTCAGTTGCTCATATTGTTTGAGTAAAGTAGGCAAGAAATGACAGGTGTATAGAGATCCACTCAGAGGTCTGGCTGTAAGGCATGAAGCCTTGGCTTCCTATAAAGAGAGATAACAGTCAAAGGGGGAGACGGGACAATTACGGGACATCCACCCAACTCCATCCAACAGTGGAAACCTGCCTAAGTGGGAAACCTAACTAAGTGACCTAGAGACTACAAGGATGCCTATCGAGTATTATGACCATTGACACAGAGCAGAAGAAAAACACCCTTTGAGGAGGAAACCTCAAAGGATCCAAGGCCTAGGTCACCTTCCCTCCAGGCTTTGAGACAGTTTTGGTTAGTGATGGCTCTGCTACTGCAATTTAGTAGACCAATCTAAGGGAACTGCAATTTCAGGGAACACTCTCACTCTATCTCTCTAACGGGAATGCCATGGAGGGTTGCGAGCTCATTCTGCAACAGGAGTCGACCAAGGCAGGAGGGAGAAAGTAATGACTGCTGAGGCGCTCAGCTGGCCTACTGATCTATGAACAAACTAGGTGAACCAGAGGTGGTCATAGGGAGAATAGCATGAAAGGGTGCCTCCGAACCCACTCTGGCAGCTAAAGAGGCTCTTCCTGTGAGAGCGCAACCCTTTCGCTGCTGAAGTCTTAAATGCTATATTGAGAGGTGCCGTCATTGAGGTTGATGACTGAAGGTCCACCCAGGGTGAGGACCTTCCCAGCTGTGAGCCACGTGAGAAGGACCCTGCCCCAAGCTTCGCATGCTCAAGAAGCGGACTTCGGGGGTGCAGAGAGAGGCCATCACCCCCAGGGCTAGCCCTGAGTCCAGGAATAATGGTTATGATCGGCATGTCTCCAAAATGTGGAAAAGTGAGTTGTAATGAGCATGAGACCTGTGCATGGTAAGGAGCATGGGACCCATATGTTGGTTGTAATGGTGGACAGCAGACATGGGGAGACCTGTATGTAGGTCAGATTGAGCACTGTGGGCCCTTTCATGGGTCTTGTCTGGATGAGACCTGCATGTAGGTCAGACTGAGCAATATGGACCCTCTCATTGGTCTAGGTAAGGCAAATAGCAGTTGTCAACCACAAGAATGCATGCCAACCAAGTCCACTAGAAAGCCAAATTGGGAGTGAATTGGATAGTATATTAGAGTAAGAAAGGAGGCTGGGTGAAGCCGAGGCCGACGGTTGAAGAGGAGGAGGCTGTGAAGCTGGTTAGGTAGGAGGAGGCTGCAAAGCCAGTACGGTGGGAGGTGCGGTTCGAAGCAAGTAAACATGATGTGCTCTCAGACTTTGAAGGAGATGCCAGAATTGAAAGGGGAGAGGTCCTGAAATGAATGGACTTGCAAGCTGATTGCGTTAGTGCCATGATGGCTGATATAAGAGCAATACTGGTAGTGCAAGGGACAGGAAGGCTGGGTGTACTGCAAGGGACAGGATGGCTGGAATGGCTGTGTAAATCAGGTACAGAATAGTAGGGAAAGGATTGTAGAAGGCTGGTTGGAGCCAGCTGCACTAAGGAAGAGAGTTGCCTGGAATAGTTGGTTGCGGAATGCCATTAAGTCTGTGTGGCATAGCAATAGAAGGCTGGGGTGAGCCAGTGACCAATAAAACATAAAAGAAGTTAAAAGCTGCTCCCACTGCCTGGAGACATCAGCCTGGAGCCACGATGCTCAATGTGACTCCTCAGTCCCCCACCACAGGGAAAACAAAGAAGCCACAAATATGACACCACAACACAAAGCATCTAATGAAATAAGTTAAATATGTACCAGCCATGAAAACAGGATTAGGTTATCATCAGAAACAAACTGCTGAGGGTTTGGTATAAGTAAGGTTTGGTAAAGGTGGGAGTAGTAATAAATAAGCCTAAATAACACAAACATTAAAGTGAGGAGTAGTGTAGTAGGGCTGCAAAAGTAATTGTGCAGCATCCAGCAGCAGTTAACTATAGCTTGTAGGGGTATTTATTTATTTATTTATTGAAGAGAATCGGAATTACAATCCTTTGAGTCATAGACACCTTTGCAAAGGCTCCACGTCAGTACAGAAAGCACAAACACAGCATTTACTAGTATTTATACATAGGTCACATAGTACAGTGTATAAACATTGCATCAAGGATCGTAAGTACTCATTTGGTCTAAGATGTGACACAAGGTAGATTACAGATTCGGAAGATCTTAACTGAACCCTGAGTCAGAGTTTATATACAGTGTGATTCTGGGACCTGAGGATGCAGTCCTGGAATAAGGTTGTGCATTTTATCCCTACCATTGTGGATTTTCTTCCTGCACTAGGTCTATAGACTGCAACGGTTGCAGTCACAGGCAGCTGATTCAAGAAGGAGTTTCTTAAGACCAGTTTTAAATTGCCAGGACTAGGGGTTCAGGAGATAGAGGCTGGTAGGCAGTTTAGCCAGAGGGGAGCCCGATATCAGAAAGACCTTTGTCCTAGGGAGGTCCTACAGTGTGGGACTATGAGAGTGGTGCCAGTTGGGCATCTAGGGGCCGTCCTGTATGGGACAGTCTGGATGAGGGGTAGGAGGCCTTTGGGTGCTAGACTGAGGAGTATTTTTTTGGCTTGGAGGGTGGTGTGATATTTAAGCCTCCCTTCGAACGTGAGCCAGTCCGCAAGTTTGTAAAGCTCGCATGTGTGGGTGTGTCTATTGCATCCAGTGACCAGTCTGCAGGCTTTATTGAGTGCTATGTGGATGCTGCATAGGGCCGTTTGGTCTGCAGATCCATAAATCACAATCCCGTAGTACACCAAAGTTAGGACAGAGGAAGTTACAACGAGATGTAGGGCCTAAGGCGGGTAGGCAATGTTTATATCCGTACAGGATCCCCAATCTGGTATTTACAGTGGAGGAAAGATGTTGGATGTGTGTGTGGTCGGTGAGGGAGGTGTCCAGGGCGACACCCAGGTATTTGAAGCTAGTGACATGTTCAAGAGAGAGACCATGGGAGTTAGTGATGACAAGCAGAGCACTACTAAGTGGGCTCTGGCAGTGGGCAAAGATCATCGATTTTGTCTTGTTGTAGTTGAGTACTAAGCGATTCTCAGAGAACCAGGTTTCGTTTTCTCAGAAAAAGCCTTGTAGGCCAGATTAGAGGGAGTTAGGGTGAGGGTGTTTCCAGAGTACTACGGCATCGTCCGTGTAGAGCAGGAGTTTCCTGTTGCATGATTGAGGGAGGGAGTTTAGGTAAACAGTGAAAGAGCAATGGGCAGAGTATGGACCCTTGGGGGACGCCCAATTGGATTGATCTTTCAGAGGAAAGGGTTGTTAATTTTGACCTGTTGTGCCCAGCAAGAGAGATAGTCTTTGAAGCAGGAGGTTGCTCAGATGAGAAATGTTGAGAGGGAAGGGAGTGGAGCAGAAGTGCATGACTGACGGTATCGAAGGCTTTCGTCAGACATAGGTACAGACAAAGTTGCTGATCTTACACATAATCAAAAAATGTTATCTTTCCAAGAGGCTCAGACCCTATATCACTGGTCCACCACTTCTTGGTTTATGTTTTTCCAAATATCTCACATGCTTACACAGCTTTTTGGAACAGGACCATAGTTTAGCCCTTTAGGCACTGTGGTCTTCCCTCTTTTTTCCTCAGCCCCTTCCTCACACCTCATACCATACTATTATAGATCATTGCAAAAGTGTCTAACTGCCAGTGAGGGCCCCAAGGTGTACGGTTGGAATCAGACTCTTCTACCCACTGTAACCGCCAGGAACTGACCACTCATCTGGAAGCAATTGTATAAATTAACAAAATAGAACTGATACCACCTTATACAATTCCAGATTATTCATAACCTCTATTAAACTCCTGTTAACTGCACAGGATGGGTCTGTACCTAATGACCTCTGCTCCAGATGTGGCCAGGAACCTGGCTCCTTATACCATATACTCTGGACCTGCCAGGAGGTTGTTCCCTTCTGGAATTCAATTCAATCTCATTTAGATCTGCTGTTAGGGCTCTCTGATGCCTTCCTTCCTGAAATATGTATTGTGGGTGACTATACAGGCTCTTTGATTGGCAATCAGAAAGCCTACATGGCCTTAATCTGAGTATGTGCCAATAAAGGTCATTCTTCGACAGTGGCTAGATCAAGACATTCCCCATTTTGTGGAATGGTACCTCATAGTGAGTCTATCTGACAACTTATCAAGATACAAACGTATTTGGGAACCGTTGCATACATTATTAACTTCATTGATCAACTGGAAACTTCTCATACTCTTACATATGTATATAGATATTGAGATATATATATATATATATATATATATAGATATAATATAGATACATATATATATATATGTATATATATATATATATATATATATATATATATATATATATATATATATATATATATATATATATATATATATATATATATATACCTCGATAGATATATAGATATAGAGAGATAGATAGAGATACAGGCAGAGATACTGATAGAGATATATAAAATGTTCCCTCCTTTTTAATTTTATTTTTGGCAGTTAGGGTGTACTGGGATAAAAAGCAACACTTATACCCTCATTCAAACTATGTTTTTCACTCTGGTGGTTGGGCAGGAAGGAATTGGGAGGGGAGGGCTTTGGGGATAAACTGTAAATGTAAAGTTAACAGTTTTCTGTATTGAGCAGAGAGAACAGAACTTATTCAGAGTTTGTTTACTATTTTCTTTCACTATTGTATGGTACCTCTGTTGTATTCTACTACACACCAGTATGAAGCTCTTATTAATGGCTTCTCTGCATTCTGTGTTCCTAAATAAAGTTTATTAACTATAAAAAAATAAATAAATATGGGTCCTTGTTCACCCACAGGGCTGGTAATAATCCACGAAAATGTATGTCGACTTGTTAGGAAAATGGACACATTTATAGTTTGGTTGGGGGAGGTCCAATCTGACTTAAAAAGCATTTCAGGACACAGTTTCATTATGGTATTTTGCATAGTGAAGTGCAGATCACAGAATATGGCCTTGCTAGACAGGAAAGTGGTAGAAGGGGAGGGGTTATATTACTTATTAGTGACAATCTAGGCCCTTTTAAAATAGTATAATCAGAAAACATAGAGGGGGAAAAAATTGCTTACTAGTAGAGATTTTGTCTGTTAAAATAATTTTGAGAGTGGTTTATGCACCCCTACAGACCAAAACAGTATATTTCAAGTTACTGGTAAAAAAGATTTTGGAAAAAGTAAAAAAATGTGGACCTATTATTAACAGAGGATTTTAACGAAGACTGGACCCAGCGAAGGGGGGAAAGCTAAGTGACAGTCTAGATATTTTGGGCTTACGACAAGTAATTCAAGAACCAACTAGATGCACAAAAGCTGTAACTCACGGCTCACTATTAGATTTATTGTTTGTTTCTCACGGGTTAAAGGTACACATGCCTGAAATTATGCCACTGAACTTGTGTGATCAGTATCCCATCAAATGTTACAGTGAATTAACAAAGTCAAGCAGGCAGGGGCCTATATAACTTACTGGGTAACTAACATAAACAATTTTTAATTTAAACCCTTTTAAATATAGCTTACAAACTGCAAAGTAGGATAGAATAAAAATGATTCCAGATTTAGATATGACTATTCAAGATTTTACTCAAATGTTTACTAGTATATACAATTTACTGGCAGAATAGGATACAGAAAACTCACAGTAAAAATTATTTATCTTAGGTAACAGAAAACTTTAAGATGCAATTCAGAATAAGGAACAAAGTATGAAAGAAAGCCAGAAAAAAAACAAAGGCAAGAAGATTTGAATCTTTTAAAAAAAATGGTGCAATAGGTGTTCAAAACTAATTAGACTGGCAAAAATACAGTACTATAAAACAAATATTGATCAGGTAAAGGATCCAAAGAAATACTGGTACTATGTAAAACAGTAACAAACCCCAGTATGTTCTAGGGCACAGATAAAACTGGTTGAAAATGGTACCTTAACTCATTTACTCCACATGAGCTCTTTGAGAGTTCCACCACTTGTGTCCTGTATACTCTTAACGTTGCATCCTGGGACGTTCTAAGCAAAATCAAGACATAATCAGCATGCCACAAACAAATGTGAATACCTCATGAACTGTAACTGCTACACACAAAGTACGAGAGGCAAAGTTGTTCAGCACAAAATTACCTTTCCAACGATGCTATGCAATCAAATTTAAGCAATTCGGTTTTTAAATTATACTTGCTGAAATACCAAATAACCGTTGTTTTCTTACTCCCCTTCCCCCCGGGGCCATGATGTACACATGCGTGTGTGTGTGTGTGGAGGCACACGCCAGGATCTGTGGCCCCCTCCTCCCCTCTGAGCACTGTCATCGCTGCTCCTAACTGCCTATGCTACCGACTGGGCTTCCACCCAGTGGGAGCAGGACTACAGTGGAGCGGGCGTCCACCCCATGGAAGGAAGAGCCAAGGTTTAATCCTGTTCTGACCCTCCCCCCCAAGATTTATTCAAGATGCTTAAGTGAGGCTTGAGAGATGAATGTCAGCCATGCACACCATACCACAAACAAATGTGAATAACTCCTAAAATATACGTGATATACACAAAGTATCAGCAGCAAAGTTAAAGCACAAAATTACCTTTCTAACAGCGTTATGCAATCAGTTCTAAGCAATTCAGTTTGTTTATTTGTTAGGTAAAAACTGATGACTTCCTGAGATGTTTCCAGGCCTGGGTGACAGTCAGCTGAGTATGTCTACAGTCGTTATTGGCCTGAGTGGCTATTCTTTCAGATGCCACCTACAGGCGTATCCAGGCCTGAGTGAGTAGATGATGAATTTAAGGCAGCAGAAATTTTAAATCACTATTTTACAGAGTTACCGGACTAGGGCTTGGGCAACTTGAGGGTTACGGCTTAAGATTTTGGATGATAGGGCAGGTGTTGATGGGGAAGAAAGTAGTGAGGTAAACAGGCCAACTTAATAAATTTACAAAGAGGCAAAAAGAAAAGAAAAATGATGCTGTGATGTGGACAGGGTTTAGGCACCCACCAAGCTGAAAGCATGAGTGCAGCTTCCCAATCTGTGGTAGAAGGGCTATTAGTCACTAGGACAAACATCCATCACCCCACCCAACCCCACCCCACAGCATGTTAACCAGCGTATGTTGTCTGTAAAAGCTGCAAAGCTATAGGGTTCAGGTCCAGTTAGCTGCTAGAGCCATATAAGGCCATGCCACTTCTAGTGGTCAATATTTTCATTTTTTATCCCCCATGTGAAAGTCAAGCCTTTTTTTTGAATTCCCTTTTTCTCCCCAGCTGCCGAACTCTCTCCAGCGTCCTCTGATATGCCATCTCTACCTCCCTGCGTGACTCTGGTTGGCCCCTCCACTCCTCTCCAGCACCGGACATCCCCCGGGTCTTCCCTCTGGGGAAAGGTCACCTGCACCCCGGGTGTTCTATCTGCAAGTATTGAGCCACCGGGCTGGAGGGGAGAGGAAAGTGGAGGTGGCCAGGTCCGAATTCAGGAGTGTGGATCATGGATGGAGGAGCTATCGCCTACTAGCGGAGAGGGGTTTTCTTGTTTTTTTAACCACCTGTGGAGCCCGGCTGCCAAGACAATGCACACGGTGGATCCACTGACTGGCATATGCCATGACACTCTTTCAGCTACCCCCTAGCCTCCGCCAGAGGTCGCTCATTGAGTGGTCATTACCTCAGACCTCCTTGGGGAAGTGAGAGCAGTTCTCTATACACTCAACCCCCCCGCCAACCCCCGGGTCTGTTCCTGAACCCAGGTCACCAGCATGGTGTGAGGTGTGGCATCCAGCGCTTCAACCCTCTGTGCCACCTGGCTGGTGGTCAAGCCAATTTTTTAAAGGATGTGAGATTAACAGCTGTTATTACCTCAGATGGTAGAGCATTCCTTGCATTCACAACCCGCTGGTTATACCATCTGCCTCTTTTGGTGGTAATATATCTTTCTCCACATAACTGCCTTTAATGCGACCTGGTCTCTATCCCTGCCCTGTCCTTCCATTGCAACCTCGCTGACTCCCACAGCATATCATTAGACAGAGTTTTAAAAACATAACACAGATCTCTCAACTTGTGATAAATCATTGAGTATAACTTCAAGGATTGCAATCTTTCACTAAAATTATGATCTTGTTCACTCCTGACTCGTTTGGGAAAACATCTCTGAATTTTGTCTTATCTTTTCCCTGCACAAACTGCCTATGGGGTACTGAAAGGAGCACCATATTAAAGTATTGGTCTGACCAGAGATCTATACAAGAGAATCAGGACTTTGTTTTTCCTACTTTTTATGTTCCCATAGATGTTTCCTGCAATTTTATGTGCTTTCTTAACCATTTCAGAATTGTGTTCATCAAAACTTAAGTTGTTAGATATTATTACACCCAAGTCCCTTTCACTCTCTGTTGCTGCTATTGATATATTATTCAAGATATAGTGAGCTAGCATGTTTTTTGTTCCAAAGTGTATAACTTTGCATTTGCTCTCATTAGATTTAAGTTTGTATTCTGATGCCAATTTTTCCAGAGAAGTAAGCTGTTTCTGTAAATTCAAAATTGAGTCATGTTGTCCACACTCAAACAAATTTTGGTATCATCCACGTACTTGCAAATCCATACCCCATTTGTTACCTGCATTAATGATACCAGAATATTGAACAACACACTCATTATATACATTGTTAAGGTGCCATACAATATGAGGCCTTGAACCCTCAATGACCAGAAGAAACAAATAGATTGAGTTGCAGAGGAAGCACTATAAGTAGAGTGGAATTCAGCTTTGGTTTTGGGGAAGCCCCCCTTTAGCAATATGCTAGGCTGAATGACCTGAGGACCAGGCTTAACAATGCTTATGTTCCCTAACTATCATCAGTGTCAGACTGGGGCTGCTGGCATCATTGCAGTCTGCTTTAAAACCAGTGAGGTCACTTTTTTAGGACATCATTCCTGCTTGCAGCAGTTCTGCATTTGAGGAGATTGAAAACACACTGACGATGACTCTAAGGATGCCAGAAATACATTATTGCTAACAAAGAAATCTGATGACAAAAGTTCCCACTAATGCATGTATTTATCAAATTAGTATTAATTCATATTTATGAATCTGTATACACAGCCACGCTTGTGACAGAGGGTATAATAGGAATTTTAACCCAATACATGCAGACTTCTTAGACAGTTTTATGCATTAAGGATACTACTAAACTACAAAAATATTATCTAATTATTCAGCTGCTTGTCAGAATGAATTGACATGAATGTCCTGTCTAATATTCCATAACTCTATTGTTTTAGGCAGTTACCTTATGATAGGTTTGTTCTCTTGAAAAAATTAATTTAGAAAGAAAATAATATACAAATATGTAGAGGTGGCTGATCTTAAGAGCATAACAAACAGAATTGTAAACATGTGATGGTCATACTCTCGTGCCGTCTTTGTCAAGTGTGGTTTAAGTCAAGGTCTATTGGTTAGAGCACTGGCTTGGTTTGGACCCAGGGGATCACAGGTTTAAACCCCGCTGGAGCAAAATGCTCACTGCATACCCTGGAACAAGCACTTCTTACTTAATCTCCCAGTGCTCCACTCTCCCTGCAGAACTGCATAGAAGAAGCACCACACTGGAAATGAAATGTGTTATCCCAGCTAGACAATCTTAGGAAAATAAGAAGTAAACAAACAAAAAAATTGTTGAATGTAAGGGTCTTGCATTCTGCCCATTGACACATGCTCTTTACAATCCCAATTAGAGAGAGAGAGAGAGAGAGAGAGTGTGTGTGTGTGCATCTGAGTGAATGCATTAGTGTGAGTATGTGAATGATTTTTAGCTGATGTATGCATGCTAAATTTAGAGGCCATGTTTGTATAAGTGAATTGCTCATGTATGTATGCATGAGTGCTGGTGTGAATGGATCTCTTTGCAAGGCTGGTACCTTGATGTGGTACAGAGGCCTACAACAATGTACCTCAAACACTGTAACAAAATGCCAGCCAACTTCTGTATGGTTTGTGTGATAGAGGATAGATAAAATACAAATGTTATTTATTAGAAACATTGGCTTACTAAATATAATTTATGACTGAAATGGAAGAGGGAGCCACTTTTCTATGGTGGGGCCACTCCTCTTTTGATTTTTGTACATTCTGTTGGATTCAGACACAACAGTGGGGGCTCAACAATGCTATCAATTCTCGAGTACAAATTTAAAATTCCTGTCTACTGATCTGCAGCACACAATGATCACAGGCTGACAGAGACACTCACACATCAATTAAGACTGGAAGTGTGACGAAATGAAGGAGATGTGGGGTTTCACACAACCACGCAACGTTAAGGAGAAGGTATTAATCACTTGACCAAGGCTGTCTCTGGTTTCTTCCATGTTTTTGTTCAGCTCAATTGCTGGCTGCCTCAGTGCTTCCTTTTTTTTTTAAATATATTTTTATTGAGGTTTTATTTTTTTTCTTTTATTTTAGTTCAGGAGACAGTATACAATCACATCATTTTCGATACTTACATCAGTATTTGTTGTGATACAGATTTACGTTGCATGAATATCTTTTGTGTTTGATACAGGTTGTTATTAGAAGATAAGTAATCCTATAGCTTCATTCTGTTCTCGTTTCCTCACTAACCCAGTTCCCATCTACTATGGACAATAATCAGGATCAACCCTGGCCTGATAAAGTGACCATCTCTGCCAGAGGGTGGCAAATCTGTCCACCTGGTTATTTAATTTTGCTGTGATATTTTCCATCTGGTATATAGAATACACAATTTGTCTCCATTCATGGATGTTCGGTATTGCTTTGGTCATCCATTTCTTTGTTAGAGATTATTTTTGCAGCCACCAGCAAGACAGGAAGTAGAGATTTTGTCTGGGGGGGGAGTGATCCGGGTAAACAGCCATAAGCACCATTTCTGCTGTAAACTCAACACACTGCCCAAGACCCTCACCAATTTCTTTGTGTATGCATAACCAGAAAGGCATTAGATATTGGCACTGCCACAGTATATGTGCTAAATCAGCCATATCAGCACCACACCCCCTCCAGCATACTCCGAATTCAGTTGGGAGATATTTAGTCAAACTAGCCAGAGACCTGAAAAATCTTGATCTACATTTCCAGGAATATGCTCTCCAAATATAAGACTGGGTGATCTTGACCACTCGCAAGGACGAGGAGGACCATTCTGCATCAGATACTACGAGATCTAAGTCTTTGTTCCAACTTGCTAATATTGAATTTGTAGATTCTTTAGAGTCATCTCGCATCATTTTATATAGATGACCAATTAAATGATTCCAGTATTGTCCCCGCAAGTGGTCCAGGAATCATTTTAAATGGAAGGGGGGGGGAGTCAGTTTAACCTGAATGATTCTATTATAAAGTAGATGGTTTCTTATTTGGAGGTATCTAAAGTGATCCACATTTGGGAGATTAAATTTAAGTTTTAATTCTTCAAATGGTAAGATCCGGTTTGGTCCTAAAAATTGAAAAGCCTGCTCCAGACCCAATCTGCGCCAACGAGAAAAAGTTAAATCATTGTGGAATTGAATGAAGAGATCATCCTCTGAAATTATTTTTGCTTCAGTGCTTCTTGATCATGTGGGTGAGGTCCAATTTATTCTTTCATATGCACACATACCCCTGTGGTGCAGCAGAGGAGAGGACTATGGCTGATGAGATGTGGCATCTTCCACTTTATTCAGGTGGTTATGTGGGGAAAGGCATTGGTCTGAGTGCCTCCACTAGTAGGCTGGGGGGGTGAGTGCTTGAGCCTGCCTGTGTGGTCTGGAGGGAGACAGTCTGCCTGTCTGACTATACAGTCAGGGCAGTGTCTGAAAGGAGTATGCTTACTTGGCTGCCTAACCTTCCCTGGACCTTTTCATATTGTGTAAGTTACTCTGATTTGAGGGTTGTGCACGTGACAACATGCTGTCTTCTACAGATCCTCCTGAGCTGATCCCAGAGTTTCAATGCAGGGTGCACAGTTCATAGTTCCCTGCTTGGTTTTATAGTTTGCTTTGTAGCTCCTAGTTTGAGCTCCCAGACTGTTCACAACTGCCTCCCAGTAGCAAGCTGCAGCAGCCAGCTTGTCCAGTGATACCATGTGTCTCCACCTCACATCCCTCCCTGCTTGGACATGGTGCCGCCTGGTGGGACTGCAGACTTACTGCTGCTCTGGGCTCTGAGATGGTCCAGTTTCATGGTGCAGCCTTCTCCTCTCCTCAGCACAGCATCCTGGGATAAGACACCACCTTGTCATCCCATCAGTATTTTTGGGAGATGCAGTACACCACTGGCAGGACTCCCTAAGTTTAACTGGGAATCTACAAAACTATAACTATTTTATTTTAAAACTTACCAAAATTAAAAGTTTGCATTTAGAAAGATAAGTGTCTCTTACTGTCTTGTCAATCGATCAGAAGGAGAGAATATGAATGTTCAGCTAGCAAAAAGTTATAGAAAACTGGATCTCATAATAGCTGGTACTACACCATCATATCTTGTAAATTTTATTTCCATGTCTACAAACTAATCCTTTTGTGTAGCTATTATTGATATATGTGATTGCTTCAGTTTATCTTCAGTGTTCATAGTAGTCCCTGTGACAATCCTGGGGTCTCCATCTTCGGGTACGCATATATGATTAATTAAAATTCAACAAAACAATCTACAGCAAGGTGTGAAATATCACATTTACTGTCAGTTGGCTTTGCAAACTGCCTCAGTTGAAATGCAGGGTTTTTCCCTTTAAATTGCATTCAGTTTGTATGTTTCCATAGAGTTTTTTAATGATATTTACACTTTCAGTATGGCGATACATGGCATACATGGGTCATGTGACATCATGTTTTCATATGCTAAGGCGCTGCCATGGACAATGAGATCTCAACAACCATAAAACAGAGATCCCCACGATAGTTACAGGGGACTAGCATGAACAGTGAAAACAAAGTAAAGGAAACACAAATATCCCCAACAGCTACAAGAAAATAGTTGTCTCTTGACATTGAAACAAACAAAATATGCAAGATATGAAGGTGTAGTTTTCCTTTAAGCTCTGTCAGTTAGGAGAACTTTTTCTTTATACAATGTACCTGTGCAACTGGTTTCATGCTTGTGTGACATAGTTAAACTTTGGTTGTTTTCCTCTCTATCCGTGGGATATACTATCCTGTAGGGGTACAAAGGCAAAGAACTCTAGGGGAGAGTTTCACCCCTTGAGGTGCCTCGGAAGTGATTCCCTTGAATAAAGATACCCTAGGAAGAAACCCAGGGGAGAGAGTGCTACTAGAGGTGGATGAGTGGATGTAGGGGTAAAGAAAATGCTTGTGTGTGGAGTGAGGAGAGCAGCCCCTAAATGGCCCAAAAGGGGGGATGTGGCCGGTTGCACCACCCCCTTAAACTACAGGCTATAGCCTTTCAATTCAATGTGCCTGTGCACTGGTTTCATGTTTATGTAATGAAGATAAACTTTGGCTGTTTACCTCTCTATCTGTGGGATATACCACCCTATAGGGGTACGAAGGAAAGGAACTCTAGCGGAGGATTCCACCCCTTGATGTGCTGCTGGAGTGATTCCCTTGGCTAAAAGTACCTTAGGAAGAAGCCCAAAAAGAGTGTCAAGTAACGCATACAAGGTAGTGAACATGTATCAGGGTCGTGGACCGTACGTAGGTTGGTTACTAGTATGGGTTCAGTTTGGTAGCACTTGACAATAAAAACCTTTACATAGGTCAGGTGGTAGGATAGGTTCTGTTGGTAGCATGGGTCAATGAAGACCTGTACATAGGTTGGTTGGTAATGGGGTTCAGCTGGTAGTATAGGTCAGTTGCTTATATTGTTTGAGTAAAGTAGGCAAGAAATGACAGGTGAATAGAGACCCACTCAGAGGTCTGACTGTAAGGCACGGAGGCTTGGCTTCCTATAAGGAGAGATAACAGTCAAAGGGGGGGAGACGAAACAGTTACGGGACATCCACCTGACTCCATCCAACAGTGGAAACCTGCCTAAGTAGGAAACCTAACTAAGTGGCGTACAGACTACAATGATGCCTATCGAGTATTATGACCGTTGTCATGAAGGAGAAGAAAAACACCCTTTGAGGAGGAAACCTCAGGGGATCAAAGGCCTAGATCACCTTCCCTCCAGGCTTTGAGACAGTTGTGGTTACTGATGGCTCTGCTACTGCAATTTAGTAGACCAATCCAAGAGAACTGCAATTTCAGGGAACACTCTCACTCTATCCCTCTAACGGGAATACCATGGAGGGTTGAGAGCGCATTCTGCAACAAGAGTTGACCAAGGCAGGAGGGGGAGAGTAATGACTGTTGAGGCACTCAGCTGGCCTACTGATCTATGAATAAACTAGGTGAACCAGAGGTGGTCATAGGGAGAATAGCATGAAATGGTGCCTCCGAACCCACTCTGGCAGCTAAAGGGGCTCTTCCTGTGAGAGCTCAACCCCTTCACTGCTGAAGTCTTAAATGCTACATTGAGAGGTGCCGTCATTACGGTTGATGACTGAAGGTCCACCCAGGGTGAGACCTTCCCAGCTGTGAGCCAAGTGAGAAGGACCCCGCCCCTAGCTTCGCACGTTCAAAATGTGGACTCCGGGGGTGCAGGGAGACCATCGTCCACAGGGCTAGCCCTGAGTCCTGGAGTAATGGATATGATCGGCATGTCTCCAAAATGTGGAAAAGTGAGTTGTAATGAGCATGAGACCTGTGCATGGTAAGGAGCATGGGACCCATATGTTGGTTGTAATGGTGGACAGCAGACATGGGGAGACCTGTATGTAGGTCAGATTGAGCACTGTTGTCCCTCTCATGGGTCTTGCCTGGAAGAGACCCGTATGTAGGTCAGGCTGAGCAATATGGACCCACTCATGGGTCTAGGTAAGGCAAATAGCAGTTGTCAACCACAGGAATGAATGCCAACCAAGTCCATTAGAAAGCCAAATTGGGAGTGAATTGGATAGTATATTATGAGTAAGAGAAAGGAGAGGCTGGGTGAAGTCTGAGGCTGACGGTTGAAGAGGAGGAGGCTGTGAAGCTGGTTAGGTAGGAGGAGGCTGCAAAGCCAGTACGGTGGGAGGTGCGGTTCGAAGCAAGTAAACATGATATGCTCTCAGACTTGGAAGGAGATGCCAGTATTGAAAGGGAGAGGTCCTGAAATGAATGGACTTGCAAGCTGATTGCGTTAGTGCCATGATGGCTGGTATATGAACAATACTGGTAGTGCAAGAGACAGGAAGGCTGGGAGTACTGTAAGGGACAGGATGGCTGTGTAAATCAGGTACAGAATAGTAGGGAAAGGATTGTAGAAGGCAGGGTGGAGCCAGCTGCACTAAGGTAGAGAGCTGCCTGGAACAGCTGGTTGCTGAATGCAATTAAGGCTGTGTGGAGTAGCAATAGAAGGCTGGGGTGAGCCAGTGACCAACAAAACATAAAAGAAGTTAAAAGCTGCTCCCACTGCCTGGAGACATCAGCCTGGCACCACAATGCTCAATGTGACTCCTCAGTCCCCCACCATACGGAAAACAAAGAAGCCACAAACATGACACCACAACACCAAGCAGCTAATGAAATAAGTTAAATACATGCCAGCCATGAAAACAGGATTAGGTTATCATCAGAAACAAACTGCTGAGGGTTTGGTATAAGTAAGGTTTGGTAAAGATGGGAGTAGTAATAAATAAGCCTAAATAACACAAACATAAAAGTGAGGAGTAGTGTAGTAGGGCTGCAAAAGTAATCGCGCAGCATCCAGCAGCAGTTAACTATAGCTTGTAGTGATATTTTTTTATTTATTTATTGAAGAGAATTGGAATTACAATCCTTTGAGTCACAGACACCTTTGCAAAGGCTCCACGTCACTACAGAAAACACAAACATAGCATTTACTAGTATTTATACATAGGTCACGTAGTACAGTGTATAAACATTGCATCAAGGATCGTAAGTACTCATTTGGTCTAAGCTGTGACACAAGGTAGATTACAAATTTGGAGGGTCTTAACTGAACCCTGAGTCAGAGTTTATATACAGTGTGACTGTGGGACATGAGGATGCAATCCTGGAATAAGGTTAGGCATCTTATCCCTACCATTGTGGAGTATCTTCCTGCACTCGGGCTATAGACTGCAACAATTGCAGTCACAGGTAGCTGATTCAAGGAGGAATTTCTTAAGACCAGTTTTAAATTGCCAAGACTAGGGGCTGGGGAGATAAAGGCTGGTAGGCTGTTTAGCCAGAGGGAGCTCGATATTGGAAAGACCTTTGTCCTAGGGAGGTCCTACAGTGGGGACTATGAAAGTGGTGTCAGTTGGGTGTCTAGGAGCCCTCCTGTGTGGGACAGTCTGGATGAGGGGGAGGAGGAGGCCTTTGAGGAGTATTTTTTTGGCTTGGAGGGAGGTGTGATACTTAAGCCTCCCTTCGAACGTGAGCCACTCTGCAAGTTTGTAAAGCTTGCACTTGTGGGTGTCTCTATTGCATCCAGTGACCAGTCTGCATTCTTTATCGAGTTCTATGTTGATGCTGCTTAGGGCCGTTTGGTCTGCAAATCCATAAATCACAAAGCCGTTGTCCACCAAAGATAGGGCAGAGGAAGTTACAACGAGATGTAGGGCCTGAGGGGGTAGGCAATGTTTATATCTGTATAGGATCCCCAATCTGGTATTTAAAGTGGAGGAAAGGTGTTGGATGTGTGTGTGGTAGGTGAGGGAGGTGTCCAGAGTGACACCCAGGTATTTGAAGCTAGTGACATGTTCAAGAGAGAGACCCTGGGAGTTAGTGATGAGAAGTAGAGCACTACTGAGTGGGCTCTGGCAGTGGGCAAAGATCATAGATTTTGTCTTGTTGTAGTTGAGTGCTAGGTGATGCTCAGAGAACCAGGTTCTATTTCTCTGAAAAAGCCTTGTAGGACAGATTGGAGGGAGTTAGGATGGGGGTGTTTCCAGAGCACTACAGCATCGTCTGTGTAGAGCAGGAGTTTCCTGTTGCATGACTGAGGGAGGGAGGTAGTTTAGGTAAGGAGTGAAGAGCAATGGGCAGAGTATGGACCTTTGGGGACACCTGATTGGACTGGTCTTTTGGAGGAAAGGGTTGTTAATTTTGACCTGTTGTGCCCAGCCGGAGAGATAGTCTTTGAAGCAGGAGGTTGCTCAGAGAAGAAATGTTGGGAGGGAAGGGAGTGGAGCAGAAGTGCGTGACTGACGGTATCAAAGGCTTTCGTCAGACATAGGTGCAGACAAAGATGCTGATCTTACACATAATCAAAAAATGTTATCTTTCCAAGAGGCCCAGACCCTATATCACTGGTCCATCACTTCTTGTTTTACGTTTTCCAAATATCTCACGTGCTTACACAGTTTTTTGGAACGTGACCATGGTTTAGCCCTTTAGGCACTGTGGTCTTCCCCCTTTTTTCCTCAGCCCCTTCCTCACGCCTCATACCGTACTGTTATAGATCATTGCAAAAGTGTCTAACTGCCAGTGAGGCCCCAGGGTGTATGGTTGGAACCAGACTCTTCTACCCACCATAACCGCCAGGAACTGACCACTCATCTGGAAGCAGTTGCATAAATTAACAAAATGGAACTGATACCACCTTACGCAATTCCAGATTATCCATAACCTCAATTAAACTCTTGTTAAGCTGCACAGGATGGGTCGGTACCTAGGGACCTCTGCTCCAGATGTTGCCAAGAATCTGGCTCCTTATACCATATACTCTGGACCTGCCAGGATGTTGTTCCCTTCTGGAATTCAATTCAATCTCATTTAGATCAGCTGTTGGGGCTCTGCGTTGCCTTTCTCCCTGAAATATGTATTGTGGGTGACTATACAGACTCTTTGATTGGCAATCAGAAGGCCTACATCACCTTAATCTGAGTATGTGCCAATAAAGGTCATCCTTCGAGATTGGCTAGATCAAGACATTCCCAATTTTTTGGAATAGTACAAATAAATTTTGTTTGCATTGCAAGCTGAGCACCTCGTAGTGAGTCTGTCTGACACGTTATCAAGATACAAACATATTTGGGAACCCTTGCATACATTATTAACTGTGCATTGATCAACTGGAAACTTCTCTTACTGTTACATATATATAGAGATACAGATATATATATATATATATATATATATATATATAGATAGATAGATAGATATAGATATATACATAGATAGATATATAGATATAGAGAGAGATAGATAGAGATACAGACAGAGAGATATAGATAGAGATATAGAGATATATAACATTTTCCCTCCTTTTTTTATTTTATTTTTGGTAGTTAGGGTGTGCTGGGATAAGAAGCAACACTTATACCCACATTCAAACTATGTTTTTCACTCTGATGGTTGGGCAGGAAGGAATTGGGAGGGGAGGGCTTGGGGATAAACTGTAAATGTAAAATTAACAGTTTACTATATTGAGCAGAGAGAACAGAACTTATTCAGAGCTTGTTTACTATTTTCTTTCACTATTGTATGGTACCTCTGTTATATTCTACTACACACCAGTATGAAGCCCTTATTAATGTCTTCTCCTCATTTCTATGTTCCTAAATAAAGTTTGTTAAATATAAAAAAATAAATAAATACGGGTCCTTGTTCACTCACAGGGCTGGTAATAATCCACGAAAATGTATGTAGTCTTGTTAGGAAAATGGACACATTTATAGTTTGGTTGGGGCGGTCCAATCTAACTTAAAAGGCATTTCAGGACACAGTTTCATGATGGTATTTTGCATAGTGAAGTGCAGGTCACGGAATTTGGCCTTGCTAGACAGGACAGTGGTAGAAGGGGAGGGGTTATATTACTTATTAGTGACAATCTAGGCCCTTTTAAAATAGTATTATCAGAAAACATAGAGGGAATAAATTGCTTACTAGCAGAGATTTTATCTGTTTAAATAATTTTGGGAGTGGTTTAAGCACCCCTACAGACCACAACAGCATATTTTAATTTACTGGCAAGAAAGATTTTGGAAAAAGTAAAAAAGGTGGACCTATTATTAACGGGATTTTAACGAAGACTGGACCCAGCGAAGTGGGGAAAGCTAGGTGACAGTCTAGATATTTTGGGCTTACGGAAAGTAATTCAAGAACCAACTAGATGCACAAAAGCTGTAAGTCAGGGTTCATTATTTGATTTATTGTTTGTTTCTCAGGGGTTAAAGGTACACATGTCTGAAATTATGCTATTGAACTTGTGTGATCACTATCCCATCAAATGTTATAGTGAATAAACAAAGTCAAGCAGGCAGGGGCCTATATAACTTACTGGGTAACTAATATGAACAATTTTTAATTTAAACCCTTTTAAACATAGCTTGCAAACTGCAAAGTAGGATAGAATAAAAATGATTCCAGATTTAGATATGACTATTCAAGACTTTACTCAAATTGTTACTAGTATATGCAATTTACTCGCACCTAGGATACAGAAAACTCACAGTAAAAATAATTTATCTTAGGTAACAGAAAACATTAAGATGCAATTCAGAATAAGGAAGAGAGTATGGAAGAAAGCCAGAAAAAAAAGGCAAGAAGATTTTAATCTTTTTTAAAAAAATGGCGCAATAGGTGTTCAAAACTAATTAGACTGGCAAAAATACAGTACTATAAAACAAATATTGATCAGGTAAAGGATCCAAAGAAATACTGGTACTATGTCAAACAGTAACAAACCCCAGTACGTTCTAGGGCACAGATAAAAAATGGTTGAAAATGGCACCTTAACTCATTCACTCCACAGGAGCTCTTTGAGAGTTCCACCACTTGTGTCCTGTATACTCTTAACATTGCATCCTGGAACTTTCTAAGCAAAATCAAGACATAATCAGCATTCCACAAACAAATGTGAATACCTCATGAACTGTAAGTGCTACACACAAAGTACGAGTGGCAAAGTTATTCAGCTCAAAGTTACCTTTCCAATTATGCTATGCAATCAAATCTAAGCAATTCAGTTTTTATTTTATACTAGCTGAAATACCAAATAACCGCGTTGTTTTTTTCCTCCCCTTCCCCCCGGGGCCATGATGTACACATGCGTGTGCATGTGTGGAGGTACACGCCAGGAACTGGTGGCCCTCTACCTCCCCTCCCAGGAATCTCGTCGCTGCTCCTGTTTATGCTGCCCACTGGGCTTCCACCCGGTGGAAGCAGGACTCTGGCTGAGCGGGTGTCCACCCCATGGAAGGAAGAGCCAAGGCTTAATCCCATTCTGACCCCCCCCCCCCCGAGATTTATTCAAGGTACTTAGGTGAGGCTTGAGAGATGAATGTGAGCCATGCACACCATACCACAAACAAATGTGAATAACTCCTAAAGTATATGGGATATATACAAAGTATCAGCAGCAAAGTTGTACAGCACAAAATTACCTTTCTAATGGTGCTATGCAATCAGTTCTAAGCAATTCAGTTTGTTTAATATTTAGGTAAAAACTGATGACTTCCTGAGATGTTTCCAGGCCTGAGTGAAAGTCAGCTGAGTATGTCTACAGTCATTATTGGCCTAAGTGGCTATGCTTTCAGATGCCACCTACAGGCGTATCCAGGCCTGAGTGAGTAGATGATGAATTTAAGGTAGCAGAAATTTTAAATCACTATTTTACAGAGTTACCAGACTAGGGCTTGGACATCTTGAGAGTTACGGCTTAAGATTTTGGATGATAGGGCAGCTGTTGTTGGGGAAGAGAGTAGTGAGGTAAATGGGCCAACTTAATAAATTTACAAAGAGGAAAAAAGAAAAGAAAAATTAAGCTGTGATGTAGACAGGGTTTAGGCACCCACCAAGTTGAAAGCATGAGTGCAGTTTCCCAATCTGTGGTAGAAGAGAGCTATTAGTCTCTGGGACACACAGCCCTCACCCCACCCCACCCCACAGCACATTAACCTGTGTACAGTATATTGTCTGTAAATGTCATGGTTAACTCCTTATTATAGGTGCAAAGCTGTAGGATTCAGGTCCAATTAGCTACTAGAGCCATATATGGTTCTGCCACTTCTAGTGATCAATATTTCCATTTTTTATCCCCCATGTGTGGGTCAAGCCTTTTTTTTTGTTTCAAATTCTCTTTTTCTCCCCAGCCACCGAACTCTCTCTGGCATCCTCCGATCCGCCATCTCTACCTCCCTGCATGACTCTGGCTGGCCCCTCCACTCCACTCCAGCACCGGGCATCCCCCGGGTCTGCCCTCCAGGGATGGGTCACCCCCACCCAGGGTGCTCTATCTGCAAGTATTGGGCCACCAGGCTGGAGGGGGGGAGAGCTGAGGTGGCCAGATCTGACTTCAGGAGTGTGGATTACGGATGGAGGAGCTATCGCCTATAAGCAGAGGGGGGTTTTCTTGTCTTTTTCACCCCCTCTGGAGCCTGGCTGCCAAGACAATGCATGTCATGGCTCCACCCCCTGGCATATGCCACAATGCTCTTTCTCGGCTACCCCCAGCCTCCGCCAGAGGTTGCTCTTTGAGCGGTTGTTAACCCAGCCCTCTCTAGGGAAGAGAGAGCAAGTCCTCTGGACACTCAATCTCTTCCCCCCTCCAACCCCCGGCTGCCCAGGTCCATTCCTGAACTCAGGTCACCGACATGGCATGAGATGTGGTGTCCAGCACTTCAACCCTCTGCACCACCGGGCCGGTGGTCAAACCTTTTTTTAAAGGATGTCAGATTAACAGCTGTTACTACCTCAGTTGCTAGAGCATTCCATGCTCTCACATCCTATTGATTAAACCATCTACCTCTTTTGGTGGTAATATATCTTTCTCCACATAACTGCCTTGAGTGTGACCTGGTCTCTATCCCTGCCCTGTCCTTCAATTGTAACCTTGCTGACTCCCACAGCATATCATTAGATACGGTTTTAAAAACATAACACAGATCTCTCAACCCATGATAAGTCATTGAGTATAACTTCAAGGATTGCAATCTTTCACTATAATTATGATCGTATTCACTCCTGACTCATTTGGGGAAACATCTCTGAACTTGCTGTTATCTTTTCCCTGCTCAAACTGCCTGTGGGGTACTGAAAGGAGCACCATATTCAAGTATTGGTCTGACCAGAGATCTATACAAGAGAATCAGGACTTCACTTTTCCTACTTGTTATGTTCCCATAGATGTTTCCTACAATTTGATGTGCTTTCTTAACCATTTCAGAATTGTGGTCATCAAAACTTAGGTTGTTAGATATTATTACACCCAGGTCCCTTTCACTCTCTGTTGCTGCTATTGATATATTATTCAAGATATAGTGAGCTAGCATGTTTTTTGTTCCAAAGTGTATAAATTTGCATTTGCTTTCATTAGATTTAAGTTTGTGATCTGATGCCCATTTTTCCAGAGAAGTAAGCTGCTTCTGTAAATTCAAAATTGAGTCATGTTGTCCACAATCGAACCAATTTTGGTATCATCTGCGTACTTGCAAATCCATAACCCATTTGTTACCTGCATTGATGATACCAGAATATTGAACAGCACACTCATTATATATATTGTTAAGGTGCCATACAATATGAGGACTCGAGCCCTCAATGACCAGAAGACACAAGTAGATTGAGTTGCAGAGGAATTAAGTAGAGTGGAATTCAGCTTTGGTTTGGGGGAAGCCCCTATAACAATATGCTGGGCTGAATGACCTGAGGACCAGGCTTAACAATGCTTATGTTCCCTACCTATCATCAATGTCACACTGGGGCTGCTGGCATCATTGCAGTCTGCTTTAAAACCAGTGGGGTCACTTTTTTAGGACATCATTCCTGCTTGCAGCAGTTCTGCATTTGAGGAGATTGAAAACACACTGATGATGAATCAAAGGATGCCAGAAATACATTATTGCTAACAAAGAAATCTGATGACAAAAGTTCCCACTAATGCATGTATTTATCAAATTAGTATTAATTCATATTTATGAATCTGTATACACACCCATGCTTGTGACAGAGGGTATAATAGGAATTTTAACCCAGTATCTGCAGAATTCTTAGACAGTTTTATTTATTAAGGATACTACCACATTGTAAATATATTATCTAATTATTCAGTTGCTTGTCCAAGTGAATTGGCATGAATGTTCTGTCTGATATTCCATAAGTCTATTGTTTTAGGCAGTTACATTATGATAGGTTTGTTCTTTTGAAAAAATTAGTTTAGAAAGAAAATAATTTACAAATATGTAGAGGTGGCTGATCTTATTTATTTTATTTATTTAGTTGTAAGTGCATAACAAACAGAAATCAGGGATCCAGCATGCCTTGACCAGGCCACGGACCCCTCAATTTCTGGAACCTAAACAGTTTTTCAGAAATCCTCTGTACTGCAAGGGATCCAGCATGCCTTGACCAGGCCACAGACCCCTCAATGTCTGGAACCTAAACAGTTTTTCAGAAATCCTATGCACTGCAAGGGATCCAGCGTGCCTTGACCAGGCCATGGACCCCTCAATTTCTGGAACCTAAACAGTTTTTCAGAAATCCTCTGCACTGCAAGGGATCCAGCATGCCTTGACCAGGCCACGGACCCTCAATTTCTGGAACCTAAACAGTTTTTCAGAAGTCCTCTGCACTGCAAGGGATCCAGCGTGCCTTGACCAGGCCATGGACCCCTCAATTTCTGAAACCTAAACAGTTTTTCAGAAATCCTCTGTACTGCAAGGTACTAGCCCTGACTTTTGGATTTTGGTACCAGTGGAAGCTGATTTTTGACGAACACATCTCTAACTACTGTATCTCCCTCTGTCTCTCTAGTTGAATTTGTGTGCCAGGGTTTAATAATTTGTTTAATCCTTACAGTCATTTTAAGTTCTGAGTTGATATTAGAAGTGAATTTTGAGCCCTGACTGTGTAAATCCTTCTTTTGCTCTCTGCCCTGCAACCTCTCTCCTCCCCAGCCTCCAGATTGATTGCTTTGCTCTCTGACCCTGCTCAATTCTATTATTCTCTTTGTTCTGATGTAACCAGCCTACTCCTCCACCCTTTAAAAATCCTGTTTTTCTACTTTATTTCAGGGATCCAGCGTGCCTTGACCAGGCCACAGACCCCTCAATTTCTGGAACCTAAAGTTTTTCAGAAATCCTCTGTACTGCAAGGTACTAGCCCTGACTTTTGTATTTGGTACCAGTTTTTTTTAACTGTTGACTTTTCCATTAGCAGATTATATCCTCTCACTACTAGAGGGCTATATTTCTTTCTCTTTCTCTATCTAGTATGTAAGCCATGTGGGTTCTCTCTGCCTTTCTCTCGCCTCTCCTCCTTCTTGCTCTGCCCCCCTTCTCTCTCCCTGGTCCTAGCCACCCCCACCCCACCCCACCCCCACCACCCTCTACTCTGGTTTCCACTGCTACTCCAAGGGAACTCTCCACTTCCACTTGAGACTTGTGCTTGGTGCACCATTTAGATATTCCTGGTTACTTAACCCGACCACTTCTCTTAACAAGTGTGGCCACCTCTCTACACTGTACCACCTTGCAGTCCATATGGGATACCACCTGGAACCTTGCAACCTCTACTCCTGGAAACAACAATCAAAACTATCTCTCAAAGAGCTGCAACTCTGCTCCTTAAAACTTCTACTCCTCCTCCTTCTCATCTCAGGCAGCATCCATCCCAATCCTGGACCTAGAATCTCAGGCCACACACAAACTCCAGGTGCCCTTATCCTTGCAACCATTAATATCTGCAGCCTACTACCAAAGCTGGATGCCCTCCAAGCCTTCATATGCCAACCCAACCCTGACATCCTTGCAGTGGTGGAAACTTGGCTGACACCTAAAGTTCCTGACTCAGCAGTAACAATACAGGGCTACAATGTCCACAGGCTGGACCAGATATCTAAAAAAGGCGGTGGTTGCACAACCTATATCAAAGACTCCCTGTCTTGGCACCCTGTAGCAACTCCATCACTTTCTGCCTCTGCCCAGATTCCGCCAATAAAAATCACCCTAGGTCCCAACCATAAAGCCCTGACTATTGTCTCCATATACATCCCACCCAGGGACCCTAAACATGGATTCAACGATGTCCTAAACTTTATCAACTCTCATCCTCCCAAAGCTGAACTTATTCTACTGGGGTTTCAACATAAACTGGTTAGCATCAGGCACCAGTGCCTATAAAGACTCCATCTCAGCTGCTAACCTCACGCAAATGGTAAACTCCCCTACTAGGATTAACTACAAGACTGGCACCAGTACCCTCTTGGATTGGGTCCTCATCACTCACCCCACAAGGATTTCTCGTACGACCATTCTCTCAGACTATCTCAGTGACCACTCCCCAGTCATGTGTGCATGGTCTAACAAATTGCTTAAGCTCCCTCCCAAAATTATTGCTAGCAGAGTCCTTCCTCATGGAAAACTTCCACATCTCAAACAACACCTGATTCTACAAGACTGGCTACCCATCTATGAAGCAACAGATGTTAACTTGGCTCTTGATCACTTCATCTCAATTTTCAACAAAGCCTGCGACCTCTTTGCCCCTGCTAAAAGGCACAAAACAAAATCTCTCTCTAACCCATGGGTCACTGCGGCACTTCTCTCACAGTTGAAACTATGGGATCACCTCTGGGCAGTTGCCAGGGCCACTAGCAAACAACTGGACATCCAAAATTACAAACAAGCACAAAATGTCTGCACAAAAGCCATACGGCTAATGAAATCCACCTATTACAAAGACGCTCTCACCAATACATGGGGAAATGGTCATGCTTTCTGAGACAATATCAAGGATGTCACAGGAAAGCAGCCAAAAATCTCTCCAGCCATGTTAATGGTTGATGGATCCTCAACCCTCGACCCCAAGGTGATCGCAAACATCTTTAACATGGCTTTTTCAGACCTTAGTGCTGTTCTACCCCATGACTTTTTCGAAAACAGGGCCTACTCCCCAAATACCTCAGCCCCTCAGTCTAACCATCCCCTCTTCTACTTCAGGGAGGTAAGGCTGAATGAAGCTCACTGCTATATTACTGCAGCTATCTCTAAATCTAGATCTAGTAGCGACACCCTGGACCTTAAGCTTCTGTTGCTCACCCTCGATGAGGTAATTTATCCATTAACAAAAATCCTAAACCTCTCTCTCAGCTGTGGAAAATTCCCGGACCTATGGAAAACAGCCACCGTGACACCCATCCATAAAAGTGGGGATAAGACGATTCACTCAAATTATTGCCCTATCTCCATACTGCCCCCACTCTCAAAGGCACTCGAATGCATCGTGGCTGATCAATTTACCGACCACTTGGATAAATACAATATACCTTGTCCACAACAACACAGCTTCCAGAAAGGTCACAGCACCACCACAGCCCTTCTTAAGTTCACTGGAGCTTTGCACAAATCTCTTGACAACGGCCTTCTCACAGGTGCCATTTTCGTCGACCTCTCCAAGGCCTTCGATACAGTACACCACGGACTACTAATACACCAACTACTGAATGCCGGGCTATTACCTGACTCTTCTCTCTGGTTTAAAAGCTACTTAGAAAACTGGTCGCAGAGTGTAAAAATTGCAGATGCTCTTTCTGACACCCTGCCTGTTCGCTCGGGTGTCCCACAGGGATTCATACTGGGCTCCCTCCTTTTTAGCCTTTTCTTAAACTCCCTCCCTTACCACTGCTCTGAGCAGATCATACTATATGCCGATGATGCTGTTGTATTCTCCACTCACAAAGATCCTGCAACTCTTCAACACAACCTTCAACTTGGTTTCAGTTCTGTAGAGACATGGTTTCATAATCATAAACTGGTCCTCAGTGACAAGAAAACCAAATCTATGCTCTTTGCAGCTCTCATAACCCACACAAGCTACACCACTTGGCTATCTCCACCACCCAGGGGAACATTCTAGATCAGGTGGGGTCTTTCAAATACTTAGGGATACAGCTTGACCCTAATCTCTCCTATGGACTTCATGTAGATAATGTAGCTAGAGCTGCTAATACACGGCTTGGTCTCCTCTACAAACACAGACCACATCTCATGCCAGAAGCTTTGAAGGTTGCAGTCCTGAGCTCTGTGATCTCTGTAATAGACTATGGTCTCATCATTTATGGCTCAGCCACAACCACAACCCTTAGGTGCCTCTCAACTGCCTTAAATAAGGCATGTTGGCTCATCACTGGTGCTCACCATCTCACCCACACATGTGACCTGTACACTCAGACTGGCTGGCTCCAACTATCAAACCGCATAAAGTTTCTCACCTGCTCCATGGTGAAAAAATCTACCTTGGCCTTGCACCTTCTGGGGTCTCAACTCTGTTACAACACTGAATTAACAAATGGTGCCTTAGAAGATCCATGTTACAGCTACTGAAAGTCCCCCACTGTCACACTTCACAGGGACAATGCTCTTTTGCTTATTGAGTGCCACTCTGGTTCAATGGCCTCAGCCCAACCATCTTCTCTGCCCCAACAACTGGTATGTTTAAAACTAGGCTCTGGGACTATCTCACTACCAACAGCTCCTGTGACTGCCCAACTTAACCTTGTTTCTCCACTTTCCTTCCTGCTCTAGTGGTCCCCCCTTCCCCTCCTCACTGGATTCTACCCTCACATCTTGGTATACCCAATGCTGCACTTTTCACCCTCTCCCCACCCTTCCTACCTTCCTTCTCTCCCTTCCCCTCTTCCCTCTCCCTATGACTCTGGCACTTCTTATCTGTTGTCTATTTTCTCTGACAAATGCCGCTGGCTGCCTTATTACAATGCTACCCTTGAATTATATTAATCTGTAATCTGTTTGTAATGTCCACATTGTTGTAATGTCTATCTTGCTGTTCCCCATAATTTGTATTTCTCTGATGTGGAACCTTTGTGAAAGAGCCAAGGCTCAAAGGTATTTGTAATCCTAGACTTGATAAATAAAAAAATGTAAACATGTGATGGTCATAGTCTCGTACCGTCTTCATCAATTGTGGTTTAAGCAAAGGTCTACTGGTTAGAGCACTGGCTTGGTTTGGAACAAGGGGATCACAGGTTTAAACCCTGCTGGAGTGAAATGCTCACTGCATGTCTTGGACCAAGTCATTTGTTACTTAATTTCCCAGTGCTCAACACTGCCTACAGAACTGGGTAGAAGAAGGGCCACACTGGAAATGAGATGTGTTATCCCAGCTAGACAATCTTAGGAAAATAAGAAGTAAACAAAAAAAATTGCTGAATGTGAATTCAGCCCATTCTCACATGCGCTTTACAATCCCAATTAGAGAGAGAGAAAGAGAGAGTGTGTGTGTGTGTGTGTGTGTGTGTGTGTGTGTGTGTGTATCTGAGTGAATGCATTAGTGTGAGTATGTGAATGATTTTTAGCTGATGTATGGCTGCTAAATTTAGAAGCCATGTTTGTATAAGTGAATTGCTCATGTATGCATGCATGAGTGCTGGTGTGAATCGATCTCTTTGCAAGGCTGGTTACCTTGATGTGGTACAGAGGCTTACAACAATGTATCTCAAACACTGCAACAAAAAGCCAGCCAACTTCTGTTTGATCTGTGTGATAGAGGATAGATAAAATAAAAATGTTATTTATTAGAAACATTGACTTACTAAATATTATTTATGACTGAAATGGAAGAGGGAGCCACGTTTCTATGGTGGGGCCACTCCTCTTTTGATTTTTGTACATGCTGTGGGGTTCAGGCACAACAGTGGGGGCTCAACAATGCTTTCAATTCTCGAGTACAAATTTAAAATTCCTGTCTACTGACCTGCAGCACACAATGATCACAGGCTGACAGAGACACTCACACATCAATTAAGACTGGAAGTGTGATGAAATGAAGGAGATGTGGAGTTTCACATAACCACGCAATGTTAAGGAGACGGTATTAATTGCTTGACCAAGGCTGTCTCTGGTTTCCTCCATGTTTTTGTTCAGCTCAATTGCTGGCTGCTTCAGTGCTTCTTGATGATGTGGGTGAGGTCCAGTTTACTCTTCCATATGCACACATACCCCCGCATTGGAGCAGAGGAGAGGACTATGGCTGATGAGATGTGGCATCTTCCAGTTTATTCAGGTGGTTATGTGGGGGAAGACATTGGTCTGAGTGCCTCCACTAGTAGGCGGGGGGGGTGAGCGCTTGAGCCTGCCTGTGTGGTCGGTGGGGGAGTCTGCCTGTCTGTCTATACAGTCAGGGTAGTATCTGAAAGGAGTATGCTTACTTGACTGTCTAACCTTCCTTGGACCTTTTCACATTGTGTAAGTTGCTCTGATTTGAGGGTTGTGCATGTGACAACATGCTGTCTTCTACAGACCCTCCTCAGCTGATCCCAGAGTCTCAATGCTGTGTGCATGGCTCCCAATTCCCAGCTTGGTTTTATAGTTTGCCATGTAGCTCCTAGTCTGAGCTCTCAGACTGTTCACAACTGCCTCCCAGTAGCAAGCTGCAGCAGCCAGGTTGTCCAGTGTCACCATGTGTCTCCACTTCACATCCCTCCCTGCTTGGACATGGTGCTACCAGTTGGGACTGCAGATTTACTGCTGCTCTGGGCTCTGAGATGATCCAGTTTCATGGTGCAGCCTTCTCTTGTCCTCAGCACAACATCCTGGGATAAGACACCACCTTGTCATCCCATCAGTATTTTTGGGAGATGCACTACACCACTGGCAGGACTCCCTAAGGTTAACTGGGAATCTACAAAACTATCAACTATTTTATTTTTTTTAAACTTACCAAAATGAAAAGTTTAAATTTAGCAAGATAAGTGTCTCTTACTCTCTTCTCATTTGATCAGAAGGAGGAAATAAGAATGTTCAGCTAGCAAAAAGTTATAGAAAAATGGATCTCATAATAGTTGGTACTATATCTTCATATCTTGTAAATTTTACTTCCATGTCAACAAACTACCCCTTTTGTGTAGCTGTTACTGGTATGTGTGATTGCTTTAGTTTATTTTCACTGTTCATAGTAGTCCCTGTAACAATCCTGGGGGGTCTATATCTTCTGGTATGCATATATGCTTAGTTAGAATTCAACAAAACAATCTGCAGCAAAGTGTGAAATATCACATTTACCGTCAGTGGCTTTGCAAACTGCCTCAGTTGTAATATAGGGTTTTTCCCTTTAAATTGCATTCAGTTTGTGTGTTTCCATAGAGTTTTTTTAATGATATTTACACTTTCAGTATGAAGATACATGGTATACATGGGTGATGTGACATCATGTTTTCATATGCTAAGGCAGCTGCCATGGACAATGAGATCTCAACAACCATAAAACTGAGATCCCCACGATAGTTACAGAGGACTAGCATGAACGGTGTAAACAAAGTAAATGACACACATACATCCCCAACAGCTACAGTAAAATATTTGTCTGTTGACATTGAAACAAACAAAATATGCAAGGTATGAAAGTGCAGTTTTCCTTTAAGTTCTATCAGTTAGGGGAACTTTCTCATTATTCAATGTGCCTGTGCAACTGGTTTCTGCTTGTGTGACATAGATAAACTTTGGTTGTTTCCCTCTGTATCCATGGGATATACCATCCTGTAGGGGTACGAAGGCAAGGAGCTCTAGGGGAGAGTTCCACCCCTTGAGGTGCCGTGGGAGTGATTCCCTTGGCTATAGGTACCTTAGGGGAAAAAACAGGGAAGGGAGAGAAGAGTACCACTGGAGGTGGAGGGGTGGATGAAGGGGTAAAGAAAATGCTTGTGTGTGGAGTGAGGAGAGCAGCCCTTAAATGGGCCAAAAGGGTGTGTGTGGCTAGTTGCACCACCCCCTTGAACTACAGGCTATAGTCTTCTAATTCAGTGTGCCTGTGCAACTGGTTTAGTGCTTATGTATCGAAGATAAACTTTGGCTGTTCGCCTCTCTATCTGTGGGATATACCACCCTATAGGGGTACAAAGGCAAGGAACTCTAGGGGTGGATTCCACCCCTTGATGTGCTGCTGGAGTGATTCCCCTGGCTAAAAGTACCTTAGGAAGAAGCACAAAAAGAGTGTCAAGTAACACATAAAAGGTAGTGAACATTTATCAGGGGCATGGACTTGTGCGTAGGTTGGTTGGTAGTATGGATTCAGTTGGTAGCATGGGACAATGAAAACCTTTACATAGGTCAGGTGGTAGGATAGTTTCTGTTGGTAGCATGGGTCAATGAAGACCTGTACACAGGTCAGTTAGTAATGGGGTTCAGCTGGTAGCATAGGTCAGTTGCTCATATTGTTTGAGTAAAGTAGGCAGGAAATGACAGGTGAGTAGTGACCCAATTGGACGTCTCACTGTAAGGTATGGAGGCTTGGCTTCCTATATAGAGAGAGAACAGCCAAAGGGAGAGATGGGACAATTACGGGACATCTACCTGACTTCTTCCAACAGTGGAAACCTGCCTAAGTGGGAAACCTACCTAAGTGACCTAGAGACTACAAGTTTGACTATTGGGTATTATGAACACTGACATGGAGGAGAAGAAAAACACCCTTTGAGGAGGAAACCTCAGAGGATCAAAGGCCTAAGTTGCCTTCCCTCCAGGCTTTGGGACAGTTTTGGTTAGTGATGGCTCTGCTACTGCAATTTAGTAGACCAATCCAAGAGAATTGCAATTTCGGGGAACACTCTCACTCTATCCCTCTAACAGGAATGCCATAGAGGGTTGCAAGCGCATTCTGCAACAGGAGTCGACCAATGGAGGAGGCAGAGAGTAATGACTGCTGAGGCACTCAGCTGGCCTACTGATCTATGAACAAACTAGGTGAACCAGAGGTGATCATAGGGAGAATAGCATGAAAGGGTGCCTCCAAACCCACTCAGACAGCTAAAGGGGCTCTTCCTGTTAGAGCCCCACCCCTTCGCTGTTGAAGTCTTAAATGCTACATTGAGAAGAGCCGTCAGTATGGTTGATGACTGAAGGTCCACCCAGGGTGAGGACCTTCCCAGCTGTCAGCCAAGTGAGAAGGACCCCGCCCCAAACTTCGCATGCCCAAGATGCAGACTTTGGGGGTGCAGAGAGAGCCAATCAGCCACAGGGCTAGCCCTAAGTCCTGGAGTAATGGATATGGTCGGCATGTCTCCAAAATGTGGAAAAGTGAGTTGCAATGAGCATGAGACCTGTGCATGGTAAGGAGCATGGGACCCATATGTTGGTTGTAATGGTGGACAGCAGACATGGGGAGACCTGTACGTAGGTCAGATGGAGCACTTTGGGCCCTCTCATGGGTCTTGACTGGATGAGACCTGTATGTAGGTCAGGCTGAGCAATATGGACCCTCTCATGGGTCTAGGTAAGGCAAATAGCAGTTGTCAACCACAGGAGTGCATGCCAACCAAGACCATTAGAAAGTCAAATTGGGAGTGAATTGGATAGTATATTATGAGTAAGAGAAAGGAGAGGCTGGGTGAAGCCTGGGGCCAACGGTTGAAGAGAAGGAGGAGGATGTGAAGCTGGTTAGGTAGGAGGAGGCTACAAAGCCAGTATGGTGGGAGGTATGGTTTGAAGCAAGTAAACATGATATGCTCTCAGACTTGAAAGGATATGCCAGTATTGAAAGGGGAGAGGTCCTGAAATGAACGGACTTGCAAGCTGATTGTGTTTGTACCATGATGGCTGGTATATAAACAATACTGATAGTGCAAGGGACAGGAAGGCTGGGAGTACTGCAAGGGACAGGATGGCTGGAATGGCTGTGTAAATCAGGAACAGAATAGTAGGGAAAGGATGGTAGAAGGCTGGGTGGAGCCAGCTGCCCTAAGGTAGAGAGTTGCCTGGAATAGCTGGTTGCGGAATGCCATTAAGGCTGTGTGGATTAGCAATAGAAGGCTGGGATGAACCAGTGACCAATAAAACACAAAAAAATTTAAAAGCTGCTCCCGCTTCCTGGAGGCATCAGCCTGGAGCCACAATGCCCACTGTGACTCCTCAGTCCCCCACCATAAGGAAAACAAAGAAGCCACAAACATGACACCACAACACCAAGCAGCTAATGAAATAAGTTAAATATGTGCCAGCCATGAAAACAGGATTAGGTTATCATCAGAAACAAACTGCTGAGGGTTTGGTATAAGTAAGGTTTGGTAAATGTGGGATTAGTAATAAATAAGCCTAAATAACACAAACATATGAGTGAGGAGTAATATTGTAGGGCTGCAAATGTAATTGCGCAGCATCCAGCAGCAGTTAACTGTAGCTTGTAGGGGTATTTATTTATTTATAGAAGAAAATCGGAATTACAATCCTTTGAGTCATAGACTCCTTTGCAAAGGCTCCACGACAGTGCAAAAAGCACAAACATAACATTTACTAGTATTTATACATAGGTCACATAGTACAGTGTATAAACATTGCATCAAGGATCCTAAGTACTCTTTTGGTGTAAGCTATGACAAAAGGTAGATTATAGATTCAGAGGGTCCTAACTAAACCCTGAGTCAGAGTTTATATACAGTATGACTGTGGGACCTGAGGATGCAGTCCTGGAATAAGGTTAGGCATTTTATCCCTACCATTGTGGATTATCTTCCTTCCCTAGGGCTATAGACTGCAACGGTTGCAGTCACAGGTAGCTGATTCAAGGAGGAGTTTCTTAAGACCAGTTTTAAATTGCCAAGACTAGGGGCTAGAGCGACAGAGGCTGGTAGGCTGTTTAGCTAGGGGAACCCCGATATCAGAAAGACCTTTAGCCTAGGGAGGTCCTACAGTGGGGGACTTGGAGAGAGGTGCCAGTTGGGCGTCTAGGGGTCTTCCTGTGTGAGACAGTCTGGATGAGGGGGAGGAGGCCTTTGGGTGCTAGATTGAGGAGTATTTTTTTGGCATGGAAGGAGGTGTGATACTTAAGCCTCCCTTTGAAAATGAACCATTCCGCAAGTTTGTAAAGTTCGCATGTGTGGGTGTCTCTATCACATCCAGTGACCAGTCTGCAGGCTTTATTGAGTGCTATGTTGATGATGTGTAGGGCCGTTTGGTCTGTAGATCCATAAATCACAATGCCGTAGTCTACCAAAGATAGGACAGAGGAAGTTACAGTGAGATGTAGGGCCTGAGGGGGTAGGCAATGTTTATGTCTGTATAGGATCCCCAATCAGGTATTTACAGTGGAGGAAATGTGTTGGATGTGTGTGGCAGGTGAGGGAGGTGTCCAGAGTGACACCCAGGTATTTGAAGCTAGTGACCTGTTCAAGATGGAGGCCCTGGGAGTTAGTGATGAGAAGCGGAGCACTACTGAGTGGGCTTTGGCAGTGGGCAAAGATTGTCAATTTCATCTTTTTGTATTTGAGTTTTAGACGATGCTCAGAGAACCAGGTTTCTATTTCTCTGAAAAAGCCTTGTAGGGCAGAATGGTGGGAGTCAGGATGGGGGTGTTTCCAGAGCACTACGACATCGTCCACGTAGAGCAGGAGTTTCCCATTGCATGATTGAGGGAGGGAGTTTAGGTAAAGAGTGAAGAGCAATGGGCTGAGTATGGAGCCTTGGGGGACACCCAATTGGACTGGTATTTTGGAGGAAAGGGTTGGGTTAATTTTGACCTGTTGCATCCTGCCAGAGAGATAGTCTTTGAAGTAGGAGGTTGCCTCAGGGAAGAAATGTTTGGAGGGAAGGGAGCGGAGCAGAAGTGCGTGACTGACGATATTGAAGGCTTTGGTCAAGTCAATGTAGATGGCTCGTGCTATGGACCCCTGGTCCAAGGCCTCTTGAATATATGAGGTAAATTCCAGGAGGGCCTCGGTGGTGCTGTGCCCCCTCTGGTACCTGTGTTGTTCATGGAAAAGCAGCGAATGTTTGGTCAAGTAGTCGGTAAGCTGGTCTGACACTATTTTTTTGAGTGTCTTTGGGGGGGGATCAAGATGGGTCGGTAATTACTGGTGGAAGTGGGGCCACCGCTCTTGAGGATAGGGGTAATAATACCACTTTTCCATAGAGTGGGGAACTGGCTGAGGCGTAGTGACCAGTCTAATATTTGGGTGAGATGTGGCAGGGTCACATCCAGAGTTAGTCTGAGCATTTTTAGGTCAATAGTGTCACTACTATAGCAAGCATTCATCAAGGCTTTGGTGAGGTAGTGCTTTGCCTCACTGCAAGAGATTATTCTCAGCTGGAAGGGTGGGGGGACCATGGTAGCTGAGGTGACCATGGGGCAGTTTGGAATTGGGTCAAAGAAGTTATGTGGGAGTATGTGACTGAGGTCTGAGAAGGTGGTATTAAGGGCATTGGAGATGGTGGTGGGGTCCTGGGTGATGGCCTCTTCTACTAGAATCTGTGAGGGGGCAGGGGAGATGGTTTTCCCACACAGCTCCTTTATATTGCTCCAGAATTTTTTTCCCAGAGCCACAAGTGGTGATGAGGGCATGCTTATAGTATGTGGCCTTGGCTAGTCGGATGGCCCAGGGGCATTTGTTCCTGGCCTCTCTGTAGAGTTGTCTGTCCTGAGGTAGCTCTGAGTCCAGGGCTCCATGCCAGAGGTTGTCTCTATGGTGCATCAGGTCAAGCAGGGACTGTGAGATCCAGGAGGTATCCCTGTTTTTTAAAATATGCTTTGAGAAGGGGGCAAAGATGTTACAGGCAGCGTTAAAGGTGGTGATAAAGGAAAGGAGGGCTGCATCGACAGTCTGAGTTTTATGGATGGGTGACCAATCACAGGAAGCAAGATATGATTTGAGGTGGGAGAAGGCACCTTTTTTGAGGTGCCTTTGAACTGTAACTTTAGGAAGGCTAGGAGGGAGTTTGTTTGACCACCTGCAGGTGACCGGGGAGTGGTCACTTAGCACATCAGGAAGCACTTTAACCTGGGAGAGGTGATTGGGAAGGTTGGTGAGGATGAGGTTGATAAGAGTGAAGGACCCAGTTCTGGGGTCAAGTCTGGTAGGGGAATGGACTACCTGAGCGAGGTCGTAAGCTAGAACAGCATCTCTGTAGGTGGCAGATATAGCGGATAGCCAATTCACATTGAAGTCTCCTATTATAATTAGTTCACTCTTGGGGAGATGAGTGATGCTGGACAGTATAGAGCCAAAGGCTGGCTTTTGGTTAGTGGGGGGATGTAAACTGCCATAATGTATAGCATTTTTCCATGATTACCAAGTCTGACCTTAATGGCAATGGATTGGGCACCATGGGTCAGTGGGGGAAGGGAGACCGGGAGTGCTTGCAGCACTGTTTTGATGTAGATGGCACACCCTGCTCCCCGTTTGCTTAGTCTGTCTGTCCGAAAGATGGAGTAGCCACTGAGGGTGACAGAGGCATCAGGGATGTTATTTGAGAGCCAGGTCTCTGATAATGTGAGGATGTCAGGGGCATGTTGAGCGATCCAGCCCTGAAGAGGAGTGTATTTGCTTAGAAAATGGGCAAAGACAGTTCTCTTTCCTGATTGGCTGAGACACTTATTTAGGTGGGCATCTATCAGACAATAGATGCCCAGCTAAAAATAAGAGCCAGTCCAAGTGCCCCTTTTCCCATTGAGGTATCATTGTGCACAGGCTGCTTTCTCATTGGTGGAAAGCACCTAATTCAATTTTAAATCACCGATTTTTTTTCTGAGCTAATGAGAGATAGAGCCTGCCATACCATGTTGTAACAGATAAAACAGTGGCTGTAACAGTCTGCCTTCCTCCTCTAAAAGAGCAAACCAGGACCTTCTGTTGCAAACCATCTTTCTCATCTGACTGTTTACACACGCCATGTCCCGATCAGCGCTGCTGTTGACCCGCCTCAATACACATAACCTGTTGAAATA